>CM060915.1:702252800-703502800 GCA_030737875.1 Allium sativum
GTAGCCTCATGCCTCAACAACCGGGAAATGACAAAAATCTGGCAGACAACATGGCTAAGTGGGTTGCTCCTAATTAGGGTGTATTATCACCTATCCAGAGAAATTCATTTCTTTCTTTATTCAATTCGATGCTGTCCTATTTGGGAAAACGGTTGCTGATCCCAACCGTTGGTAATATACATTCGATACACTCAAGCGAAATGAGTGGTCGGTCATGTGTGGTCGGGTTACAAGACGTTCTTATTGAACCCAGCGTATTCTTCCCTATAGATACACTATCAGAAGGTGGTTCCACACCTTGTCAAAGTTGGAAAATTCATTACGCAATAAGTGCCTGTGTTTTTGATTGTACATTATATATATATGGAACGTGAGATGAAAGCGTTCCACTAGATTTCTAATTATTTGATTTAGACACTATTATAATATCAAAAGAGTTCTGTTATAAAGATTATCATTTCCTTCAAACGGATTTTGAAAGTTAAATCAAGTGTTTTGGATTCTCATAAAGGAAAACCCGTTTCGTTTTATAAGAC
This sequence comes from Allium sativum, assembly GCA_030737875.1. Classification (NCBI taxonomy): domain Eukaryota; kingdom Viridiplantae; phylum Streptophyta; class Magnoliopsida; order Asparagales; family Amaryllidaceae; genus Allium; species Allium sativum. The sequence goes on from CM060915.1 coordinate 702,253,337, forward strand.
ATGGACTTATGAGTTATCATTTATTTTCTCAAAGTGTTTTAACTTGTTTACGCATACTAGTCCCATGACTGACCCAACGTTATTTTGTTTTACATAAACTCTTGGATGCCCTAATTTGTACAGGCAGTCAAGTAGTTCAGGATTTTACAGATCTATCTAAAGGAGCTTGGAGCAGGAGGCTTTAGTGTTAGTTATATAGTATTTTTATTTCCGCTATGTTGTAAGTGTTGTACTCTGATAAGTGTATGTTATACAGTTAAAATTTTGTATTTCAAAAGTTATGATATGTTATATTTTGTTCCGCTGCGATGTGAGAATCTGTGTTGTTATTTCTGTTCTTCTTCTACCTTTTTCTTCTAAAAAAATGATTCGTATTTCTATGATATTTGGGTTGGACGCGTGATGTATGTAGTCAACTCAGATACTACAAATTTGTGGGCCATTACAGTTGGTATCAGAGCTTAGGTTGAGCGAATACCTAGGCTTTGGTGGGAGATTGCTCATTAGAGATAGGGTCAGTAGTACCATAGAATGGTTGAGTGTATATATACGAGAGCGCGTATTTGTTAATTGATAAAACAATTATTTTGTATTGTGTTGGCTAGTTAGTTGAGTGGTTTATGAATTCTAATCGAATTGTAGGACGCCACGAAGTCGATAGGAATTTCTAAACACTTGAACGGAGAAATTGACACAATATTGTTTTTAAGTGGGTAAATGAAATAATTTTACCCAAAATTCTATTTTGATATAGAACTAATAATTTTTTGAAATTATTGGAGGTATTGATTGTTATTATTATAAACTAAAGAGATTATGAAATGGGAATAGTTATATATAACCAAGTAGAATTTGTACAGAAATAAAATATACAAATAAGATGAACTGGAGTTAAAGTCAAACCGTAAATTGGAATTTAATTCCTAGGAAGTTTGAAATTAATTTCTGAAGTATATTAAAATAATATAGCTCTGTTTGGAATGATTTTTAAATAAAAATCATTTTTAACGGATTTTGGAAGTGTTAAAGCACTTAACTCACTTCAGTGGCTGGGAAATAATTATGATGATGATCCCCACATCATTAGGGTTCATTTTCGAGTTTCTAAGTGACTGATTGCTACCTTGGAAAAGATTTTGATAGAAATTTGGTTGAAAGAAAACAAGAAAATTCAAATGTTTTGAATTTGAAATGGTTATAAATATGTTTATATATGTATGTGACTTCGAACGGATTTGAAATAAAAACCTGGGAATTTGAATGTTGGAATTTAAATTTAACTTAAGTTAAATGACTTGAAAGAGATAAATTGATTTTGAATCAATTTGGATGAATTTAAATTCATATGAATGGAATATGAATTGAATGCGAATACATTAATTGTAAATCATTCAAACTAAATGAATATAAGCATATGAGATGTGTAATATGAATGAAAACCATAAGTTTGTGGACATTGAAATTTGTTGAAATATGATGAGTTGAGTTTCAACATAAATGAGTTTTGGAAAAAGTAATGGGTTTTCACCATTTTTCCTACCTTAGTAAATTTTGGGGATGAATTCTTGTAAGGGGGGAAGAATGTAATGACCCGTATTTCTGTCGATTTGTTTTAAATATTTAATATGGTTTTAAATATTTTGTTGATAACATAAATGAATTTTTATATTTAGTTATCGATTTACTAATCGATTATTTAATTTCAAGTATATTGAATATCGTAATACGAAAATAGTATAATTTAATTCTGAATTAGAATTGAATTAAAATAATTCAGATAATCAATATAAATTCTGTTTGGAATGTATACGATAATAAATAATATTTTATTATCAGAGAATTTTTGGTTTTCGAATTTAAATTATATTATACCTATTTAATATACTTATTTTATATATACATTCGAACTAAATTTTATAGTCTATTATGTTGAGTTCAGAATAGTGAAATTACGTTGAAACGTCGGTCGGTAGGTTAAAATAGCGGTTCGTGATTTCAGTTAATAGACCCCGAGATATTTGATTGTGGATATGCTTGAAATCAAATCAGTATCAATTAAAAAAACAAAATCTCTTTAAACTCAAATCACACTAATTTTAATGTACCCTTGTGGCGACCAATTTCTTAGTTGCTAAGTGTTCTTCAGTTGTATAAATGCGACCCTCCCCCTTTGTTTCTTTTCTCTTCAGAGTGAAAATCGATAGCAAGCTTCAATTAAAAATGGCATATGTATCGTATTGTTACCCTCATCTATAAAACTGCACCCATCTTCATTTCATTGCAAATTGAATCTGCCTGACTCAAAGTGTCTGCTCCCTCAAAAATCAAAGCTTTATATTTGCGTCCGCTCCTCAAATGTTTCTTCCACCATATAAATCGATCGACGATCCAATAGTAAATCACAAGTATCCCTTTCTGTAACACCCCACATCCGTTAGTGTCACTCACAAAGGGAATGCACTAAGTTCTGTGGAGCATTTAGGGTAAAAGATGCAGATAAATTACAAGACAGACAGAAATTAAACAGCGGAAAAAAACATTTTGCTTTATTGATAAAATAGTTTGTACAATGATTCCTTTACAATATCAGAGTATCATCTGTCTTACAAAATAAAGAAGCATAAAACAACATTCATATTCTCCAATTTTAGCAAGAGCCAGCCATAGCATCTGGAAAGAGAATCCAAGCAAAACTTCGACAAATCTTCAAGCTGGGAAAGAGTGACTGTCCAACTTAACCTGAGCTATACTATTCCTTCCTCTACTACCTGGGGGGGGGGGGGAAACGGAAGAAAAGAAGACGAAAGAAAAACAGAGTCAGACATAAAGCCTGAGTAAGTTCAGTAACTTCTAGCATGTGAACATGGAAAAACAGAACGACATGAATTAACTGAATACAAGATAACACCATGATGATAGGGTTTGCAAGATTAGACAAGATCAACACAAGATATGCTAAGATAAGATAAACTGGATGTTCTCTAGTACTTTCGCCGCTTCGCCTTAATACTTTCGCCGCCTCGCTATTCCCTTGTTATACCGATTTCTATATCTCTGCACCGCCTATCTAGTGTCCCAACTAGTAACGATAACGTGATCCCAGTTCCTGTGTTTCCCATCGCCTTCAGGCATACATTTATTATTTGTTACCTAGATTTAATCTAGGGTTTTCTACCAAGTGCCTTCTAGATTTTTCTAGAGTTTACGTTATCTGCTAAACGCTTCTCGGATTCAGGATTTATGCCACCTAGTCCAACTAGTGCTACCTGTCGAACGATGCCCCCAAGTCTAGGACATACTACCTAGAGTGGTATATGTTCCTATACTTCCCCACGCATGTATCGCGAATCGTTATCGCTTGTCTAGATGCACATGTCCTCTAATGTGCGGTCCGAGTCCTGTGTCAGGGCAAATCAAGGAATACAGAACTCGGTCGGGAGCTTTCAGATATCTGCCGATGCAGATGCTAAGGTCTGTTTTTGTTCCAGTGGCTATGGTCCCACTTGACCCCTCCCTCAACTAATGAAAGGCACACCTTGAAAAATGAGAACTATACGCCGGCCCCTGGTGCCCCTACTATCCTATGGCCATCCTTACCCATAACTAGATAGCAAGTATATGGTCTTTTGGAGTTCTCCGCCTTTCCGCTTCACGTATCTCGATTGACTGAAGATGGATGGTAGACGACGAGTCGCTATCACAGGGCTACCGTTTGCTCGCCGAATCACGCCGGTCCATCCTAGTCTTTAGGTTGCCATGTATTGCAACCAAGGCATACCCCTGGTTCTTCTACGCAGACCTTAACCTCTGTGGGCCCAGGCGGATCATCTGCAGCCTCACAGAGGGATACCAAGAGTACCCTCACGTCCCCTCGAAGCCTCGGGCATCGTAACCCAATTCGTTGGAGCCTTATTTTTAATCAGACGGACGTTCGCTCCTCCTCGTGCTATACTAAGAATTACTACTTAGTTTTATTAACTAAGATTTACCACTTAGTTTCCAGAATCGTTGTTTCCTTAACTAAGGTTTACTACTTAGTTCTCTTTCCCGTCAATTTGGGTTGGTTAAGTGTCATTAGTCAATTCAAGCCAACTTAACCCTCTTCATTCATCCTGTTAAACTGGTTAAGTGTTATCAATAATTCATGTTGACTTAACCCTACCACAAACCAAGTTATATTGGTTAAGTATTTAACCCTACCCATTTACCCTGTATTGGTTAAGTGTTCCTTTAACTTAACCTTGCCTGTCTGTTTTAACTAACATGTTATTAATGGTTAAGTATTACCCCTTCATGTTTTAGACTTAGCCCTATTCCTTTATCACAACCTGACGGTTAAGTGTTCAAGTTTACTTAACCCTACGGTCTTGTCCAACTAACATATCAAATTGGCTAAGTGTATTAACTTTACTTAACCCCAACCTCTAGTCATGTTAATTTGGCTAAGTGTATTAACTTTTACTTAACCCCACCTTCTAGTCTAGTTACCATGTGAAGTTGGTTAAGTGTCCCTATGGACTTAGCCCTCCCATCCTAGCTTAACTGTGTTAAATTGGTTAAGTGTTCCTATGGACTTAACCCTCCCATTCTAGCTTAACTGTATGGCCCTAACCCCACCCACCAGTCTGGTTATCATGTTGAATTGGTTAAGTGTCTTAGTGAACTTTAACCCTACCATTCTTGTTCTAGCTTTAATTAAATAGATTAAAGCCACGATCACTCACATTAGACAGATATTGTTGCGATCACTAGATGTGCCGGTTGGTTCCGGGCAGATTTACATCGCAACTCAGTCTAACCTCGGGTTAGGCCTATTCGTGTTTTCTGGTTCAAGGGTTTTGACTAATTTTCAAATCAGGTTTTGAAAGTAACCATCCAGTCCATCGGATCAGTTAGGGATAGCCAGGGAGAGCAGGAAACTTGTATTTTCCAAACCCAAGCCTAGATACTATCCTCTCTGTCACCCTAGAACTTTCTGGTGTACCATTAAAAGAGATGTCGTTAATAAACCTTTCGTCATTTAGGACAAATTCTATAAGTAAATTAATCCTAATTTACTTATTCCCCAATTACTCTGTAAATTGTCTACATTTATTTCTATGGCCCATTTCTCCCTCTCAATCATATTTATGCCTGTTAGATCGAAATTTGGACCTAACACCCAAATTGTTATGAACAGTAGAGAATTTCAAATGAAGAACAAGGAAAAAGAAAATAACACTCAGAATTTATAGTGGTTCGGCGTTAACGAGCCTACGTCCACTTTATATATTATTGATTATGCTTTAAAAGCTAATACAACAATGATTTCTTTCAATATTTCAGTAGTTTGAAAACAATGGCGGATTCAGTACTCAATATTGCCAAAAAGTTCCCGAAAAATGCCAAGCTCTGGGCTATTTATAGCTGATTTTGTCAGGCGGATCGTGGACACGTGGCACGAATCCCGAGAGCCTCGGATCGCATCGCCACCATTGGAGAAATAGTCAAATTAGCCGTTGTGGACAGGTGTCGTGATCTGCTTGAAAATCGGATCGTGCAGATGGGGAGAATCGGTCCAAGTGACGGTTAGAGACACGCGTCGCCAGATCCGTGCGATTCGGATCGCTGAAGACTAGCTCGTGCTTGAACAGGTCAGAGGGCTCGCCATGCACCAGGGGATCGGATCGGTTCGCTTGGGGTAACAATGTAAGTTTGGATCGGATCGCCCGGCTGCGCCGTTCGCTGATGAGATGGAGCGATCCGATATTGGGCGAGACGATGGTGCGCGATCCGACGGTGGTCGAGACGATGGTACGCGAATCGATATTGGGCGAGACGATGCTGCGCGATCCATTCCTTCATGTCCTTAGATATCGTGGTTTCCTGCTTTCCTCTTACGAATGATCCTGGGTGGCTTGGTCAAAAAGCGAGCCAACATCTTGCCCCCTCGAAGTATGTTTTATCGATGATGGAACATGCTTCGAAAATTCTAATCTTCCTTTTCTTGAAGGGACGTAAATCAACAGTCGCATTGGTTCAAATCAACGCATGCATGAATCGGATCGCCATAGAGCGCCACGGTCCGAGTGGTCACGTGCTCGTCTCGAGCTGAGTATCTAGGCCTTTGTGCGAAACAAGGTGGACTTTCCCTCGAGTCGTGTCGGTCTTTGAGTTTGGTGGGCTATCGTTTGAGGCGGTCCGTGGGCTTCTATGCGATACAAGCTTTGGATCGTGGCCTGCATGATGTTTCGTGGACCGAATAGGACAAAGAAAGGGAGACAAACGGTCGCCCTCTTTGCCTATATAAGCCGACCCTCTCCTCTTCATTCCCCTTCTTCTTTCTTTCTGCCGAATCGTCTCGCGTTATCGAAGAACGAACCCAAATTTTCCAAACCTTCAAAAATCCGAGCATTCTCTCAATCTTTAGAAAGGTAACTCCACAAAAAGTATTCTTATTCGTGAACGCCGCTTTTTCATGAACTTTCTCGACTAGAAACGATGGAAATTTGTGCTTTTCTAACGAAATCATCAAAACGCCATGGCTAACTGGTGTGGAGCTCGGAGTTCGAGGATGGAAAGGAGAGGAGGAAAACGAAGGAGGAAGAAGAAGAAGAAAGAAGGCCGGTTCGGTTCGTGGTCAAGAAGAGAAAACGAAAGCGAGTGGCGAGACGAAAGATCGTGGTGGTAGCAAGGGACGTATCTTGGGGTTCGCAACGGTTCGTGAAGGAGCGATCCCTTCGCCTGGCGATCCGAAAGGGGCGATCCCTCTGCCATGCGATCCGAAAGGGGCGATCCCTCTGCCATGCGATCCGAAAGGGGCGATCCCTCTGCCATGCGATCCGACTCATAGCTGACGATACGAAGAAATTTCAGACTTTAATCAGCGCCTTGTCACTATAAAACTCTGAACAGTTAGGATAGAGCCTTGACGTTGGACTTTCTGGACTAAATGACCTCATAATTTGACTGCATATGACGACTAATGCTTCTGACAACCTTGATTGCTTTCATGCTTTATTTTTTGTTAATACGCACACACAATCACACACACCGACACTTGCACACACGGGGGACGGGTAGTGTTAATCTTATTGTTCATATTTTCTCGTCCTAGCAGCAATGTCGAATGATCATTCTTCTTCAAGATCTGTAGCAGAAGCGGAATCCGAGATTCCTGAACAGTACAACCCTGAAATTCCTTCTGTCAATCAGGAAGGTGAAGATTCTGGATCTGAGTACGAAGCCACAGAATCAGATCCGACAGAAAGTACTTCATGCAGCAACAACTCTGAGACTGATGAGCGAGCTCCTGACGAGATCCCAGGCGCACTCGGGATTGATAAATTTTCTGATTCTTTAGCGTCCAAGCTTGACGAGATAAAACTTAAAAGAATCTGCTTAAGACACGACATTCCTTGGGACGATGTCTTGACGCCTGGAAGCGAAGATAGACCCCACCTAGAACCGGAAGGGTATATGGCGATTAGTCGAACAATGTGTCTAGTAGGAGCTATCCCTCCGTTTCCCCCGATTGCCATCGAAACTTTAAGACGACTAGGCATTGCTCCGATGCAGCTTCATCCAAACGCCTACGCATCTCTATACTCACTATATGTTGCATATGCGGAGATCTTGCTTGCCGAACTTAAATTCAGAGATCTGGTATTCTTCTTTCTTTTCAAGCACCGTTCTTCGGCAACTCCAAACTTTTCTTTCTTCGAATCAGTGGCGAACAGAAAGATTCTATACGATGGGTATATCAATATAGGGGATCCTAAATCTGATTGGTTTTATATAAGGAAACAGGCCGGATGCTCGCGAAGGTGGCTCAAATCAAGTAAACTTCGATCTCCTAATCGAACATCTTGCTCAAGGAGTCCAAGTATTAACATTTTTTCTCCTTTTTCTTTGTCTTAAACAGATCACATCTTCCCGAAAACGGAGGGTCCGTTATATAACCATCGATTATCCATTCTTTCACAGAGCAGATCCGACTTTCTAAGGATCAAAAAATGTATTACTGATGACAATCTTCACAAGCATCGTCTTCTAGACAGAAGATTTGGACTTGGCACTGGCGGCAAACCTTATAAGTATGTGCCCCCAGCGGAAGGAGAGGGAACTTCGCAAGCGGCAGAGACAACTAAGTTTCGCAAGAGCCCTTCTCCGATAGTCATCCAAGACGATGAGGACCTGAATATTTACAGAGGGGATGAGGTCCGCGATGACGTGCCCAAGGAAATTCCTATTTCTGCTCCAATTGAAACCGTTGCTCCCGATGACTTGACAGAAGAGCAGTTATTTGACGAGCTGAATAAATTCCCTCTACCCGATATTGTATATACAGAAAAAGACTTCGGAGAGGAGCCTTTCTTCTATGCTTCCGAAGAGGCGATCACTTCAACTAGAGGACGAGAAACTGGTCAGACGAGCCTGTCTTTAGGCCCGGGTCTGTTAGGGGGAATTATATGGGATGCTAACATCACACACACTGTCTGACCCTGCACTCTAACTTCGCGGGTATTCAAAGTTTTAATATACTCTTTTCTTTTTTGCAGGAACGATGTCCCGCAGGAAATCTTATTCGTATCGTTCTCTCCGCGAGGGCACACCCAGCCTTCGCCCGGATACTGAGCGCCCTCGCGGTCCTCCTCATAGGCCGAGTTCCTCGCAACCTCGATCTCCACCCAAATCAACCTCTACCAGGCCTTCGAGTCATCCGACAATTCCGACCGGGGGAAAGAAACTTCCAAAAGAGTTGACTCCTCCAAAGAGTGCACCTTCCCACAGTCGGTCGTCCAAAAGGCTTCACGAATCCAAAGATAGGGACAAAGATTCATCCAAAGAAACTGAGAAGGAGAGAAGTGACATTGTCCCCACCAGCCAACCAGAGTTAGCCGCCCCCGGATCACGGGATTACGTCCATGGTCCCGAGATCCAAGGTAAGCTGGAAAAGCTGCGGGAACAATTTCCAGGCATGTTCTTTGACAGGATGGTCTTTGTTCCTGCCTTGGAACCGGTCCCTAAAAATTGGGATGATGAAGTTATCGGGCACATCCAGCACGCAGCCAGGCAATATGAGATGATGAAAAAGCACGCAGTTAACCTTTCGGAAGTCATCCGAAAACTCGAAGTAGAAGCACACAGGTCTAAAGCAAAACTTGAAAATAACGAAAGGGCTAGGACAAAATTGGAAAAGGACCTGGAAGATGCTCAGTCCCAGCTTGCTTTAGCACGGAGGGATGTTGAAAATTATAAGACTGAATTAGAGAATGCCAAGCAGCGCTTTCATTCAGAACTGGACTCCAATAGCCAAGAAAAAATGGCTTTAAAGAAGGAGGTTGAAGATCTCAAAATGGCCAATATCGAGTTGAAAACAGCACAAGGTCATTTTGAAGCTGAGAAGGCTGCTTGGGAGGCGGAAAAAGCGAGTTTAAAAGAAAGTTTAGCTCTGGCAAAAGAGGAAAAGGTGATTTTGAACGACCAGGTCTCAGATGCGGAAAGGAGGGAAGCCCTAGCTAAAAAGAACGTTGAAAGTGCCCTCGAGTTGGCCACTGCTTCCAACAACAAGCTCCTCGAAAGAGAGAAAGAAATCGAGGGGTTTGAGGAGATGATTTTCGATTTCCTTGGCCAGGTTCTCAAGACTCGCAACATCTCGTGGATCCCGGATTACCATGTTACTTTGGCCAACTTATGGGATGCCATTGTGGAGGGCGAAAAACATAGACTGGGGGTCGAAGAGATCAATGAGGATGAATTGATGAAGAGCATCCTAAGAGACAACGAGCCTGAGGACCTGGCAGAGGGTCGTCGCCTAATCCTGGCGGAAATGGAAAAGGAGAGAACCTTGGCTAAAGGTAAAAGCAAAATTGATGAAGGTTCCAGTTCCGCCGCGAAGCCTAAAACCTCCGGAGTTGAGGAGTACCATCCTGATGATCCGCTAATCCCCTTGGGCCTAACTCCCGTGGTTGTTGGAGCATCTGGAACTACTCAAGAGGGAGCATCTGCTGAAGGTATCTCTCTCTTTTCCCCGCAATTTGCTAAAGCAATTGCGAATTGTCGTCGTCTGGCAGAACAACCAATTGAATTAGTAATGTGTGTCTCTTGTAATGCAGGTGGCGAGCCCGTCGACAAGGGTGCTGAAAAAGAGAGAGAAGTGGAGAAGGAGGCTGCCCTGCCGGGTGCTGGTATTGATGTTTCAGAGCGGGTCGAGGTCACAACAGTAGAAGGAAGCATCCCGGCACCTAGCACCGATGCGCCCAAAGATGCTGAGACCATCGAAGCCTTAAGAGACATGGATGGGCGCCATGTAGATGACGAAGAAGACACTATCGGCACCAAAAAGGCCGATGATGATGATGATGAGGAACCCCTGGCCAGCCGAAAAGCCAGACAAGAGAAAGAGTTGGCCTCAAAGAAGGTGGGAGATGAGGCTTTGGACGTAGTCCCTCTTGTAGAATTCGATCCCAAAACTGGGTGATTGTAAAAATCCAGCCCAAATCCATCAGCCGGCAGCTTCACTTTGCAAACCCCGATGACTTCCCGGCTTCCCTCTCTGGCAGAAGCAAGAGGAAAGAGGTGGAAGAGGAGACTTCAGAGGAGTCGGATGTTCCCCTCATAGACAAGCGGAAGAGGAAAAAAGGGGATCGATCTGAAGCCGACAAGGAGAGGCTGGAAAAGCAGAAGCAAGAGAAGAGGCCAAAGCATAAGTAGGATGCTTGTTGTTTGTTGATATTTTGTCTTTAGGTTTTCCACTGGCCAGGAAGTGTAATTGTGAGACTGGCCCTCACCTTCTTGTCTAGGCTGTTTTTCACTTTGTTGATTCTTAGTACATAAATAAAAGTTTATCTCTTTTTGCATCCTTATGTACCTGTATTCAAATAAACTTTCCATGTTTAGTCATTAGGTAACTAATAATAACTACAAATCAGTCAATCCAAAGGAAGAAGAATTTTCATGCTATGTCACACTGCTGTATCAAAATCCAGTGTATGTATACGAGTGCATGGTGCCCCCCCAATCAGTTGTTATTGTAGCATCTGACTGGGGTTTACTAGGGATTGATTAGTATTGTCGGCAAGTTGCCCCCTATTTCTGAATATGGGGGCATAGGAGATTTCATGGGATAACAGTAGTTCAGTCAGCCCTTGTTCCTTTAGCAGGGAATATGTTCTTTCTCAGCGCTCAATCGGAGACGCTTTTATACTCTCTCTCTCTCCGGAGAGTTAGAGTTCGAGCTCAGCGATTCACTCGCTCCCCGATCCTTCAGCGGGAAAGGAGCTCTTTCTCAGCGCTCAATCGGAGACGCTTTTATACTCTCTCTCTCTGGAGAGTTAGAGTTTATGCTTAGGCAGCTCCGATCATGGTACACCGCCGTTATTCGTGGATGTCGATTTTCGTGTCCTTTATACTCTCTCTACTCTGGAGAGTTAGAGTCACGGATCAAGCAGTCTGAAATCATGCATTCTCATCAAACTCATCCTTGGTGTATACTTTAACCCATGCTCCGTGGATTAAAGCTAGTCGGACAAGCAGTTGAAACCTTTGCCAAGGCTTTAGGTTCCAACGATTAGTCTACGGGGGGAACGGTTGGCGCCGGTCTTCGAGTACCTGCATTATTCACATTGATTTTCATAAAAATAAACAGGCAAATAAAAAAAGATGAAATAAAGGCAAATGACACATAGTATTTTTATAGTGGTTCGGTCGAATCATGACCTACGTCCACTTTATAATCTCTTGCTTTAAGGAATCAGACTGTTCTAGGCAAGTCATGCCCTATACATAGTTTTTTTTTAACAAAGCAAAAGAATAAATTTGAAACTTCTCATGTTAAATATGGCCGTAAATGTTGGGCATTCCACACTCTGGGGATTTCCTTTCCATCAACGGTTGCCAGCTTGAAGGTTCCATTATCAAGCTTGCTCAGAATAGAGAACGGTCCTTCCCACTTCGCTCCCATATGAGTTGGGGGTGGAAAGACACGTTTCAGAACCAAGTCTCCGGGTTCCCAGGTTCGGGCTCGGACCTTTTTGTTGTAATATCGGGCGACCTGTTGTTTGCATCTCAGGGCACGCAGGTCTTCTTCATCCCTCTTTTCTTCGATCATATCTAGGGACTCAAGGAGCAATTCATTATTGGTCATTGGATCATAATAGGTCACCCGATGAGAAGGTACCTTTATCTCAACCGGGATGACTGCTTCCGTTCCAAAAGCAAGGGAGAACGGGGTATGTCTTGTTGCTGATTTATATGTTGTCCTGTAGGCCCATAGTTCCAAGGGCAATTCATCAGCCCACATGGCTCTAGCCCGCTTCATTCTTCTTTTCAGAATGGACTTAATTACTTTATTTGCCGCTTCGACTTGCCCGTTCGATTGTGGGTGTGCCACGGAGGTGTACCGATTCTCGATGTGGTATCTTTGGCAGAAATCTCTGAATTCAGCACTATCGAACTGAGTTCCGTTGTCTGTTATCACAATCTTTGGAATCCCAAATCGACAGATGATGTTTCTCACGATGAAGTTGATCACTCGTTTAGTTGTGATTGTAGTTAGTGGTTCAACCTCGACCCACTTAGTGAAATAATCTACGGCCACAATAGCGAACTTTGCTCCGCCCCTTGCTATGGGGAGGCTTCCTATGATATCAATTCCCCACATAGCGAAAGGCCATGGACTCATCATTGTTTTTAACTGACTTGGAGGCGCTCTAGGTATCTTTGAAAATCTCTGGCACGCATCACATCGTCGTGCATATCTTACTGCATCCTTGTTTATGGTAGGCCAGAAATAACCATGCCGCAATACCTTTTTCGCCAAAGTTTGCCCTCCAGTGTGGTCGCCACATTCGCCTTCGTGGACTTCTTGCAGCACACGTTTGATGTCATCGTGGGCTATACACCGAAGGAGGGGCATTGAAAACCCTTGTCTATAAAGAACTCCGCCTTGCAGAACGTATCGGGCGGCTTTACGAATCACTTTACGCCTCTCGCTTTTCTTGGTCGGAAGCGTTCCATCCATTAGGAAATTCTTTATAGGGGTCATCCAGGACTCCCTTTCTGGTTCCGTCTCTAGTACTAGGTCGATTTCCATCTGATCTATGCTGGGGGACCGAAGTACTTCAACGGGGGCTAGCCCAATCACTTCAGGATCATTAGAACTAGCCATCTTTGCCAACTTATCTGCCTGCTGATTTTCTGACCGCGGAATATGAGATATGCTGTAGTGATCAAAATCATTCAGCAGTTCTTTCACTTTCTTTAAGTATAGAATCAATCTTGCACTTTTAGCTTGGAATCTTCCAGTGACTTGATTCACAACTAACTTGGAGTCGCAGAAGATGTTCAGCTTTGTGACTTCTAGTTCCTTTGCAATCTTCAATCCGACTATCAGAGCTTCATATTCGGAATCGTTGTTAGTGGCCTGAAACTCCATTCGGATTGCATAGGTTATCAATCGTTTCTCGGGGGTTTCAAGCACTATTCCAGCGCCGGATCTTTCGTCGTTCCTAGCGCCATCAGTATACAATCTCCAGGCATTAGGATCGAAAAGTAACTTTGAAGGTTCCACTTCTTCGTTTGCTATATCTTCTTCAGGAACAGTGAACTCTGCTATGAAGTCGGCTATCACTTGCCCCCGAATTGACCGTCTGGGCTGAAAGTTCAAGTCAAATTGACTCAACTCAATATTCCATTTGAGTAACCTTCCAGATGCCTCCGGTCTCTGTAAAACTTGCTTGAGTGGATGATCAGTGTATATGGTGATAGGATGTGCCTGAAAGTAGTGCCGAAGTTTTCTGGAGGCAATCAGTAAACTATACGCCAGCTTCTCTATCCGTGGATAATTACGCTCTGCTGCTGTCAATTTTTTGCTCACATAATACACAGGTCTTTGGACCTTATTCTCTTCCCTTACCAACGCTGAGCTGATCGCATGGGATGACACTGCCAAATACACGAATAAATCCTCGTGATCTATTGGTTTAGATAGAATCGGAGGTTTCTCCAAGTGCCTGAGCAAATTCTGAAACGCTTCTACGCAGTCAGATGTCCATTTAAAGTGGCGTTTTCCTCGCTTTATTAATTCGAAGAATGGGATGCACTTATCCGTAGCCCTGGAGATAAATCTGCTTAGTGCGGCCACTTTTCCGGCAAGGCTTTGCACATCCCTAATTTGCCTAGGTTCCTGAATGTTTCTGATTGCCGCGATCTGGTCTGGATTAATCTCGATGCCGCGGGAACTGACAATGAATCCCAAGAATTTTCCAGAAGCAACCCCGAATGAACATTTGGTTAGATTGAGTTTCATTCCATACTTTCGAAGAATGCCGAACATCTCCGCCAAGTCAGTAGTATGTTGAGAAGATTGCTTGGACTTAACCAACATATCGTCGACGTATACTTCCATTGTTTCCCCGATTTGGTTATAAAACATTCTGTTGACCAAACGTTGATATGTAGCGCCTGCGTTCTTCAAACCAAAGGGCATTACCACATAACAATATAATCCCAGATCGGTGATAAAACTAGTGTGCTCTTGATCTGGAACATGCATCGGAATTTGGTTGTACCCTGAATATGCATTCATAAATGAGAGAAGCTCGTGACCTGCCGTTGAATCTACCAACTGGTCAATCCGAGGTAACGGGAAACTATCTTTTGGACAGGCTTTGTTCAAATCTGAGAAGTCGATACACGTTCGCCACTTCCCGTTGGCCTTCTTTACTAGGACTGGGTTCGAAATCCAGTCTGGGTAGGTCGAATCTCTGATAAATCCATTACTCTTTAGCTTTCCAACCTCTTCTTTCAAGGCAGCGGACCTCTCTGGGCCCAGCACTCGCCTTTTTTGCTTTACTGGTGGATGTTTGGGGTCAATGCTCAAAGAATGGCTCATGATTGATGGGGATATCCCGCACATGTTCGCGTGGGTCCAAGCAAATACATCCAAATTGTTCTTCAAGAAATCCGTCAATTCTTCAGCAAGGTTCGGACTTAACTGGGATCCAATCTTAAGGACCTTCTCCGGGTCACTGTCATCGATTGGTACATCCACAGTTGCCTCGTTGGGAGTCGCCATTCTGCCCCCGGGTTCTTGATCCTCTCTGGGATCTATATCCTTGGGCATCTCTCTGGGCAACTCTCCAACGATTATCTTCTTTGGTTGCTATAAGGTCTCCGCCCCCGAAGGGGGAGAAGTGCCTTTAGTTTCGATATCCCCTCCATTGCGAAGTAACTTTAGTTCGGCGACATAACATGCTCGCGCAGCAACTTGATCCCCTCTGACGATACCGATGCCAGCTTCTGTGGGGAATTTCAATAACAAGCACCAGGGGGCTATACAGGCTCTGAACTTTGCGAGGGCCGGTCGGCCCAAGAAGGCATTGTAGGGCGATTCAACATCCAAAACCACAAAGGGAAGGATTCTCACTCTCTGGCGTTCTCCTTCCCCAAGTGTGACTGGTAATTCTACATAACCCATCGGAGCGGTGGATGCTCCGTTGAATCCACGGATCCATCCTTGGCAGGGCTTCAAGTCTTTTATTTCAAGATTCATCTGGTCAAAGGCCTTTTTGAAAAGAATATTAACGGAACTCCCGTTGTCCACCAGAACCTTATGAACAGTGGTTGGCCCAATGGGTATCGTAATTACAAGTGGATCTTCAGTCGGAGCATGGACTCCGATGCTTTCTCGTTCTCGGAAAACAACATCATCGGTCATCATCTTTTGCTGCTTCACCGGGATACTGTCCTCGGGGTTGCTACATTCCCCCACCTCGAGGTGTTGTTTGGCCGCGTTGACGTATTGATCCAATGCTTTGGAACTGTGCCCAGCAAGATAAAGTCCTCCGATCACGGTATTGATAACAATATTCTTTCCTTTTTGCTGAGCAGTCGGCCTAGCAGCAAGTTGATTTTGATTCTGATTCGGGGCCTGCACTGCTTGCCCCCTGTCCCTAGGCGTTACTCTGTATTCATCTAGCTTTCCTTCTCGAAGCAGCCTTTCGACTACATCCCTCAGGTGACGACATTCATTCGTCGAATGGCCGTGGATTTGATGAAAGAGACAAAACTTCCCTGTCTCACGCTCTTTCTCTGTCGACTCTCTAGGAGGTGGCCTCTTATTCTGGAGGACTTCGTACGCATCCATGAAGATATTTTCCAGAGTATCACTTATGGGTGTATAACTTTCAAAGGCCCTGGGACGAGTCCTTCTCTGGGAGTCGTTCCCTCGGCCCCTCTTCCGGTTGTTGCCGTTACCATTGTTATTGTTGTTACCTGGCTGGCGACCACCCTGATTCTGATTTCCGACGTTAACTTCAACTTTCCCCGAATTTTCTCCAGTCTGTTTGATGGCGACATTGCTCTGAATTTCCTCCTTATCAGTTGTTTTAACCTTTCGGTTTGCGTATACCTCTTCCCGGCGTAGATGTACGTTGGCTTTCTCGTAGAATAACTCTCTAGTGTGGGGCGGTTTGCCTGCCAAGTACCTCCCGAATTCATTGTCCTTATCTACTCCGTCAATCAGCGCTGCGACAATGGTCGGTTCATGAGGATCTTTAACCTCAGTGGCGGCCAAATTGAAACGATCCAGGTACATCTTTAGACTCTCGCCTGGTCGCTGTTTGACATGGAATAAATCGATCACGCTTTTTGTCTTCTGTGCGTAGATACGGAATTGTTCTACGAACTTCTCGCTCAGCTCCCTGAAGCTAGAAATCGATCTCGCCGGCAGGCGAGTAAACCATAACAAAGCCACGTCCTCCAGGAATATGGGAAACGCTTTACATTTAACCGCGTCAGAAGCGGCGGCAGCGGTCATCGACCAAGAGTATCTCATTAGGTGTTGGACAGGATCAGATCTTCCCGCATATCGGTTCATTTGTGGCATGTTGAAGCGCCTCGGAAAGTCGCATCCAAAATATCGTCAGTAAAAGGAGTATGATTGCGGTCGATCCCCCAATCTTCGTTCCGCTGTCCGCGGCTGTCGGCTAGAATCTGGTGGACCATGGCTGCAACATTTGCACTGGTCAAAGGAGGTTCAGGGTCAGTGCCTCTGGCCCGACGAGGTTCTCTGATCTCTCTTCGGGAAGCAGCCACAAAATCCGGGGCTCGGACAGGGCTTCGCTGCCCCCTGTTATCATGAGTATGCGTGCGGCGACGGGGCTGAGGTGGTCTGTTATGCATAGGACTGTTCACATCTCGAGTCCTGAGAGCCGTTGCTTGACCATTCACATTACGGTTTGGGGGCCCCGCCCCTAGTTCTTCTTCTTCCTGTGAGGGCAGGGTTCCGAACCGAAGCTGTTCTATGTTTTCGGCTCTCTCATACGGTCGCCGCGGAGGCCTCGGCGATTCTTCAGACGAAGAAGAATATACCGGGGTGAGTGGACGAACCGGTGATGCTCTTTGCCTTGCTAGCTCATCAAGTCTTCTATCCATAGCCGTCAAATTTTGCCGTAGGATGGAACTTTCTTGCCTTTGAGCAGCCAACTCATCAAACAACCTATCCCACATTTCGGCGAAGCGAGAGAGATCCCCCTCAGTGACAGGAGCAGCAGGATCATAGTGGTCATCATCACTCTCTCTTATGAGCAAAGAGCTCGAACCGGGTCGAGCAGAGGTTCCGGGACGGTAGGAGTGGGTCATAGGTTCTTTTCCAGGTCGAGTTGTAGTCTGACCATCAGTTTGGATAGCTGCGGTTCATGGAGGGCGATTCGCTGCGCCCCCTTGAGATCGACTCGTGGTTGTGGTACGCGGAGGCTACGAGGTGTTACCTCGGGATCGAGTAACAACCCCTTCAGTGGCACGGATCGTCTCGTTCTCATCGACTCGGAACGTGGTGTCTTCGTCGGATCGGTTCGCCCCCTGCGCTCCGCGATCCAGAGTTTCTTCATTGCCCAGTTCGTGCACACTCTCCTCAATCGTTTCGTTGGTCTGCGAAGCTTTAGATCTTTTTCCAGCCATGATATCCGAATCGCTGGAATCCTCAAAGAAGCGAATAGTGAAACTTTAGGACTAAGTTTCTCAGTGAAAGCACCAAAAATGTTAGATCGAAATTTGGACCTAACACCCAAATTGTTATGAACAGTAGAGAATTTCAAATGAAGAACAAGGAAAAAGAAAATAACACTCAGAATTTATAGTGGTTCGGCGTTAACGAGCCTACGTCCACTTTATATATTATTGATTATGCTTTAAAAGCTAATACAACAATGATTTCTCTCAATATTTCAGTAGTTTGACAACAATGGCGGATTCAGTACTCAATATTGCCAAAAAGATCCCGAAAAATGCCAAGCTCTGGGCTATTTATAGCTGATTTTGTCAGGCGGATCGTGGACACGTGGCACGAATCCTGAGAGCCTCGGATCGCATCGCCACCGTTGGAGAAACAGTCAAATTAGCCGTTGTGGACAGGTGTCGTGATCTGCTTGAAAATCGGATCGTGCAGATGGGGAGAATCGGTCCAAGTGACGGTTAGAGACACGCGTCGCCAGATCCGTGCGATTCGGATCGCTGAAGACTAGCTCGTGCTTGAACAGGTCAGAGGGCTCGCCATGCACCAGGGGATCGGATCGGTTCGCTTGGGGTAACAATGTAAGTTTGGATCGGATCGCCCGGCTGCGCCGTTCGCTGATGAGATGGAGCGATCCGATATTGGGCGAGACGATGGTGCGCGATCCGACGGTGGTCGAGACGATGGTACGCGAATCGATATTGGGCGAGACGATGCTGCGCGATCCATTCCTTCATGTCCTTAGATATCGTGGTTTCCTGCTTTCCTCTTACGAATGATCCTGGGTGGCTTGGTCAAAAAGCGAGCCAACAATGCCTTTTTGGTATGTAAACTATACCAAATTAAGTGTCACTAACCATGATTTTGCTAAACCTGCCAATTATGGCCAATTTCAAATTTATGCTAATATACTTACCGTGCCAAATTAGCTAATCCAACTCTGATTCAACAATTCTAATTCATGTTAAACTAGACTTATTACTCTAGTTCACTATTCATGTAAATGCTAGATTTACACGTCAATACTAGATTCAAATTACACATCTTATAATTCATGTCAAATTTATCTAATTTTCATTTCTATGAACATGCCATAGTACATATTCCCAATTTACGCCAATTTCCAAGTTTATAACTATGTTTTTGGTAAATTTCATATTTTGCCTAAATCGTATTCCCACCGTTCGTGATTCAATCTAGATTGTAAATAAAGCTAGATTCGTCGATAAAAGGGAATGAACCAAAATGCCATAATAGAACGGACATAACAACTGGCCTAAGATGATAGTTCACAGGCATATAGATTACGACGTAGGTTGAAGAGCGTGGGTAGACCTAACTTAATAGGTAAATTCCCAAGATCTAAAACCAAGGATAGACAGAGTAGGTTCAGAACATGGGTAGACCTAACTTAATAGGTAAATTCCCAAGGTCTAAAACCAAAGATAACCAAGAATAGACATAATAGATGATCGGGTTTAGACCCAATTTCATAGTCACAGAACTTAAGCAACACTTTCCTAGTCATGAATCACAGGTGTTTAATCACAGATGTCCTTGTTATGTCATAGGCAATAGTTTATATTTCCTAATCAAAGGCATAGGCTTAGTCGAGGGAATAATCCTCATAGTCACCATCACAGTCATAGGCAATGTTCATAGTCATAGGCAATGTCCATAGTCATAGGCAATGTTCATAGTCATAGGCAAATGTTCATAGTCACAGGCAATGGTTTTAAGGTCCATAGTTTCATAGTCATGGTCTTATTTGTCCTCGAATCATAACAGTTCTTAATTAGGTTCAGGAGTATAGGCACTGATTCGAATAGAGAGAGAAAGATTTGGCATATTCTTTTATTCCTTTAATTTCATGTCACGAACAGAGAAAAATGTTCAAATCTAGAAATAACTGACTTACAGAGATTAGACTAGAACAAAAAGATGGCGTTGCTATGATTCGTAGAAAAACAGTCGTTGCAGTCGTTCGAATCTCCTCTAGAATCCTAGCTTGACTTGAACCTCTTCTTGCAAATCTTTTAGCAGCATTTCCTCATCTTGATTTATTATATATATATTATTCTATTTATATTTTAATTAAGAGGAGGAGAAGAGGCCGTGTTCACTAAGAATCTTTGCAGCATAAGGGTAGAGGAGAATTGTGAATAGAGAAGAAGACTAGGGCTGTTTATATAGTGTTACGTGGACGAATCTGGTCAGAATGGCGTCCAGATGCAGAAGAACGAACCAGGTGCAGAAAACAGGAAAAAGCAGGGGGGTCGACCCCCAGGTCGACTACCCAGTCGACCTTGGTGACCCAGGTCGACTACCCAGTCGAGCTGGGTGCCCCAGGTCGACTACCCAGTCGACCTGGGTGCCTTGGGCGGAAAAATTCCCGCCCAGCCCAATCTGGGTCTGTTTCGAATTTCGAACTCGTTTTTCTGAACTGTTTTTGAAATTTGAACTTCGCTGAATCTTCCGAAGGCCATATCTTCCTCATACGGACTCCGATTTACGCAAACTCGGACTCGTTTTCATGCAGAATTCCGAGACGAACGCAATGGCGCAGCCCGTTTCCCTTGATTTTGATTTTAACTTTTAATTCTGCCTTGATTTGTGAATCTTAGCATTATAGAATTACAGGGTGTTACACTTTCCTTTCGAATTTGAAGTCGTGCAATCCCTAAACATCACCATCAGATTGAAATCGTGAATTTCTGAAGTGCGGTGTCGAGTTGGAGCATTCGCATGAAGATAGGCATCATCATAGGTTTGGGTTGTGAGAGTTGCTAGAGACGTATTTCAGAAGGGGTAGTGTAACAACCCGTATTTTCATAACGTGTAATAACCATAAATCAAGGCAGAATTAATTTTTAAAGTAAGAATTAAGGGAAACGGGTTACGCCATTGCATTCATCTTGAAATTCTGCTTGGAAACGAGTCCGAGTTTTTGAAAATCGGAGTCCGTATGACCAAGTTATGACCTTTCGAAGTTTTCAGAAGTTTTCAGGTTCAAAACAGCTCAGAATTCGAATTCGAATTTCGAAATTCAAACCTCAGAATGGACTAGACGGGAAATTTCCCGCCCAGGACCAGGTCGACCTGGGGGTCGATTATATAGTCGACCTGCCCAGGACCAGGTCGACCATAGTGTCGACCTGGGGGTCGACTATATAGTCGACCTGCCCAGGACCAGGTCGACCATAGTGTCGACCTGGGGGTCGACCTGGTGGCCGAGCCCACTTTTGAAGCTGGATTCACTTTGATGTTTCTGGCCTCGTTTCTGTCTACATTCGTTGACCTGACCCTATATAAACAACCCCTAACACTAGTCTCTCTACACAAAATTCTCTCTGAACTTATGCTACTCTAATTCTGGTTGAAAAAGTTAGAGAAAGGGACTACTTCTTCTATGTCAAAACTGCGTTAAGAGAACTGCTGATTTGGGGATTTCTGTTAGGACTTGACTAAGCATATAAAGATTCCACATCGACTCTCTTTTTCTAATTCTCGAACCACGATCTGTAAGCCCCAGTTACTTTTAGATTTAAACTGTAAATGTAATATGAATATGTTGTAAATTGAAATTGGACCTGTGTATGATGACTGTTTTACATCCATGCTTGTTCATCTTGGATCTTGACTTTTGGGTATATTACCATGACATTGATTTGGGGCCTATTTATGTTGTAAATCAAAAAGAAAACCCCCCTCATGTTATCATGTTGAATCTGCTATTAGTCACAAGTTTATGACTATCACTCTAAGTCAATCGTTACCATGACTATACTATCACCTTATGTCAATCGTTACCATGACTATACTATCACCTTATGACAACATTTATCTTGACTAGTACCTTACTTTGCTAGATTTGGAATCTTTATGTTTGAGGCCAATATTCCATATGCCAGTAATGTTATAATCTTTTATCTCAAGTCATACCATGCTATGCTAGTAATCACTTTTTCCACCTTATACCCGTCCCTTTTTATGTTATTCCCTAATTAGATTTATTTGTATCGATTCGAGTTTATGTGCGATGGGAATACGATTTGGGTAGATTAGGTAAAACATGAATTGGCTTTGAACATGAACGTTATTATAACTTGAACCTGGATATGGACATGAACTTGACACGATTTGACATGAAACATGACATGAAAACTCGACATGAATTTTGACATGAAAACTTGAACGTGGGCATGACACTTAGATAAACTTGAAAATGGCCAACTCGAGGTTGGGTTGAGTTTGCAGTGTAAATCTGCCCGGAACCGCCCGACAAATCCAGTGACTTCAAACAATAGGATCCAATGTGGGTAGTTGGTCATATCGCACATAAAACCCGAGGTTAGACTATTTTGTGGTGTAAATCTGCCCGGAACCGCCCGACAAATCCAGTGACTACAAACAGTTAGTCTAATGTGAGAGGTTGGGGTGCATTAATGAATTAATGCCACATGATAGGGTTAAGTCATGAACCACTTGAATATACTTAACCAACTTGACACGATGATTTGATATGGTTAAGTCATGAACCGCTTGAACAAACTTAACCAACTTGATACATGATTTGGATAGGGTTAAGTCACGAATTTGAATGACAACACTTAACCCATTAGAAACCCTAGTTACACGGTCCTTTTCAGTAGTAACCCACTTAGATGTATCACGATACCCTGGGACTAGGCAGGGTGGGGTACGATTACTGGGCTGATTGTAAGCGACTAGAACGACGGCTGGGTAGGTGCGCCATTGTAGGTTCAGGCGGACTATGGTCGTGCACGTAGTCCGGAGTTGAAAAAGCAGGCATTGGGCACCCGTAGGTTTACACTGTGCGTGCTTGATTCGTGTCGGTGGTTGGCACCATATGGCTTGATGCACCCTATGGTGGACCTAGCACAGGTAACTACATTTCAGGATAGGGCCGTATGACACAAACACATGACGAGCTAGAACTTGTAGGGAGCCGATCGATTAGTAGATCGTACCGTAGGACCCTGTAATGGGTCACTTCATGATACTGGGCCAAGGGATCATTTCATGATTAATACTTGACATGGGTTAGAATACTAGTACAGTTGGTGCAGCGAATCTTGAATATGCGATGCTAGACTTGACTTATCTTGTTTATCATATCAGTCCTGTTATCATCCTTATGTTTAATTCCAATTTTCGCATGTCATGTTACCTTTACTAGTTTTTATACTGAAAGTCACTAGGGCTTACCAGTCTTATGACTGACCCTTTTCTTTCGCCTCTTTTTCTTTCGTTTCCCCCCAGGTTCTCAGGGAGGAAACACTAGCTCTTAGCTTGGATTTAGCGTGCTTTCTGACAGCTCATGTACGGTTTGGTCTTGAGCTATGCTATGGCTGCTTCTGCTATTTATGGGGAATAATTTACTTTTGTTATCTTAAGTTTATGCTTCTTTATTTGGAACTTGATGTAATGAAATAATTTGTACCTTGGATATATGGGGTTTTGACTCTTTTCTTGAAAGTAATAAAAATTTGGTTTTTAATTTCTATCGCTGCTTTATTTATGTTCTGCCTTGTGATATCTCTGTGTATGTTTACCTAGATAATACTCCACCAAAACTAGTGCATTCCCTTTGTGAGTGACCCTAGCGGAGGTGGGGTGTTACACTTGGTATCAGAGCAGAAGGTTACCAGGCTGGGCAAAAGTTTTAAAAACCTTCTGAAACTATTTTCAAAACCATTTATAAAGAAGTATTTTTCAAGAAAAGTTTTAAGTTTAAAAAGGCTATTCCCCAAAAAGCCATTAGCACTTTCCTTTGTTTCCTCGTTTGAATCTTTTTCTTTTCATTTTTCAGCATGGTTGATCTTAACCTGCTTGAGGGAATACCCATGCCTGTATGGTTACGAAGGTACTTAGAAGCCAGGGCCAACAGCGCGGGCACGGCAGACATCCCTCCTCCTCCCCCCCAGTGGCCGCGGTTCCTCCTCCTCCTGGTACCGCCTTTGCCAAAATATGCAAAGATTTTAAAGCAATGGGCGGCAAGAACTTCGTTGGAACTGAAACCTTTGTTGAGGCACGAAACTGGCTAAAGGAGACTGAAGACTTGTTCATTATCTTTTATGTGGAGGACCATAGGAAAGTTCAGTTGGCAGCATGGTTGTTGAAAGAGGAAGCTGCATTTTGGTGGGAAGTCACCAACGCTACCAGGCCAGTTGAGACTTGGGCAGACTTTAGAGAGAGGTTTGGGCTTAAATTCTTATCATCAGCAGAAGAGAACCTTCAGATGGAGAGGTTCCTAGCACTCAACAAAGGGGACATGTCTATTAGGGAGTACGTGAATAAGTTTAATCCGCTTGCTCGGTTCGGTTTGGATTTGGTCAACACAGCCCAGAAAAAGGCTGTACGCTTTGCTCGAGGATTGAACGAGCCACTACACAGTTTGTCCATAACTCATATACCCATGGGGGCGACCTTTGAAAGCTTGGTGGATATGGCTCTACTTCATGAGGAAGACAAGAATAGCAAGAAGGAGGTTAAGCCTAATGAGACTTAGAATAAGAAAGCTGACTTCAAGGGGGCAACAAGAATAACAAGAGCAACAACAAACCACGTGAGACGAGGAAGTGCAACTTTTGTGGTATTATGGGACATCTAGCTAAAGACTGTAGAAAGAAGAAAAGAAAGTTAGGTGAATGCTTTCATTGTGGAAATACTGGACACATCAGCAAGGATTGCCCTAAGAAGCAAGGGCAGGGGCAAGGGCAGACCCAGCGAGCAGGATCTTCTGGAGGGCAGTTGCATGCTTTCAACACCACTCCAGCTCTTGACCGAGGTAGTAATATTTCCGTAGAAAGCCTTGTTTACATTTCTGACTTCCCTGTTCGAACCTTATTTGTCTCTGGCGCATCGCATACTTTTATTTCTTCTGATATTGTTGAAAATCTGCACCTAAGTACTAGTCTGGTTGAGGATCCCGTTATAGTTTCAAATCCAATTGGGGGCTCCGCACATTTATCTATGATGTGTGTGGATTTGAGGATCTCTATCTTAAGCGTAGAATTCACGTGTAATGCTTATGTTCTCGGATTTATGGGATACGGTTTGATCCCAGGTATGGATTGGCTGTCCAATTATGGAGCCATTCTTGATTGTGAACGAAGGGTAGTGAGGCTCATGACTCGCCTCGGTAATACCCTTGAAATTTCTTGTAACCCTAAGGGTCCGGTCATGTTGTGTTATCTTGAATCCCTTGACTCGTCCGACGATAATTTGCAATCTGTAAGGGTGGTCCGAGAATATCCAGATGTCTTTGATGAAGTGAGGGGGTTACCTCCTAAACGCGAGATAGACTTCCGAAATTATCTTGTTGATAATGCCAAGCCAGTTTCATTTCCCGTTAGGCACATGGCCCCACGAGAAAGAAGAGAGCTCAGTAAACAAGTTAACGAGTTGCTTGAGAAAAAATTCATAAGACGAAGCATTTCTGAATGGGGTGCTCCAGTGGTATTCGCTACTAAGGCGGATGGATTGCTTCGTCTATGCGTAGATTATCGTGAGTTAAACAAGCTGACAAAGAAGAATAGGCACCCACTACCAAGAATCGACGATTTGTTTGACCAGCTTGTGGGAGCATCTGTTTTCTCTCAACTCGATCTAGCCACAGGATTCCATCAGCTTAGAGTGGCTGAGGATAGCATTGACAAAACTGCGTTTAGGACTCCAGATGGGTTCTTCGAATGGCTCGTCATGCCATTTGGGTTAATGAATGCACCCGCATACTTTGTAGATTTGATGAGTAGGGTGTTTTGGGAGTTCCTTAACAAGTTTGTGGTAGTTTTTGTGGATGATATTTGGATCTTCTCAAAAGATGAAGAAGAGCATGCTAGACATCTCAGGAAAGTCATGGAAACACTTAGAGCACACCAGTTAAAGGCTAAGTTCTCCAAATGCCATTTTTGGAGGAAGGAAGTTTGGTTCCTTGGACATGTGGTTTCTAAGCAAGGCATAGCTGTGGACCCTGAAAAGGTAGTCGCGGCACAAGACTGGAAAATTCCTAAGAATGCAACGGAGGTGAAGAGCTTTCTCGGTTTAGCGGGCTACTACAGGAAGTTCATTAAGGACTTCACTAAGAACGGAGGTGAAGGGCTTTTGTATAGGGCATAGAGTGTGACGTTGCTTTTCAGAACTTAAGAGAGCCCTCACCACAGCTCAAATTTTGGCATTACGTGACGGAGGCAAGGCGTTTACGGTGTACACAGATGCGTGCGACATGGGATTAGGCGCTGTCCTAATGCAAGAAGGAAGAGTAATATGCTACAAGGGCAGACAACTTAAAGTTCATGAGAAATACTATCCCACGCATGACTTGGAGTTGGTCGCGATTGTTTTTGCACTTAAAGCTTGGCGCCATTATCTTCTAGGGGAGAGGTTCGAGCTGTATACCGACCACAAATCGCTTAAGTACCTCTTCTCACAGAAAGATTTGAATCTGAGACAACAGCGGTGGATGGAGTTCTTGGCATCATATGACTTCGATATAGCTTATACCCCTGGCACGGGTAATGTGGTGGCGGACGCGCTAAGTAGAAAAAGGTTGACTTTGAGCCCTTTTTTTATTGAAAGGAAAAGCCTTGAGTTTATAGCAACCTTTGATTTTACACCTGCTGTTGAGTCATTGACTGCTATGTTTGACTGCTACGTTAGCATCTCTTGAGTTAAGACCTACACTTCTAGATCAAGTAGGGACTTCACAGAGGGAAGACCCACAGATAGTCGAAATCATGGACAAGCTGATTAGTGGTGAGACGTCAAGTCACCTCGGTAGGTATGCCATAGATGACAAGGGATGGCTAAGGCGTGATGGAAGGCTATGTGTCCCACAAGTGGGAGACTTAGTAAGGAAAGTTCTCGAAGAGGCGCACCACTCGAAGATGACTATACATCCCAGAGGGGATAAGATGTACAAGGATATGAAACGCATTTTCTTTTGGGTTGGAATGAAAAAGGACATGGCGGAGTTCGTTTCGAAGTGCATGGTGTGCCAACAAGTAAAGGCCGAGTCGAAGAATCCTGGTGGGCTATTACATCCTTTGGAGGTTCCGCAATGGAAATGGGAGAGTATCTCGATGGATTTCGTGGATGGACTGCCTAGGACAAGGAAGGGAAATACTAGCATATGGGTCATAGTTGATAGACTCACGAAAAGTGCTCACTTCATTCCAGTGAAAAGAAAGAGGACCGCATCATGGCTAGTGTCTATTTACCTTCGAGAGATAGTACGGTTGCATGGAGTTCCTTCTAGTATAGTTAGTGACCGTGACCCGATTTTTACTAGCCAGTTTTGGAATGGTCTGCAAGAAGCAATGGGTACACGACTGAACTTGAGCACGGCCTATCACCCGCAGACGGATGGACAAACCGAAAGGGTAAATAGGGTGCTAGAGGATCTTTTGAGACTATGCATTCTTGACTTTGGTGGTACTTGGGAAGACCATCTTCCTCTCGTGGAGTTTGCATATAATAATAGTTACCAAGCTAGCATCGGAATGGCACCGTTCGAAGACCTGTATGGAAGACCGTACAAATCGCCAACTTGTTGGTGGGAGACGACAGACAGACTTATACTTGGGCCCGACATGATAAGGGACACTTCTGAGAAGATTGAGTTGATACGAAGACGGTTGAAAACGGCCCAAGATAGACAGAAATCTTATGCGGACCAGAGAAGGATAGACCTAGAGTTCGAAGTCGGAGATATGGTCTTTATAAAAGTTTCTCCGTTACGCAATGTA
The DNA here is from genome assembly GCA_030737875.1 of Allium sativum. Classification (NCBI taxonomy): domain Eukaryota; kingdom Viridiplantae; phylum Streptophyta; class Magnoliopsida; order Asparagales; family Amaryllidaceae; genus Allium; species Allium sativum. Next base: position 702,281,102 of record CM060915.1, read on the forward strand.
GTTCATATTGGAGCAGTTGGAAAGCTAGCACCAAGGTTCGTAGGACCGTTCCCTATCACTGAGAGGATTGGACGGATGGCCTATAAGGTAGACTTACCCGAGAAGTTGACTGGAGTACACAATGTCTTTCACGTCTCGCATCTCCGAAAGTGCTTGCACGAGTCGGCCGAAGTGGTTGAGCCAAGCATCCTTGAAGACGTAGAAGTGGAAAAAGAAGCAACATTGAGGAGAGTTCTGATTCGTATCTTAGGAACGGAGATTAAGAAGCTAAGGAATCGAGAAGTCAAGCTAGTTAAAGTGCAGTGGAGTGAAGCCCAAGAAGACGCAACTTGGGAAACCGAAGAGAAGATACGCGCGCTTTACCCATTTCTATTTGAGGGTACATTCTCGATCTCTTTTTCCTATAAACTTGAAAACCTTTTCGTATCATGCTTCTACTACCTACGTTTGTCTTGTTATCTTCTCGATCTTATCTTGAGAACCTTAGGTAGAACCATATGGATGTAAATATGTGATTGAAACATGTTATGGTTGATGTTTGCAAATGGTTGCAAGTGGTTGCAAATGGTTGCTAGTGGATGCATGGCACACATAAGGCACTAGATCAGCTCAGTCACATTTTCATGTTGCATATGCATGAGTGCTTAAATTTGTACATGGATGGAACTTGTTATGCTATCACTTGGATGTTGCATATGAATGAATGTTTGTGCACTCATGTAAAGATTATAAACTATGTTAGGAATTTGCATACTTGTTGGATTCATTACACTAACATATTTTGCATTAAGGAGGTTTACTGAATCAGTAACCGCCTGATCTTTTGCATTAGATATGTACATATACACACACTTTCTGCATATGTTCATACAGCACTAGAAATATTTTAAGGACAGTGGTTGCCTGTGGATGATGCTTTGAGTTGGTGGATGATTGGATGGTAGGATATATTCTTTCTAACTTAGACATTTCAGGGACGAAATCCTTTAAGGAAGGGAGAATGTAACAACCCGTATTTTTATAACGTGTAATAACCTTAAATCAAGGTAGAATTAATTTTTAAAATAAGAATCAAGGGAAACGGGTGCGTTCGTCTAGAAATTCTGCTTGGAAACAAGTCCGAGTTTTCGAAAATCGGAGTCTGTATGACCAAGTTGTGACTTTTCAAAGTTTTCAGGTTCAAAACAGCTCAGAATTCGAATTCAAATTTCGAAATTCAAACCTCAGAATGGACTGGGCGGGAAATTTCCAGCCCAGGACCAGGTCAACCTGGGGGTAGACTATGTAGTCGACCTGCCCAGGACCAGGTCGACCATAGTGTCGACCTGGGGGTCGACCTGGTGGTCGAGCCCACTTTTGAAGCTGGATTCACTTTGATGTTTCTGTCCTCGTTTCTGTCTACATTCATTGACCTGAACCTATATAAACAGCCCCTAACACTAGTCTCTCTACACAAAATTCTCTCTGACCTTATGCTGCTCTAATTCTGGTTGAAAAAGTTAGAGAAAGGGACTACTTCTTCTACGTCAAAACTGCGTTACGAAAATTACTGATTTGGGGATTTCTGTTAGGACTTGACTAAGCATATAAAGATTCAACATCGACTCTCTTTTTCTAATTCTTGAACCACGATCTGTAAGCCCCAGTTACTTTTAGATTTAAACTGTAAATGTAATATGAATATGTTGTAAATTGAAATTGGACCTGTGTATGATGACTGTTTTACATCCGTGCTTGTTCATCTTGGATCTTGACTTTTGGGAATATTACCATGATATTGATTTGGGGCCTATTTATGTTGTAAATCAAAAAGAAAAACCCCTCATATTATCATGTTGAATCTGCTATTAGTCACAAGTTTATGACTATCACCCTATGTCAATCGTTACCATGACTATACTATCACCTTATGTCAATCGTTACCATGACTATACTATCACCTTATGTCAATCGTTACCATGACTATACTATCACCCTATGACAACTGTTATCTTGACTAGTACCTTACTTTGCTAGATTTGGAATCTTTATGTTTGAGGCCAATATTCCATATGCCAGTAATGTTATAATCTTTTATCTCAAGTCATACCATGCTATGCTAGTAATCACTTTTGCCACCTTATACCCGTCCCTTTTTATGTTATTCCCTAGTTAGATTTATTTGTATCGATTCGAGTTTATGTGCGATGGGAATACGATTTGGGTAGATTAGGTAAAACATGAATTGGCTTTGAACATGAACGTTATTATAACTTGAACCTGGATATAGACATGAACTTGACACGATTTGACATGAAACATGACATGAAAACTCAACATGAATTTTGACATGAATACTTGAACGTGGGCATGACACTTAGATAAACTTGAAAATGGCCAACTCGAGGTTGGGTTGAGTTTGCAGAGTAACTCTGCCCGGAACCGCCCAGCAAATCCAGTGACTGCAAACAATAGGATCCAATGTGGGTAGTTGGTCATATCGCACGTAAAACCCGAGGTTAGACTATGTTGTGGTGTAAATCTGCCCGGAACCGCCCGGCAAATCTAGTGACCACAACAGTTAGTCTGATGTGAGAGGTTGGGGTGCATTAATGAATTAATGCCACATGATAGGGTTAAGTCATGAACCACTTGAATATACTTAACCAACTTGACACGATGATTTGATAGGGTTAAGTCATGAACCGCTTGAACACACTTAACCAACTTGATACATGATTTGGATAGGGTTAAGTCACGAATTTGAATGACAACACTTAACCCATTAGAAACCCTAGTTACGCGGTCCTTTTCAGCAGTAACCCACTTAGATGTATCACGATACCCTGGGACTAGGCAGTGTGGGGCACGATCACTGGGCTGATTGTAAGCGACCAGAACGACGGCTGAGTAGGTCGCCATTGTAGGTTCAGGCGGACTATGGTCGTGCACGTAGTCCGGAGTTGAAAAAGCAGGCATTGGGCACCCGTAGGTTTACACTGTGCGTGCTTGATTCGTGTCGGTGGTTGGCACCATAGGGCTTGATACACCCTATGGTGGACCTAACATAGGTAACTACATTTCAGGATAGGGTCGTATGACACAGACACATGACGAGCTAGAACTTGTAGGGAGCTAATCGATTAGTAGATCGTACCGTAGGACCCCGTAATGGGTCACTTCATGATACTGGGCCAAGGGATCATTTCATGATTAATACTTGACATGGGTTAGAACACTAGTACAGTTGGTGCAGCGAATCTTGAATATGCGATGCTAGACTTGACTTATCTTGTTTATCATATCAGTCATGTTATCATCCTTATGTTTAATTCCAATTTTCGCATGTCATGTTACCTTTACTAGTTTTTATACTGAAAGTCACTAGGGCTTACCAATCTTATGACTGACCCATTTTCTTTTGCCTCTTTTTCTTTCGTTTCCCCCTCCAGGTTCTCAGGGAGGAAAAACTAGCTCTTAGCTTGGATTTAGCTTGCTTTCTGACAGCTCATGTACGGTTTGGTCTTGAGCTATGCTATGGCTGCTTCTGCTATTTATGGGGAATAATTTACTTTTGTTATCTTAAGTTTATGCTTCTTTATTTGGAACTTGATGTAATGAAATAATTTGTACCTTGGATATATGGGGTTTTGACTCTTTTCTTGGAAGTAATAAAAATTTGGTTTTTAATTTCTACCGCTGCTTTATTTATGTTCTGCCTTGTGATATCTCCGTGTATGTTTACCTAGATAATACTCCACCAAAACTAGTGCATTACCTTTGTGAGTGACCCTAGCGGAGGTGGGGTGTTACAAGTAGTTAGACCAAGTCAAGTACTCGGAGTCGTGATTTAAGATAAGGTTTTGGGTGGGTTCCAACATGGTTTGTGATTTCTTCTGGTAGCGATCTATTAGTAGGGGTTGTAGTTGTCATGGGTTGCGACACGGAGGACGGAGCTGAATCTGTTGCGAGTTGGGAAGAGTACGAATATTGATGGTTGAACTGGGTTTAGCAATGAGATTTTTGGGGCATTCGAAGTTCAGGTTAGGTGAAGTGGAAATCTTGTCTTCCCTGTTGCCTGGTTCAGGTGCACACTCAATTGCAGGGGAGGGAGATGTCTGCCCTAATGAGGTTAGATTGGATATTTGTAAAGCGTGGTGAAGATAATAAGGAGCAAAATTTATGCATATTAAGTGTTCGATGGAATGCTGCAATGGATCAGTGACGCTTTTGGGAGTATTTTGAGTTAGGTCTAAAGACAGATTGCTTGTTGCTGGTGTTTGGGCGGAAGGGTTTAACACTAGGATAAGGTATACGTTTTTATTTTTAAATACTTAGGATAATTAATTTATTTAAATTGTTAAGTTAATTTAAATTAATGATAACATAATCGGTAAATAAAACAAATTATCATAGGTACAAAATGAAATGTATTCGAGAAAATATGAGTAGATTCAGGGTCGATGATTTGGAATTTAACAGGAAATTCGACAACTAAAATCACGGTGAGTAAATCTCACTCAAATTATTATTTAGAATTATTTTTATTTATTAAAAATAATTGTTTGTTGATTGTTTGCATGCACTGAAATATTTTTATGGCTATTTAATATATATTTGTTATTCAGGATTAGCGTTTGTGGTTGTTATATATATATATATATATATTGGGGTTGGATATTTCTCGCAGTACCATTAGTGGATGCCCGCAGTATCATTAGCGGATGACCCTATACACCCGTGCTATGATAGTGGATGACCTTCTATACCATGATATCCTGCCTCAAAGTTGGATGGATATTATTTATGTTGGCTAACGTCTGTGGATGCAGGAAAACAGGTTGGAGGGATTCAACTAGATTCCTCAAATTATTATTCGTTTGTTTTCATATATATTATCATATATGATGTGTTTGAAAACCGTGTAATTTTGATGGAAATATCACTGACCAAAAATGTTAATCTATTGAAATGGGCTATAAAGATATTTACTTGTTTTGAATAAATAAAACAAGTATTGAATTTATAAACAATGTTTGTAAATTAAATAATACGGGAAATTAAAGTATTGAATTTATAAATGATGTTTATAAATTAAATAATACAGGAAATTGAGGTATATTTATAAAAGGGGCTTATAAATAAAATGGAATGACTATCATTAGATAAGGGAATTGAAATGAATTTATAAATGGTGTTTATAAATGAAATGGAAAATTTATCATTTGATAATTTGAATATTTAAATTCAAATGTGAATTTTAAAAATAGAAATGGGGAATCGTTTTAAAGAAGTAAAAGATGAAATTTATTCTGATGTTTAGAATGTTTATTGAACTAAAAGTAAATCCATACGGATTTATTATTTGAATTCAATTTGATCGAATTTGTTTAAATAAAATATTTTCAGAAAAGATATTAGGATTGTATTAAATAGAAGTTTAAATTTAAATATGGGAATAGATTCTTTATTTATATAGATAAGTTATAATTAAATAGAATATTCCAAAATAAGATTTTGGTTTTACATAGATTTAGAAATGGAACTTGTTGGAATTTATAAAACAAGTACATTTGTAAATAATGTTTATAAATGTAGTGAATTAATTATCAAGAGATAATTGTAATTTTAAATTCAAGTATGAATTTGAAATAGAATTTTAAAATCGTTTCGAAATGGGAACAACGGGTTTTATTCCGGAATTCGGGATATATAAAAGGAATGGAGTTTCAAATAGAATTTTGAAAAGGATACTTGTTTTAATATATAAAACAAGGAAGTTAAATTTATAAACGATGTTTATAAATTAACTGAGATAATTATCATTTGGATAATTTAAATATTTAAATTCAAATATGAATTTAAAAAGTGAATTGGGAAGTGTTTTGAAACAGAACGATTGATTTTATTTTGGAATTCGAAATATAAGCTGAATTGAGAAAAATCCAACGGGTTTATAAGTGAAATTCGATTATATCGAATTTTATAAATAATTTATTTATAAAGGAATTGGGGTCTTAAAATAAATAGGGTTGTAAACAAATTTACAACTGAGTTATCAAAACTTACGATTTACAAAAATCAAAATGTTTAACTTAGATTTGGAAAGCCGATCTATATATATATTAAAATATATTAGATTGAAGTCGAAATTTATTACAAACGAAGTTTAACGTTTATATTTAAATATAATTAAAACGAACTCACCGTAGCGCGGCAGTTCGTAAATTGGCATTTCGAACTTCAATTGAGTATTCAGAACTCAATTTAAGTCAAAATTATTTGAAACAAGAATCGTCAGGACCAATTTGATAATAGTTTTCAAATGGAACAGAAAATTCTGAATTTCGTCATATAGATTCTGAGTTATGTCAAATTCAAATTTTCAGCAAAACAGTGCCATAACCATTATGAAACCATAACGGTTTATTTAAATAAATAAAAGGTTTTTAATAAAATAAAATCTGAATTTCCATTAGAAAAATCCAGACTTGAGTTGTAAAATAAATATGAACTTAAGTGTAGTAAGTGAATTGATTTTTGCAACAAAATTCGGATTTTTATTTTTTAAATAGAATTAACTAATTTGAAGAATAATTAGTTAATCGAGTTTTGAATCGAAATTGGGCGTTGGATAAGTGAATAGGGTTTATGAATTTATATTCGAAATCGAATATGAAACTCGAATTGAAAATGGAATTAGATTGGGGTTTAAGTAATAAAATTGGAAATGGATGTAAATGTGTTAAACAAGCATGGAATGAAGAGAATGAAGTTTATAAATTTAGTGCCCGACCAAAAGGTACATGTTTAATTCCATATGAGGTTTTATGCGCCGAATCGGCATGCTGCTTGGCTTTTTGATTTTCTTTTTGAATGGAAAGGGCCCGGAGAGGCATTTTGTAGTTGTACCGATTGACCCGTACAAAGGAGGTTATGTCGAAATTTTCCAGAAATTTAAGGAGTTAGAATATTTTTAAGAAAAATTGATAGTTAGAAATCAGTTTATCGATACATATAAAATTCGATAAGGAAACGAACTTAAAAATAGAATATTATAAAGAAAATGGAAACCTATAATTAAATCTTGTAAAAATAGAAAGTGAAAAGTATATACGTTTTATAAATGAATAATTGGTTTTTATGATGTTGATTATTCGATGTAAGCTGTCCTGTCTGTTTTGAAGTTAAAGATGATTTCAGCCAAGGTCTAAGAGGTAATTATACCCCAACTTGATTGATTTAATTATTAACCGATAAATAGGAGGATTTAGTCTCGAAGATAAATGTTTAAAGAAATTTAGGTTAATCAAATATTTTGGGTTGTTGTAACGATGTCTTACACAACATTCGTTTCCAACCTTGTAAGTGGAATTTTGGAAATATATCATAAATATTTCCTAAGTATAAAAATAACTGAGTTCAGGAAAGAGATAAATAATTGGAATAGTTTCCAATTATAAATAGAAGGTATTTTCCAAGTATAGAAAATAAAAGAAGGCGATATATGGAAATGTTTTCCAAATAGCGTAAGATGGGAAGATGATTATTGAAAATGTTTGGTTAATAAATATTGGTAAGGAAATGGAAAAGTGATTTAATTAATGAATGAACTATTAATTAAGGGCCCAGTGATTGTTTGATGCTTTAAATGGATGTTTGTTTTTCTTCGATAGTTAAATAACGAACTATAAAAGTATTTGCCAATATCGTTGTCAATATGGAGAGTCCGGATGGATTATTATTCGAGAACCACTCCGTATTGGCAGTAGCGATGCGAATCAGATTATATGAAGATAATCGAAGACAGAGTAAAGTGCAAGGGCTTTTTCTGTTAATCCTAGGTGGAAATTGCCTAAGATGGATTAATGGAAATTGTGCCTTTGGTTTCGTTCAGTCCCAGAACGAAGTGTATGAACGAATGTCTGACAGAGTGTTTCCAATGATCGCATACGTTGGTCTATATATATATATGGTGGCGGAGAATTTATTCTCATAGTGTAATATCCATATTTTATTTATGAAAATCAGTTAGTGATTAATGGATATGAGAATGTGGTATTCAAAGTGATTGTGTTATCAGTGAATGGTTAGTAATCATAGCCTCAGGCCTCAACAACCACGAAATGACATAAATCGAGCAGGCAGCATGGCTAAGTCGGTGGGTCCCAATTAGGGTGTATTGTCACATATCTAGAGAAATTCATTTCATTCTTCATTCTATTCGATGTTGTCCCATTCGGGAAAACGGTTTCTGATCCCAATCGTTGGTGATATACATTCGATACACTCAAGCGAAATTAGTGGTCGGTCATGTGTGGCCAGGTTACAAGATGTTCTTGTTGAACCCAGTGTATTCTACTCTAGAGATACGCTATCGGAAGGTAGCTCCATACCTTGTCATAGTTGGAAATTCATTACCCAATAAGTGCTTGCAGTTTTGATTGTATATTATATATATGAGAACGTGAGATGACAGCGTTCCACTAGATTTCTAATTATTTGATTCAGACACTATTATAATATCAAAAGAGTTTTGATATTAAGATTATCGTTTCTTTCAAATAGATTTTGAAAGTTAAATCAAGTGTTTTGGATTCACATAAGGGAAAACCCATTCCGTGTTATACGGCGTGGTCTTATGAGAAATCGTTTATTTTCTCAAACTGTTTTAACTTGTTTACTCATACCGGTCCCATGACTGACCCGGAGTTATTTTGTTTTTTTTACCTAAACTCTTGGGTGCCCAAATTTGTACCAGCAGTCAAGTAGTTCAGGATTTTATAGATCTATTTAAAGGAGCTTAGAGCAGGAGGCTTCAGTGTTAGTTATATAGTATTTTAATTTCCGCTGTATTGTAAGTGTTGTACTCTTATAAGTATATGTTATACCGTTAAAATTTAGTATTTCAAAAGTTATGATATATTATATTTTGTTCCGCTGCGATGCGAGATTCTGTGTTGTTATTTTTGTTCTTCTTCTACCTTTTTCTTCTAAGAAAAATGATTCGTATTTCTGTGATATTTGGGTTGGACGTGTGATGTATTAGTCAACTCAGATAGTACGAATTTGCGGGGCATTACACCATTTCATTTTACATTGTGGTTTTATTTATGGTACATCCATTTTTATAATATTATATTTTATTCCTTTCACTCTGTGAGTTTCTGATTTTCATTTAGATTGCTCCGTGATATCCATCCCTAGTATTTCCTTATAGAACCAATGACCCATTTAGAATAACTCTAAGTTTTGATGGGCCTTTGCTGGGTCTTAATTTAGGCCTATTCTTGGCAGGTTGTTACATTAATAGGACATTTTTTGTATGATGTATGTTAAGTGATTGCAAGTGTTTGCTAGTGGATGCAATGGACACATAACACACACTAGGCACTATTAGAGATCAACTAACTAGGAACACCAAGCCTATACATATGGATGTGCTGATTTTATTTCATTTCCAAGGAAATAATAAACGGATTTTATCATATGATTTTTGAATATGGATGATGATTGCAACACCCATATAGAACTATCATTTATCATTAGGAAATTTGCATTCATTTGGATACATGACACATATATATTGCATAAAAGGAAGGCCGATTGAATCAATAGACCACCTAATATTTTGCATTAGCTTGGTACATATATACTACACTATTGCATAAACACATGCACTGCATTAGAAATCTCAAGGATAATGGATGTAATGGATGATGGTCGCATAAGTGGATGTAGACTTCGGATGAAAATAGTTATTTCATTCTTCTTTCCTATAAGATTTTAGGGACGAAATCCTTTAATGAAGGGAGAACGTAACAACCCCAAAATTTGAGTAATAATTAATTAAGAATTAGAATATTAAAAGTTAAAAAACAATAAATAAGGGTGGATTAAAACATTAATAGTCAGGTTATAAAAACACAAATGTTAATTAAAGTCTAACGTTATATAAGCATAACGTTAGGAGTTAATAAAAGGATTAATTCACAAAAGTTAAAATGTGCGTTCGAATTGAAAAGCTAAAACATGTCATAAAACAAGAATTAATGAAGGAATAAATGAAATTAATTACAAGTTAAATAGTAATTACGGAATGAGTTTGTGAAATTGTCAAAATTTAGCTACGATCGTTGCACCACTGTGCATGCGGCAATTATTTGAGCAATTTACATATATTGTTTTTAAGAATCAGAGTTAAAAAAATATTGAAGAAAAGTCTGAAAAAATAATATTGCTAGGTTTAACCATTAAGTCGACCCATAGGTCAAACCAGTTAGGTACGGGTAGAACCATCAATATGCCTGGGCACGTATGTGTCAATATATGAGCAAGTGATGAGATTTTTATTACTTAAGATGACATGGCTTCTTCTAATTGGTTGACTTCAAAATCCGCATGCTCCGATCGGCTGAGTGACGTGTCTGAATAAGATTAAATATTAAAATCCAGCAGTCTAAAATCCCCATGCCGTACTATAAATAAAACACCAGACCAATCTATTCACTGATAACACAATCTTTTCCCTCCTTAGGTTCTCTCTCTTATGAGACGAACCTAAACTTAAATTTTTAAGGGGAAATATTTATAAAATAAGATGTTTATAATCAACTTAAAGTTGGGATTTGCAACAATGTGGGAAAGAGCTTCGAACCGCGGGTGAGTATGGCAATTATTTAGGTTTTAAATAACTTAAAAGTATAAGGTTTTTAATAGTTTACTTACAGTTTTACATATAGTTTTTCAAGTATTGTTTAGTAGCTTTCTGTAAGCTATTTTCTGTAAATGTTTTACACTTTTTTACAGTTACTTTTATTTTATGTAAGCTTACTTTTTAGTATTTTCCTTAGTATCTGTTTCTATCAGTTATTTTAGTTTTTCTGCAGTTATTTACATTTTTCTTAGGCCTGTAAATACTATTTTATAGACACAATTTAAAATCTTCTTTTTTCACGTAAACTAGAATAATAACATTAAACTTCACAAATATGCATTAAATAAGAAGAAATTAAATTTATCGTAAATACATGTAGAAACTGCAGATATATGACAAATCGAATTAGACTACATTAAGCAAATTTACAAATTTTTCAGTTAATTATGACCAGTATCGTAATTCATAAGAAATAGAAAATTAAGAAAACTATTATAATAATAAAGGAAAAAAGATCATAATAAAAAGAAGAATAACAAACCTAACGTGATGCTAGTAATTTCATTACTTAGTCAATAACTGGGTTAATAGGTTGGGCCTAGATCTAGGATTGGGCTATGAATAAATATACACATTTATTGGTTAGGAACTATACCAGTCGCATCCCGTTTCAGACAGATGCAAGGATCTTAGGAGGACCGGGCACGATTATGAGAAATCGAGATATATAAGAGGCAAAAAGATAAGATTATGTTGGGGCTCAAAACATTGTTTGTTTAAACCCGTATAACCACCTCTATTTCAGAAAGAATATGATGAACTCAGAAAGAGTAGGCATGCTAAAATTTCACAGCGGTATAAGATGTCATAGGATTTGATTAGTAGGGCATCTGGTGTTTTTCGAGCATGCGAATTTCGATCAGGGACTACTATGGCATGCGCTAGTTTACTTGTCTTTTTGCTAGTAGACAAAACCTAGTAGTGGCAAGTCACCACAGGATGGAAATAGAAGAGGGCGAGAGCCGATCAAAGGGTAGAATAAGGAGAACTAATTCTAATCATAAAATTCCAAATGGCAAGAAAAGTGCAAAGAATCAAATAAACATTGCGATCATAAGGCATATAACCTACGTTCTTTATACGTTACCCTAAGTTATGTACGTACACAATTCCTTATGATACTAGACCTATTATTAAGTCTATTTCATTTACTTATTCTAGCATAGTAGTAAAAACTTCGCTCACCTGTCCCACTCCTCTTTCTCCACTGTCTACCCCAATAGGTTCATAGAACATAGGTCAACTTATACTTACAACTTGAAAGATTCTATTATAGACTTATCTGCTGATGTACTCTCTTTTACTTTATAAATATAGATTTTATCATGGTTTGGATTCATGCTTATGAGGTAAAATGTTTTACTGCACACTCTGATTTGGACTGAGAATATGTGAGACAATTGATTTGTATTAAGACTATGTTTTTTTACAAAGTACTGTTTTGAAGTAAAAAAAATTGTTTTTAATAATTGTTTATGTTGTTTCCGTTTTATGTTTTGTAAACCTTGCTCTCTATGATTAGTTTCTTTACACCTACACACGCTCTGCATTCCCAAGTATGCTTATTTTGGGGGATATTAAGGGGTATGGGGGGTTACAAACACCTAGGAGTCACTGATAATTAAGGGATGACAAGCGTATCATGCCTATTGAAAAATACATTGTATCTCCATAGAAAAATATTGAAATTTTAATGATGTTTGGTAGATAATCATTGTTATGGCATTGCATTTGTGTGAACGCATTAGGGATACCAACGGGTTAAACGAGAGGAATATTGAGGATAGTAATAATAATTGAAACATATTAGGATAGTTAATCCTATAACATTGAGGGGTTCATGGCAAACTGAAGGTAAAATATGCAGTATGTTAGGTTACTTGCATTGCCTAGTATGTAAGGTTTATCGAACTACCTTTAAACAATGGTTTACAATTTCTCAAAGGAATTTTTTTATAGCTCATTATTATCCAAAAACAAAACTACAGGGTGTGCGATGGATAATCTGAGCCTATAATTGAAAAATTGAACTCAAGTAGATAACTTGACGATGGGTAGTTAACTTGTCGATAAAGAAACTAATTGAGACCGCTAAGATAGCTAGTCAGCATAATAGGGACGGGAATTCACTGTATGTCGCATAATGCACATTGCAATTGTTATTGTTCTTACCATTAAAGTGTAGGAGTGCAAGATTGATTATGATGTTATAGCTCGATACTAGGAGATACAAACTCGTTTTGCATGCGGTGCGGTCTCACTAGATATCCATTGTGTCGGGTAAATTATTTATTACTGGCTCCAGTCTTTCTGACTGATACATAGTTTCTACCTTTCCCCCTTAAACTCTCAGGTACTCATTTGAGTAGTCTAAGGGTTGATCTTTCAGTTATCCACTTTGAAATAAGCTTCTGAATGCGAGCTAGATATTATAGCTACTTAGAAGCTTTATCTGCTATGTTTCCATATCTTTTGGATGTATCTAAGGCAAATATTTTTATTGGCTATATGTGAACTCTGATTAACTAAGAGGGCATCTTCATATGTCGCGCTTGTAGATAATATTTTTGTAATAAACATATTTTAATCTGAACGGAGTTTCACCTAGGAATGTAATGAACACTTTATCCATGAATGTTGTTTCAAAATTTTCATATTCCCATGTTTTCTGGTGTTATGATTCATTTACAATCTGTTTTATACCATCGGAAGTTAATACTATAGATGGTTGCATCATCTATAGTGCTTAGCTTCGGGTGACCTGTTGGCATCTTACAAAGTATCATTTGCGGATAAGGAACTAAGATATGGATAAGAGCATTACGAGATTGAACCTTTATGACCGAAGCACCATTGTAAATGGAAATGGTCAACCTAAGTCTCAAGAAGATTAGTGTTGGTTATTTTTGGACCAAACCACCAAGAGTACAAGTATTATAGTCGAACCAAAAGGATAATTATATATTTAAGTCCAGAGATGAGTGCACCATGACTCGTGAATCCTAGGATCCCGTTTGTGACTGATTTCCATATCCTGTTCGTGAACCCCCAGAACCAACATGCTCGTCGAAGGCCATCACGACCCGTTCGTGGTCCTATATCATGAACCGTCCAAGAAGCTGAAGAATTGGTGACCGCGACTAAGTCCTTCATGATTCGTATCTTCAGGATCTGGTGACACCTGTCCATAACTGTCATATTGACCATTTCTCCATGATGCCACGAACCAGTCTGAGATCCTCGGGATATGTGCCACATGGGACCACGATCCGTCTATAGGAATCACCTATAAATAGCCCCTGACTTGGTATTTTTAAGGATCTTTTGGCATTTCTGAGTATTGTTTCCACCATTATTATTATCTTACAATTTCTTTACAGTCTTAGCCCAAAATTATTGAGTGAATCATCATTGTACAAGTGAGGTTGAGAGGAAAATAATTGATTGTACTCGAATCATACGTATAATCATAGATATAAAGTGGATGTAGGCTCTTTAACGCCGAACCACTATAAATCTTGTGTGTTTTCTGCATTTTCTTGTATTTCTATATATAAATCTCTGCGAATTCAGATAATTTGGGTGTTAGAGCCATTTTTGGATCTAATAATTAGGTTTGAAAGATGAATGAGAATCATGGTGCAACAACCCTACCAGTGAATATGCATAATTTTAATCAGTTTATTCTTCAGATGATGCAGCTCGAAGCTGCTATAGGTCTCGAAGGAGCTAATCCCATAGCACAAGTTCGAAATAGCTACGTGAAGCTCAATGGGGCTTACACAAGTCAAGGAGGATAACCTTCTCTTAGTATAGAATAGGCTACTATTGTTATTACTTAGTAATTTCACTGCGAGAGAATTTTGGGAAACGTAGGCTCGAATGATGAGCAGAATAGAAGGTTATCTTCGAGACATCTTCAAGGTAATGCATTACGTTGGAGGAATAGAATCATGACTACAACACTTGAAGAGGAGATCGACTGGGAGGATTTCTAAAGGATGCTTCCGACAAGATTTGTACTGGAAGTTTGACTAATCTTATCAATGAGGAAATTTTCTGAGTAGAAGAAAGGAGAGATGACAATGGTTGAGTACGCAACTAAGTTTGGTGAATTGTCTTGTTTTTCTCATAGGACAATTGACATGATTTTCAAAAGAAATGAAAAGTTCATTATAGGGATTTGATCAGAGATAGCGAAGGCGGCTACGATCCTAGTGATGTGGTAGTAGAAACAGCTATTTGCGATGAAGAGTTGATTGCGGAATAAGAGAGACAATGAAAATCATAATTTTCGAGGGAAGAAAGTTCTTCATGGTTTAAAGAGCTCAGAAATGAGGGAAGCCCAAGAGGAGCAATGCTATGTTTGTTTGATTTAAGTGCGACTGGAAGGGATACTATTCAGCAGAATGTAAGTCAGGCAAGGCTAGGATCAGTGGTTTGAAGTCAAATGTCAAATGCTATATTTGTAACCAGCTTAGACATTACAAGAATTATTATCCAGAGGTGGTGAAGGGTAAAGTGCTTGCTTTGGAGCCTTCATCTCATAAACCCATAGCTGCGAAAAAAATGGAAAACTATGTTGGATGATACTCTTTTAATTTATAGCATACCTGTAATGTATTGTTCAACACTGGTGGCATAACATTTATTTATTGCTAAAAGTGCGGTAGATAAATTATCATTAAAACCTATCATACCTCACTTCCTTTAGGGTAGCTAATCCTTTAGGATATCACACAAATCTTAGAATGTGATATGGTGACATAGAGTTTTTGTTACTAGGGCACATGTTTGCAATACAGGAAAATATGATATTAATAATGCTATTTAATAATGCATTATTCTAAAGCGTTATTATTTACACTTAATTTTTTGCTTTTCGGGTTATTTTGTTTTGTCCATATCACGCTAAAGCTCTCCCCGCAAAATCATTCATGGTCTCCCTCCAACTTCTATAATTATTTTCTCTCTCCCTCCAAAACTATTTACCCTTCCTCCGAAACCATTTCGCCTCACAAAAAAAATCAAAGCTACATCACCGCTTCTCCAAAAGTCGATGGATGAATTCTGTATCTCCGACCCAAATTAAATATCAGATCCATCTTCCATCACAGAAACGAAAAAATCTCATAAAAGGCCTAAGTTAGAAAAAATATGGAAGCACGAAATCTAAAGACCCATTCATCGTCCTTTCTTCTCCATTCCCCTCCTTAATCAAACTGCATTCGGTCTCAAACGAATGCCTTCATAGTTCTCAATCAGTTGCTCCCGCACTTTGAGTCGATTCTCTGGAAGCATTGTATATTGTTATTAATTACCATTATTTTTTGGTATAGTTTTTTTTTTCCATTCTAGTTCCGGTTTTGAGTAAATAAAAATTATATTGGATAGCTAAGCTGCGGATTTATGCTAATTGTGACGCAAATAGGGAATATGATGATATGCCGGAGATTTTTCCTCGGCAAGATCCAACCGAAGCTAGGAAAAGGTAACTTTTTTTTGATGAATTTAGATGTGTGCTGAGGTCTGCTTCTAAAAAGGTAACTTAAGGAAGAGGTTTAATTTGACATGGCAATGTATAAGAGGAAGTAACGAGGATCTAAACTTTGGAATGTTCCTATAGTTCCAATTGGCATGGGGAATATGCACCATCCAGAAATATAAATATTTGATTAGATGTAGCTGAAACCCATTTAGCCCATAGGTCAGAGGAGATTGATAGATTTTCTCTAAATAAAATAAGATGGCCACTCTATTCTAGGTATCAAGGTTGGTCAGGTCCAATCCAATATATTTATTTGGGAGTTGGATCTTATGCATCACAACTAGAATAGTTTTTTAGAAAAGTAATCATCATGCAAGAGAAACTTGCATATAGAACTATTAACCATGTAAATTAATTTAGGAGGTAAGGCAAAGTGTCTAGGTTAATAAGTGGAGATGGCAGTGGCAATGCACTGGATTATTACAAGATGTCCCACTTGGGATAACTTGGAGCCAGTAACATTGTTTTCTATTTTCACAAAATATAGGATGACTTTTTGTTATTCCTATATTCAAATTGGTGTACTGCTGCATCTGGAGGTAAATAAATATGCTAAATAAGGATAATAAATCCAATTTATCCAAAGTTTGTTTTATAAGGCTTTCTTTTATGTTTCAATTTATATGTCATAATCTATGAAATAACTGTATAATAAAAATAACCAAATCATGATAATTTGTATTGTTAATGGAAAGGAAACAATTTCAGTCTAATTAAATGAAGATGGGTCGATGTTAATAGCTATTACATTCAAGGGTATGCATCCAAAAGTTTCATTAATCAATGGGTTACTTCTTCTACACTTTCGCTTGGCACTTGAGTAAATTAAAGTGTCAATGGAGAGTTGACCATAAGAAAAATGCAAAACAATACGGCTGTTGAAGGAAACCGACATTTATATAGTTGGAGAAATATTCTTTTTATATATACACGTATTTCTCACTTTTTTCAATTTGAGAAACATGGTCATTGAATCCACTATATTTTCCCGAATTAACATCGATATGAATTACTTACCCTATTCTATGAAATATATGTAGTACATGCTTGCGATGTTATACACTCTTGTCAAATTATGCTGTTTTCCCAAGTACAAGTTTATCAGAGTTAAAGTAGTTATTATAGCTTACTGTAGTGAAGTTGAACTATTTCTTTTATCAGTTATTTAAATATCCATTTTAGCCATCTACGACCACTTCAGTGCTATTTGGATTCAGTTGGTCTTTACCGCGGCTCAAAAAACCTTTTAAAAAGGCCATCTTCTTTCTCTTTTATCCTTTTCTTTTTCGTTTTAGGATGCAAAATTTAAATCGCAAATGAGAACTTCAATAAAACATTTATTGTAAATTAATTTTGTGACTGTTTTAGAATGAATGTTTCAAGAGGCATAAACTATGTGCATTTATTAATCCCTCAGAGTTATATCATTTTATCTCTATGTATTTCTCTATAGACCAGTTTCATAACCAAAACCAAAATGTGGCAGAACACCTGAAGGTTACTCATAAATTTGACATTATAGCTTCAACTCATAAATAACGCAATTGACAGTTTTACTTTGAGCAAAGTATTTGCTTGACTTTATTCTGCGTATTATTTCTTTTTAATGTTGGGATCTTTATACATTCAAAATTTTCCATTGGATATATCTATCATTGAACTGCAATGCATGCTATTTAGATAAAGCCAAACACTAAAGTAATCTCGCATGGTTGCAAAATCCCACTCTATTTTTTATCATGTTATGGATGACACAGACAAACCCAGCCAAATGCACCACAATCACCAATGATTAATGCAAATAATCAACAAAACAAGAGATAATAATAAAGTAAGAATACACGAATTTTTAACGTGGAAAACCTCTTTGATGTGAAGAGTAAAAACCATGGGACCAGTGACGGGGGTCCTCCCAAACTTCTCTTACTATGAAAATGGAGTAGTACACAAATCCAAATCCAAGTCACAAAGTGGATACACAAATTATCCAACAATAACTAGTAATAACAACATAAAAAAAAGCGAGAAAAGTGAAAAATATCACTAGGAAACAAAGCTCAGAAAAGCCGAGAGATTTCGCAATAACACTCCAGCAAAGGGCAATTTCAAATAAGTAGAAGCAGCCCACAAAGTTTTGGAGAAACTGACAATGTTTTGATGTTGTAGACTTGTATATTTGTGTGTATATTTGCTACCCAAGAATGGATGTATATATAGCCACCAAAAAGGCACCTTGAAGTCTCCATTCAACCACTATATTTAATCATAGGAACACTTATTGTTCCAATTAATTAAATATGAGTTTTTCCACATAGAAAGGGACCTATTCCCAACAAATCTCCCCCTCCCACCTATGTGGAGGTCATTGCCATTCCGGCAATTGAACGGCTAGTCTCAAATTTTTCTTTTACCAAAGCTTTAGTCATCATGTCAGAACCATTGTCATAGGCATGAATTTTCTCAAGCTCAATTAACTTATCATCAACAACATCACGTATCCAATGAAATCTCACATCAATATGTTTCGACTTTGCATGAAAAGTGGAATTCTTAGCAAGATGGATTGCACTCTGATTATCACAATACAACACGTACCTCTTTTGCGTAAATCCAAGCCGACGAACAAACTGTTTCATCCACAATAACTCCTTACATGCCTCTGTCGCTGCAATAAACTCTGACTCAGTAATAGACAAAGCCACACATTTTTGTAGCCTAGATTGCCAAGACACTGCTCCCCTTGCAAAAGTGATCAAATAAAATGAAGTAGATTTTCTCGAGTCAATATCACTAGCCATATCAGAATCTGAATAACCAACAAGACAAAGCTTGTCACTCCCAAAACAAAGCTTCATATCAGCAGTACCTTGTAAGTATCTCATAATCCACTTCACAGCATTCCAATGCTCCTTACCTGGATTAGAAAGAAATCTACTAACCAAACCTACAACATGAGCTATATCAGGCCGAGTGCAAACCATTGCATACATCAAACTAACCACGGCGGAAGCATATGGAACATGCGTCATCTTCTCCTACTCTTCAGTTGTGGAAGGACACTGTTGAGAACTCAACTTATAATGCATAGCAAGTGGAGTACTCACAGGCGTTGCTTTCTCTACCTTTTAAGCACTCTCTGAATATATGCTTCTTGTGATAGCCATAACTTTCGAGCCTTGCGATCACGAATAATTCTCATTCCTAAAATGTTCTTCGCTGGACCAAGTTCCTTCATGGAGAATGTCTTGCTCAATTGTTGCTTCAAACAAGCAATCCGATCTACATTTTGCCCTACAATAAGCATGTCATCAACATAAAGCAGCAAAATAATAAAATCATCGTTAACAAATTTCTTCAGGAAAACACAATGATCATTATATGTCTTTTTGTAGCCTTGCTCCCCCATAAAAGAATCAAATTTGCGATACCATTGCCTTGGAGCTTGTTTTAGACCATACAAACTCTTCTTTAATTTGCACACGTATTCCTCCTTCCCTTTGACTTTGAAGCCCTCTGGTTGTTCCATGTAAATGTCTTCTTCAAGCTCGCCATGAAGAAAGGCGGTCTTCACATCCAACTGCTCAACTTCTAAATTTAAACTAGCAGCAAAACCCTAAACAACTCTGATGGAAGACATCTTGACAACCGGTGCAAATAACTCTTCATAGTCAATTCCCTTTCTTTGGTTGAATCCTTTTACAACAAGCCTTGCTTTGTAGCGAAGCGCCTTTGCATTTTCATCTTGTTTCAGCTTGTAAACCCAACGATTCTTCAAAGCCATCTTTTCCTTTGGTAGTTTCACTAGATCAAAAGTTTTGTGATCATGCAATGACTTCATCTCTTATTTCATTGCATCCAACCAAAGTTGCTTATCATCGCTGTCTATAGCTTCCTTAAAGGTCTCAGGTTCTCCTCCGTCGGTTAAGAGAACATACTCGGAAGAAGGATACCTAGTGGAAGGACGTCGTTCCCTGGTAGATCGCCTTACAAAGGTTATTTGAGTTTTAGGAGAAGCATGATGATTAATTTTAGCATCGTCGTCATGGGGATCATCTTCCTCAGGTACATGACCTTCATTGTCATTTTCTTGTACGTGTTCAGTTGGAGCAGGTGCAGGAATTGTAGGAGTTGCAGGAGTCAAAGGAGAAAGATCTAGATCAACTAGATCATAGCCACTATATGATGCAGCTTCTTGTGGTTTCTGAATATCTTCAATTGTTTGGTCTTCAACAAAGTGTGCATCCTTGCTACGAATCAATTTCTTCTCTATAGGATCATAAAAACTATAGCCAAACTCGTCAAGACCATAGCTTACAAAGATGCATTGGCGAATCTTGGAATCCAGCTTCGATCTTTCATCATTAGGAACATGTACAAAAGCCTTACACCCAAAGACATGTAAATGACTGTAAGAAACCTCCTTGCCAAGCCAAACCTTATCTAGAACATCACCATTGAAAGAAAAACAAGGTGACAAATTAATCACATGTGTAGCTGAAAATAAAGCTTCACCCCAAAAGTATTTTGGCAACTTAGCCTCAGAAAGCATGCACCTCATTCTCTCTAACAAAGTCCTATTCATTCCCTCTGCTACACCATTCAGCTGTGGAGTCTTCTTTGGTGTAAACTGATGTCGAATACCTTGAGCCTTACAATATTCATCAAGTGGACCGATGTACTCACCACCATTGTCAGAACGTAAACACTTTAGCTTTTTACCAGATTGCCTTTCAACCAAGGCTTGAAACTGCTTAAAAACATCAAGTACCTGATCTTTTGTTTTTAAAGCATATGTCCACAATTTCTTTGAACAGTCATCAATAAAAGTAACAAAGTAAAGTGCACCACTAAAGGTCTTAAATTTTTAACGAACCACAAACATCAGAATGAGCAAGATCAAGCAAACCTGATTTTCTTGAAGGAGGTTGTCTCTTAAAGGAGACCCAATTCTGCTTTCCCGCAAAACAATGTGAAAATTTGTCCAATTTTACACACTTCAAATCAGGTAGTGCATTTTTCTTCATCAAATAACTTAGCCCCTTTTCACTTATATGACCAAGTCTTCTATGCCACAATTTTGCAAGATTATCATTTGCCACATTTACAGAATCAGTGGGAATTGAGGCATGCAGCAAGTACAGGCTTGTATGCTTCTTCCCACGAGCTAGCACCATGTTTCCTTTAGTAAGCTTCCATTGACCGCAATGAAAAGTGTTGCAGTAGCCATCATCATCAAGTTTTCCGGTAGAGATCAAGTTTAATCGAATTTCTGGAACATGTCTGACATTTTTAGGCATAACTTTGCTCCAATGTTGGTCACCAAACATACATCTCCAATGCCCACAACCTGAGCCACGCCATCATTACCCATCTTCAACACCCCAAAGTCACCAGGTGTATAAGATGTGAAGAATTCCTTCCGTGATGTCACATGTAGTGATGCTCCACTGTCAATGACCCAACTTGACTCATATTTAGCAAGGTTCACATAACTCTCATCATGTACAATGATAAGATCACCGCCAGTTGCAGTAGCAGCTCTATCATCATTATTGTAATCCTTTTGATCTTGCTTCTTATCTTCCATGCCTTTACCACCCTGTTGTCTCTTTTCCACTTGTAGCAATATTTATTTATATGACCGGATTTATCACAATAATGGCACTTCATATTTGCGAATCTTCCACGAGATATGCTTCTGCTTTTGTCCCTGGAAACTATACCTTTACTCTTGCTTCTTCCTCTGTTTTCAGCAACATATGCTTCCTCGGATGAAGAAGACACACCATGAGATTTCTTCCTCATCTCCTCATTCAAAATACCAACTTTGGAAAAATCCAGAGTAACTTTGCCATGTGGAGCTGAGTTGCAAAGTGTCATTCTTAAAGTGTCCCATGAATCAGGAAGAGTGCCAAGTAACAAAAGTCCCTGAATTTCATCATCAAAATTTATATCCATAGCTGATAATTGATGAATAATGCCTTGAAAATCATTCAGGTGATCAGAAAGTGACTTGCTTGAATTGTACTTCAAGCCCATCAATTGTTTGATAAGGTACAATTTATTATTTCCAGATTTATTAGCATAAAGGGATTCAAGTTTTTTCCATAGTGATCTAGCATGAACATCATCATTTATATGATTCAAAACATTATCATCAACCCAATGACGAATAAATCCACACACCTGTTCATGTTCAAATTGCCACTGGTCATCAGTTTTACTTTCTGGTTTTTCATCACTAAACACAGGTAAATGCCAACTTTTGACATACAACAAGTCTCTCATTTTTCTCTTCCAAATATGATAGTTAGCTCCATTCAAACTAATCATTCTACTAGTGTTGATATTACTAAAATCCATTAGGGGATATTTCAAATTAACTAACCTTGCTCTGATACCAGTTTGTTATGGATAACACAGACAAACCCAACCAAATGCACCACAATCACCAATGATTAATGCAAATAATCAATAGAACAAGAGATAATAATAAAGTAAGAACACATGAATTTTTAACGTTGAGAACCTCTTCGATGTGAAGAGTAAAAACCACGGGGCCAGTGACGGGGGTCCTCCCAAACTTCTCTTACTATAAAAATGGAGTAGCACACAAATCCAAATCCAAGTCACAAAGTGGATACACAAATTATCCAACAGTAACTAGCAATAACAGCATCAAAACAAAAGCAAGAAAAGTGAAAATATCACCGGGAAACAAAGCTCAGAAAAGATGAGAGATCTCACAATAACACTCCAGCAAAGGGAAATTTCAAAGAAGTAGAAGCATCCCACAAAGTTTTGGAGAAACTGACAAAGTTTTGATGTTGTAGACTTGTATATTTGTGTGTATATTTGCTACCCAAGAATGGATGTATATATAGCCACCAAAGAGGCACCTTGAAGTCTCCATTCAACCACCATATTTAATAAGATGACAATTCCCATAAAGATGCAAATACCAAGGCACACCAAAAGGTCAAATAGTCACCTATTCAAATAAAAGCACAAAATACCGTAGCAACACTTATTGCTATAATTAATTAAATACGAGTTTTTCCACATAGGAAGGGACACATTCCCAACATATCATACATATTGAATCTCATGACTGTATTGTAGAACTTTTCAATGTTGTTGTTCAGTTAAATAACCTATTAATCATTTGATCAAGATATATGAAGTTATATTTCACTAGATTACTTCAATCAGGTAATAATCTGTTGCTTCCTACCAATTACATCTTGTAGAATTTGTGTGAATGATTTTATTAGCAGATAACAAAAGATGGGGAAATAGGATCTTCTACCATGGCTCACAAATTGAATATTATAGATTTTGAAAATAGCGAGGGCAATCTGAGCTTGGCAAATCCTCTCTTGTCTGCTCTTAGCTCAAAATTACCTATCTCCCGTATGTAGGTTTCATCATTTTTCTTAATGTCCAGTATTTTAGCATTGTTTTTTCCCTACTCCTTTCATTTAGTAGATATCAATATTTTTCGGTAAGTCAATATATGTGTGTTTACACAGAGGGACCTAATTGATTCGACAGTTCTGAGGAACTTCGGTGTTGCATTAGGCTATTCTCTCTTAGTTTACAAAAGTGCACTTCAAGGAATTCGGAAACTTAAGGTAAAAAATTCATGATTTTGTTTTTTTGATGCACTTAGTTGTAGTTTTTAGCATTAAAAAGGAAAGAGTCAAGAGTAGAAATGAAAGAGAGAATTTATTAATTTCTTAGAAATGTGTAAATGCTGAGAAATCATCCAAGAGGTGTATCATTTTAACATTCTACGAGAAAAAGGGACTATAATAATGGATAATGCCATAGTTACTTATTCTGGGAATTTGTTTTTTTAGATTGTATCTAATTCTATAGAAATGAAAGAGTGAACTAGGATGAATTGTTAAGGTCATTTGGTTGAGATTCCTTAGTTGATAAAGTATGAAAATTCAGTATTCTTGCCACTTAAAGTTATGATGTGAAGATACTAGCATATGGGTAATCGTTAGAAAGATTTTGTCTAAATAACTAGGAAAACATATTTGAGGTTCATAAAAACAAAAATTATATGTAGCTAATCATTAATTCTTTTATTTTCTTCATATTATCTTACTTGCTATTATTCATAATCAACTGTTTTTCAGTCATTTCAAGTGACTATTATTCATTAAAATCCTTCAAATGCTTCCACCAGCCTTTTCTTCTTTTAAATTAGATTCCTTATATCCAAAATTTATTAATATCAATCAATTGTTGGGCTTTGACATGTTAAAGTTTAAACCCTGGTTTTGGTAGTTGCCATGAACTTGAGACACAGTCTTGGTCTTGATTTAAAATGAATTTCAAAAGTTATTTTTTGAATATTTTTATTTTTCTATAAACTTAACCCTTTGAGATTAGCTTGCGATTGTCATGAATGATTTTGAGTGTTTTTTGCATCTCATACCATAAATTAATCCATCCTTTTTCATTATTGATTTTGTTTTTATAGTAAGTGTAGAAAATTCAATATTTCTTAAAGTTTACAGTAACATGACATATTTATGCTGATGTACAATTTCACTTTTGCATATATGAGACCCAACAGTGAGTGTTCAAACATTGATCTTTTCTTGCTTATCTATTTCGTATTTATAATGTATAGTGAAACAAAATACTGGAATAGTATATACATTATTGGGCTACATCATAACCCTCGGGTTTTTTTTCCTTGAAAAGATCTTATACTTAACACCAAAGTACTCCTCATATTGCTAGACATTATTGGTCCTCATATGCATTTCAATTCCAACACCAAAATGCATGTAACACACTGATAATATTAGGTTTCTTTATTGTTTCTGTGCCATCACTTTATCCTTGATTTGATATGTCTTAAACCTGAATTACATTTTACAAAAAATATTAACGGGCTTCCTTTTATGTTGATTTTTTGTAACATTTGCTCGAATGATCTTGAATTGCATAATGAACTTTTCCAGCTTTAGCACTATTAATATGTAATATGTTGATACTAGGAATTCAAACAATTTCATTCTATAATGATTTATGTTGAAATTATAACATCCAATTGGTAGCACTTGATAGTTAGTCTATACTATTTTGATTATGGGAAGCTGAAAGCGCACAATTTCTCTTACATTATCAGAGAACATTCAACTTTGATCTAAAGCTTGTCTTGCTTGTTGATATGAAGTATTCACATCTGAATAGCTAGCAAAAATATTTATTTCCTTCCAAATATGGACTTTACTACCTATGGACACTCTTTAAGGTATAATGCATACGCATTTACATATTAGATTTCCTCCAATGATGATCCTACTCATCAGAAATTTCCATTTATAGGTTCTCCATTTGATTATCAATTTGTGCCAAGCACTGAAAATTGAGATCACTCAACATTAGTTTGAATACTGCTTTGGCACATAGCATTGTATTGCAAAATAGATGCAACCACAAGAAGTAAATGTAGTTTGTGTCTGAAGATATCACATCATTACATTGTACTATAAGCAAGCGGTTCATTCTGAAAATGAAAAGTATATGACTATGGTGGGATTCAAATAACATGTTACCATGAATGGATCTATATAAATATAGCAGTTGGTATTTGATCGGCCATCCATTAATTTTTCCCCATTTGTTTTCTACTTTTGATATATTCTATAATGAATGTAGCCTTAGTTAGACCTCTAAAAAGAACATATATATGGAATCGTATCTTACACTTATTTGATATTGAAATTTTATACATTCTCTGGATATCCATTTATCTCTTGCCTCTTTTGTATATATAGGTTTACAATTTTCAATAAAAACCAACATTTTGGTTTTGGATTTTGAAAACAACTTACAAGTTAGATCATATATTTATATCAAAATTTGAGCTTATAAAATTAAAGAAATAAGAAGCATGTTTAAAAATGCTTTATAGTGATTTCTTGGTGGCCAAATATTCTAGCATGTATAGCTTATTATTTAAGAGATATCTAACGATGTATGAAATTGCATGTGTAAAATATATCAAATGGTTCATTGATAATTGTCAACATGCCATGGTTTATAGTCTTTCAAGTTACATAGACGAGTGACAAGATATTTCTTCAGGTTGGCAAGCTTTGCTCATTATTAACTTATAGCATTAGGTTGTTGCATCATTCATTATATGCACTTTTTTTTACTATAATCTCACATAGTGTAACGTCTAAGAAATTTCGACAACTGGAATCGAAATTTATTAAAGATTTAACTATTAATAATTATATTGATACTTGGGTTACAAATTAAAAATCAAATATATGGTTTTGAGTATGAATTGAATTCAATATTTAATTCAGAATGGTTGGTCATCAAACATTTATTGTTGAATATTGAATTGAATTTGGTTGGATATTTGAATTGGATTTGAAATTTGATAGGAAGATATAAATGGTTGGATTTTAAAAATAAACGTTGTTGACATTAAATGAATTGGAAATTTTATTTGTTGAAATATATGAAAATTATCTTAGATATGTGTATGTTTGTACATATAAAGAAATTGAAATTTAATGTTTCAAATTTGGAATTAAATAGAGTTGTACGAACAAACAATGAACTGATAAATAATTTAAAAAGTAAAATAACGTCATATACGAACAGAGTCGGATTACAACCAGACTAATTTTATTGAATTCAGAACATCAAGATATAGCAGCACATCAACTTTCGTTGTGTTTGGAAGTTGTTTTGGCGATACAAATTTAGAGCGTTACGTACTAATTCGCGGCAGAGTTTTATATTAAATTAAAACTAAATATGACCTTCCCTAGATAATTTTTTGTCGACCTATATTCTAAAATGCATAGACCTCCTAAAATCTATTGATGCGATTTTGTTCTTATCCCAAATTTTCTTCTTTAAAAATCACACTACTTTCCCCATTCCCTTCACTGGAAAAATCGTTTCTCCTCTTTTCAATTTTTTCATGGCTTCCACTGAATCAATTTCCTCCTTCCCATTGTTTTAGCCCAAACAGGCAAACAAATATCTCCATCCACCAAAAATCACTTTCCCCAAATAGATTAAAAATGGCCGAAGCCTAAGCACTCGTTACCTCCTAAAATCAATTCGCCACCCTCTTCCAATCAAAATCAGTTCTTTCCTCCATCGCTCCACCACGAAGAGTGCAAGGACCACCCTCCGAAACCATGTCTTGTTCGGTCTAAGATTTGGCCACCGCCTTCTATTGTATAATGTGCAACATCCAATTTTTAGCACTTATCCTCAAGTCCATCGCCTGCCCCTACCTTGAAACACTCCACCTTCGTTAAGGTCACTCACAAGGGGAATGCCTTAACTTCGGTGGAGCATTATAGGTAAAAGATGCAGATAAATTACAAGACAGACAAATAAAGCAGCGGAAAATAAAGTCATTTTATAAACAACTTAATTCAGTCAAGCTTTTACAACAATTTTCTCAATCATACTTAAATGTAATACATAAAACTTCTGTCTTGATTTAAAAACTTCCAAGAATAAAAGAAGCATAAAAATAACAATGATATTCCCCAATAAAGCGTGAACCAGCCATAGCAGTGAAAGAGAGAGTCCAAAGCAATACATCGGCTATCTTCGAGCTTGGAAAGAAAACTGAGCTAAGTAGTAAGTCTAGTGGTTTTCAGCATATAAACAGGAAAAAGCATCATGACATGAATAAACTGAATATAAGACAATACCGTGATAACAGGGATAACAAGATAACATAGGATAAACATAAGGTATGATAAGGCAAGATAAACTGGATGCGCTTCTACTCTTTCTCTGCTTCACTACTACTTTGTTGTTCTGATTTCTATATCTATCTCTGCACCACCTAACTAGTGTCCCAACTAGTAATCTGTATAAATGAAAACGTGATCCCAATCCCCGTAATTGTGGTAGCCTTCAGGTGTACATCTATCGTGAGGATTCCACCTAGATCATCCTAATTGCCACGAACATGCTAGATGTACCCTTACTACCCAATCGATCGACTCCTTACTTGCATAAATGTTCCATGTGTCTGTGTCAATCGGCCCTCTCTTGCGTGTAGATACCATGTGTTGATCCCACCATAAGATGTATCAATCCTTATGATAGCAAATCGACACGATTCAAGATGCACTGTGTATAACTATTGGTACCCAGTGCCTGCTTTTTCCCACTCCGGAGTACGTGCACGTACGTAAATCGTCGGAACCTACACTGACTTACCCCCTGCCGCTGTTTTGACCGCTTATAATCAGCCCAGTAATCATGCACCACCCTACCTAGTTTTAGGGTACCATAATACAAATATTATGGTTTCCTGCTGAAATGGGTCCCCGTTACTAAGGTTTCCTGCTGGTTAAGTTTGTGGGCTATATATACAAATATTACCTACCTACACGAGATGTACTTAACCCTCCCATTGATTCAAGCATGTTTATTTAACGGTTAAGTTTGTAGACCTATATTTACTAATATTACCCACCAACCCGATATGTACTTAACCCTCCCGCACATTATGTCATATTGGTTAAGTGTTATCCATTCATGTTAACTTAACCCACCCATTCATCGTGTCATGTTGGTTAAGTGTTTCTTATTAAATTAACCCCGTTCATTCATCAAGTTATACTGGTTAAGTGTTTTCTTGTTAACTTAACCCCACGTGTTCATCATGTTGTATTGGTTAAGTGTCATCAATCAGTTCAAGTTAACTTAACCCACCTTACTTGTCATGTTACTTTGGTTAAGTGTTGCCTTCTTGTGTCAACTTAATCCAACCACAAATCTAGTTATATTGGTTAAGTGTTTCTTATTACTTAACCCTACCATTCATCATGCTATACTGGTTAAGTGTTTCCTATGAACTTAACCTTAGTCATTCATGTTATATTGGTTAGGTTGTGACGAAAAGGGATTTCGCTTGGTCCGAACCAGTCGCTAAACCGATCCAGGCCGTTCGAAACGCCCTATCGTTTGAGAACACGACAAACAGAACGCATACAAAAGAACATTTCATTGTATATTACAACAATGCATCAGATTACAAGAATATACAGAGTATAAATAAATATTACACAGAAATATCAGAGATTTAAATTACATTTAAATACATAGCAGCGGAAAATAATACAATACACAACTAGAAGAGATATACGGATACAAAGCTTTCCGGATATCGTTCCAGCTGTAAACCAGGATCCTGTGAATATAAATCTGCACAACCAAAACTACTAGCTGCCCGTGTCAAAATAGGGGCACCCAGAGTTTAGGTTAAAATAATAAACTCCAGGTCAGTCATGTGACTGGTGTGAGAACTAAAACAGTTATTAGTCTTTATTTTCAAAGTTAGGTAAATCAAGGGACCACGCCGTATAACACGGAACGGGTTTCCTCCCAAGAATACCAGTGCATAAAACAAACAGCGCAATGCTAAATAAAGAAAAATGAAGCTGTTATAAGACCCAGGTCCTATCACACAATGCAACGCAAGCCGGGGGATAGGGTTTTCCCTTATAACAGCCAAAGAATGCTTGATACGTTTAAAACAAATCATTTGATACTATAATAAGTGCATAGTGTATAAAACAACTTCAAATCATAAGTATCAATCATAGGCGGCATGAGCGCCCCATCCCACTATGTCACCATATATAGGTTTACATATAAAACCGCAAAGTCACGTATTTGGAAATTGGATTTCCGTCTATGAACCGAGGCAAAAGATAGTCCTCAACCGATTCGAGACGCTCTAGCCCGTGTCTCAGGCAAGTACTCAGTCAAGCCTTTGGATCGTCAGGGCCGGTCCACCGATGTGGATTAAAATGCCTGAACACTACGTTTCCCCACCCTTTGGGGTGTCAATGAGCCAACAAATGACTCCATCGGTTCGAGAACGACCGATCAATCCGAGGCGCCTCGCAACAGCAACAACCACATAAGTCAAACTCGTCAGGGCGTGTAAAACCACTGACGCCACTTTCTAGCTAGAAGAAAACGCATGCCCTCCCTGAGGTCCGTCTCCCGTTTTTGGTTCATACCGGGTGTGAAACACGCGAGGTAAACGTTACACAAAGCTACGCCACAAAGGCCGTGCTTTGATCATCACCACAAGACTTTGCTTTTCAATAGAAGCCTCAATCAATTGCCACTTAGGCATTCCACACAGGCAATTCACTCCATGCGTTTGATATCCATCAATATATAACCCCTGAGCTCGTACGTCTCAGAGAAGGGCGTTAAGCAAGAGAATAAATTCTCCGCCGCCAAACAGATATATATTTAACAGAGATCAATCACACGGACTAAAATCCAATGTCAGACACACAGTCCATTTACAAGTCCGTTCTGGGTCTGAACGAAACCGGAGGCACCTAGTACCTCGCATATCCATCGATCTCCAAGTACGTCTGGACGATCACTAACTGTTTCCATCTTCTTGGGTGTACAGCCCAATCAAGATCATCAGTAATTACCCAAACGACGTGAAGACCTCCGGTCTTCGACCATCGTCTTCATCTTCGACTTATCGTCGTATCAGTTATTCAGAATGGGATAAACCCGGTCTTTCCGAATAACTCGCGTATATTTTAAATAAGTGTTACACAAACACAACATACGCCTCATTCCGATTCATTAGTCACTAACCGTAAATTAATCAAGAGAATAATTCCCCAAATATTAACCCCGAAGGCCGAAACCAACATCAGATCAATATCCAGAAAACCATTCTGCTTGGCTAACCGACAGTTAGTTTCTAAATTTCACATTCATAGGGAAAGGTTCCCATTAATTTTATCAAAGATAAATTTCTTGAATTTATTCTTTAATCTATTTTTGAATATCGATTCAAAACTAGTCGGGATTAACGAACCTTACCGAAGTAATCATTTGTTTAATTTCCCAATCCCAACCTATTAATCCCATGAAGTAAAACTGGTCCTACTTCATATCTAACACCACGGTGTTATCGGTAAATTCAATTACCATTTCACGTTCAAATCTAATTAAAGATTTAACTATCGCCTGGAGCAAAACTGGTGATACTCCATTTTCAATCATTTCAATCTAATTAAAGATTCATTAAAACTCCACTTAGTTTTAATCTTCGACTGGGTTAAAGAATCAGTGTCATTTAAAAACACGGTTCACGATAAACCCAAAATCACATTCATTAATCATCGGGTTAAAGAACGAGTGTTATTTAAAACACTGTCCACGATAAACCCAAAAATCAATATCGATTCAATTCCAATTAAATGTTATTTAATTGGTACACTTCATTAAATCTAAATAAAAAGATTTAATCTTTTCTCAATTGGGTTCAAGAACAGTGTTAGTGAAGACACCATTCACGACAAACCCAAATCACATTTGATATTCAATATAAGGCTCTGAATAGAAAATATATCGGCTTATATTCAATATCAAATTCTACGATTTACAAATGTTATATTGGAAATAACGATATAAATATATATATATCTTTCAAATTTCCATAACAACATCCGTATAATCACGAATTCCAACATCGAAATATTCCGAAGACAATTTCGATTCAAATCCACTCCAATGCAATCATTGGAAATTCTGGTTATTTTTAAAACCCTTTTCAAATTCAATTTATTTATCTAAAAAAAAAAATAGAATTATAATTCTAGTTCAAAACTAGTTCATTTCGATAAAAATCTATTTTTATCTTTTCAAATATGGAGTTTTTCATCCCAATCCTTTCTAAATCATTTCTTATGATTTTACACAAATTATTACTATTTTTAATAATTTTATCAAGGCCCGTACAATCGATTTCCATCAATGGCCATCGAACTGCACTTACAGCGACCTTTTTCAAATTTGATTTGGACATAATTCCAAATCCAACCGTTATATTTCAAATCTCTAATATTCGTTAGAAAGCTCTTTTCGATACGAACCCAACGGTTCCGGTTTTAGGAGAATCCGACGGTCGGATCTCCGTAATGTCCGTTTGAAATAAATGGTCGAAATTCACGAACTGCCGCGGCGCGGCGCGTTCTATTCAGGCCATTATATTATATATATAATATATATAATATATATTTCATCGATTTCTATTTAAAACGAATTATATAAATAGTTTTAAATTCATTTCAAAAGTAATTTCAACTTCCATTTCAATTCAAATCAAAATTGAATTCTTCTTTATAAATTCGTTTTAAAATTCATTTCTATTCAATTCAAATTTCTATTCAATTTGAATTCATTTCAATTCACTTTCAATTCAATTCATTTCAAAATCGTTTTCAGTTCAATTCATTTCGAAATCGTTTTAAAATCGATATAAATATCGTTCACGTCAAAATGGCGTCAATCTAATCAACACGGCTTCATAAATTTCTATTTTCAAATATTCTATTTCAAATATTTCTTTTTCAAAATAGTTGTTATTATCAAAATATTTCGTTCAACACATGACCAATCTCAATGAATGAGTACTGTCAACACATGAACTTTTATTTTATATCGATAAAGGTGCAAATTTTATTACTAAAATATTTCGTTCAACACATGACCAATCTCAATGAATGAGTACTGTCAACACATGAACTTTTATTTTATATCGATAAAGGTGCAAATTTTATTACTAAAATATTTCGTTCAACACATGACCAATCTCAATGAATGAGTACTGTCAACACATAAACTTTTATTTTATAATATTCTTTATTTTTCAAATTGGAATGAGGCCCAATCAATTACCATATAAAGTTAATTATATGGATTTTCATACAACACATGTATATAATAGCATGGAAAAATAATCAACCATCAACCAAAGTGCACTACACTGTATAAGCATCAAATATAGATATCTAACGCTTAAAACAGCCTGTCAATCAACCGATCGACATATTTAATAAATCAGGATGAGTGAACTTCAAATTTCATCCCAACACCCGTGTGGGGTTTCAAACAATCAAACACATATTTTATTTGTGCTGTTGGGCGATGTGTAAAATTTATCGTCCCAATCAATGTCCTTCAAATAGGTGTACATAAACAAACCGTCCGGTTTGTAAATGAATATTTTATTTTATTCACTTTTACTATATTCATATTCACGTTAAAAATTATATTTTTAACGAT
Organism: Allium sativum; assembly: GCA_030737875.1. Lineage (NCBI taxonomy): Eukaryota > Viridiplantae > Streptophyta > Magnoliopsida > Asparagales > Amaryllidaceae > Allium > Allium sativum. The sequence goes on from CM060915.1 coordinate 702,314,488, forward strand.
AAAACATTTTATTCCAACATATGAATTTCTATTATTCATTTACACAATAAAATGATATTTTCATTTTCTAACATATTTTAGAAAATTTCGGCGGCATAACGGCACGATACTAGAAACGGGACAAGGCCTAGCCTTATCCCCGGTCTAGTGAAGGCCCACGCCATTCACACATAAATCAAAATCACCAAACAACCAAATTCAAATCAAATCATATAACTAAGCTATGCAACCAAACAAACAAGTCCATGGTCTGTGGACGATTGTGTCGGGTGCTACTAAGCACCGTCTGCATCCTAGTATATATATATAAATAGAAATGAAATTGAAAGGTGAGAAATTCTCACATAAAGCTATCCAAACATCTTGACTCTTCTTGGATATAAATCTTCTCCGTTCTCGCCTTTTTGCCGCTTTCGCCCGCATTCACTACATATGTAAAAATCGAATTTTTACTTTGCTATTCAATATATAAAAATCGAATTTTTATTTCGAAGTTCAATATATAAAAATCACATTCTTAATTCGAAGTTCAACATATAAAAATCATATTTTTAATTCGAAGTTCAACATATAAAAATCATATTCAATATCAAATCTTTTTCTTTATTTTCCTAAAACAAAATCAGTTTTTGAAAACCTAAAAATCAGTTTTTTTTTCTTTAAACAAAATCAGTTTTTAAACTGTTAAAATAAAAACAGTATTTAATCTTTAAAATAAAAACAGTTTTTAATCTGTAAATATAAAACAGAAATAAAATATTAATAAAAAAAAACGAAAACTTACAGCCGAGGGGGGAGTTTCTTCCTGCGTCGGAGGAGGATGGTAGGGGGGAGCGCGAGTCAGCAGGGAGGAGGAAGGAAGAAGAGGGGGGCGGTGGTCCTAGGGCTCGCGGTGCTCGATTCGTGGAAGAGGGGAGGCTCGCTGATGAAGGTGGACGAAGTGGGAGCCTGGGCGGAGGCGTCGCGACTTCGATGGGGGAGGAGGAAGAGGGAGCGGTCATGGGGGAAGCGGGATCCACCGCCTTCATCTTTTCTCTTTTTTTTTTATTTATTTTTCTGAACGATTCTCAGATGAATCGGGGGGGGGGGGGCAGAGGGTAATAGGGGAAAGAAAGTTTCTTTTTTTATTTATTTATTTATTTTATTTTCGAAAAAGTTGACTTTTACATACGACCTCTAAACGAGGCCCACCGCCTGTCGCCCATAGCGTTTCACCCCCATTCCGAACACAATGGGATATGTACCGCAAGCTGAATCGACCGTTTCGATCAGTTTCCGTTGAATTTACATTTAAATCACTATATTGAATTTTAAACGTACATTTCAAATTACCGGGGTCACATACTAACTAGAAAAATTCCAGAAAAATATTTTCTAGCTTCGTATTGACGATACGGTCCTAACAAAACTAGTTTCGTCAAATTCTGAGGCCGTTTGAAAAATGGCCAATTTCCAGTCGATTAAAATCAACTGAAAATGGTCAAACGCATTTTCCTTTGCCACGCTCACATATTGATTCGAAAAATTATGAAATTTGGAATCTAGCAATAACTTGACATCACGGACCCAACAGAACTGGTTTCGTCGAAATCCGAGGTCGTTTGCAAAATGTCCATTTTTAAGGGCCTGAATTCCATAGCGACTATTCAGAATTTTCAACTGGACATATCTTTTGATTCCCGCTATGAAATTTCGATTATTCGGATTCGATGGAAAGATATTATCAATTAGATCCTAATGTTTTTGGTTTCATTAAAATCCGGATTGTTTTGCACCCGGTACATTCAATTGAAGTTTGAAATCGAATTATCGAACTACCGCGCCATTTTCAATTCCTTTTATAATTATAAATAAATATTTATATTCTAACGACGTCGTATATAATATATACGTCGAATTCAATTCAAAATAAATTTCTCGTCGATATTATTTAAAATAATTCATTTTAAATAATCAAAATTCGCTAAAATTGCCAAAATAAAAATTTTAAACTGGCCCAGATTTTACGGGTTGTTACAATCTCCCCCACTGAAAACTTTTCGTCCCCGAAAAGGAACAAAGTCGAAAGTGGTTTGATTATTCAGCTCTACGCTCGATCTGGCTTCTATTCTCCAACTTCTCAGTTTCTGAGAATTTTCAAAATCTCAAAAATTTGGCTAACACCCTAAATTTTCGAAAAATTTCGCCATAACCTCCCCTGCACCGGGAGCATCGGGGAATTTCAAATAGCTTCCCCGGTCCTTCAGATCTCAAAAAGAAAAAGAAAAAGCCAAGCGGCTAGCCAATAGGCTCACAAAATCATCATCACCCAAACAAAACAGGAAATTATGTAGTAAACATGTACCTATTTGTCGGGCAAACAAATTTTATTCTCTGCTCTAGCCTCCTTGCTATGACCTGTTCAATGTAAGTATATGTATATGCAAACAAATGCGACCAATTTTCAATACAATTCAATATGTGATTCAATTAGGCTAAATGGCTAAAAATTAGCAAACAAATAAACAAACAACGCAAACATCAATCAATTAGTGAATTAGAGTTTCAAATTCATAACTTTGATACATATACAAAAAATCATGTTTTTGATGCCAATTCACCACAATGTGTTCTAACTATATATAAGTTTTGGTTCTCACACCAGCCTAATGGAAATATATAGAAAATCACACCTTCAACACTCGAACACTAATTCTGATGATGTAGCTACAATCATCAGAATCATCTTCGGGCGACTAGAGTGCGAATCTATATCTATCCAGTATATTAAAACTTCGAATACACGTGGATCAGACGTATACCCAAAATCTTTATATACTGCATTGTCCAAATCAATATAAATAAATAATCAAATACGAATAGTTGATTTAAATTTTCAAAACAAAATTTGTTTTCATTTGAAAAATATACTCTTCACACTCGTTCTAGGATACTACTGATCCCATCTCTAACGAGTCACTCTCATTGGATATTGCTAATCCAATATCTGATGAATTCTTTTGTACGGTTCTAATGTGCCTTGTTCTCTGCTTTGTAAACCAAAGCTCTGATACCAACTGTGACGAAAAGGGATTTCGCTCGGTCCGAACCAGTCGCTAAACCGATCCAGGCCGTTCGAAACGCCCTATCGTTTGAGAACACGACAAACAGAACGCATACAAAAGAACATTTCATTGTATATTACAACAATGCATCATATTACAAGAATATACAGAGTATAAATAAATATTACACAGAAATATCAGAGATTTAAATTACATTTAAATACATAGCAGCGGAAAATAATACAATACACAACTAGAAGAGATATACGGATACAAAGCTTTCCGGATATCGTTCCAGCTGTAAACCAGGATCCTGTGAATATAAATCTGCACAACCAAAACTACTAGCTGCCCATGTCAAAATAGGGGCACCCAGAGTTTAGGTTAAAATAATAAACTCCAGGTCAGTCATGTGACTGGTGTGAGAACTAAAACAGTTATTAGTCTTTATTTTCAAAGTTAGGTAAATCAAGGGACCACGCCGTATAACACGGAACGGGTTTCCTCCCAAGAATACCAGTGCATAAAACAAACAGCGCAATGCTAAATAAAGAAAAATGAAGCTGTTATAAGACCCAGGTCCTATCACACAATGCAACGCAAGCCGGGGGATAGGGTTTTCCCTTATAACAGCCAAAGAATGCTTGATACGTTTAAAACAAATCATTTGATACTATAATAAGTGCATAGTGTATAAAACAACTTCAAATCATAAGTATCAATCATAGGCGGCATGAGCGCCCCATCCCACTATGTCACCATATATAGGTTTACATATAAAACCGCAAAGTCACGTATTTGGAAATTGGATTTCCGTCTATGAACCGAGGCAAAAGATAGTCCTCAACCGATTCGAGACGCTCTAGCCCGTGTCTCAGGCAAGTACTCAGTCAAGCCTTTGGATCGTCAGGGCCGGTCCACCGATGTGGATTAAAATGCCTGAACACTACGTTTCCCCACCCTTTGGGGTGTCAATGAGCCAACAAATGACTCCATCGGTTCGAGAACGACCGATCAATCCGAGGCGCCTCGCAACAGCAACAACCACATAAGTCAAACTCGTCAGGGCGTGTAAAACCACTGACGCCACTTTCTAGCTAGAAGAAAACGCATGCCCTCCCTGAGGTCCGTCTCCCGTTTTTGGTTCATACCGGGTGTGAAACACGCGAGGTAAACGTTACACAAAGCTACGCCACAAAGGCCGTGCTTTGATCATCACCACAAGACTTTGCTTTTCAACAGAAGCCTCAATCAATTGCCACTTAGGCATGCCACACAGGCAATTCACTCCATGCGTTTGATATCCATCAATATATAACCCCTGAGCTCGTACGTCTCAGAGAAGGGCGTTAAGCAAGAGAATAAATTCTCCGCCGCCAAACAGATATATATTTAACAGAGATCAATCACACGGACTAAAATCCAATGTCAGACACACAGTCCATTTACAAGTCCGTTCTGGGTCTGAACGAAACCGGAGGCACCTAGTACCTCGCATATCCATCGATCTCCAAGTACGTCTGGACGATCACTAACTGTTTCCATCTTCTTGGGTGTACAGCCCAATCAAGATCATCAGTAATTACCCAAACGACGTGAAGACCTCCGGTCTTCGACCATCGTCTTCATCTTTGACTTATCGTCGTATCAGTTATTCAGAATGGGATAAACCCGGTCTTTCCGAATAACTCGCGTATATTTTAAATAAGTGTTACACAAACACAACATACGCCTCATTCCGATTCATTAGTCACTAACCGTAAATTAATCAAGAGAATAATTCCCCAAATATTAACCCCGAAGGCCGAAACCAACATCAGATCAATATCCAGAAAACCATTCTGCTTGGCTAACCGACAGTTAGTTTCTAAATTTCACATTCATAGGGAAAGGTTCCCATTAATTTTATCAAAGATAAATTTCTTGAATTTATTCTTTAATCTATTTTTGAATATCGATTCAAAACTAGTCGGGATTAACGAACCTTACCGAAGTAATCATTTGTTTAATTTCCCAATCCCAACCTATTAATCCCATGAAGTAAAACTGGTCCTACTTCATATCTAACACCACGGTGTTATCGGTAAATTCAATTACCATTTCACGTTCAAATCTAATTAAAGATTTAACTATCGCCTGGAGCAAAACTGGTGATACTCCATTTTCAATCATTTCAATCTAATTAAAGATTCATTAAAACTCCACTTAGTTTTAATCTTCGACTGGGTTAAAGAATCAGTGTCATTTAAAAACACGGTTCACGATAAACCCAAAATCACATTCATTAATCATCGGGTTAAAGAACGAGTGTTATTTAAAACACTGTCCACGATAAACCCAAAAATCAATATCGATTCAATTCCAATTAAATGTTATTTAATTGGTACACTTCATTAAATCTAAATAAAAAGATTTAATCTTTTCTCAATTGGGTTCAAGAACAGTGTTAGTGAAGACACCATTCACGACAAACCCAAATCACATTTGATATTCAATATAAGGCTCTGAATAGAAAATATATCGGCTTATATTCAATATCAAATTCTACGATTTACAAATGTTATATTGGAAATAATGATATAAATATATATATATCTTTCAAATTTCCATAACAACATCCGTATAATCACGAATTCCAACATCGAAATATTCCGAAGACAATTTCGATTCAAATCCACTCCAATGCAATCATTGGAAATTCTGGTTATTTTTAAAACCCTTTTCAAATTCAATTTATTTATCTAAAAAAAAAAATAGAATTATAATTCTAGTTCAAAACTAGTTCATTTCGATAAAAATCTATGTTTATCTTTTCAAATATGGAGTTTTTCATCCCAATCCTTTCTAAATCATTTCTTATGATTTTACACAAATTATTACTATTTTTAATAATTTTATCAAGGCCCGTACAATCGATTTCCATCAATGGCCATCGAACTGCACTTACAGCGACCTTTTTCAAATTTGATTTGGACATAATTCCAAATCCAACCGTTAGATTTCAAATCTCTAATATTCGTTAGAAAGCTCTTTTCGATACGAACCCAACGGTTCCGGTTTTAGGAGAATCCGACGGTCGGATCTCCCGTAATGTCCGTTTGAAATAAATGGTCGAAATTCACGAACTACCGCGGCGCGTTCTATTCAGGCCATTATATTATATATATAATATATATTTCGTCGATTTCTATTTAAAACGAATTATATAAATAGTTTTAAATTCATTTCAAAAGTAATTTCAACTTCCATTTCAATTCAAATCAAAATTGAATTCTTCTTTATAAATTCGTTTTAAAATTCATTTCTATTCAATTCAAATTTCTATTCAATTTGAATTCATTTCAATTCACTTTCAATTCAATTCGTTTCGAAATCGTTTTCAATTCAATTCATTTCGAAATCGTTTTAAAATCGATATAAATATCGTTCACGTCAAAATGACGTCAATCTAATCAACACGGCTTCATAAATTTCTATTTTCAAATATTCTATTTCAAATATTTCTTTTTCAAAATAGTTGTTATTATCAAAATATTTCGTTCAACACATGACCAATCTCAATGAATGAGTACTGTCAACACATGAACTTTTATTTTATATCGATAAAGGTGCAAATTTTATTACTAAAATATTTCGTTCAACACATGACCAATCTCAATGAATGAGTACTGTCAACACATGAACTTTTATTTTATATCGATAAAGGTGCAAATTTTATTACTAAAATATTTCGTTCAACACATGACCAATCTCAATGAATGAGTACTGTCAACACATGAACTTTTATTTTATAATATTCTTTATTTTTCAAATTGGAATGAGGCCCAATCAATTACCATATAAAGTTAATTATATGGATTTTCATACAACACATGTATATAATAGCATGGAAAAATAATCAACCATCAACCAAAGTGCACTACACTGTATAAGCATCAAATATAGATATCTAACGCTTAAAACAGCCTGTCAATCAACCGATCGACATATTTAATAAATCAGGATGAGTGAACTTCAAATTTCATCCCAACACCCGTGTGGGGTTTCAAACAATCAAACACATATTTTATTTGTGCTGTTGGGCGATGTGTAAAATTTATCGTCCCAATCAATGTCCTTCAAATAGGTGTACATAAACAAACCGTCCGGTTTGTAAATGAATATTTTATTTTATTCACTTTTACTATATTCATATTCACGTTAAAAATTATATTTTTAACGATAAAACATTTTATTCCAACATATGAATTTCTATTATTCATTTACACAATAAAATGATATTTTCATTTTCTAACGTATTTTAGAAAATTTCGGCGGCATAACGGCACGATACTAGAAACGGGACAAGGCCTAGCCTTATCCCCGGTCTAGTGAAGGCCCACGCCATTCACACATAAATCAAAATCACCAAACAACCAAATTCAAATCAAATCATATAACTAAGCTATGCAACCAAACAAACAAGTCCATGGTCTGTGGACGATTGTGTCGGGTGCTACTAAGCACCGTCTGCATCCTAGTATATATATATAAATAGAAATGAAATTGAAAGGTGAGAAATTCTCACATAAAGCTATCCAAACATCTTGACTCTTCTTGGATATAAATCTTCTCCGTTCTCGCCTTTTTGCCGCTTTCGCCCGCATTCACTACATATGTAAAAATCGAATTTTTACTTTGCTATTCAATATATAAAAATCGAATTTTTATTTCGAAGTTCAATATATAAAAATCACATTCTTAATTCGAAGTTCAACATATAAAAATCATATTTTTAATTCGAAGTTCAACATATAAAAATCATATTCAATATCAAATCTTTTTCTTTATTTTCCTAAAACAAAATCAGTTTTTGAAAACCTAAAAATCAGTTTTTTTTCTTTAAAAAAAATCAGTTTTTAAACTGTTAAAATAAAAACAGTATTTAATCTTTAAAATAAAAACAGTTTTTAATCTGTAAATATAAAACAGAAATAAAATATTAATAAAAAAAAACGAAAACTTACAGCCGAGGGGGGGGTTTCTTCCTGCGTCGGAGGAGGATGGTAGGGGGGAGCGCGAGTCAGCAGGGAGGAGGAAGGAAGAAGAGGGGGGCGGTGGTCCTAGGGCTCGCGGTGCTCGATTCGTGGAAGAGGGGAGGCTCGCTGATGAAGGTGGACGAAGTGGGAGCCTGGGCGGAGGCGTCGCGACTTCGATGGGGGAGGAGGAAGAGGGAGCGGTCGTGGGGGAAGCGGGATCCGCCGCCTTCATCTTTTCTCTTTTTTTTTTTTTTTTTTTCTGAACGATTCTCAGATGAATCGGGGGGGGGGGGGCAGAGGGTAATAGGGGAAAGAAAGTTTCTTTTATTTATTTATTTATTTATTTTATTTTCGAAAAAGTTGACTTTTACATACGACCTCTAAACGAGGCCCACCGCCTGTCGCCCATAGCGTTTCACCCCCATTCCGAACACAATGCGATATATACCGCAAGCTGAATCGACCGTTTCGATCAGTTTCCGTTGAATTTACATTTAAATCACTATATTGAATTTTAAACGTACATTTCAAATTACCGGGGTCACATACTAACTAGAAAAATTCCAGAAAAATATTTTCTAGCTTCGTATTGACGTTACGGTCCTAACAAAACTAGTTTCGTCAAATTCTGAGGCCGTTTGAAAAATGGCCAATTTCCAGTCGATTAAAATCAACTGAAAATGGTCAAACGCATTTTCCTTTGCCACGCTCACATATTGATTCGAAAAATTATGAAATTTGGAATCTAGCAATAACTTGACATCACGGACCCAACAGAACTGGTTTCGTCGAAATCCGAGGTCGTTTGCAAAATGTCCATTTTTAAGGGCCTGAATTCCATAGCGACTATTCAGAATTTTCAACTGGACATATCTTTTGATTCCCGCTATGAAATTTCGATTATTCGGATTCGATGGAAAGATATTATCAATTAGATCCTAATGTTTTTGGTTTCATTAAAATCCGGATTGTTTTGCACCCGGTACATTCAATTGAAGTTTGAAATCGAATTATCGAACTACCGCGCCATTTTCAATTCCTTTTATAATTATAAATAAATATTTATATTCTAACGACGGCGTATATAATATATACGTCGAATTCAATTCAAAATAAATTTCTCGTCGATATTATTTAAAATAATTCATTTTAAATAATCAAAATTCGCTAAAATTGCCAAAATAAAAATTTTAAACTGGCCCAGATTTTACGGGTTGTTACATAGGTGTTCCTATGAACCTAACCCTAGTCATACATCTTGTTCATTAGCATTAATTGATATTAATGCACAAACCTCTCACATTAGATATGTGCTGTTTCGGTTACTGGATGTGCTGGGCGGTTCCGGGCAGTTTTACACCATAACTCAATCTAACCTTGGGTTTTTCTTGGGTATGATGCACTAACCTCTCACATTAGATAGGTGTTGTTGTGGCAACTGGATATGCCGGGAGGTTTCGGCAGTTTGACACCACAACTCAATCTAACCTCGTGTTAGGCACATTCGTCTTTTCACTAATTTACATTTTTATAGATTATATGTAAATTATTCACAATTGTTGTCAATTTCAAATTATGCCACATTTACCATAAATGTCCAAGTCTAGATTTACATGCTAATTATCCCAACCAGTCATGTTTAAATTCTCAAGTTATGCCCAACAAAGCTAATTGCAAGTTATGGCCCCCAAATTCAAATTTCGAGTTATTACTCAAATTAGGCTACATCTAATCTTCCCAAGTTTGCAATAATAGTCATGCCCCAATATCCCAACATACATTATTCTTAGCGTCTTAACCAATGGTTATGCCCAATCTAGATTAATATTCTAATTTATAGTTTTGCGCCCAATCTAGATTAATATTTCCATTTACCCCAAGTTCGCAATAAAGACAAATTATACCCCAAATCATAAGTTACAAAATTAGGTTCCACCATTACCAAATAGACTATTCCCCAATAACTCTGCATTCCAATCGCACGTATAATAAGTTTCAGTCTAGATTCGAGGTTAATCTAGATTCATAAAATAAAGGGGAAGAAAGAGGAACATAAACGAGAGTGTGCATAAAACAGGCATTAAAATGGTAGATCTGTCAAGTATTTTGGACCTAAGAGGATTGTAGATCTATTAGAGTTGGGGTATAACAAGGATAGATCTGAAACAAACTGACAAAAATAACCTCATAGACATATAGATCTGATATAAATAACATCATGAACCTATATATCAGATGTCCAACAAAGAAAGGCATGACTGAATAATAACTTCCTAGGCATGTAAATCATTGATTCAATAGAAAGATAGGATTTATCTAAAGATTTGTCTTATCATCAAGCATGGGCTTAGATCCATTTCATTATATGCCAAAATCACTATTAGGTGTTTAAATCTGAAAATAACTTGAACTTACATGTTTACAATTCAATTTACGCCCCAAATCCCAAGTTATATGTCCAATATGTTTTATGCCTCAAATCTCAAGTCATATGTCCAATACTTTATGCCTCAAATCTCAAGTCATATGTCCAATACTTTATGCCTCAAATCTCAAGTCATATATCCAATACTTTGTGCCTCAAATCTCAAGTCATATGTTCGATACACTTTATGCTTTGAATACAACATGTGTTATGTCCTCAAATCAGTTACAACTCAATTATGCCCAATTATACACAATTTAATATTTTTCCCAAATATTAGCGCTGGCCATGTCCAAATCATATTTTATGCCCAATTTTATTTCCAACATACGTTCATCTCTTATGAGATCTGGCTCAGGCTCGCAGTAGCCTGGCTATAAAACAAAGAGGGAAGAAGGAAAGAAGAGTCAAAGAATGGACATAATATTATTAATGAGATAGATCCAAAGGATATAGAAAGACAGATAGAAATAGGCATAATCTCAGGTCCAGATTTAATACAATGTCAGAATCACAATTAACTTTTATTTCTGGAAGTAACGTGAACTTACAAATTATAGAACAGTCTTGAATTCTGGGATATGTATTCTGAAACTGAATAGCTCTCCATTGAAGTAGACTATTTGTTCTTCTAATTTAGATTTTATTTAATGCTATTCTTAGTTGATTACTAGTTTGGATTTGATTTTCTTGTTTGGAGAAAATGAATGGAGGCTTAGGCTAGCTTGTAGACGAACATCATGACGGCACCATAGTTTTAGGTTTATGATGTTAGGGTTTAGGTTTAGCTACGTATGTATAGAAGTCTAGGTTTATTTAGAGCCCTTAGATGAACTAGGAGTCCATCATAACCACCTAGCTCAAATACACATCATCCGCCCACTCAGAAGAAGACATATCATCACATAACACTCCAGAATTCTTTGCTGGATTAGTATGGGCGCACTTGGCAGGTGCGCCATTGTATTTTTGTACTGGCGCACTTGCGAAGTGCGCCATTGCATTCTGGTCGACTTCCGGTTTTTCTGCCTAACTTCGTTCGTCCATATCTTCTTCATACGGTATTCACTTTATGCAAACTCAGACTCTATCACAAGCAGAATTTCAAGAATAACGCAATGGCGTAACCTATTTCATTTAATTATTCTTTTAATAATTAGTTATTCTTTAATTATCTCATATGTCCTATTTTAAAATTACGGGGTGTTACATTCCCCCTACTTAAAAGGATTTCGTCCCCGAAATCTTCAAGTTAAGAAGAATGTATATCCTACCATCCAACTTCCATCTACTCAACCATTCAATCACAGGCATCCATTGTCCTTAAAAAGGTTTCTAATGTTTTTCATGAACATATGCATAGTGTGTGTATATGTCCTTACCCAAATGCAAAATCAGGCGGTCTACTGATTCAGTTGACCTCCTTAATGCGAATCATGTCAGTGCCATGAGTCCATCATGTACGCAGTTATTCCTAATCATACTTTACAACTTCTACATGAGTGCACAATCATTCATACAAATGCAATATCCATATAATAACACATCAAGTTTCAATTCATATGTATAAAAATTCGCTCATGCATATGCAATATGAAAGTGACTGAGCCGATCTAGTGCCTAACGTGTTTATATGCATCCACAAGCAACCACTAGCAAACACTTGCAAACACTTGCATCCACCAAACATAACATGTCTCAAACACATGTTTACATCCATTGGCTTCTACTTAAGGATCGAGGATAGGAACGAGAGGATATACTTAAAAGATAAAGACTAGCATGCAAATAAACTTTACAGAAAAAGAGGAATCAAGGATATACCCTCAAAAAGGGTATGATGTGCGTATCTAGTCTTCAGTCTTCTAAGTCGCATCTTCTTGAGCTTCACTCGCTGTACCTTAACTAATTTAACTTCGCGATTGCAAAGCTTCTTGACCTCCATTTCCAAAACCCACTAGTAAAGATAGGACCTCGATCACTTACTATGCTAGAGGGTATCCAATGTAGTCGAACTATCTTTCCAAGATAAACAGCTGTTAACCATGATACCAAGTGTATATACTAAGATGATTAGAGTTCTCTCTTCTACTTAGCTTATCCATCATGTCACAAATCTGAGGGTCGATATCTCTCACGCAAACCATCCTAGTCGAACTTGACATCCGTCAAGTACAATCCCCAAAGGCCTAAACCAATATCAGACAAGCACCCAAGGAATACCTCTTTCGAATTTGGACGATTTATGTGAGACGATACTAGCAAAACAACCAAACAATTGAGCACTTAACCGACTCTGGCTATCCTCGCCAATCTTGCTCCAAAACTATCGTTAACCGCATAACTGGCTTTGCATTGTCATCTAGATATATGTGGGAGTCTACCTCACGTTTTAGGGGACAAACCCCTAACCTTAATAAAAAACATTTGCGTACTCATGGACTACTCCAAAGGATCGAAAATCGTCGATAAATACATAAAGTGATTCTGGGTAGCTAAGACAAACTGATCCCTTAGGATCGCACGAAATTTCGAGGGTATTTCCAAGGCAAGTCGAAAGTCTAACTACCCTCCTTTCACAATTACTAGCAAATCAATCCATGCCTAGAATCAACCCATAGCCCATGAAACCCAAAAAAATAAGTATCTCAAATCCTTACAAACCAAAGATAAATGAGCCGAACCACCAATTGGATTTGAGACAATAATGGGATCCTCTACTATACAAGCTCTAGGGTGCAGAGACTCAACTATGGAAGCAGATATAAACGAATGTGAAGCGCTAAAATCAAAAGAGTACTAACAGGATGATCAAAATAAAACTAAACTTTACTATTTTCTCTCAGGTATGCTGGCGGTGAAAGCATGCACTTGCTTTTATGAAAATCCTGTCCTTGTCCTTGTCCTCCGGGCAATCCTTGATAAGATGCCCTGCCTCACCATGCTGAAAACAACCACTTGTCTTTTATTCCTTCAATTAAATGATCCGCTATACCGCATAAAAGATACTTCCTTTTGTTTTAGGTTTTACTATTCTTTCCTCTTACACCTCTTTCTTTTTACCTCTTTTGTGGACCAAGTCCATATCCACGAGTTCCTCATCCTGGGGTTGTGCTCCTTGGCCAAACTCCCTCATTATCATCTTTGTTATCCTTGTGTAACACATTGACAAGTCTCTCGAAAGCTGCCTCCATCGCATGGAAAATCCTACAAAGCTCGAAAGAAAATTAGCCATAGGTGAAACTACAGCGGCTATAGATGGAAGTTGGGCACTTATTTTCCCTTTGACAAGTATCGTAGTCTCGTCGAGCCTACGGAACCATGCCGCGATGAGGTTACCTTCCAGAAAGCCAGGAGCCCCGGAGACTCAGAAAAGAAGGAAACAAGGATTCAAACAGAGGATCAAAAGATAATGCATATGGCTTTGGGGAATATGCCTTTAAAAAAACCTTTCTTTTGAAAATGCTTCTTTTAAAGCCGTTTTGAAAATAATTTTCAAATCTTTTATCCGATCCGGTAACCTTCAGCTCTGATACCAAATAAAACACCCTACCTCCGTTAAGGTCACTCACAAGGGGAATGCCTTAACTTCGGTGAAGCATTATAGGTAAAAAAATGCAGATAAATTACAAGATAGACAAATAAAGCAGCGGAAAATAAGTCATTTTATAAACAACTTAATTCAGTCAAGCTTTTACAACAATTTTCTTAATCATACTTAAATGTAATACATAGAACTTATGTCTTGATTTAAAAACTTCCAAGAATAAAAGAAGCATAAAAATAGCAATGATATTCCCCAATAAAGCGTGAACCAGCCATAGTAATGGAAGAGAGAGTCCAAAGCAATACATCGTCTATCTTCGAACTTGGAAAGAAAATTGAGCTAAGTGGTAACATTTCCTCCCTATGAACCTGGAGGGGGGGAACGGAAGAAAAGAGGCGAAACAAAACTAGGTCAGACATAAGTCTGGTAAGTCCAGTGACTTTCAGCATATAAAAAGGCAAAAGCATCATGACATGAATAAACTGAATATAAGACAATACCACAATAACAGGGATAACAAGATAACATAGGATAAGCATAAGGTATGATAAGGCAAGATAAACTTGATGCGCTTCTACTCTTTCTCTGCTTCGCTACTACTTTGTTGTTCTGATTTCTATATCTATCTCTGCACCACCTAACTAGCATCCCAACTAGTAATCTGTATAAATGAAAACGTTATCCAAATCCCCGTAATTGTGGTAGCCTTTAGGTGTACATCTATCGTGGGGATTCCACCTCAATCAGCCTAATTACCATGAACATGCTAGATGTACCCTTACTACCCTACCGATCGGCTCCTTACTTGCATAAATATTCCATATGTCTATGTCAATCGGCCCTCTCTTACGTGTAGATACCCTGTGCTAGTCCCACCATAAGGTGTATCAATCCTTATGATAGCAAACCGACACGATTCAAGATGCACAGTGTATAACTACTGGTACCCAGTGCCTTCTTTTTCCCACTCCGGAGTACGTGCACGCCTGTAAACCATCGGAACCTACACTGACATACCCCCTGCGGCTGTTTTGACTACTTATAATCAGCCCAGTAATCGTGCCCTACCCTGCCTAGTTTCAAGGTACCATGATACTTCTATGTGGGTTACTGCTGAAATGGGTCCCCGTTACTAGGGTTTCCTGCTGGTTAAGTTTGTAGGCTTATATATACAAATATTACCCACCTACACGAGATGTACTTAACCCTCCCATCGATTCAAGCATGTTTATTTAATGGTTAAGTTTGTGGGCCTATATTTACTAATATTACCCACCAACCCGGTATGTACTTAACCCTCCCGCACATTATGTCATATTGGTTAAGTGTTATCCATTCATGTTAACTTAACCCACCCATTCATCATGTCATGTTGGTTAAGTGTTTCTTATTAACTTAACCCCGTTCGTTCATCAAGTTATACTGGTTAAGTGTTTTCTTGTTAAATTAACCCCACGTGTTCATCATGTTATTTTGGTTAAGTGTCATCAATCAATTCAAGTTAACTTAACCCACCTTAGTTGTCATGTTACTTCGGTTAAGTGTTGCCTTCTTGTGTCAACTTAACCCTACCACAAATAAAGTTATATTGGTTAAGTGTTTCTTATTACTTAACCCTACCATTCATCATGCTATACTGGTCAAGTGTTTCCTATGAACATAACCTTAGTCACTCATGTTATATTGGTTAAGTGTTCCTATGAACCTAACCCTAGTCATACATCTTGTTCAATAGCATTAATTGATTTATTAATGCACCAACCTCTCACATTAAATATGTGTTGTTGCGATTACTAGATGTGTTGGGCGGTACCGGGCAGTTTTTCACCATAACTCAATCTAACCTAGGGTTTTTCTTGGGCATGATGCACTAACCTCTCAAATTAGATAGGAGTTGTTGTGGTTACTGGATATGCCGGGCGGTTCCGGGCAGTTTTACACCACAACTCAATCTAACCTCGGGTTAGGCACATTCGTCTTTTCACTAATTTACATATTTACAGATTATATGTAAATTATTCACAATTGTTGTCAATTTCAAATTATGCCACATTTACCATAAATGTCCAAGTCTAGATTTACATGCTAATTATCCCAACCAGTCATGTTTCAATTCTCAAGTTATGCCCAACAATGCTAATTGCAAGTTATGGGCCCCAAATTCAAATTTCGAGTTATTACTCAAATTAGGCTACATCTAATATTCCCAAGTTTGCAATATTAGTCATGCCCCAATATCCCAATATACATTATGCTTGGCGTCTTAACCAATGGTTATGCCCAATCTAGATTAATATTCTAATTTACAGTTTTGTGCCCAATCTAGATTAATATTTCCATTTACCCCAAGTTCGCAATAAAGACAAATTATGCCCCAAATTATAAGTTACAAAATTATGTTCCACCATTACCAAATAGACTATTCCCCAATACCTCCGCATTCCAATCGCACATATAATAAGTTTCAGTCTGGATTCGAGGTTAATATAGATTCGTAAAATAAAGGGGACGAAAGAGGAACATAAACGAGTGTAGGCATAAAGCAGGCATCAAAATGGTAGATCTATCAAGTATTTTGGACCAAAGAGGATTACAGATCTGTTAGAGTTGGGGTATAACAAGAATAGATATGAAACAAACTGACAGAAATAACCTCATAGACATAAAGATTTGATATAAATAACATCATGAACCTAAAAGGATTATATATCAGATGTCCAACAAAGACAGGCATGATTGAATAATAACTTCCTAGGCATGTAAATCATTGATTCAATAGAAAGATAGGAATTATCTAAAAGATTTGTCTTATCATCAAGCATAGGCTTAGATCCATTTCATTATATGCCAAAATCACTATTAGGTGTTTAAATCTGAAAATAACTTGAACTTACATGTTTACAGTTCAATTTACGCCCTAAATCCCAAGTTATATGTCCAATATGTTTTATGCCTCAAATCTCAAGTCATATGTCCAATGCTTTATGCCTCAAATCTCAAGTCATATGTCCAATACTTTATGCCTCAAATCTCAAGTTATGTGTTCGATACACTTTATGTTTTGAATACAACATGTGTTATGTCCTCAAATCAGTTACAACTCAATTATGCCCAATTATACACAATTTAATATTTTTCCCAAATTTTAGCGCTGGTCATGTCCAAATCATATTTTATGCCCAATTTTATTTCCAATATACATTCATCTCTTATGAGATCTGGCTCAGGCTCGCAGTAGCCTGGCTATAAAACAAAAAGAGAAGAAGGAAAGAAGAGACAAAGAACGAACATAATATTATCAATGAGATAGATCAAAAGGATATAGAAAGACATATAGAAATAGGCATAATCTCAGATCCAGATTTATTACGATGTCAGAATCACAATTAACTTTTATTTCTAAAAGTAATGTGAACTTAGAAATTATAGAACAGTCTTGAATTCTGGGATCTGTATTCTGAAACTGAATAGCTCTCCCTTGAAGTAGACTATTTGTTCTCTAATTTAGATTTGATTTGATGTTCTTCTTAATCGATTACTAGTTTGGATTTGATTTTCTAGTTTGGAAAGAATGAATGGAGGCTCAGGCTAGCTTGTAGACGAACATCATGACGGCACCACAATTTTAGGGTTATGATGTTAGGGTTTAGGTTTAGCTACGTATATATAGATGTCTAGGATTATTTAGAGCCCTTAGATGAACTAGGAGTCCATCAGAACCACCTAGCTCAAATACACATCATCCGGCCACTCAGAAGATAACACGTCATCACAGAACACTCCAGAGTTTTGTGATGGATCAGTATGGGCGTACTTGGCAGGTGCTCCAGTGCATTTTTGTACTGGCGCACTTGCGAAGTGCGCCAGTGCTTTCTGGTCGATTTCCGGTTTTTTTGCCTAACTTCGTTCGTCCATATCTTCTTCATACTGTATTCGTTTTATACAGACTCGGACTCTATCTCAAGCAGAATTTCGAGACGAACGCAATGGCTTAACCCGTTTCATTTGATTCTTCTTTTAATAATTAATTATTCTTTAATTATCTCTTATGTCCTGTTTTAAAATTACGGGGTGTTACATTCCTCCTGCTGTCTAAGGTGAGTTTTAAACTCACTATTTACTGCGTTTAGGTCTTTCAACTTCGTATGGACTGAAATGAAATATTGGTCCCTTTTTTGGTTTGACTATGTTGCTTATGTTATTGTTGCGCGAGTTATTGCTTTCTACCCTTCAGTTGTCCCATTTGTATTGCCATGTTATCTAAATCTAAAACACTGTTTTGTCACTTGGTGGTACCTAGTTGTCTGGCTTGAATGATATATGTGTGCCCTAGTAATTTAGTGTAAATGAAGGGACCTTGTACCAATCTTCTGCTTAATTTACTTGTTCATAGTTGCATGATTCATATGCATTGGCATGTTAGGTTAAACTATTCCAGGTTATTTAAATTATTCAGCAAATGGGATACTCATTTAAAATGGTTTTTTGGAAATATTTTGAAAATGGTTTGTTGAGGATTTCCAATTTAATATACTACTCCAGTTGGTCATTTAAATATTGAGTAATATGTTGTAATGGCCTAAAAGAATTTATTCTTTTAATTTCAGCAAAATTTATAGAAAGGAAAAGAAATCCAATGTTATAATACTAGATAGAGACATTGGGTGATGAAACAAGGATAAAGAGTATGGTTGCAAATAAACCAGAGTTAAGCAAGAGATAAATTGCTGAACTTATTTCTGATACTCATAAAATACAACTGGCGACCATTAGGTATTTTTGCAGTCAGGTAGAAGAATTTAGCCAAAATAAGTATGTAAAAGCAAGATGGGGAAAAAGTATTTATGAACATGTGGCAAAATAATATTCATATGAATTAGTTATTTATAGTTATTTGATTGACTTTGTATGTTATCTTGTACTATATTAATACAATGTATGTAATCTTACAGTATTTACTGTACAAGCGAATGAGTCATTTGCATATTTTATCGACAGATGTATTAATGTAATTGGATTTATTTAGAAAATCTCGAAAATTGAGTACTAATTGTGCAATGCAGAACCATGTCCTTGAGTCCGATGTAAGCTTATGCCTAAAATGAACAATGATATTAGGCTACATGTCACTTACAAAATTTTGTATAATCTGTATTATCCCATTTGCTAGGAACCTATAGTAAAAAGGGGACAAGTATGTTTTTCTTTTTATATTTGCATCAAGAATAAATGGCCATGTTGAGTTGTGAATCCATTTCTGTCTTCTCATAACCAGAAGATATTTTTGTGCCATGCCATGATCTTTGGCATGGCCTTTTTTTTGTGCCATGGTGTGAGGGTCTGCACTTGAAATTTTAGGTCCCATTGGTGTATGTTAATCTTACTGTTTGCGCATTAAACCCATGACCTATAAACATTGTTTCTTGTCCGTACTTTGGTATGCTTGGCTATGCACTTTGCTGGACTGAATATTTTATGTCCTGCCTTGAACATTGAGACATGTTGCATGTGTTTTTACATCATTCCATACTTCCATGATAGTTTATATACATGTGCATTTTGTTGTAGAGTGACCTTCTACCATGCTCAATGTTTACCCTATGCTTATCCAGGTTGAAGTAAAAATTGTTTTGTTAAATTGTATAAAAGTTGTTCCCACATTTGTTACTGCTAGAAGCTCATGCCACATATTGTAAACCAAACTAAAATTTACTGGTCTATTAATCCCTTTTGCTTGGGTTTGAGATCCTCATTTATTTAGCATGCATCATATACATGTTATGCCCTGCTACACATTTGTTTGCGCCTTTCATTTTTTAAACAGATGAAGGGTTTGACCGTTTACCCTTGAATTGTGCATTGGTGCATTTCTTGTTCAGTCAAAGCATGACTTTGATATATATATATATATATATATATATATAAATGTGGTGGCCCGTGCATATGTGTATATATATACCATCATATGTGTATATACATATCATCGGCATATGTGTATACATAAATATACATGTCGTCCGAGTTTTTTCACCCCAAGTTTCTATGCTATTATCTCATGTTCGGTATCGAAAGCTAAGGCGGTCCATATGTGTATACACATGTGGATAGGCAAGCTCTCATGACCACCGGGACCTAAAGATATAACTAATATGAACAGATACCACACTTGATCTCATGATTGACATGGAATAGATACTTCGTCCCTAGATGTTTTTGCATATATCATAGAATTGAATTTAGGATTAACTATTATATTTCAGTTTCTATTATAATTATTTTACTTGAAAAATCATTAATCCTGACTCGAGTGTTTTGCATGGAGCACTCTGGTCAGACCCGAGCATTTCAGATTTAAATATCACATCTTAGGTTTCGAAGATTGACGAAGTTGGGGAATTCCGAAGACGTGCGCACTCTGAATATTTTAAACAGTAAATATTTTCCTTATATTCAAAGTGTTTTAAATTCCACTGTATAGAAAATCTTTTATTAGAAATTCTGATTAATATATAAAAGTTTATCCCGCTGTTCAATACTGTGTTATTTATTTATTCTATTTTTTCTATGTTGATTTTGCTTTTATGCCCTGTAAGTTAAATAATGATCCATCGGTTTGAACATTTTAAGTTAGTTTAATTACCGATTTTAAGTGGTCAAAAAGGCGAGGCGTTACAAGTGGTATCAGAGCTTTGGTTTATTCAAAGCTTAGCTTATTGGGTTTAAAAGCGGATTTTGAAATATAAAGGTTTTAAAATATAATTTTTGAAAGTCTAAATAATTTTGAAATACATTTTGAAAGTAAATCATTTAAATTATTTGGAACTAGTATTTTGAAACTAATACAATAGAAAATAAATAAATATTTTTGAGATTATAAATTCCTTCCGGAATCCCCAGTCTAAGGAATATAGATTTGCGAGAGCTTTTCCTCGGTGAGTCCCCTTAGGTTTGAATCTCGAATTCATCATCAAATAGTATCAAAGAAAGATAAGTATAAGAGAATCAATGAATCGATTTCCCTAATTGTGCATTTTAGCAATCAAAGACAACTGAAAATTTATTGGAATAAGAATGCAGATGGGAATTTGAATGAAAAGTAAAAATTTGAAATCGTTTCAAAGATGAAACGATGAATTTTATTTCGATATTCGTAATATAAATTAATGTAAATAAAATCGAGAAGGTTATAATTGGATTTCGATTGTGTCAAATTGTATTTTGATTGTGTCAAATTGTACTACTAATTTATTTGAATTATTCTGAACTTAGCAGGGTAAATTATAATTGGTTTCAAAACCAATAATGTATGATGAAATATACGAATTCGATAGTAAGTATAAACTTGTTAATTAATTAACAAAAAGTGAATTGTAAATGAGAGTTATAAATGAAGCGAAATGTGAGTGAAGATTTTAAAGACATTTGAATTTATATTTAAATGAAGTCAAAACTAATTTAATCTGACGTGTCCAGATTCCTACAAAAGGAATAATATTCACTTTTTAGAAGTAAATAATGTTTGAAAGCAAAATTGTTGCAAATGAAATTAGGGAAAAAGGAAATGGAGTTGATCAGTATGATGAGATTTTTCCGAAGTTCAGAATATATTATCGAATGAAATATTATTCAAAAAAAAGATATACATGGAGTATATTATGTTGAATTTCAAGACAGTACTATTTACTTTCTGTTTCTAATTAAAATTTAATATATTATTGATTAATTGTTTAAGTATTCAGATTAATGAATAAAGTATAATTTAAAGATTAAATGTTTCGAAGGCGTGAATTATTGTTATAATCAATGTTCGTAAAAGAAGTGGATTTGTAAATCATATCTGAGAGTTGCATAAGGAATGATTTGATAAGAAATTAAGAGATAGAGTTATGGAAATGAGAAACTGACTAGAGATTAGTTAAGTTGAATGATTTCAAGAGTGTTGATCTGACGTTGGTTTCGGCCTTCGGGATTGATACTTAAGGAGTTGTTCGCTTGCTAATTTACAGTCGAAGGATGTGAATATGGAAGGGTAATAATGCATGGATAAGGAATTTATTAAAAGAATGGAAAAAAAATTATGAAATTTTGAGAGCATAAAGATTTGAATTAAGTGATGAATGTAATATATCAAATATATAAATTGACCAAGTGATCAAAAACTAAAATTTTGAAATTTGAATAGAAATTTGAGGATATTCGTTTTTAAATGATGGATTTAGAAGTTTTCGAATCTTATATGAAAAATATATATAAGAAAATAATGAATTCGCAAACTACGGGATTAGAAGGTAATCAATGTGAAATGAAATCTAATATAATAAAATTTATACAAGAATGAGATGTTTGAAAACATGATTTGAAAAGAAAATCTTGTGTAAGTTGACAAAAGTATGATTTATGAGGAGTATGGAATGAAGTACTATATGTAATAGTATCATATGTTTTCAAATCAAGATAAGGAAAGTTTCTTCCTTCTCTTTGAATTTCGAGGTTAGTTGAGATATGTTGCTGGTGGTAGTAGGTTGTCCAGACATAAAACTTGAGTTTTCATATTTCCTAGAAGAACATGACCATGTAGCGAAATTCGCAAGATTGTAGATGGCCTATGGCGGACGGGTGTTTCTTGAGGGAACCAAGCATAACCATTGTGTCTGCTGCAATCTACAGTCATTGTATAATGTGTAATCCGTAGAGCTGTGAAAGCATACGGTATGGATGTTCCCTGGGGGATCCAGACGTAACTGTTATGTACCTGCGGTCCACTTGGCATATCTACAAGTGAAAGAGATGTAACCACTCGAGTTACTAATGGTAGAATGGAGCCTTGCGATGTTGAGATGTATTAGTGATGTTGAGCCACCAGGTTGATGCAGCAGTGTGTCATTGTGACTTGATGTGTCTTTGTGACTTGGTTTATTTTCATAATTTAATAATTTGTTTTTGTGACCCTAAGATAGAGGGGTCAATGCTCATTGACCTCATATTTTCTTTTGATTCTTATATGTCTTCCGTTGTTCTGTCCATGACGAAATTCATAGGGAAGTGATTTTTTAAGGATACATATGTTTTCTATGGGATCCAGACGAAAGTATTGTGTATATGCGATTCATGAACAATCAACATATCAATATCACATTGGTATTTTCCGTATCTGTTTCTTTTAAAAAGAATTTTTGAAATATTTTTCACAGGGAGTTGACACAAGGATATTTAGTACTTAGAGATTTTAGTCGTGCGCCTAACTAATGTATGCCTAACATCTATGAGAACGACATTAGACTTTTCATACTTCGAGTTATCAAATATTTTCAAATCAATAATTTGAAATTAAAATGTACCTAACTAAATAAGTTAAGAAAAAGGATTTCGGAGTATTTTTAAGTCCATAGCTTTGGAGTAATAATAAAAATATTTCTGCACAAATTTCATGTTTTGTTTAAAAGTTATAAAAAGATTTCGAATTTTGGATATTTTCAAGACGATAATTTATGAATTGAAGAAGAGATGTTATTCACAATTTTCAATGAGTGTTGGGAAGGAGTAAATGGATTAAATGTAAGGAGACTAGGTTGAACTTGGAATAAGTGCAACGATGGATAAGTAAATGTTGATAGATGAGGCCTATAAATGAATTGGAATAATTTGAGATGTATAAATTCAACTTATGCAGAAACTAAAACTTAAAAAAAAGAGATTTGCTTTAAAAAGAAACTACATGATTTTGAATCTCTTAGAAGATTAGATATAATGAGAAATTGGGAGATATCTTGAAATAATTTGAGATAGAAATTGGTCTAAGAAAATGGAATATAGTTTAAAAAGCTTGGAAATCGTGTTTGGTCAAAACTAATCTCCAACTATAAGAAAGGGAATTTGATTTTTCGAGTTAATTTAATATGATGGATGACTTAAATATCTATATTTAATTTAGTTATAGGAAATTTCACACAAATATGAAAATTTAAATTATACGTTGGTATAACTCTAATGATCTCTCCTTTTCTAGGACGAAAAGTTTTAAAGGGGGAGATTGTAACGTCCAAGAAATTTCGACAACTGTAAAATGGAATTTATTAAAGATTTAACTATTAATAACTATATTGATACTTGGGTTAGAAACTAAAAATAAAATATATGGCTTTGAGTATGAATTGAATTCAATATTTAATTCAGAATGAATATTCGAGAATCAAATATTTATTGTTGAATATTGAATTGAATTTGGTTGGATATTTGAATTGGATTTGAAATTCGACAAGAAGATATAAATGATTGAATTTTAAAAATAAACGTTATTGACATTAAATAAATTGGAAATTTTATTTGTTGAAATATATGAAAATTATCTTAGAAATATGTGTGTTTGTATATATAAAGAAATTGAAATTTAACGTTTCAAATATGGAATCAAACAGAGTTGTTATATGAACAAATAATGAACCAATAAATGATTTAAAAAATAAAATAACGTCGTATACAAATGGAGTCGGATTACAAATAGATTAATTTTATTGAATTCAGAACATCAAGATATAGCGGTACGTCAAATTTCGCTGCGTTTGGAAGTTGTTTTGGCGGTATGACTTTAGAGCGTTATGCGATAATTCGTAGTAGAGTTTTGTATTAAAGTAAAACTAAATATTACCTTCCTCAGATAATTTTTCATTGACCTATATTCTGAAATGCGTGGACCCCCACAATCTATTGATGCAATTTTGTTCTTATCCCTGAATTTTGTTCTTAAAAATCACGCTGCTTACCCCATTCCCTTCACCGAAAAAATCATTTCTCCCCTTTTTAATTTTTTCATGGCTTCCACCGAATCAATTTCCTCCTTCCCATTACTTTAGACCTAATAGCCAAACAAATCTCTCTATCCACCAAAAATAACTTTTCCCAAATGGATTAAATAGCCAAAGCCTAAACGCTCGGTACCCCCATAAATCAAATTTCCACCCTCCTCCAATCAAAATTATTTCCTCCATTGCTCCACCACGAAGACCGCAAGGACCACCCTTCGAAACCACGTCTTGTTTGGCTTAAGATATGGCCACCGCCTTCCATTGAATAGTGTGCAACATCCAGTTTTTAGCATTATCTTCAAGTCCATCGCCTCCGCCTTCCTCCTGCTGTGTAAGGTGAATTAAATTTTTTTGATTTACTACATCCAGGTCTTTCAACTTCGTAAAGACGAAAATAAAATAGTTGGTACCCTTTTTGTTTGATTATGTTGCCTACATTATTGCTGCGCGATTTGTTGCATTCCACCCTACACTTGTCCCATTTGTATTGCCATGTTATCTAAATCTGAAACACGGTTTTGTCAGCTGGTGGTACCTAGTTGTCTGGCTTGAATGATATATGTGTGCCCTAGTAATTTGTTGAAACTGAAGGGAGCCAGTACCAATCTTTCACTAAATTTACTTGTTCGTGGTCGCATGATTCATATGCTTTGGCATGTTGGGTTACACTATTCTAGGTTGTTTAAATTATTTAGCAAATAGGATACTCGTTTAAAATGGTTTGTCAGAAATATTTCTAAAATTGTTTGCTGAACATTTTCAATTTAATATACTACTCCAGGTGGTCATTTAAATATTGAGTAATATGTTGTATTTGCCTAAAAAAATTTATTCTTTTAATTTCAGCAAAATCTATAGAAATGAGAAGGAAATACAAAGTTATAATATTAAATAGAGACATTGGGTGATGAAAAAAGGATAGAGAGTATGGTTGCCATAAACGAAAAATAAGCAAGAGATAAACGACTATACTTATTTCTGATTCTCATAAAATACAACTGGTGACCATTAGGTGTTTTTGCAGCCAGGTATTAGAAGTTAGCCAAAATAAGTATGCTGAAACAGAATCGGAAAAAAGTATTTATGAACATGTCGAAACATAATACTTATATGAATTAGTTATTTATAGTTATTTGATTGACTTTGTATGTTATCTTATTCAATTTTAGTATGAAATATGTAATCTTACAGTATCTACTGTACAAGAAAATGAGTCATTGGAATATTTTATCAACAGTTGTATTAATATAAATGGAAATATTTAGAAAACATCAAAAATTGAATACTAATTGCACAATGCAGTCAGGTCCTTGAGTCTGGCGTAAGCTTATGCCCAACATGAATGGAACAGCCTGCATTTTACGTATCGGAGAATCGTAAAATATTTTTATTTTATTCCGTGAGGGTTGGAGCATTCTCATATTTTGATATATTGCTTATGGGGATGTAAGACATGTCCATAATTTTTACCAATTTTATTAGTGACCAGTTTTCCTCTATTAGTCTTGTACAGGGTACAACTTTTGACTCGGGTTGAATCAGAGGGTGAGACCTGTGCCACTGGAAAGGAAATGATGATTGCCTTTACGTAGAGTGGTTACATTAAAGATTTGGCCCAGCGGTTTGGGAAGAATCGTTGTTCTAAGGTTTAACAGTTAGCTGTCTGGGTTTTAAGGCCTTAATAGACTAATTTAGAGAGGCCCATTAGTGGGTCGGTGGAACGCTATAAATAGGGGGTCGGAGGTATAGAGAATGGTTTACTTCCTCCATTCTCTCATTTGGTAGCCTGTGTTCCTCCTACCTCTAACACCTTTCCACCATTAAAATTGAGATCTAAGCTTGGAAAATCGAAGATCTACACTATTGGAGGCAAGATCTACATCGTTTCAAGGGCGAGCTCATCAAATCGAGCGGAGTGAAGCAAGATCTCCGCTGTCCTTATATTTCACCAATTTTGCTTTATTTTGTAGAATTGGTGAGTGGTTTACATCTTTTACATGCATTCATCAAGTGTATGAGTGTTTGATCATGGTTTGCATCAAATTCAAGTCATTTTCCTTAGATCTAAACTTCGGTAAGACCATTTTCATATGAATCACCCTAGATTCTTATTTAATAAGTTTAAACTGGTAGTTCCATGTTATTTCATGTGATTGTGAAAGTTAGATCTATAGTTTTGTTCATATAATCATTCATTATAATTTTGGAGTGCTTTGCATAACTTTGGTGAAAATCATCATATTCATGTTGATAATGGTTTCATACCATGTTTGTGGCCATATTTTATGAATTAAACAAATTGGTTTCGTCGAATTTATCATTTGGCGATGTTTTGGTCGAAATCGGAGTTGCATAGGGGTGGTGCAAGTTTCGGGTCGTGCATGGTTGGGTCGGTCTGTCTCAAATCATGTCTTAGGGAACAAGCAAGGAGGATCGGTCGGGTTGGTCCATGATGGTTAGGTCGGTCTCGAAGGGTCGGTTTGTAATCTTGGTTTTGTGGAGCAGGCGGGTCGGTCGTGCGTAGCCGGGACGGATCAATCATGTTCCAGAAGGGGTGATCAGGTCGGGTCGGTCATGTGGGAACAACCGAGTCGGCCTGAGTCCAAAAGGGGGTGATTCCAGAAGGGTCGATCGGTCCTGTGGAGGGTGGATTGGTTGATCCTGTTGCGATAGATTCGGTCGGACCGGTGGTGAATAGGTCGGTCGGTCGTGGTGATGTGTGGGTCAGTTAATGGTGGCTCGTCAGGAAATTGAACCTTATATTTATTGTTGTTCGGTTCAATGAAGTGATGACTTCAACGGATAGCCAAACGGCAACGTTTGAAGTAATGTGATGAGTTCATTGATCGGTGTAAAGCAACGAAAAAGTAGACAACTCAAAGGTGTAGGGTTATGGATAATGGTTACTTGAGTGGGACTTGAGTTTGTGATTAGTCACCAGTAACGACGACTAGAGATGCGAAGGCCGAGAGATTATCGTTGTCATAGGTTCTAGCGGATTCAAAGCAGGGGTAGACTTGGTAGTCATGATGGGCCTAACATACTCTGGGCAGTCACGATGGGCCTAGATACGAGTCGCCAAGGCGTATGGAGTTTTTCTAGAACAGGGGTTACCGTTAGCCCTTAATGGATGGAAAGTATTGAGCCGGTCATACGATTAGCGATGGTTTCGAAGCAGGATTTGGCAGTGATATGAGTCAATCATGGGTGTTGAGTGCTTTGTTTAAACTGTCATATATGAATCATCCGAAGTCAAAGGAGATATTTCTTGGGTGCTTGTCTGATATTGGTTTAGGCCTTTCGGGCATGTACTTGAGAAACGTTGAGTACAATCAAGGCGGTTTATGTGGGATACACCCTTTGGTCGTTATGATTGTTGATTGAGTGCCATGACTGAATGGTTGTTCTGGTTGATATGAATGAATGGTCGAATGGTTGTAGGTAAAGGCTATCACTGTCGGATGTGAGGGAGATAGATGTGAGTTCTTCTCTTGTGTTGGGTAGTGGTTGGTAAATCTACCATTCTCATAGACTTTATTGATGAAGTTTGTTAGCTGTTTATTGCTCACTAAGACAATTGTCTGACTCAAAGTTTTATGTTTCCTTCTTATTACCTTAGGTTGTTCATCCTGACGTGTATAGGCAGACTGAGTAGCAGGTGACAGGTGAAAGCTTAGTGACGACGATGATGCTATTTGGAGGCGAGAAGGAGGCTAGCATATTATTTCACATACTATCTAGTATTTGGATTTCCGTTGTTTTTTATTTCTCTGATTGTTGTAGTGAGGAAAATTGTACAAAAGCTATTGTTGTTATCCATACGTATGGATATTACTTTTTAGTTGTTATGGAAGTTTAGTGTTTCAGCTTCACAACCACTACCTGTTGTGTATGTTCTATTATACTTTATTCCTTACGCTGTGAGTTTACACAGGTTCTGTGATTGATACTTTACCTTGATGATCGTCCATAGATGTCTGGCACACCTTATAGCGCATTATTTCTATTGTTTAGTGCACGGTTTATGGGCGGCCGTCACATTTGGGATCAGAGCTCTGGTTATCGATTTTAGCCAATGTTCAAGAACGTAATCACGTATGAGAGACGTACTTGTAGATTTCAGTTGGATGTATACTATATGATATTATATAGCATAGTAGCATATGTACTACTTTAGCAGTTTCCTTGCAAGTGGCTAATCATTCTATTTTGCAGATTTATAATGAGTAGACGTTAAACAAGACATACTGCAAGAGGAGAGGTTGTGCCTGTAGGGGGTAATGCTGTAGCACCCGAATACCCGACCATGTTTGGAGCTATGATAGAAGCATACCTGAGAAGGGCCCCCGCTCCAGTGGCAGCTATGGTTGATGTCGAACTCTAAGTTCCCGGAGCCGTGGAATTTGTAAAGCTGTGTAAAGACTTTACATCATTGGGTGGGAAATAGTTCAAGGGCACCGAACCAGTCGAAGAGGTCAAAGGTTGATGGATACATGTGTCCGGATCTTCAAGGACTTGGGCATTGATGATGCAACCAAGAGGAAGCTTACATCAATGCAGTTAGAAAGCAGAGCAATGGACTGGTGGAACTTTGTCACACTTAAGACCCCAGAAGAGGATATTTCATGGGAACAGTTCCAAGATAAGTTTAAAGCAAAGTTTATCCCCACCATGCAAAAATCAATTATGTTTAAGAGATTTGTAGATCTTAAGTAGAATGGCCAACCAGTTCTTGATTATATTTCTGACTTTGAGGCTTTGTCGAAGTATGCTAGTTCATATGTGGATACTCCTTATCAAAAGAACGAGATATTTGCCTTGGGATTGGATGAATATCTTGGGAATTAGCTTGTGGATCACCTCGATGATAGTTTTGAGAAGATCATTGAAAAGGCTTTGAGGCATGAAAGTATGTTTCCTAAGAAGATGTCTGTTGTTGCACCTAAAGAAGAACAGAAGCAACAGTGAGGTAATAATAAGAAGAGGAAGTAGCAACTGTAGAAAGGAAAGGATGGCCAGAAGAAGCAAAAGGGCCATTATTCCAGGGATTGTAAGAATCCTAGGCCAGAAAGGAAGTGTCGTATATGTGCAAGCTAGGGCATCTCAAAAAGGACTGTCCAGAACAAGCTAAGGAGAAGTAGATTATGAAGGCATACGCTTTGGAAGTTATGCCATCATCTTTAAGAGCTCCTGGAGAAAAGGAAGGGTGTCGTCGTTCAAGGTACTCTTTTTGTTCATGGTGTTTCAGTTCGAGCTTTATTTGATATTGGAGCATCACATTCATTCATTTGTAATGAGCTTGAGTGACGTTTGGGTTTGGAACCCGAAATTTATGATAGACCATTTATCGTGACTAATCCAGTTGGGGGTTCGTCCAGTTTGTGCATGTTGTGTCGTGGTCTAGTGTTGTCGAGTCTTAGTTGCTCTTTTGTGTATGATTGCTTCGTTCTTAACTTCGTTGGGTTTGGGATCATCTTGGGCATGGATTGGCTCAAGAAGTATGTGGCAAGGATGAATTGCGAGAAGCTAAAGGTGAGAATCAGGGATGTGGAAGGGCGAAAGGTGTTGATACGGTGTAAGCGCGAAGAGGGTATTTTCGTTAGCTATCTATATTCGCTTGAGATTCCACGAGAAGCCTTGTCATCTATGCTAATCACAAAAGAGTTTGAGGATGTCTTTGACGAGGTCAAAGGGTTGCCGCTGCACCATGAGATCGAGTTTCGAATCGATTTGGTCGAGGGTGCTAGAGCAATCGTTATGCCTCTTAAGCGGATGGTGCTTAAGGAAAAATGAGAGTTGAAGGTGCAAGTTTGAGACCTTCTAGGGAAGGGATTCATTTGGAGAAGTGTTTCAAAGTGGGGTGCACCAGTAATGTTTGCAACCAAGGCGGATGGCTCGTTAAGATTGTGTGTGGACGATCGTGAGCTGAACAAGGTGACTACGAAGAACAAGTATCCGTTGCTAAGGATTGATGACTTGTTCGATCAGCTACATGAATCCAAAGTGTTTTCTCAGATAGATTTGGCAACGGGATTTCACCAGTTGAGGCTGGCAAAGGATAGTGTGCCGACAACTTTTAGGACACCATCTGGGTTCTTCGAATGGTTGGTAATGCCATTCGGGTTGACTCATGCGCCAGCGTAATTTTTTGATCTTATGAATAGAATTTCAGAGATCAGTTAAACAAGTTCGTGCTTGTGTTCATGGATGATATTCTTGTTTACTCATAGAATGAGGAAGAGCACAAGACGCACTTGAAAGTTGTGCCAGAAATCTTGCAAAATCCTCAGCTGAAGGCTAAGTGCTCGAAGTGTCACTTCTGGAAGAGCTAAGTGAGGTTCTTAGGCCATGTAGTTTCTGAAAATGGAATAGGGTTGACCCCGCTAAGGTGGCAGCAATCTAGGACTGGGATAGACATAAGAATGCGATGGATGTTCGGAGTTTCCTTGGGTTGGCTGGAAATTACCAACGATTTATTAAGGATTTCTCGAAGAGAGCGACACCGTTAACAAGATTGATGAAAAAGAACCAAGTGTTCACATAAGATGTAATATGTGAACAAGCATTCGGAATCTTGAAAGAGAGATTGACGAATGCTCCTATGTTGACCATTCCAAATGGGAATGAAGAGATGGTGGTATACACTAATGCATGTAGGGACTTGGAGTAGTGCTAATGCAGAAGTATATGGTTGTGGTCTACGCGAGTCGATAGCTAAAGCCCCGTGAGAGAAATTACCCAACTCATGATTTGGAGTTGGTGACAATTTTGTTTGCTCTGAAGATGTGGAAGCATTACGTGTTGGGAGTTTGATTCGAGTTGTTTACGAATCACAAATCATTGAAGTATCTTTACTCCCAAAAGGATTTGAATCTTCGACAGCAACGGTGGTTAGAGTTTCTAGCATCATAGGATTTTGGTATAACCTATATTCTTGGCAAGGGCAACACAGTTATAGATGCATTGAGTCGAAGACATGCAAGTTTGGGAGCGATGTTTTCGGAATGGAAAAGCCTCGAGTATTTGGCAAGGTTTGATTTCAATCCAAGATGTGAATTGGAACCTGAAATGTTGGCAAACCTATCAATAAGACATTCTCTTACCGAAAGGATTAGCGAAAGCCAAAAGCGAGATGCAAACCTTGATGAGTTTATCCAGAAATTGGAGCCAGAAGATAAAGAGTTCGAAATCGAACGAGAAGGTTGGCTTCGAAAGCAAGGGCGATTAGTTGTTCTTGATATCGACGGATTGAGAGATGAGGTTCTGATAGAATGTCATAACTTGAGGTAAACGATTCATCCTAGTGGCAATAATATGTACCAGCACATGAAGCGAATTTACCATTGGGAAAGGATAAAGCGAGATTTTGGAAATTTCATTTCCAAGTGCATGAACTATCAGTTGGTGAAAGCTGAACAGAAGAAGCCGAGTGGGTTGCTTCCACCACTGGAAGTTCCTACGTGGAGGTGGGAGAAAATATCGATGGATTTATTGATGGACTACCTAGAACCCGGACATGAAATGAAGGGATTTGGTTCATCGTGGATTGCTTGACTAGATGTGCATGGTTCATTCTTGTCAAGTCGACTAGGACGACATCAAAATTGGCTGAACTTTTTGTGAAATAGATAGTTCGATTCCATGGTATCTCGAAAAGCATAGTGAGTGATCGAGATCCATTATTTACGAGTGGATTTTGGAAGAGTTTGCGGAAACCTTTGGGAACCGAGTTGTGCTTAAGTACGGCTTACCATACCCAAACCGACAGTCAAACCGAGAGGATTAACCATGTTTTGGAAGATCTCCTAAGAGCTTTTGTGTTGGATTTTAGAGGATCATGGGAAGACAATCTTCACCTAGTTGAGTTTGCATATAATAATGGCTACCAGTCTAGCATTGGGATAGCACCATACGAGGCATTGTATGGTAGGTCGTGTAAATCTCTAGCCTATTGGTTAGAAACTGGAGATAAGTTGATACTTGGGCCAGATATGATTCGAGAGACCACGGATTGTATCGAGATCTCGTTCGACAACGAATGAAGACAACCCAACATCTTCAAAAGAGTTATGCCCATAAGCGTCGAAAAGATTTGGAATTCAACGTTGGTGACATGGTTTTTGTGAAGATTTCACCATGAAGCATGTGGTTCGATTCAGAAGTAAAGGACAGTTGGCTCCTAGGTTTGTTGGACTGTTTCCAATAGTCGAGCGAATTGGAAAGCTCGCATATAAGTTGGAATTACCCGATAAGATGTTGAGCGTGCATAATGTGTTCCATGTGTCGTTTCTACGGAAGTTCGTGCATGATTTGAATGTGGTGGTATCTCCAGAGCAGTACGAAGACCTAGAGCTAGAGACCGTAGTAGCGAAACCTCGTAAGTTGCTTCGTGTTATGGGAAATGACACGAAATGACTTAGGCGGAAGACGGTTAAGCTAGTTAAGGTACAATGGAGTGAAAATGCCGACGATTGTACGTGGGTGACGGAAGAGAGCATGAAGGCGACTTATCCATAACTCTTCGTAGATAGGACCCCTTGATATCGTATCATCGTTGTATCATTGTATCTTGTTGTTGATCGATAGAATTCCGCATGCTAGGATAAGGCTATGGATGCATGGCTTTATGGTTGCTAGTTTGGATGATAGAATCGGCTTTTCATGGATGATAGTCGTGCAGAATGGTTGTGGTTTTTGTGTTTACTTGGAATCTCGGGGGCGAAATTCCCAAGGGTGAGAATGTAACAGCCTGCATTTTACGTATCAGAGGATCGTAAAATATTTTTATTTTATTCCCTAAGGGTTGGATCATTCTCATATTTTAATATGTTGCTCATGGGAATGTGAGACATGTCCATAATTTCTACCAATTTTGTTTGTGACCATTTTTCCTGTATCAGTCTTGTACATGGTATAACTTTTGACTCGGGTCGAATCAGAGGGTGAGACCTGTGCCAATGGAAAGGAAATGATGATTGCCTTTCGATAGAGTGGTTACATTAAAGATTTGACTCAGCGTTTTGGGAGGAATCGCTGTTATATGTTTTAACAGTTGGTTGTCCAAGTTTTAAGGCCTTAAAGGGTTGATTTGGAGAGGCTCATTAGTTGGTTGGTGGAATGCTATAAATAGGGGGTGGGAGGTATGGAGAATGGTTTACTTCTTCCAATCTCTCATTTGTTGGCCTATGTTCCTCCTTCCTCTAACACCTTTCCACCATTAAAATCGAGATCTAAGCTTGGGAAATCGAAGATCTACACCATTGATGATTAGATTTACATCGATTCAAGGGAGAATTCATTAAATCGAGCGGACTGAAGTAATATCTCCACTGTCCGGATTCATATTTCACCATTTTTGCTTTGTTTTGGAGAATTGGTGACTGGTTTACATATCTCACATGGATTCAATCAAGTGTATGTGTGTTTGATCATGTTTTGCATCAAATTCAAGTCGTTTTCCTTAGATCTATACTTCTGTAAGTCAATTTTCGTATGAATCACCCTAAGATCTTATTTAACAAGTTTAAACTGGTAGTTCCATGTTATTTCATATGATCGTGCTAGTTAGATCAATAGTTTTGTTCATATGATCATTCATTATAATTTTGGAGTGATTTGCATAACTTTGGAGAAAATCATCGTATTCATGTTGATAATGGTTTCATACCATGTTTGTGGCCATATTTGATGAATTAGACAAGTTGGTTTCGTTGAATTTATTGTTTGGCGATGTTTTGGTTGAAATCGGAGTTGCATTGGGATAGTGCAGGTTTTGGTTCGGTCGTGGTCGGGTCGGTCAGTCTCGAATCATGTCTTGGGGAACAAGAAGGAGGATGGGTCGGGTCGGTCCATGCTGGCTGGGTTAGTCTCAATGGGTCGGGCTTTAGTCTTGGTTTTGGGAAGCAGGCGGGTCGGTCGTGCATAGCCGAGTTGGGTCGGTCATGTTCCAGAACGGGTGATCGGGTCGTATCGGTCATGTAGGACAACCAGTTTGGCCTGAGTCCAGAAGTGGGTGATCCAGAAGGGTCAGTCAATCCTGTGGAGGGTGGAATTGGTCGGACCTGTTGTGATAGGGTTGGTCAGTCTGGTGTTGAATAGGCCGGTCGGTCGTGGTGATGTGGGTCAGTTAATGGTTGCTCGATCATGGAAAATGAACCTTATATTGATCATTGTTCGTTTCAATGATGTGATGACTTCAATGGATAGCCAAACGGGAATGTTCAAAGTAATGTGGTGAGTCTGTTGATCGGTGTAAAACAACAAATAAGCAGACAACTCAAAGGTGTTGGTTTGTGGATAATGGTTACTCGAGTGGGACTTGAGTTTGTGATTAGTCGCCGGTGATGATGACTAGAGATGCGTAGGCCGAGAGATTATCATTGTCGTAGATTCTAGCGGACTCAAAGCAGGGGTGGACTTGGCAATCATGATGGGCCTAACATAATACAGACAGTCACGATGGGCCTAGATATGAGTCGCAAAGGCTTATGGAGTTTTGCTAGAACCGGGGTTACCGTTAGCCCTTGACGGACGACAAGTGTTGAGCCGGTCATATGATTAAGGATGGTTTCAAAGCAGGATTTGGCAGTGATAGCCAGAGTCAGTCATGGTTGTTGAGTGCTTTATCTTAACTGTCCTATGTGAATCATCCAAAGTCGAAGGAGATATTTCTTGGGTGCTTGTATAATATTGGTTTAGGCCTTTGGGCCATTTACTTGAGAAATTTTGAGTTCGATCAAGACGGTGTATGTGGGATACACCCTTTGGTCGTTATGATTGTTGATTGAGGGCCACGACTGAATGGTTGTTCTGGCTTATATCAATGAATGGTCGAATGGTTGTATGTAAAGGCTCTCACTGTCAGATGTGGGGAAGACATGTGTGAGTTCTTCTATGGTGTTGGGTAGTGGTTGGTAAATCTACCCATCCTCATAGACTTTATTGATGAAGTTTGTTAGCTGTTTTATCGCTCACTAAGACTGTTGTCTGACTTAAGGTTTTATGTTTCCTTCTTATTACCTTGGGCTGTTCATCCTGATGTGGATAGGCAGACTGAGTAGCAGGTGACAGGTGAAAGCTTAGACGATGATGCTATTCGGAGACAAGCAGGAGGATAGCATATTATTTCACCTACTATCTAGTATTTGGATTTCCGCTATTTGCTATTTCTCAGAGTGTTGTAGTGAAGCAAATTGTACAAGCACTATTGTTGTTATCCACGTGTATGGATATTACTTTCTAGTTGTTATGGAAGTTTAGTGTTTCAGCTTCACTATCACTTCCTATTGTGTATGTTCTATTATTCTTTATTCCTTACGCTATGAGTTTACGACAGGTTCTACGATTGATAATTTACCATGATGATCATATATAGCTGCCTGGCACACCTTAGAGCGCATTATTCCTCTTTTTTAGTGCAGGGGTTATTGGCGATAATCACTATAAACAATGATATTAGTTGACACGTCACTTACAAAATTTTGTACAATTAGGATTACCCCATTTTCTGGGAACCTGTAGTAAAAAGGGGACAAGTATGTTTGTCTCTTCATGTTTGCATCAAGAAAAAATGGCCCTGCTGAGTTGTCAATCTATTTCAATTTCCTCAAAACCAGAAAATATTTTTGTGCCATGCCATGATCTTCGGCATGCCATTTTTTGTTTGCCATGGTGTGAGGATCCGCAGTTGAAATTTTAGGTCCCATTATTGTATGTTAATCTTACTATTTGCGCCTTAAACCCATGACCTGTAAACATTGTTTCTTGTCCATACTTTGGTATGCTTGGCTGTGCACTTTGCTGGACTGACTACTTTAGGTCATCCCTTAAACACTGAGAAATGTTGCGTGTGTTTATACATCATTCCATGTTGTCTTAAATGTTCATATGCATGTGCATTTTTTTGTATACTGACCTTCTACCTTGCTCACTGTTTACCCTGCGCTAATCCTAGTTGAAGTACAAATTGTTTTTGTTAAATTGTATAAAATTTGTTCCTACATTTGTTTTTGCTAGAAGCTGATGCTACTTATTCTAAACCAAATAAAATTTATTGGTCTGTTAATTCCTATTTTCTTCGGTTTGAATTCCATATTTATTTAGCATGCCTTATATATATGTTATACCCTGCCACACATTTGTTTGCACCTTTCATTTTGCAAATAGCTGAAGGGTTTGACTGTTTACCCTTGAATTATGCACTAGTTCGCTGGTGCGTTTCTTTTTTAGTCGAAGCACGACTTTGATATATATATATATATATGTGTGTGTGTGTGTGTGTGTATGTATACGTGGTGGCCTGTGCATATGTGTATATATACCATCGTATGTGCATATAAGTATCATCGACATATGTGTATACGTAAATATACATGCCGTCCGAATTTGTTTCATCACAAGTTGCTATGCTATCATCTCATGTTCGGTATGGGGAGCTGAGGCCGTCTACACGTGTATACACGTGTGGATAGGCAAGTTCTCATAACCACCAGGCCTTGAAAATATAACTAATATTAACCGATACCATACTTGATCTCATCTTTGATATAGAACAGATACTACATCCCTGAATGCTTTGGCATATATCATAGAATTGAATTTAGGACTAACTAATATATTTCAGTTTCTATTATAGTTAGTTTACATGAATAATGATTGATCATGACTCGAGTGTTTTGTGTTTTCATGGAACACTCAGGTCAGGCCCGAGCATTTTAGTTTTAAATATTACAGCTTAGGATTCGAAGATTGACGAAGTTGGGGAATTCCAAGGACGTGCGCACTCTGAAGATTTTAACAGTAAATATTTTCCTTGTATTCAAAGTGTTTATATTCCATTGTATAGAAAATTTGTGTCAAAAATTCTGATTAATATATAAAAGTTTATTCCGCTGTTCAATACTGTGTTATTTATTTATTCTGTGTTTTCTATGTTGATTCTGCTTTTATGCTCTGTAAGTTAAATAACGATCCGTCGGTTTGAACGTTGTAAGTTAGTTTAATTACCAATTTTAAGTGGTCAAAAAGGCAGGACGTTACACACAACGTCTGACATTTTTTCTACTTCAGTTTTTTTGAACAAGTAGACATATTGATATACATATTTATATTGTATATGAGGAGATATATAGTTATATAGGCATGTGTAGCAGTATATGCTTAGGTCATACATTCACTTTTCCAAAGAGTCTTTTAGCCGCATACAAGTACATACTTGCATAGGTAGCTCAGTTTGTGCTTACAGGCCATGCTTGCTGCCCAGCCGCTCAATACGTAAAGGAAAAACTCTTATAGGCTCATTAGTTAACATAAACCATAAATACTCCTCTTACTAGGTGTTTGTAGCACCGTATACCTCCATGCAATGTTCATACTACAACAATACCTAATAAAGGCATGCAACACTAACTCTTTTCAGGCTAGCCCTGCCATATCTTCTAAGCTTGCACCAACATGCTTCATTAGGGCATGATCCCCTGTTATGTTGTTGCTCTATAGTGCGTACACTTCAACAAATTGTTCTGACATCTTATCTTTATTCCAAATTGTAAGCATGATGATCTTTTCAAGCTCATGCTATTTTTTTATATCAAAAATGGATAGTACATAATGGTTGTTACTCTTCATTTCTCTATCACAACAACATCTTGGTATGCTGCTCTGGCTGCGTTGCCTCTTGCACTTCATTGCACAAGTGCTCACTACAGCACTTCCTCATTTTATGACATGCAACACAAGCACATCTCCTTTGCCTCTAAGTTAGTGTTTTATCTTCAGAAGCTGACTTTGTCATTTACCACTGTTTTTGTTGTAGTGTTGAATTTTAATTTATTGCCATTGTTTTGAATTATCAGGAAGCAAAATCAGTGATCAAAGACATGAAAGAAGAAAGGATTTGATCAGTAGTTGTTCTTAATGATGTGTTTGGTACTTGTAGACTTTTACCCCGAGCTATGTCTTGTTTTTTTTACCTCACATTGACATCAATATGAAATTGTATCTAATGTACTAAATTTGGTAACTCATGCACTAAACTTACTTTTTATTATTTGATACTTTTTTTGTTTCATGAATATAAGTTATATTTACTGAAATAAATTTTTTGTTCATAGATTGCTCTTTAAATTGTTTTGAATATTCATTTTGATTACTATTATTAAAATGTAATTATAAAGT
Organism: Allium sativum; assembly: GCA_030737875.1. Lineage (NCBI taxonomy): Eukaryota > Viridiplantae > Streptophyta > Magnoliopsida > Asparagales > Amaryllidaceae > Allium > Allium sativum. Next base: position 702,353,499 of record CM060915.1, read on the forward strand.
AAAAGCTCTTAAAAAGAGTTATACAATAACATGTTGATTTAATAACATCAAATAGCCGCTATCGAATAATTGTGTTATAGCAGCTACACTGTGTTATAAAGATTCTCACTTTCACTGAGATTTAGGTGTTTAATTGCGGTAAGGATGAGCTATTTCCTCTAAGTAACATACCGGCAAATTTGTTCTATAAAACCATGCTTTTTTATAATGGCTTTTTATGTTTTATACATATACAGTAGTTTTTTATAACATGTTGATATATAACGTCTATTAAAACGCTATAGTACTGATCAATAACGACTATATGCTGCTATAAAAGACAATTTCTGTTGTAGTGTCAGTTGCAATTTATATGCATTTGATATTGAAGTTTTTGGAATTGTATTGGGTATAGATTGGTTAGAGTATTTTGTTAAAGTAGTGAAATACCCTTGAAACAGCCTAGTTCTAATAGTAAGATTGGTTATTTGGTGGACAACGCAAGTCCGGGATGTTTGCTGTAACAACCCGGGTTTTGGTGATTACCGGCTATAATTAGTAATCGTTAATAATATAAATATTTGGGTGATAATTAAGTTGAATATGACATTAGATTGGTTGCTTTTGTTAGGAATTGTAGATTAAGGATCTTAAGGAAAACTTAACATTAGAGGGGGATGAATATTGTTTAGTGGAATTCTATAGTTTTTATGAAATTTGTTTAAATTAATCCGAAACAGATACAAATCACAAATATTTTACAATCTTAAATTCAAACACAGATGCAAAATAAAAAGTAAAAGCACTAATGGAAAGAACACGCCGGGATTTTTATACCGTTTCGGAGTTACCCTACATCCAATCCTATACAACTCTAGGTTGATGCAAATTTCTTTCCAATATTATCTTCAAATTACAGTCCTCATTTTCACTGGCCATGAGGTACCGCCACCTGTTTCCGAAGTACAGTGAGACACAACAGATTCGTGGGCTACAATCACACATACTTTATTTGTACAGGCTACAACCAAAACTTTTCTACATCGGTTTTGGATGGAAGATGTAACACCCTGAATTTTAGAATAATCGAATCAACTAAATTAAAGTATAATTAATCTCAGATGTAAGAATTAAGGGAAATGGGTTGCGCCATTGTGTTCGTCTCGGAATTCTGGTTGAGATAGAGTCCGAGTTTGTGTAAATTGGATTCCGTATGAAAAAGATATCTTTAAATTAAATATTGCAGCAAAACATAAAAAAAAGAATGAGAAAAGAATAAATGTTTAGCATTGTTCTAAGGTTTGTAAGCAAAAGACTTAGTAGCTCATTTGGTTGGAACATACGACTTGCATACAAGGGGTACAGAGTTTGATCCCCGCCAGCGCCATATTTTTGTTTTAGGGGAATGGCTTAAAATGGCTTAGTGTGAACACAGTTCAAAAAGTGGTTTAGTGTGAAAATGGGTAATTGGGAAGATAGATAAAAAGAAAAAGAATATATATATATATATATATATATAGAATATATATATATATATATAACGTGTACGCATCATGTGGCGTACGTGGCGCATTTTTGGTTGTCAATGATTGTTTTTTTATGTGGCCTTCTTTGATTGGCTTTTATGACAAATTAAAGGTAAGAAAGATTTATGCATGTATAAATGGATATTTGTATATGGGTAATTAATGTATACGGTACAAGGGAGAATATGTAATTAACAATAATAGATTTATAATTTACATATAAATATGAAGGATAAACATGAAAATTACATGGCATAGATTGGTTCATGAAATGGTATATTTAGTATACCATTAATTGTGAGCATAATTAAAAATATAGTTATGGCATAATTAAAATGGGAATAATTTACATATGGAATTTGTCATAAATAATAAATATGTAAATTATAGAAAAAATGAACATTTAATACATTGTGCTGAGTCATTAGGGCTGAGGTGTCACCCTATCTTGTTTGGATGGTTAAGGTTGCTTCTAGGTTGATCGGATGGCCTAAATTAATCCTAAACTCTATAAAACACCTCTAGACTCAAACTCTAAAATCAAAACAAAATTAGATTCATGGCCTCCATGCCGTCACCGAGCAACACAGCATAGCCGCCACCAATTAGAGAGGAAGAAAGCTAGTCTAAATCAATCCTTTTCAACTTTAACAACGAATCTTCTTCAAGGGAAAGCTATTACAACTTCAGAATTCAGAATTCAGAATTCAAGACCTCCTCTGAATTGTGGGTTCGGTAATTTTAATAAAATTATTAGCAAATTAATTGGATTGAGTTATGATGTGGACTATTTGGATATGATGTGAATTATTGACCGCATGTTATTATTCATGTAGTAAAATTGTGATGTTTATGTTGTAAATTCTATGATGCTATCTTGTAAAGTTGTGATCATCTATGTTGCAATTTTATGATTGGCTTATGTATAATCGAATCACCATGTTGTTCATATGTTAGTTTGGGTATGTTGAGTCATATGATAAATCATAAGTATGTATGCAAGTTTAGATTTTTTTTTATTAAGACATGAATCATATGCAAGTTGGGGAAAATTATATGTATAATCTTATATGCTTCATGACATCTATTTTAGATCTAAAGTTAGGTTATGACATGTGTGAGTTATATGCAAAATTCTACATGCTAGTTTACATGTTTAGATGTAAGTCTATACCATTGTTATGTTGCATAAATCACATATGCAAGTTTATATGAATACATGTGTTTGAAAATGAATCATGTTATGCAAGTTTGTGGTTACTGCCTATGCAAGTTTACACCTTTAAATGTAGATTTATGACGTACATGATTTATGCAAGTTTGTGACCATTATCTAAACAAGTTCACACCTTTAGATTTGGATTTATGACATATGTAATTTTATGCAAGTTGTATCTTTGGCCTATGCAAGTTTTAGATGTAGAACATCATTCACACATGCAAGTTCACCCCTTATGTTTAGATCTAGTTTTAATTATATGTATGTTGTGATGTTTTCTCTTTATTCCATGAGTTAGACTATTCGAGTCTAACGTATATTTTACGTTAAACGAACGAACGTACAACGTGGGGTAAAGGGGATAATATTAAAAGATTTAATTGGCATAAATGCCTTAAAAGACATAAAATAAATTTGTGTTGAAAATTGGTATGATTTTACATACCATAAATGGATGGACATAATTGAGTCAATTATGGACATCGTTAAATTTGGAATTGATTGATAATTTGAATAGGGAAAGTAATTTTAATTGGGGAATGATTAATTAGGAGTAATTAATCGTCTAAGACACGAGGTTAGGCTCTTTTGTGGTGTAAGACTGCCCGGACCCGCCCGGCAAATCCAGCTGCCACAAATGCCAGTCTAATGTGGGAGGTCTTAGGCATAAATTAAATACGTAACAATTGTAAAGACACGAGGTTAGGCTCTTTTGTGGTGTATGACTTCCCGGACCCGCCCGGCAAATCCAGCTGCCACAAATGCCAGTCTAATGTGAGAGGTCTTTATGAGGTTACGGTCTTAATGAATTAAGAAATATTTTACCAGATGAACATGTCGTGGGACATGAGGGGGTTAAGTGGGTACCTTGGGTGGCATGTGGAGTCTAGTGGGTGCCTTGGGTCGAAATTGAAATACGATTGGAAATACTTAACCAAAATTGAAACATGTAATTGAAACATGAATAAGAAGTGGGTTAAGTGGGAAATACTAGAGGGGACAAAGCTTAGGTGGATAGCTTGTGTCAAGTCATGGGGGCTCGTTTCAACCAGTAACCCATACGTATCTTTGTGGGCTCGACCCAAGTCGAGGACGGGACACGCATACTGGGCTTGACTGTAAGAGGCCAAACCGGGTTAGCGATGGCAACGCAAGTCCAACAGGTTCATATGCATGCGTGGACCCGTGCTGGTAGGTAAGACGTTGTTGCATCGTGTAGGTATATGCCGTGCATCTCTGGTAGTATTGAGTTGCCACTTTGGGGAGTGATACACCCCACTGTGGGACTAGCACGGGTATCTACGAGTTAGGGAGTCGATCGAATGGGGAAGGTAGTGGGTACGACTAGTGAAGATAGGAGCAGGCGGCACCTCAGACAGCAGCTAGGAGTACAGCTACCATATTATGAATATGCTAATTAGAATGGGGAGGGTAGTGGGTACCACTAGTGGAGATAGGAGCAGGCGGCACTTATGACAGCAGCTAGGGGTACACGAAACTACCATTATTATTATCACTTATGTTCAGTAGGCAGGATGAACCTTAGGGTGACTAGTGGTGGTGCAGTATACTAGTGGTGGTGCAGTATAGCAATTACCTTATAGTGATGGTGCAGTATAGTAATTATCTTATAGTGGGTTAGGTGCGCTTTACTGATATCGTTGTTCATCCTGTTTCCTTGTTTACTCTGCCATACTCCATGGTTCATGGTCATTTCCTGATTTTCCAACTTATGCCTTAGCCTAGTTACTTTGGTGATTATATTGACAAAGTTATCGCACTCGCCAGACTTTATGTCTGACCCCCTTTGTTTCCTCCTCTTTTCTTCCTCCCCCCCCCCCCCCCCGCCCAGGTGCTCAGTTGGAACTAGCACCGGTGGAGCTTGATTTTGGACTGCTGTGCTTCTTGATTTTAGAAGATTGCTTGGATCGCCGAAGTAAAGTTCAGTCTCTCTTTTATTTATGGCTATTTTGTATTGGGGATTATGTCTTTCAATTTATGTACTTTGATTTAGTCAAGATGGATATTATGTACTTGGCTCTGGTTTTGATGATGTAATCAAACATATGTATTTTCGGCTGCAATGAAATAAAGTTTTTAATTTTTCAAGTACTATTTATATCTGTCTTGTTGTTAAGTTTCTGTTCTATTCTCACTTAAAACGCTACACAGAAGTTAATGCATTCCCTTTGTGAGTGACATTAATGGACATGGGGTGTTACACGTGGTATCAGAGCTCAAGGTTACCAGAACAAATATGAGATTTTGAAAAACTATTTTTCAAAAGCATTTTATAAAGAAATACTTTCAAAAATATGTTTTAAGGAGAGTATTTTCAAGAGAAAGGTTTATTTTAAAAACATAATCCCCAAGAGCCATATATCTTTCCTTCAATTCTCCGTTTTGAATATCTTCCTCTTTCCCTTTCGAATCTCTTCCTCCGTGTATAGATTCTTTTTCCTAAGATATATGAGGACTTCCGTAAGATGGGCGGAAAACCGCTTTATGGTACTTAGATTTTTGTCGGGGCTAGAAGTTGGCTCAAGAAAGTGGAGAACTTGTCGGCATCTTTGAGATAGACAAGGGGAGGAAGGTTCGACTAGCTGCTTGGTTGATGAAGGGTAAAGTTTCTTGTAGGTCAGAGGTTAAGAAGTTGAGGAATCGAGAGGTCAAGCTAGTCAAAGTGCAATGGGGAGATGATGAGAGCAACGCTACTTGGGAGACGGAAGAGAAGATGCGTTCATTATACCCTTTTCTTTTCGATGGTATGTCTTTTAGTTTCTCCCTTTCTCTTACCTTATACTTATCTTCTCTTTAGTATGTCCTCTCGCTAGTATCTTTGACCTTTAGGTATAATAGTCCTATGGTTGAAACATGTGTTTGAGACATGTTATGTATGATGGATGCATGTGGATGCAAGTGTATGCTAGTGGTTGCTCGTGGATGCATACACACACACTTTAGGCACTAGATCGGCTCAGTCACTTCATATTGCATATTGCATATAAATGTGTGTGCATATTTAAGTAATGAATGTATAATGGTTGTACTGTCATATGGATGTTGCATTTTGGTGAATGGTTGTGCACGCATGTAGAGATAGTATTTATCGATAGGATTCTTTCGCATACATAATGGACGCATGGCACTATCATGGTATGCATTAAGGAGGTCAACTGAATCAGTAGACCGCCCGATTTTGCATTAGATAAGGAACATATACACACACTTCTTACATATGTTCATGCAACAGTAGAAAATTTTAAGGACAATGGATGTTTGTGTTTGATGGTTGAGTAGATGGTTGTTTGGATGGTAGGATACGTTCTTCTTGACTTAGAGATTTCGAGGACGAAATCCTTTAATTAGGGGAGAATGCAACACCCTGAATTTTTGAATAATCAAATCAACTAAATTAAAGAATAATTAATCTCAGATGTGAGAATTAAGGGAAACGGGTTGCGCCATTGTGTTCGTCTCGGAATTATGGTTGAGATAGAGTCCGAGTTTGCGTAAATTGGATTATCTATGAAAAAGATATCTTTAAATTAAATATTGCAGCAAAACATAAAAAAAATAATGAGAAAAGAATAAATGTTTAGCATTGTTCTAAGATTTGTAAGCAAAATACTTAGTAGCTCACTTGGTTGGAACACGTGACTTGCATACAAGGGGTACAGAGTTTGATCCCCGCCAGCGCAATATTCTTGTTTTAGGGGAATGGCTTAAAATGGCTTAGTGTGAACACAGTTCAAAAAGTGGTTTAGTGTGAAAATGGGTAATTGGGAAGATAGATAAAAAGAAAAAGAAAAATATATATAGAAAATATATACATATATATTTACATATATATATATATATATATATGACGTGTACGCGTCATGTGGCGTACGTGGCGCATTTTTGTTTGTCAATGATTGTTTTTTTATGTGGCCTTCTTTGATTGGCTTTTATGACAAATTAAAGGTAAGAAAGATTTATGCATGTATAAATGGATATTTGTATATGGGTAATTAATGTATACGGTAAAAGGGAGAATATGTAATTAACAATAATAGATTTATAATTTACATATAAATATGAAGGATAAACATGAAAATTACATGGCATAGATTGGTTCATGAAATGGTATATTTAGTATACCATTAATTGTGAGCATAATTAAAAATATAGTTATGGCATAATTAAAATGGGAATAATTTACATATGGAATTTGTCATAAATTAGAAATATGTAAATTATAGAAAAAATTAACATTTAATACACTGTGAGTCATTAGGGCTGAGGTGTCACCCTATATTGTTTTGATGGTTCAGGTTGCTTCTAGGTTGATCGGATGGTCTAAATTAATCCTAAACTATATAAAAACACCTCTAGACTCAAACCCTAAAATCAAAACAAAATTAGATTCATGGCCTCCATGCCGTCACCTAGCAACACAGCATAGCCGCCACCAATTAGAGAGGAAGAAAGCTAGTCTAAATCAATCCTTTTCAACTTTAACAACGAATCTTCTTCAAGGGAAAGCTATTACAACTTCAGAACTCAGAATTCAGAATTCAAGGCCTTCTCTGAATTGTGAGTTCGATAATTTTAATAAAATAATTAGCAAATTAATTGGATTGAGTTATGATGTGGACTATTTGGATATGATGTGAATTATTGACCGCATGTTATTATTCATGTAGTAAAATTGTGATGTTTATGTTGTAAATTCTATGATGCTATCTTGTAAAGTTGTGATCATCTATGTTGTAATTTTATGATTGGGTTATGTATAATCGAATCACCATGTTGTTCATATGTTAGTTTGGGTATGTTGATTCATATGATAATCATAAGTATGTATGCAAGTTTAGTTTTTTTTTTAAGACATGAATCATATGCAAGTTGGGGAAAATTATCTGTATAACCTTATATGCTTCATGGCACCTATTTTAGATCTAAAGTTAGGCTATGACATGTGTGAGTTATATGCCAAATTCTACATGCTAGTTTACATGTTTAGATGTAAGTTTATACCATTGTTATGTTGCATAAATCACATATGCAAGTTTATATGAATACATGTGTTTGAAAATGAATCACGTTATGCAAGTTTGTGGTTACTGCCTATGCAAGTTTACACCTTTAGATGTAGATTTATGACATACATGATTTATGCAAGTTTGTGACCATTATCTAAACAAGTTCACACCTTTAGATTTGGATTTATGACATATGTAATTTTATGCAAGTTGTAACTTTGGCCTATGCAAGTTTTAGATGTAGAACATCATTCACACATGCAAGTTCACCCCTTATGTTTAGATATAGTTTTAATTATATGTACGTTGTGATGTTTTCTCTTTGTTCCATGAGTTAGACTATTCGAGTCTAACGTATATTTTACGTTAAATGAACGAACATACAACGTAGGGTAAAGGGGATAATATTAAAAAAATTAATTGGCATAAATGCCTTAAAAGACATTAAATAAATTTGTGATGAAAATTTGTATGATTTTACATACCATAAATGGATGGACTTAATTGAGTCAATTATGGACATCGTTAAATTTGGAATTGATTGATAATTTGAATAGCGAAAATAATTCAAATTGGGGAATGATTAATTAGGAGTAATTAATCGTCTAAGACACGAGGTTAGGCTCTTTGGTGGTGTAAGAATGCCCGGACCCGCCAGGCTAATCCAGCTGCCACAAATTCCAGTCTAATGTGGGAGGTCTTAGGCATAAATTAAATACGTAACAATTGTAAAGACACGAGGTTAGGCTCTTTTGAGGTGTAAGACTTCCCGGACCCGCCCGGCAAATCCAGCTGCTACAAATGCCAGTCTAATGTGATAGGTCTTTATGAGGTTACGGTCTTAATGAATTAAGAAACACTTAACCAGATGAACATATAGTGGGACATGAGGGGGTTAAGTGGGTACCTTGGGTGGCATGTGGAATCTAGTGGGTGCCTTGGGTGGCATTTGAAATACGATTAGAAATACTTAACCAAAATTGAAACATGTAATTGAAACATGAATAAGAAGTGGGTTAAGTGGGAAATACTAGAGGGGACCAAGCTTAGGTGGATAGCTTATGTCAAGTCATGGGGGCCCGTTTCAACCAGTAACCCATACGTATCTTTGTGGGCTCGACCCAAGTCGAGGACGGGACACGCGTATTGGGCTTGACTGTAAGAGGCCAAACCGGGTTAGCGGTGGCAATGCAAGTCCAACGGGTTCATATGCGTGTGTGGACCCGGGCTGGTAGGTAAGACATTGTTGCATCGTGTAGGTATAAGCCGTGCATCTCTGGTAGTATTGGGATGCCACTTTGGGGAGTGATACACCCCACTGTGGGACCAGCACAGGTATCTACGATTTAGGGAGCCGATCGAATGGGGAAGGTAGTGGGTATGACTAGTGGAGATAGGAGCAGGCGGCACCTATGACAGCAGCTAGGAGTACAGCTACCATATTATGAATATTGTAATTAGAATGGGGAGGGTAGTGGGTACCACTGGTGGAGATAGGAGCAGGCGGCACCTATGACAACATCTAGGGGTACACGAAACTACCATTATTATTATCACTTATGTTCAGTAGGCAAGATGAACCTTAGGGTGACTAGTGGTGGTGCAGTATACTAGCGGTGGTGCAGTATAGCAATTACCTTATAGTAGTGGTGTAGTATAGTAATTATCTTATAGTGGGTTAGGTGCGCTTTAACGATATCGTTGTTCATCTTGTTTCCTTGTTTACTCTGCCATACTCAATGGTTCGTGGTCATTTCATGATTTTCCAACTTATGCCTTAGCCTAGTTACTTTGGTGATTATATTGTTAAAGTTATCACACTCGCCAGACTTTATGTCTGACCCCCTTCGTTTCCTCCTCTTTTCTCCTTCCCCCCCAGGTGCTCAGTTGGAACTAGCACCGGTGGAGATTGATTTTGGACAGCCGTGCTTCTTGCTTTTAGAAGATTGCTTGGATCACTGAAGTAAAGTTCAGCCTCTCTTTTATTTATGGCTATTTTGTATTGGGGATTATTTCTTTCAATTTATGTACTTTGATTTAGTCAAGATGGATATTATGTACTTGGCTCTGGTTTTGATGATGTAATCAAACATATGTATTTTCCGCTGCAATGAAATAAAGTTTTTAATTTTTCAAGTAATGTTTATATCTGTCTTGTTGTTAATTTTCTGTTCTATACTCACTTAAAACGCTCCATAGAAGTTAATGCATTCCCTTTGTGAGTGACACTAATGGACATGGCGTGTTACAGAAGACTTGATAGAACTTTGATCTTGCGATCTTTGGTTACAGAAATTCTTATAACCATGAATAACACTTGAATCTTTAAGAGAAGATGATACCGAATCAAACTAGAATTGAATTTTTTTAATTCTCTTTGAAATTTGACAGAGTTTAATTATAGAAACTTGAAAATTTAAGAGTAAAAGTGGAGTGGAGAAAAGAGAGAAGAATATAAATGTTGTTAGTTATAAAATTTCAAATATAGAAGCCTATTTATAGCGGTTCAACAGTTATATCCTTTCAGGAAAGGATTTAAATCAGTAGACACAACTTTTGAAACTTGAATTTTAAAATGAACAGTCAACATATTGACATAGGGAGCAGTTCATGTCAACATGCCTTGGGGAATTTTTGGAATTTGAATTTTTTTTTTAAAACAATATAAATGATGATGAAATAAATCGAGGTAAATTTGGAGTTTAAACATAATTATGTTCTATATAATAAAATTGTATAATAGAGCATAAATATAATTTCAAGACATATAATTATAGTATATAAAATGATTATTTAAAGCTTATATAAATCTATAATTATATCTAAGAAGAATGTTTTAAAGCTAAAATATATACAACTTTACTCTGAATATAAGGAAATCGAAACTTGAGTAAAATATACGTTAGTAAATATTTAAATTAGTTAAAAACTAAATATAAGTAATCAACTATAAAATATTCCAACTAGGAGCTAGATTTAAAACCTAAACAATTTTTATTTTTAAATAGGAAGTAATTTTGAAATCAAATTAAGAATAAGAAATTAGAACATTTAAAATGATAAGAGATTCAAAAATAGAAATTCAGTATTATTACGGAGTTTTAATAAAAAATCGAAACTCTATAACTTATCCTGTTATCATGGACTCTTGAACTCTTGTTACATAAGAGTCTTCAATCTTGAACTCTTCTTCTTCGAAATCTTTAATCTTGAATCTTTAAACTGTACAGTCTTCAAATCAATATTTGGATATAATTCTAGCTTATACACTTATATATATTTCTATACTATAGTGTTAGAATATATTTTATAACAATAATAGTTAAAACAAGGTGTCTTCATCGAAACCATCACCATTATCTCAGTCCCTAACAATCTTTCCCTTTTTGATGATGACAACTTTGGTTTATAAAATATACACTACACCAAAACATCAAAATTGGCACACCAGGATGCAGATATTTGATACGGCTTAAAGCCGTATCAAATTTGATTGTGCTTATAGCCGTGCCAACTTTCTTTTAGCATGCCAACTTTCTTTTGCAATCCACACCTTCTCAAGCAAGTGAAATCTGACCATAGATCACTCATTCTTCGGATCAGTTCTTAAACGCACCATATTTTCACTCCCCCCGCTATTTTTTCATTTTCCACAATCCGTATCAAATTTATTTCCCTCGTTAATTTTCATTTTCCTTTTCATCCACTTTAATTTCAATTCGTCTTGCTCCAGAAATCACGACGTATGAAGGTGAGATTTTATTTTGTTAACCCTAATTTTTAGTTGAGCCTGAAATCGCGAAGTATCAGGGTGAAACCGGTGATGGATGTTAACCCTAGTTCTTAGAATCGCATTAGAAAATTGAAAACTAATGAAATCATTTGTTAATTTATCCACAAACATATTAGAAAATTGAAATCGGCGATGGATGTTAACCCTAGGTTTATCAGTTTACAATCGATAGCAGTACTTATGTTGATCTTTATTCAGTTTTGCTAATTTCGTTTTAAATCATTGATTTTCTCTGGCCCTGGTATTTGATTTTAAACAGAAATGTAGTTGAAGACTATTGAGTTGACCTTGATGAAAGCCTGCACAGTTTCCGTTGTTATTTTTTCTTTTTCTTTCGATCGCTCTGTTTCTTATACGTTGATTGCAGATCTTGAGATGAAAGGAGCTCAACCTAAGTCCGCTAAAGCCGACACCAAGTAATCAATTTCTCCTTATAAAAGCAACTTTTGAATAAGGGTGTGTGTGTAGGTTACTCCTGATGTACCTTTCATTCCTTATAGTTTGAATTTGTGCTGAGTATGATTTATAGCCTGGTCCTGGATGATGTCACCAGGAGACAACTGAAACCTACACTTATGATATACTTCCAATTAAAAGCAATATATAAGATTCTTGGTTCATTAATATATTTGTATAATTCCCTTTCTATTGTTAAAAGGTGAATGATACACGGCTACACGCATAGTGATGGCGAAATAGTGGACTAAGCTAGCTTAGTATCTAAACTATTCCTGTTATTAATTCTCTAGATGTAAGCCTATTGTACTTTCATACTTGTGTAGATCACAGCTCGTGCAAAATACAGCATTGCGTATGATGGTACAATCCCTGAATTATATCAACCAGGTGTTTTGGACATGAATGAAAATAAGGACTCTGCAAATAAAGCGTTGGACAAAAATTCCGTTGCTGAATATCCTCGAAGAGAGTGGAAGTTATACGTCCCTAAAGCTTATCATCCTCTGTTGCTTCAAAAATATTGCGAGAACTTAAACAATGCCAAAAAGGATGTTGCTAATGCCGTTGCTGTAAGTTTGATTTGTAGATGATAACATATATTGTTTTTACTTTCGATCTGTTGAGAATAAGATAGGAGAACTTGTTTAACGGTTTTATTAAACTGAAACTTATAATATAACACAGAAAGTACAAGGATTTAAATAGACACATAAGGGACTAAAACGAAGACATGGCACACACCACTTAGTACAAAGTTGCCTAACTAAAAGGAAATGACCTACAAGGTAGGAGATAGCCAAATACCAAGTACAATGACTTATTCAAAACAAAACACAATTCAACTTTTTACATTTGAGTTTATATTCCAACGCGATCTCTATTATAATTCTCCTTACAATGATAAATTATTATGCAACCTAATCTCTGTCTGAAATTTCAACTATAAGCACAATTTGTTACCCATTAGCACTTCGGTTAATTATTGTCATTGCCCTGTGTAATGCAATCAATCTAAGTCCGTAGGATATGAGGAGGTTGAGAATGCAAGGAAACAACTCTATGAAACACCATGATGCTGATGTAAAACTTGCATCGTTGAAACTCAAGGTAAAGCTACATATTGAAATATTATTATTTTCTTCTTAAATCCATTTGGTAGTGTACTAGTTGAATGAATTCTGGTTCAAACCTACTTATTTGATTTCGTCTTTTTTACCAGGTTGCAACACTGGAAAATGATCCTCCTATTCCTGTAGACTTTGTTATTTCAACAGAAACCACGGTGCTCGTTATTACTGGCCCTAACACTGGAGAGAAAACCATTAGCTTAAAGACAGTAGGCATGGCATCTTTAATGGCCAAGGCAGGTTAGTTTTGCTTTTTTTTTGCCACGTTTTTGAAATCAAGGCCGCCTTAAGCATTATGCAACTAAAGTGCTTAGAGCCTCGTCTCTCTCTCTCTCACACACACACACACATGCGTGCACACTGACACACACATGCGTGCACACTGACACACATTTGCATACATATGGATCCAACCACTAATTTTCAGATCATATTAGAACTAGACAATTTATGATAATAAAGTGTGAGAGAAAGCAGAAGGGAGAGGGAGAGCTATTTTACACACGATCTTTAGAGCTACACAATTTGAAATCAAATTGAAGGTTACATTCTTTTAACATGATTTTATATCATCTTCACAGAATTTCGACTAACTTATATAATCTGAACATGTTCGAAGTAGTATTTTGAATTGACTGTTAGAATAAACAGGTTAGCGGTTGATATTACTTACATTTTAAATTGGTTGGATCTTTCAAAACGATTTCATTTTTAAATGCTCATTATGTTCAATGGGACTGTACAATGGGTTGGTTGTAGCTACAGAGAGATGTTGAACCTCCCCAATCCCTCCCCCAAACAACCCCCCTCTTCCTCCTCCTCACCAAAAAAGAAAAGTGCAATCAAGCGTTGTATAAATAATACAAGAAGATGGAAAGATAAAAAACAGAACCAGCTGAATGAGCACATGTCAGATAAGATGGAAACAAGTTGATGTTATTTTATGTGTTAAATAACAAACTAACTAATTTTTTTTTTGAAATCACTTAAAACAATATGAGAAAGTGATATAAATTGGAAGTGACATTAAACTAGAATATTAGGGAACATAGACCTAAGTGTTGTGGACAATTACAAAAATGACAAAACAACACGCCATTGAGGAGAAGAGATAATATTTACTTAGAAGGAAAAAGGTTTTAAAAAATGTACTTAACTGATAGAGATATCAAACAAAACCGAATTTAACTGAACATATAACTCAGGATAGAAATTTATGGAAAATTAAAATTATGTGACGAGAAAGTAAGGATGGTGACAATGATGTAATGTGCGGCTTTAATACAAGCTACAAGTAGGAATAATCAGAACATAATAAACTTTTGGATTGTGTGGCAAAATTTACGCCTTTTGCTTTGTTGTGGTAGCTTGGTAAACCGTCTTTTATAATAACTATTAGAACTTGTACTGGTGTTATCTAATTATACCTTTTTTAAGTTCATAACATGAAGTAAAAAAGACAATACAATTAGTAGATTCAACGAATTAAGGAAATTGCTGTTATGTTATTCCACGTCGGTATATTACTGTTAGACTATGCAGTGTATTGTTTCATTTTGTCGTGCGTATCAAAATGACGATGCAAACCGGACAATGGTAAGGCTTTTAATAAATAAAATACGAATGTGAAAATATACAGCATAAGAGTTATTATTTATTAGCAGGCCTCAAATTAATTCTGTTCAGAGATTATACTTGCAGTAAGCCGGCCGTAGTGTAATTACATTATACTGATTTGATTTTTCAGTTTTGTGGCTTATGCTGGAAAAACAATTATTTATACAAACAACATGCCCAAAAATTCAGGGTCCGTTTGGTTTGAAACTGAGTTTTGTGGTTTTAACTTGTATGTCGATATGCATGTGAAAAGAGAAGACAATGGAAAACGGTTAATTCAAAAAATTGCTTTGAGATATGAAATTGAAAACGATTTCCTTTTTTTGTTTTATACGTTTAGCAAGACACAAAGCACGTTTTCAAGCCAAATAGAGTGTTTACATGTGTTCCTTATGAACTTATGAAATGTACTGTAAATAAATCATGGACTAGACTGCTACTCTACATGTAAATTACTGTCATTAACAATGTTACTGTGAATTTATTAAACAGTCACTGTCACATTCATCCTTTTCATTTGTGAATGTCCTGTAATAATCTGGACCTCCAGACACAGCGATTCAAAGTCCAAAAGTGGTTTTCAAACTCGTGTCGTGTCGAAAGTACAATAGCAAACCCTAAGAAGAAAGCTTGAAAATGGCGAGCTCCTTAGGGAAAATATGTTCAAAACTTCAAATAACTGAGTAAGAATATAATAAGCATATGACTAACAAGTATAATTAGATACACAGGGAATGACTATAAATAAAGTAACTCCAGAGTGCATGGTCATCTCTTTCTCATACCTTGCTTATCGTGTTAAGCCACCATACTATCATGTTAATTTGTAAATAGATGTAAAGAGAAAAATGAAGAGGGTCGGACAAAGTCCGGTAAATACGAAATATCAATAGTGATATGGTTTGATGGACAATTAAATTCATTTGTAATTTATACAACCTAAGTGCATTTATGTGTATTTGTATAATACATCCAACGAATTAGCTAATTGATACGATATAGAGCAACAACCTTTAATATGTCTAAAATCTGATAATAGTGGACAAAAATTTCTATCCAAATGTTGGATTCAGAACTAGGTAAGCCTAGCAGTGCGTCAAATATACAGTCTTGATGGTAAACTGCATAACAATACATTGAGTAAACAATCTCAATGTTAAACCACATAAATCACACGCACCGAGTATACAATCACAATGCATGTACACACTTTGAGTAAACAGTACTAATGATTAACTGCCTTCCAAAGCATCGAGTAAACAACTTCAGTAGTAAACGTGTCCTGCGCTCTATATCATTCAACCAAAAGCAAAAAGAATCGATAGACAATTCGACTTTGAGTAGGTTCATCTATCTAAACGGCTGTAAACCCCACCAACAAAGATAACTTTATTACCTCTCCTTCGGAGTTTGATAGTCAGGATATGCAACCATGGCGCCAAAAACAACCGATTGTGATAAAATCATACGCTTTGTTGAGTATCATGTTGTACAATATCATGAAACTACGTGAACTCAAGAACGTCAACAAAGCAAGAAATATATCCCCAAAACTCTTCTACTTGACTCACATCGAGTCTAGGTTCAACTATATATGTTTCGCTATACACCCACACACACACCCACACACACTAAGAACGACATTGTTATGGGTTATATAGTATTCTGTGGGGGTGACATAACTCAGCTTTCTTGTTTAGGCTATTACTTATTTTATTTTGCATGTGAACATACTGGCGTGTTTGCTGAAATTTTTTAACTGCTTTGTTGCAGAGGCACATAAAAAATGTGGTGGAATGGGAACAATGTTAGTCATTAAGGTATTTGCTATAGTAACTACTAATAAATCATATTAGAGTAACTTCTGATTTGTGTATTTTTACTTCTTGCTTTATGTATTTTCTTTACTGTTATATATACAAATAGGTCGCTACAGAATCAGCACATCAGCTTGGTGAGTTGGTAGCTGATTCTGAATTAAAATAATTATTGCATTACACCAAGAAGCCTGAAACTTTTGTAAGCACTCAGTTTTGCATATGTGCTAATTCTTCTGGTGTTTGTATATTCTTATGATCTGTTCTTGATTTATATATGCAGGTAAGTGATCTCATTAACTGTGGAGTGTATATATTTACACCGAGATCTTTTCTGCTATCCAAGATGCCTTCATGCAGCGGAGAGATAAAGGTATCTATTATTTATTACATTCAATTTTGTAGAATTTTGTGTGATTTCTAATTTGATATATACAGATGTGATTCATGTGAATGTTGCTGTTGGTACATACAATAGCTACAATTTTCTTTTTTATTTAGTAACCTCTCTCTTTTAGCAAACTACATGAATATGAAATCCATTTTGCATATATAGGGGGTTATATGACACCCCTTTTGCACATCGCTGTAAATTTACACACACACACACACATATATATATATACATTAACAATACATGCAGGGAATTAAATTCCAACAGATTCTATATAAAACAGAGGGTGAATTATAACAGTAAAGTGATTTCAAATTTATGATCGACAAGATCATAACTTTGTACAGAGGATGTTCAGATTGATCTGTTCATTACATAACTATTTCTGATCTAATCAAATAGCAGGTACTTGAATAGACAGACTTATAATGTTACACAAAATTTGATCAAAAGGACCTAAGATCATTGATTAATCAAAACTAGATTTAGATTAATCCTCAAGGTTCCACGGTTTATTAATTAGGAATGTTAAACAAATTTAATATTTCTAATCAAGTAAGAAAGACTTTATATCTTATATAAAGCTTATATATAGTATAGTTGTGAAAGATGAAGTAAATCGAATCAATATCCAATATTAATTCGTATCAACATTAAACTGTTTTTTATTTCAAAATAAACCAACACAGTAATTCAAACTATTCACTTCAGTATAAAGATCAAATCATAATTTGTTTTTAACAATTTTCTATAAGATTGATTTCATTAAATCAACATAAAACAGAAATCTATCTCACTGATTCATTAATCAGTAAACTCAATTCTAATTAAGAAAAGAAAATTTATGATAAAACTAGACATATACACTTATTAATCAACCACTTTGTTTTGGTTTTTGATTTTAGACACTTTCAACTTGGTTGTGTATTCACATATTCTTTTTTTTTTTTACAGGTGTTGGAACAAGCGGCCCGACTACTGCAATTTAGTTATCTCCAATTTTTTTCTTTAGAGCAAGAACTTCGATCAAACACTACGCTTTGTATAAATTGTGTTATGCTTTGTGTATTGACTGAAATTTTGCTTTGTGTATTAATTGAAGTTATGTTTTATGTATTAATTGAAGTTATGCTTTGTGTATTTTCTTTATGTACTGTTACATGGGTGCATTGTAATTTCTTTGTTGTGTATATTTATCAATGGGTGAACTAGCGTACATTAGATACGTATCTGGATGATCATTAGTAATTTGATACGTCTAACCCGTATCAAATTTACCAGTTTGATACGCGTTAAACCCGTATCAAATTTAAATTCGATACGCCTTAAAGCCTTATCAAATTTTCAATTAGATACGCCTTAAACCCGTATCAAATTATCAATTTGACACTCCTTAAACCCGTATCAAATTATCAATTTGGCACTCCTTAAACCCGTATTAAATTATCAAATTGATACACCTTATAGCCGTATCAAATTAGTGGATTGATACGCTTAAGGCGTACCAATCCACTAATTTGATAAGGCTATAAGGCGTATCAATTTGATAATTTGATAAGGCTATAAGGCGTGTCAATATGATAATTTGATATGGTTAAAAGGTGTATCAAATTTGATAATTTGATAAGGCTTTAAGGCGTGTCGAATTGAAATTTGATACGGGTTTAAGGCGTATCAAACTGGTAAATTTGATACGGGTTAGGCGTATCAAATTACTAATTTGATACGGCTCTAGGGCGTGCCTAAGTAACAAACACGCATTAATTTGATACGGATCTGAGCACTGCCAAATTGCATTTGATACGGATTTGAGCACTGCCAAAATGAGCTTTTTGGTGTAGTGATACATGCCTGATACCGTGATTCCCTAGTTACTCTAATAACTTCTGAAACTACTAACTCCACCTTAATCTAATCCTATTTTATTATTCTCCCCTTTTGTCATCAACAAAATCTATATACCCGTAATTAATCTACAATACTCCCCCTAAAATTAATATAAGACTAAAACTAATATAAGACTAAACCTCGTCCAAGAATAACTGTAATACTATTAAAATTTTGATAAAGCTTGTTCTAGGTTGAGGAATAGTTCTAATATATTCCCGTAACACTATGATATAATTAATTTAAGGCAAGCAATATTTAAATTAGATTAATGAGCAAGTAATTATTTAAGTAATCCAATCCAAGCAATCAGTCAATTCAAACAATCTTAAATAATTTTTATTACAAACTATAAGTTAATCCAAATTCAAATCAATCCAAACAAAACACAACAAATTTGAATATAAATTCATATGTCTCTTGGAACTTCTGCCCATCTTTCTTCACTGAATATTGGATCAGCCATTATAGCCTCCCATTCTTCATTTTCCTTGGTAAAAGTTCCTTCTGAATCATTAATTTCTTATACTTTGTTGAGTGAAGAAGTCATCCAATGTATATTGTCAAAAATTCCTTTATTCATTCTTTATCATCTGCATTTGACTCAGATCTAAGTGACGTTGATTACAAAGGATGATAGATAGAATGTTCTTGAAGGAATTAAGAAATTCTTCTAGATTCTCACTTAAATTATGAAATTGCAAAGCCATGGAATAATAAAATTGAAAATATAATGAGTGGAAATTAAGGAGGAACGACAAGATAAGTTTTCATGGAAGAAATAGGTATTTTTAGGTATGGAATTCGTTTAAAATGAATAGGAACAAGTCGGTCTAGTCAGTTTTTAAATTCAAACATTTTAAAAAAAACTAGCAGTTGTATATCGACATATAAGGTAGCCCACGTCGACATGCCTTTTACAATTTTTGAATTTTGAATTTTTTCTTTTTGAGTTTCTTTTTATATATAATTTATTTTATCTAACTTTTAATCATTCCAGAGATGTTTTAGAAGGAAGTAACAGAAATACAATAACTTTATTGATAACTTTAATAACAATACATAAAGAAGATACGTACAAGGAATCGAAGTACGATAATGAAAATAAAAACTACTATAACAAGGAAATAAAAATAGATTCAGCGGAGAACGATGAAGATGAAGACAATCCAAGCTTACGACTCACTTTCCCGAAGTGCTTGTTCATCTTTGAAGAGATTATATCTGTCTTTTTACCGAACGATCTCAATTAAATCTTTTGATTTTCCCCTATTATCTTTTGATTTTTAAGTAGGATTTTAGAGATACCATTGAAATATTCTATTCTTATCAAGGAGTGTTTTGATCTTCTTCCACTTCGTTAATTTCCATGGCTCTTCTTCCTCTTCCTTCTTCTTCTTCTTGAGTCAACCTTTCCTCTTTTTCCACAAGATTTTCATAGAAACACTAGTGGAATCTTCAAAAGAGGTATATTTTCAGAATTAAACAACATTTTAGAAAAAATCTATTCCTTTGAAATCAATTCCAAAAAGGTTGAAAATACGTGTGAGGTGAATTCCAAAAAGCGCTTTGCAATATTTCATTGTAGGATTATTAAAATTTCCCAAATGAGGTGTGATGGTATGTTGAAGAAGTAAATTAACAATCCTTTCTTTTAGTCAAAAATATTGGTTTCTGAATACCAAATATTAATCATTCTGAAAAATATGGTGAAAGGTCTCTTAGTCATATACATTGATTTTGAAATCTAAGAGATCTAAACCTATGCTCTTACAAACCAAAATTTTCCCTAGCACTTCACAATCCAAAACAATTTTAGTGCCTCTTACTACATTCCAATTTTCATTTTGTTTCCTTGGTGGAAACCTTAATCTAAATTAGCATAAAACATCTCGACGTGATTGGGATAGTGTAACAACCCAAATTTTAACAAATATTAATCAATTCACAAATTAATTAATTAATTAATTAAAGAAAATGTTGCAAAATAATCAAAATTGGGCAACAGGGTTTGCCTCATTAGGTTCGTTACGATTTTATAGTTCGGATTGACTTTTGGTTTACGTAAAACGAACTTAAAATGAATAAGTTATGACACATTGAAGTTTAAAATTCAAATCAGAATTGAAATTAATATAAATTAGAAATTGACATGATTAACTACGACGACCCCTAGGTCGACCCTAACCCCAAGCAGGTTGACTTATGTGTCAACCCACCTACGAGGTTGGTGGACCCGACTAGTGCGGCCAAGCACGTTTTCATGCCTAGCACGAGTAGGTTAACCTGGAGTGTATGGTAATGATCTTTTAGATATGGATTTGAGGGATATAATCAAAAACTTAATTATCCTAAGGCCTAAAACTCCCTACCACATCTATAAATAAACTATACTCCTCCTACCTTTCCAAAATAAAAATAGATTGTTCACACACAAATTGGAGTAGTTTTATTCATAGGTTTTGGGGATTTTCACCCAGGGATTTTGGATTTTCATTTCTTAGGTGAGATTTATGTGATTTCAAGATTTCTTTTAAGCAAAAATAAATCTATAAAACGGTAGTGTGGATTTTTAGATCTAAGTTATTAATTTTTTTAAGATTTAGATTCAGTTGTCACTGTTCTTCTTCCTGAATTTCTTCTGTCTTTTTCTTCGATTCTATTTAAATTTCTATACATTGTTGTATCAGATCCATCCTTCCCTTTTTCTATTATTCTTAGATTTTGAGGTTACGTTAAAATATGACAAAAAGGCATATAAATGCGATAAAAACAAACATTGAACCTATAAGTTATATTTTTATGTTGAATTATTTCTCTTTTTCATTTATTCAGTGTTAGATTGGGGAATAAAAATTAATGGAAAATAAATTATCATGATTGAGGTAAATTTTGAACATGTTAAAACTTCAAATAAGAAGGCAAATCGAAGTCTAAATCTCTATGTTGACAAATTTGGACAGAAATGAACTGTTATTTCAAATTGCAAAATTATGATGATTATAAATCATATTAAAACATGAATTGTTAAATTGCAGCATGACTTGGAATATTTGAGAAGAACAATTATGCCTAATATATTGGATTTTTCACAAGCCTAGTGCTCCTTGTTGTTAGGCTTTATAATGTATATATTGATTTACATTTTTATGGGTAAATTATGAGTCTAGTATTCCTTACAGTCAGGCTTTAATAATTAATTTTCAATGTGTGGATAAATCGTAAGCCTAGTACTCCTCGTTATCAGGCTTTAATATGAACATATCAATTTGTAGTTAAAACCTAGTACTCCTTATTGTCAGCTTTCAATCAGGGCCTAATAAATTAAATTTGTTGGGGTCATATCAAGGGTGGGGGTTTTGGCCAAATTATGTTTGTTGGGATCCTTTTGATGTAGCATACCTTTTTATTATTTTTGGTCTCATTAAAGGCAATGACACACATTATGTTATGTTTTGGATGTAAGTTGGTCCAGTTGGAGGGTATGAGTGAGATTCGGCAGGTAGTATGCGTGCATTAGTCCAATTTGGAAACATAAGTCACTTTGACACCTATGGATAAGTTTATGTTTTTTGGAAGATGAGCTAGGGCCTGATTAACCCGAACCCATAGTCGGTATATGTTGTCCATGATTCATTTAACCCGTTCGATTGGGTAGTATTATAAAATTCTTCATAATTATTACTTCGTTTTGAATTTTTAGAAGTGAAAAACAATCATCATCCTTATTGAATCTTAGAATGAGAGCCCTTACATCTTTTGCCCTCACTATTCTATTTGTCACTTCTTAGTTGTGCACAGACACTTACTCATTTATGAAACTTTAACTAATGTTCTATCCATTTTCTTTCGCTTACCAGTTGTGCAAGAAATCACTATAGCTCACTAGATTTTTTCTTTGACTAATTTTCTTCTTTTTCTTGTTCTTTTTTCTTCCCCTTAGGCTTTCAAGATGGAAGTGCTTAGTTTGGACTGCTCAATTTATTTAATCTCAGATGGCTTTTGCAGAGATGTGTTGTTTATTTTCTTTCAACTATTTGTTGTACCTTTTTTTGGCTATCTTTGGGATATTGCTACCATTGTACTATGATATTTTTGTTATGATTGAGATTTGGGACATGGTATTTTTTGATAGTTTTTTTGGATGAAATAATAAAGGTAGTTTTGTTATTTTACTATAAAAAAAATTCTTCTACCGTAGATTTATTTTATATCTTGTGAAATCTTAGTCTCTATGATATTACTTGTCTTTTTAGTAACAATTCTCCATATACCTTAGCAAGATTATATTTTAGGATAACCTTAAGTTGTGTGGACTGGTACATTTGGTATTAGAGCCTAAGGTTACAAGATCACTAAAATTTTATTTCAAAAATAATTTTGTAAAAAAAAAAACTATTTACCAAAAGCCAAAACTTAATTATGAAAATAAAATATATCCCCTCTAGTAAGTTTACAACATTCCTTTGATTCCTTCGAATTCTAAATTTCTATTTTTTCTTTTGTGCAGCATGTCTGGAGCCCCTAATATTCTAAGGGTGTTCCTATTCCCAGTTGGTTCTGTAGGTATTTATAATCTATGACGTCAGCTGAGGGAGAAGAACATGCAAAAGCTTCAACCAGTTGTGGTGGTTCCTCCTAATCCACTGTCAGCCGCGAATTTCTTCAAGATTTGTAAGGTCCAATCTAACTTGGACAACAAGACTTTTTCAGGTACCGAGATATTAAAAAAGGGGGATACTTCGATTAGAGAGACTAAGAGGATTTTCGAGCTATTGGAGCTAGAGGATAGGATGATAATTCTACTTGCAGCTTGGCAACTTAAGGAAGAAGCCTCGTTTTGGTGGGATACTGTAGAGGCTGAGAGGAGGAATTTGGACTAGGTTGGATTCAAGAATAGATTTGAGGTGATGTTTTTTTCTTCTGTGGAGGAAGGGATGCAGTTAGAGTTTCTTTTGAGTTTGAAGCAAGAAAGTTTTTCAATAAAGGAATATATCAACTGACACAACGAGTAATCAAGATTTGGTATGGATTTGATTAATATTTAAGTTTGCTCGATTTGCGAGAGGGTTGAGTCAACCTCTCCAAGGTTTAGCGATGACTCATATTCCTATGGGAGAAACATTTGAGTCTTTGATTGAGATAGCACTGATGCATGAGGATAAAAAAGAAGAGGTTAAGGATGATAAGAGTGGAACTTCTAAGATTTCTGGTCCTAAGAATAAATTCTAGAATAGGAAAGGTAAGAAGAAGCAAGCTAGGAATCCTATAAAAGGGAAGATCGAGAATGAGATCAAGTGTCATGGGCGTGGAATACTAGGACACCTCATTATGGATTGCAGGAAGATGAAAGGAAAGTTCTATAGTTGTGGGCAACCGGGACATTTAAATAGGGCATGTCCACAAAGGACGGTACAGGGTACTGGTACAACAATAACTCAGATGCATGTTTCGGAGGAAACATCGACCAGTAGTGGCCTAAGGGAAAGTCATTGTTGAAGGTTTGATTTTTATCTCTGATTTTCCTGTTTGTACCCTTTTTAATTCGGGGGATTCACATTCATCTATTTCTAGTACCTTGGTTAAATGTTTGCACTTAGAAATCTCGCTTGTTACTGTAACAACCCAAATTCTGACAGACCGAATTTTCTCCAAAATTCTAATCTATCAAAACCCATGTTGGTTTGTCTGGTATCCTGCAGAAAAGAAAGAGATAATAAACATATCAGAGTTCAGAAAATATCTCACAGCGGAATGGAATAAAATATAATATAATCAAATATAGCCTTACCCAGATAATAATACAGCCTAACCAGTATCCAAAGCTTTGACATCTCTGTCAAATTGAACCTGCGAGTATGTTATGAAGAAGGGGTCAGAACACATGTTCTGGTCACTAGATTTAAACTACACATTTTGGATAACCCGACATATACTATTCGGTTACATTTTCTTATTTATTAAGTTACTTGGGTTAAATGCACTCAAGGCTTACACACACGTCGTACCCATCTACTTCCCAGTGGATTAACCGTATACATCTAGATGCCCCCAACATTAAGGTACAACCCATGGTGCGCCACTCGCACGGTCTCCGCCTAACGCCATAGAAATATACGCAATTCCACATCCTATGTCGAAACAACGTACAAATCTCTGTATAACAACACTACATTCCACATAGAGTCGTTATCGCCATGCTACGCAAGCGAACAGACTACCACATTCAATCGAATCAGATTCCATCATAGAGTAATGCCCTGGAATCTACGATACACTACCCAGAGCAGACATGCATGTATCTAGACTCTCTCACGTACGTGTCATCAATCATACTCGATGCCTCAATATTTATGATACACCATCCGAAAAGGGCATGTATGTATCTGCACGTATCATCTACCGTGCACCAAATTCTGTAATAGGGCTGTATTAGAAACACGGAACTCAGTCAGGAGCTTTTTCAAATATATGTATACACAGATGCTATGGTCTGATTTTCACAGTGACTATGGTCCTACCCGACCCCTCCCTCAACTAGTGAAAGACGAACAAAATTGAGAGCTAGTGATGTGGCTCAAAAAACGACAAACAATAATCCTAATTGGCCTGTCCCTCACCCAAAGCCTCGATAGTAAGAAGTCGATGGTCTATTGGTTTAGCTCTCCGTCTTTCCGCATCACGCATCACACTGACTGGTACTCGACGATTGCTATCAATCAGATGATTAGATCCGCTAAAGGAAAACGGATGAAATGGTTGTAACCCACCTATTCACAAGCCAACAGGTTCGTTGAATCACCTATGCCACCCTATAGTCTTCTGACTGCCCCCTGTTGTGGCAGTCAAGGTATACTCACTGGGTAGTAACACGTAGACCTAACCTCTGCGAGCACAGCCTAAACGCTATCACCACACAGAGGACTACCAGGAGTACCCTCTACGTCCTAGGAAGTCGCATGCTTCCCCCTTACAGTCCTTCGAAGCTAGCAGAATATCAGTAGAACAACAGACAGAACAAGCAGAGTAATCAGATGGACGTGCGCTCCTCTTGTGTCCCTGGCACCATGATGGTCTATCCCATTGGGTTATTCACCTTCAGACATATGGATTGGTCCAAGCGCCTCAGGTTAACGTGTTATTAGACCCTATGTCTAACCGTTTAATTACACGCTTGCTCCACCTCATCAGATTTCCAGTTAATTTGGTCAGTTTAAATCATACTAACTTCTCATTCAAGTTGCCAAGTTCCTCTTGCATATTAATTTCAGTTATAGCTTTACCCATTTAAGTTCATTAATAAGCCTTCAACATGTTATTCTTATCAGCAGATTTAAAATTTCAGGTTTTCAGATTATTTAATTTAGATTAAGTACAACTTATTGCATTTCATAAGATTTCCCCTCTTTCCTTTACTTATTACAAATAACAGATTTCAGGTTTTCAGATTTTCAGATTTATAAGTTACTTAATTTATAATTAAGTACAACTTATCTCATTACGTAAGTTATCTCATTCCTCTGTCGTTTATTATAACCTAAGTTATAATTTTCACTTGTCCCTAGGACAAGCTTATCTATTATCTTTCCTTTTCCCCTTTCGGTTTATTCATAATAGGTTACTATTATTTCCTATTCATTCCAATTCTTTTACAGTTGTAACTTTCCTTCATTTCCATTAATTTCAGTCAATGCCATTTATTTATATCCTATTATACATATATTCGTATATATGTTCATGCACCAGACCTCTCACATTAAGCCGACCACTTGCGGATGCTGGATTTGTCGGGCGGTTCCAGGAAGAGTTCTACCACAAGTTGAATTTAACCCCGTGTCTAAGTGCGGTTACAGTTTTCTATTTACAGTAAATTTAGGCATATTCATTCTTCTACGTTTTACTGTAATTTTTATTTACAATCTTTTGGAACAATAATATTCTTAACAAATGTTCAATGTAACTTTCATAATTACAGTGTTCACATAAATTCCCAATTCAAACATGTAATTAATGGAAACAGGCTTTTATATAATGCCGACAAATTAATCAGGTTTCGAATTACAGGTTAACAGGTTCATATAACCGCAACAGATTAAACATATTTACTTAACCCCACAGATTCCACAGGTTTATTACAATTTCATTAACATGTTCCACAGTACTAATATCAACAGATTTTAGTAGGATTACAGTTCATTAGATTAATCAATTCAATAGATTACATCAGTTTAAACATTTCAGTAGATATATTATACATATTAACGGGGAATGCCAAATGATAAATATACCATTTTCAAAAAGGCATAACTTAAATCCACTCACCTAATTGCTTTCCCATTCATGAATCTGGTCTAGACCTAGCACTCCATGTTTCTCTTAACTTGATCTAGAATCTAAGTAACCATGGATTCACAATTCTCAGACTAAAAGTAAAAAGGAAGAAAGAGGAGAAAATTAAATTGACCAGATCCAAAAATTTACCTTACTTCGAACAGAATTCTGAACACTCAATTGCATATATGCATTCTTTTCCTCCAGATCTTGAATCAGAATTTCCTTAGACTAATTATTCTATTTTATGAAGAGATTTGTGGAGAAAAAAGAATGGCTGAGTCTAAACATCCTCTCATAAAATATGAGATTTGGGCTAGGCTCTGCTAGCCTATTTATAGGTGTTCAAAATCTTAATGTACACGCAGCGCTGAGTCAACAATGAATGTGGTTAGAAAAACAGTCCAGATTCATAGAAATTAATCTACCCAGATTATGGTGGGTCAACCCACACACCCCTCTGGGTTGACCCTAGGGTCGATCCAACCCTCCTTGGGTCGACCTGTAGGTCGACCCAAGCTAGCGTGGGTCTACCCACTTAGCTCCAACGAGCAGAAATGGGGCTTAGTTGTTTATTTGTTAACGCTTATTGATTAAACGTTGATTAATTTCTTGTTATAGCTCCTTTAATTTATTTACATATAAACTTCTTGTATGTATACAAAACTTCTAATGCCCATTTTACACACGCACACACACACACACACACACACACATATATATATATATATATACATACACACAACTTTTATTTCATTTTCAAAATTCAAACAATGTTACGGTGTTATTTAATTCTTATCAGATTTCTTTGATTGCAGCCTTGAACTTCTCTCTAGTGTGTATATATATATATGTATATATATATGCCCATATATGCATATACTTACATATCCATGTATACATATATTTTTGTTCTTCCTTATATGTATAATTTTCATTATATGTGCACATATACCTATTTTCTTCTTAGAACATGTATTATTTTAGTCGTTCCCCTAAAACAAAATATAACGCTGGCGGGAATCGAACTCGCACCACTCTCTTAAAAGTCACATGCTCTTACCAACTGGACTACACAGGCTTTTGTTAACAAGGCATAAAACAATGTTGGTCATTTCTCTTTTTCTTTTATCTTCTTTTCATGTTTATTACAATAATTCATTTAAAGGTATATCTTTCATCTTAAATCAGTTTTATGCAATCCATAGGTCTAAATTGAGCAGAAAATCTCCACTGACGCAATGATGCTATTCCCATGATCAAAATTATGGGTTCTCTTCAAATTTCATTTTATTTTACTTAATTAAAAATGCGAGATGTTACAGTTACTGATCCCATGGTAGTTTCAAACACTATAGGTGGTTCGGTATACCTATTTATGATATGGAGAGGTTTGAAAATTTCGATTTTAGGCACTGAGTTTGATTGTGATTCCTATGTGCTGGTATTTTCAGGTATGGGATGATCTTAGGGATGGATTAGTTAGCCATGTATGGGGTCGTACTTGACTGTAAGAAAAGGGTCGTTCATTTGATGACATGTAGTGGTAGGACCCTGAAAAAATTTTGCGGCCCATGATGGTTAGTCATGTTGAGTTTTCTTTACTCCCTAAATTCTTATACTGATATCAATTCCATACGTGTTGTCTGTGATTATCCGGATGTATTTGAGGAGGTTAGAGGGTTTCCACCAAAGCGATAAATCGATTTTCGGATTTCTTAATGATAACGCAAAGCTTGTAACGTTACTTGTTCGGCATATAGCTCCGAGGGAATGGAAATAGTTGTGCAAGCGAGTGGGTGAGATTTTGGAAAAGGGTTTTTGTTAGACAGAGTATTTCTGAGTGGGAATCACATGTTTCTTTACCATTAAAGCTGATGGTTCGCTCCGTCTGTGTGTGGATTATCGAGAATTGAACGAGCTCACAAAGAAGAATCTTTACCCACTCCCTTGGATAGATGATTTGTTTGAATAGTTGGCGGGCACGGCTGTAATTTATCAGTTGGATTTGGCTAGTGGATTTCATTGGTTATGCGTAGTTCAGGATAGCAATGATAAAAAATCGTTTCGTACTCCTGATAGCTTCTTCAAGTGACTGGTTATGCCATTTGGGTTGACCAATGCACTAGCTAGTTTCATGGACTTGATGAGTAGGGTATTCAGAGATGTTCTGAATAAGTTTGTGGTGGTTTTTGTGGATGATATCCTTGTCTTCTCGAGGAGGGATGACGAGCATGCTTCTCAATTGGGAGAGGTTCTCTGTACTCTATGAGTTCATCAATTGAAGGCGAAACTCTCCAATTGTCACTTTTGGAGGAAAGAGGTGCATTTCTTGGGGCATATGGTGTTCAAGGATGGGCTGCCTGTTGGTTACACCAAGATAGTGGTGGTATAGGATTGGAGGACCCCTAAGAATGCAACTGAGATAAGGAGTTTTCTTGGCTTAGTGGGTTACTACAGGAAGTTCGTTAAGGACTTTGCATGGATCTCGGCACCATTAACCTGACTTACTAATAAGAATTTGGTTTTCTCTTGAGATGTTGATTGCGAGGATGCCTTTAGGATACTAAGAATGCTCTCACCAGTGCATCAATTTTTACATTGCCAGATGGATCTAGGATGTTCACCATTTTTACTAACACTTGTAGGACCGGTCTAGGTGCGGTATTGATACAAGAGTGTAGAGTAGTGTTCTACCGTAGAAGGCAATTAAGGGTTCATGAGAGGAATTACCCTAAGCATGGTTTGGAGTTAGACGCTATCGTATTCACACTTAATACTTGCCAATACTACTTACCTAGAGAGAGATTCGAGCTCATTACAGATCATAAGTTACTCAAATATTTTCTCTCCTAGAATGATCTCAGTTTGAGGAAATAAAGGTGGATGGAGTTCTTAACATCATATGATTTCGAGATTTCATACACCCCTGGCAAGGGGAATGTAGTGGAAGATGCTTTAAGCAGGACAAAGGCGAGATTGAGACCTTTATTTGTTTAATGGTGGAATTTAAAGTATATATCAGCATTCGATTTTTAACTATCTACAGTTTTCACTCTAGGATTATTGTCTTCTTTTGAGGTGCAATCAATTTTGCTTGAGTAGATTGGGAAGATGCAGAGAGAGGATCCCGAGCAATCAGGTATTTTCGATTGATTGGACAGAGAAGAGTTTTCTAAACATCACCCTTGATATATTATAGATTGTAGAGGCTATTTTCGTCGGGATGGTAGATTGTGTGTACCCCACGTAGATGATTTGATGAGTGCAGTTTTAGTTGAGGCTTATCACTCTTGGATGACTATCCATCCAGCTAGTGAGAAGATATATCACGACACGAGGCGAATCTTTTATTGGACCAACATAACGAAGTGCGTGGATGAGTATGTAGTTAGATGTATGACTTGCCATAGAGATAAAGCAGAAAAAAGCCCGATGGCCTACTTAAGCCTTTGGATATACCATTGTGGAAGTCGGAAAGTGTTTCTATGTATTTTGTGGACGGGTTACCAAGATCGAAGAAGGGAAATACCAACATTTGGATCATCGATCTCGATTGACTAAGAGCGCTCATTTCCTTCCAGTTAATAGTAAGAGGATGGCTACATGGTTGGATTCTTTGTACATTCGAGAGAGTGTTAGACTCCAAGGCATTCCCTCGATCTTCACAAGCGACAAAGATCTGATTTTTACTAGAAAATTCTAGAGGAGTCTACAATAAGCCTTAGGAATGCAACTTAGGTTGAGTACTGCTTATCACCCTCAGGCGGATGGACATATAGAGAGGGTGAGTAGGATTTTGGAAGACTTACTGAGAATGTGCATTTTAGACTTTGGAGGGATATGGAAGATCATTTACCCCCTGTAGAATCTACGTATAATAAAAGCTCCCAGTCTAGTATTGGCATAACACCTTTTGAGGCCTTCTATGGATGGCCTTGTAGATCTCTGATGTGTTGGTAGGATTCGACTTAAGATTGCTTCTTGGGCCAGAGATGATAAGGGAAACCTTGATATTGTTGAGTTGATCAGAAAAAGAATGAAGGAAGCACAAGATAGAAAAAATTCTTTATGGATAAGAGAAGGATCGACATGGAGTTTTCCATTGTAGATTTGGCCTTTATTAAAGTTTTACCACTTAGGAACGTGGTAATTTAATTTTAGCTCTGCGGGAAACCTATCCTAAGTTTGCTGGACCATCCCATTCATAGAAAGAATTGGGTAGTTGGCTTATAGAATTCAACTACAACAGAGATGATCAGGGATTTATGATGTGTTCCATGTATCACACTTACGGAAATGCCTACATGATTCAATGATGGTAGTAGAGCCCAAAGCATTGGAGGACGTGGATATCGAGCGGGAGCATCTATCCGATGAGCAACCTCGGCAGATCTACGAGTTTATGACCAAGAAGCCGAGGAATAAGAAAATAAGTGGTCAAGATGTAGTAGGCAATCAATGTGAGTAAAGCCACTTGGGAACCTGAAGATAAGATACCTATATGTTATACCTATCTATTTGATGGTATGTTACGATCTTTCTTTTTCGATCTTAAGTTCTTAGGTTCTATCTTTTCAATTCTTTTGAACTCGATCTTTGGAGGAACCAATTGATAAGGATTTGGTTGGAACATGTCATTAAAACATGTTATGTTTGATATTTACAAGTGGATGCAAGTGTTTGCATGTGGGATGCACCAGATGCATATACCCACACTAGGAACTATTATCGGCAAAACAGGACACTTGCATATGCATATGGATGTGTGTACATTTTTTATTCATATTCGTAATATAAGGATGTCATCATACGGTTGTTACATATGAGTGAGGTTTGATGTATGCATATAAGAATTACCTCTTGCCATTAGGATTTTTGCATACATTTGGAAGCATGGCTACCCCTAATTTTTAGTAAAATAATAAAATAAAAATTTGAAGAGTTTTCAGAATTTGGGTCATGAAATTAGCGTCATTGCGTCCATGACAATTTTCTGATCAATTTAGACCTATGATTTGCAAAAAACGGATTTAAAATGAAAAAGTTATCTTTAAATGAATTATTAGAACAATTGTGAAAAAGAAGATATAGAAGAACACTAACAAGAATAATAAATAGCAATGTTTTTAGTCTTGTGAACAAAAGACTAACTAGTTGTGTTGGTTGAGGCAAGTCTCCCCCATATGAATGGTGCAAGTTTGAGTCCCATCAGCTTCGTGTTTTAATTTTAGAGGGGTGGCTAAAGAAATGCATATTCTAAATGAAAAATATGTATAAATGTACATATAAAAAAATTATACATATAGGTGAGTATAAATATACATATATATACATGTATATATGTGTATGTGTATGTAATATATATATATATATATAAGAAATTCAAAAAAGTAACTTGCAACCAATCAAATTGAGTAAGAAATAAATAATGGCATAACGTCATTCGAATTTTGAAAAGAAATGAAGATTGTGCATAAATTCAAAAAAATTAAATTAAAATGTAATTTTAGTACAAAAGTAATAAATGTATATAATGAATGAAAATTGGACAAGAAGATATCTGCATTTGAAATTAGAATATATATTAAAAGGAAGAAATCATTGAATTAATGGTGTTAATATTGGCACTAGTTTAGTAGCCATTAACATACAAAGATTTGTAGAGTTATACACAAATATATGCGCATAAGTTTGAAATTTAAATATTGAGTATGTGTTATAAATGGAAGAATATATGCAACACAACAATATTTTGAAATAAAAGAAACGTTACAAGAAACGTTAAACAAGAAATTAATATAGGCAAAAATCAACGTTAATGGCCCAGGTCATTTAAGGTTATATTTTTCCACTTGTATGTTTTAGATTTTATTTTATTTAATCCGACAGACCAGAATCTTCTGTACACCTATAAATAGACTATCAGAGTCTAGCCTCCAACTCATATTTTCTGAAATGACGCCAAGGCTCTACCATTTTCTTTCTTCTCCATATCTTTTAGAAATTAGAATATTTGTTTCTAAGAATTCTGATTCAATATTTGAAGACAAAGACTATAGATCTACAATATAGGTGTTCATCTTTTTCGTCAACGTCTGTTAAATCCTGTGAATCTAAAATATTTAGTTTTCTTCCCATCTTCTTTTAGCATCATATTTGCAAATCCATGGTTATCTTAATATTAGATTCAGTAAGAAAGACCACGAAATAGCAGATCTGAATCAGATTCAAGGATTGGAAAGCACTCAGGTGAGTGGATTTAAAATTATAACTTTGGGTAACGCTATATTTATCGTTTATATTCCTACATAATTCTTAATTTGATAAACAATTGGAATTCATAATAATTGCAATATAATATATTTTTAAGTACGTTAAAAATATTGTTGTTGTACAAATCTACTCCATTGATCCTCTAATTGGATTAAGAATTACTGTAATGTTGAAGTTGTGGAATTTGCAATGAACATGAATATGTTCTTAAGATTATTATCTAATGAAAAATTTGATATGTTGTATATAGAATTACAGTGAAATTGGGAATAATGGAAAACGAATCGGTATGCCTAATTTTGTATAGAAATTTTGCACTAATTGCAAAAAGGTACATGGAAACAGTAATCTAACTCAGAAAATAAAAAGGAGAAATTTGTTGTGGACCGAGTTAGTTAGATTTGGGGAAGAGTGGATACATTTCCATAATGACAAAATTACTGAGAAACATAGTTGTAAGAAAAGAAAGGAAAAAGGGATTAGTGTGAAATAGGGATACTTTTACCATATTGCACACAAGTAAAATAAAATATGTATGTATGTGCACATTGAAAATAAAAGAAATAGCTTGCAACTGTGGATCTTAACCGATGTATGTAATGGAAATGGATCTTTACACCTTCCCTCTAATTAATCTAATAAGGCGTGTGAAATATTTTCCCTGAAATAATAAGAATGTACATGATGGTAATTAAAGGAAGGTTACAACAGTAAAAGTTTGATTAATGTTAAGGAACCTAAGAAGAATTGTGGTGAATAGGGAATATAACCTATTATAATTTATGAATGAGGATGAAATATAATAGATAGGCTTGTCTTAGGGAAAAGTAAAATTATAAGATAGGTTATAATTTAGAAAAGAGAACTTATTAATAAACCTTAATTAAGAGAACTAAGTTAATAAGTAAACAACAACAGGTTGTCATAACATTATAAGACAAGGTTATGATTAAATAAAAATGAATAAAGTAGGCTTATTATTAGTAGACTTATAATTGAAAGTATTAAGTCTAATAAATGTAATAAATAATAAGCGGAAGTCCGCTCCGGCGGGATGAATAAAGAAATTAAGCAGCCAATTGTGTGCTAATGAACCTTGTAACTTAACTAAAAGGTGAATATGTGGATAATCTAGTTAATTATGAATGGGATGAGATAAAGCAAGCACATGATTAAAAGATTAGATGTAGGATCTAACAACACGATGGCATGATGCGCTTGGACCAGTCTGTATATGAAGGTGAAGAACCCAACGGGTTAGATCATCATGGTCTCTGGAGACACAAGAGGAGCACGTCCAACTGATTATTCTATGGGACTGGAGGGAAGCACGTGGCTTCTGCAGAACGTGGTAGAGTAATCCGTGGTGGTCCTCTGTGTGGTACATGCTTAGGTTGTACTCGCAGGGGTTTGGTCTGTACGATACCACCCGGTGAGTATACCTTGACGACAATTATTGTTTGGCAGTCAGAAGGCTGTGGCGGATGGAATTAGGTGATTCAGTGGTTTTCCTCATGAGAGGTGGTTCAGGACCAAATTAAGGATAATAATCGTCGGGTACCTATTATCGGCAGTCAATGTGACGCAAAAAGACTGGATTAAACCTATAGACGATCGATCTTTCACTATCGATACGTTGGTTGCGGGAGATGCCAAATTGAATGTTAGATTGTTTGATAGGGGCACATCACTTAGCTCTTGATGTAGTCTTTCAGTTGTTGAGGGAGGGGATAGGGAAGGGCCATAGCCACCGTGAAAATACATACCATACTTGGATATCTGTATTGTAGGCCTAATGAAGCGAACCTTTTTATATATTGATAGCTTCCGATCGAGATCCATGCATTGGATGCAAACTTATTATGGAACTCGGGTTATAATATACTATACGTTAGTGTGAGGGTCTATATACATGCAATAGGTGGTGTATTGTAGGTAGTAGGACATTACTTCGTGTTGAGACTTGATTCGTTCGAGGGGTTCAGATACGACGATCAGTACGCTTACATGGCATAGCGATAGTAGTTCGGTGCGATTAGGTGGTGCAACAATATAGATTTCTGTTTGTCGTTTAGTGTAAGATGAAGTTTGCATATGTTTCCATGGTGTAACGACGATGTACCGTACGAGGAGGGTATTATGGTGAGTACCTTGAAATGTTGGGTTAATCTACATATACACCATATTAGGTTTAATCTTCTGGAGAGTAGATGGGTACAATGTGATTGTTGAGCCTTGAGTGTTGTTAATCCAAATAACCTAATAATTAAGAAAACATAACCGAACTATATATGTAAGGTTATTTCAGAATGTGTAATTTGTCCCGTCACCAGAACTTTGTATTCTGACCCCCTCCTCATATCATACTCACATGTAAGTTTTATGGTTGAGATTTGGTAGCCTTTGGACATTAGTTAGACAGTGTTATTATTTTGTTAAGGCTATATTTGGTTATTATTTTATCCATTCCACTATGAGATGTTTCATCGACCTCTGTTATATTTATTATCTCTGTCTTTTCTATAGGGTACAAGACAAGCTAACTCGAGCTTTGATAAATTGAGTTTTTCTTGAAAAAAATTGGTCAATCGATAATCAGATTGTTACAATGGCACAGACATATTACATGAAAAGGATCTCGACTGAATTAGTAGACCGCCTAGTCTTTTGCATTAGTTAGAATCATATACCCTACACCATTGCATAAGTACATAAATTTCATTAGATAAATTAAGGACCATGATTTCCTGTGGATGATGGATGAGTAGACGGATGTAAAAAACACTTATATTACTCTTCTCCTTTGGAGTTATGGGGAATGAATCCATTAAAGAGGGGAAATCGTAACAACCCAAATTTTGACAAATAATAATTAATTAAAAAATTAGTTAATTCAAGATTAAATTGAAAAATAATCAGAATTAGGCAACGAGGTTCGCGCCATTAGGTCCGCTATGGTTTTCTGGTTTGGATAGAGTTTTGGTTTACGTAAAATGGACTTAAAACGAATAAGTTATGACTTGTTAAAGTTTGAAATATAGATTAGAATTTATATTAAAATCAAAAGGAACAAGAATAACTAATCACATATAATTAACTTGATTAACTTGGATGACCCATTCCTAGCTAGGTCGAACCCTGGGTTGACCTAGATCAGAAGTGAGTCAACCAATGTGTTGATCCACCTTAGAGTTGGGTTGAACCAATTAGTGCGTCCAGGCATGTTTCATGCCTGGCATGAGTCAATTTTTCTGGAGTGTTCGGGAAGGATCTTTCTGGCGTGGATTTGAGGGCTATGGTCGAAAACCTAATTATCCTAAGGCCTAAAACTCCCTACCATATATATAAATAAATCTCTCATTCCCTAGAATTATCATTTTTCATTTCCCTAGCCTCCACCATATCTTTCCTCACCAAAATAAAAATAAATTGTTCACACAAAAATTTGAGTAGTTTTATTCATAGATTTTAGGGATTTTTTTACTGAGGCTGTAACACCCCGTAATTCTGTAACATTAAGTTCCACAAATTAAAGTATAATTAAATTTTAGAAGAAGAATTATGGGAAACGGGTTATGCAATTGCGTTCGTCTTGAAATTCTGCTTGAGATGGAGCCCGAGTTTGCGTAAATTGGACACCGTATGAAAAAGATATCCTTAAATTAAATATTACAGCAAAACATGAAATGAGAAAGGAATAAATGTTTAGCATTGTTATAAGGGTTGTAAGCAAAAGACTTAGTAGCTCATTTGGTTGGAACATGTGACTTGCATACAAAGGGTACAGAGTTCGATCCCCGCCAGCGCCGTATTTTTGTTTTAGGGGAATGACTTAAAAATGGCCTAGTGTGAACGCAGTTCAGAAAGTGGTTTAGTATGAAAATGGGTAATTGGGAAGATAAATAAAAAGAAAAGGAAATTAATATATATAAATATATATATATATGACATGTACGCATCATATAGCGTACGTTGCACATTTTTGGTTGTCAAGGATTTGTTTTTCTTTAAAAAAAATGGCTTTCACTGATTGGATTTATGACAAATATTTAACATATTAGTACATATGTGCATTTATATCATAAACATGCAAATTTAATAAAAATGTGTGGATGCATGGAGTAAAAGAGAAAGATTTATGCATAGATATTTGTATACAGTAAATGGGATTTTTAAAGAGAGAATATGAATAGGTTAAACTTAATTTTCTATTAATAGGAATGTCATTTATGAAGCTGCAATTGACATCAATGTCGCACTGAATAAGAAAAATATGGTA
Source organism: Allium sativum (assembly GCA_030737875.1). Classification (NCBI taxonomy): domain Eukaryota; kingdom Viridiplantae; phylum Streptophyta; class Magnoliopsida; order Asparagales; family Amaryllidaceae; genus Allium; species Allium sativum. Next base: position 702,391,230 of record CM060915.1, read on the forward strand.
GGTGATATTGTTTTGTGAACATAACATGCAAGCATATTAATATGACAAACATTTATCTGACATTTAATTTGAAGATATGTCAATAGGGCATTGATTTGAAAACATGCAATTAACATTAATTTGTACATGTTAGGTTGAGAAATATGTTGAAAAGAAAAGAAAAGAATAACTTGGCATCAAGGCTGGTATATATTAGTCATTCATGCTAATTTACAATGATGAAGATACATTAATATTGTCATTCATGTTTATATATGGATAATTAATTCGGTAAAGGGGAGATGTATCTATTAAATACGTATTTATATTTGATGGATTGACAATAAATAATAAATGTTAATAATGTACGTTAAGAGAGTGATTATGGCATAAGTAAATTAGGAATTATAGACACTAAATGAGAAATGTGTACATTGTAGAAAAAATATATATATGCTAAAACGTGAAATTACATGTAATTGGAATAGTAATTATGGCACAATTTAAAATAAGGTAATTTACATGCATAGTAATTATGACATAATTTAAAATAGGGGTAATTTACAGCCCTTAAATTGTGAACATAATTGGCTCCTTTTGACATGAATGGCTTTGGTTAAACCTGGCTTCATCGGCCGCTCTAATTAAGTTTCAACTCTATAAAAACACCCTAGGTCTCCAACTAAAATTCACACAAAAATTAGAACTTGAGCCGCCATGATGTCAGAAGAAAACTAGGGAGAGCCTCCGCTTGAAAAGAGACGAACAACGATTCAAGAAAACAAAACTCTAATCTAATTTCTAAGCAACGTTTTCTACTCCAAGGGAAAGCTTTGCGAATTCAGAATAACAGAAACCAGAAAACAAGTTTCAGCGCCCGTTGTAAGTATAGTGGTTTTCTGAATATGAATAGAAATTGCGATGTGATTCGATGCAAATGAAATTGGGGTTTTACTATTGTAAAATATTGATGTAAACTGTGTATTGCGTTGATTATGTCATATTTTGTATTGGGTGTTTGTGGCATAAATTGGTTGGTGCGAGCCTATTGACATTTGTATATGAAAATAAATATCACTTGCAAGTTTGTAGTAAAAACTAGAATTGACATCTTTATGCTATGTCGTTAACATGGTTAACATATATTCTTTTTAGGCCTAAGTTGAGACTCATGTAAACATGTTCCAAGTTGAAACCTTTTATGCCTACACGACTCAAAACCTTTGTATACATTATCATGATTATTTTGTGATAATTGAGTTTATGCGAGTACCTTTTTGGTTACACAAATTATACTTGTTTCATGTTGAAATAGGCTACTTGATGTAAAGTTAGTTTACACCTTTGGGTTATGTCAAAAAGTGGACATTTTTATGCTAGTTTGGTGTTTGACATTATGCCTAGTCATATGTGTGTTTAAACAAGTCTAAAAGTACGCCGTTTCATGTGACACCAATTTAGTTATATCCTTATTGAATACAAGTTCACATGGCCCACAATCTATGTAGTGAAAACACTATGCTGCAAGTTCATCCGTCACACACTTTTATGTATTCTAGAACAATCCATGATTCTGTGCTTCTCCTTTTTATGTTTATGAGTTGGGCTGAAATGTTAAGCCCAACATATGTTATGCTGCGTACGTACAAATGGGGGAAACAAACGTTGGGTTTAAAATAAAATACATGTATTGGCATGTTTGACACATGCCAATGACTAGTGACATTTAAGCGGTCTAAATTATACCCAAAATTAGTGAATTTGGATAATTGGGCCATAAACATTTACATATAAAAATGAAAAGTGACAAATATGTAGATCCAGAAAATACGAGTATGCTTAACCCGAGGTTGGATTGATTTGTGATGTAAACCTGCCCGGACCCGCCCGACTGTCCAGTAGTCACAAAAATAACTAATCAATGTGGGTGGTTAAGCATTGAGCCTAATAATGACCCGAGGTTAGACTGAGCTACGGTGTAAACCTGCCCGGAACCGACCGGCACATCCAGTAACCGTAGCAATATCTGTCTAATGTGAGTGGTCAGGTGCTCTAAGAGGCTAAGGACATATGGTAGGGTTAAGTTAACTAAAAACACTTAACAAATTTGACATGTTAACTAGACTAGAAGGTGAGGTTAAGTAAAGTAAAAACACTTAACCAATTTAACATGTTAACTAGACTAGAAGGTGAGGTTAAGTAAAGTTAATATACTTAACTAATTTAACATATTAACTAGACTAGAGAGTGAGGTTAAGTAAATTCAGGACACTTAACCGTTATAACCTGATAATTAGATAAGTGGGTGAGGTTAAGTAAATTTAGAATACTTAACCATTATAACACGTTAGCTAGATAAGTGGGTAAGGTTAAGTAAATACACTTAGCCAATTTAATATGTTAGCCGGACTAGAGGGTAGAGTTAAGTAAACTTAGAACACTTAACCATCATAGTGTGATAAATTGAACAGGGTTGAGTTGAAACATGAAGGGACAATACCTAACCACTAGAACATGTTAATTAAACAGATGTTCGGGTTGAGTTAACTAAGAGAGCACTTAACCGTTATAACATGTTAGTTAAAACAGATGGGCAAGGTTAGGTTAAAAGGGACACTTAACCAATACAAGATGAATGGGTAGGGTTAAGTAATAAGAAATACTTAACCAATATAACTTGGTTTGTGATAGAGTTAAGTCAACATGAACTACTGATAACACTTAGCCAGTTTAATTTGACAAAGGAATGGGTTAAGCTAACCTGAATTGACTAATGACACTTAACCAATCCAACTTGACAAGAAAGAGGGCTAAGTAGAAAACCCTAGTTAAGAAACAATCGAGAACGGGAGCTAAGTTGAAATCCCCTGTTAAAGAAACTAAGTGATAAACCTTAGTTAACAAGATTTATGGGAAAAGAAACTAAGTGGTAAACCTTAGTTGAGAACAACTAAGTAATAATTCTTAGTCAAGAAACCTGAGCCGGTCCATAATAGATGAATAACCCGATATGGTAGATCATCGCTTAACAAGTGCATGAGAAGGAGCAAACCTTTATCCGATTTCGAAAAAGGCTCCAGCGGACTGGGTTTAGAAGCACGTAGCTTCGGGGGACGTGAGGGTACTCTTGGTATCCCTCTATGAGGTTGCAGATGATCCGCCTGGGCTCACAGAGGTTAAGGTCTGCATCAGAAGAACCAAGGGTATGCCTTGGTTGCAATTTAAGGCAACCTAAAGACTGGGATGGACCAGCGTGATTCGACAAGACCAGTAGCCCTGTGATAGCGACTCATCGTCTACCTACCATCTTGAGTCAATCGTAGTACGCATGCGGAAAGGCAGAGAACTCCCAATAGACCATATACTTGCTATCTAGTTATGGGTGAGGCTGGCCAATAGGAAAGTGGGGGCATAGGTGGCAGGAGTATAGTTCTCGTGCTTGATTTTCTTGGATTGCCTTTCATTAGTTGAGGGAGGGGTCACGTGGGACCATAACCACTGGTAGGAAAACAGACCTTAGCATCTACATCGGCAGATATCTGAAAGCTCCCGACCGAGTTCCGTGTTTCTAGAATAGCCCTGCCACGGGACTCGGGTCGCACATTTCAGGACATGTGCATCTAGACGGCGATAAACGATTCGCGACACTTACGTGGGGAAAGTCTAGGAACATATACCACTCTAGGTAGTGTGTCATAGACTAGGGGCATCGTTCGACAGGTAGAATAATCCCTAGTGGACCTAGGTGGCATAAATCCTGAATCCGAGAAGTATTAGACAAGTCGCATAAACCCTAGTTGAATCTAGGGAACGCTCGATAGAAAACCATAGATTAAACCTAAGTAATAAATAAATGTGCGCCTGATGGCAACCACAGTTACAGGGACTGGGATCACGTTATCATTTTATACAGATTACTAGTTGGGATACTAGTTAGGTGGTGCATAGATTAGTATGGGGTGCGATAGAAATTTTGATTCTAAACTGCTTTGCCTTAGTTTATGGTAATTTCCCATTTTCAGTTTATGCCTGTCATGTCCTTTTCCTTATTCATATACCGAAGCACCACTAGACTTACCAGGCTTTATGTCTGACTCTATGTTTTCTTTCGTCTTCTTTTCTTCCGTCCCCCCCCCCCCAGGTAGTCAGGGAGGGAATAGCTCTGATTTATATGGACCTGTTACTCTTTCCAAGCTTGAAGACTCTTGGATGCGCTGCTTTGGACTCTCTTTTCCACCGCTATGGCTAGATAATATTTTATTGGGGAATATCATTGTATATTTATGCTTCTTTATTTTCTTAAACAAGATAGATACTTTGTTGTTGGAAAATAATCTTTGTACAAGCTGTTTATAAATGAAATGAAGTTTTATTCACTTTTCCGCTGCTTTATTTATTTGTCTTGTAATTTATCTGCGTCTTTTACCCATAATACTTCACAGAACTTAGTGCATTCCCTTTGTGAGTGACACTAACGGATGTGTGGTGTTACACTTGGTATCAGAGCTGAAGGTTACCGGATTAGATAAAAGATTTGAAAAATTATTTTCAAAATGGCTTTAAAAAAGAAGCATTTTCAAAAGAAAAGTTTTGGTTTAAAGGCATATTCCCCAAAGCCGCACTATCTTCTGATTCTCTGTTTGAATTCTTGTCCACTTCTTTCTTGAGTCTTCGGGGCTCCTAGCTTTCTGGGAGGTAACCTCATCGCAGCATGGTTCTGTAAGCTTGATAAGACTACGATACCTATCGAAGGGCGAAGCAGTGCCCGACTTCCATCTATAGTCGCGGTAGTTTCACCTGCGGCTAATTCTCTTCCAAGCTTTGTAGGGTTCTTTGTGCGATAGAGGTAGCTTTAGAGAGAACTGTAAACATGTTACACAAGGATGGTAAAGGTGGGAGGTGAATAATTGTGGCAGGTGCCCTAGGTAGGAAGAAAGACTGACCTTAAGAGAGGTAAAAAGTACATAGCAACCTTTAGCTTTAAACCCTAAGATTTGTAACATGATGGGTAGGCTAAGTAGAGGAGAGACCTCTAATCATCTTAGTATATACACTAGTGTCAAGGTTAACATCTGTTTATCTTGGAAATGGAGGAGAAGTAGCTTCGCAATCATGAAATTAAATTAGATAAGGTACCGTATAGTGAAGCTCAAGAAGGTGCGACATATAAGACTGGAGACTAGACACGAGCATCATACCCTTTTTCTTAAGGGTATATCCTTGATCCCTCTTTTCTAGGAATTTTATGCATACTTTCTAACTTTTAAGGTATATCCTCTAGGACGTATCATCGATCCTTAGGTAGAAGCCAATGGATGTAAACATGTATTTGAAACATGTTATGATTGATGGTTGCAAGTGGTTGCTCGTGAATGCATATACACACCATAGGCGCTACAACAACTCAGTCACTTTCATATTGCATTCGCATATATATATTTGCTTAACGGATTTAATTTGATATGTTATCATATGGATGTTGCATATGGATGAGTGGCTATGCACACATGTAGTATTTACATTACCAGAGATGATTGGATGCATGGCACTGAAATAATTCGCATAAAGGAGGTTAACTGAATCAGTAGACCGCCTGATTTTGCATTAGATAAAGACATATACACACACTATGCATATGAATATGAAAGCATTTAGAAATCTTTTTAAGGACAATGAATGCCTGCGATTGAATGGTTGAGTAGATGGGTGATTGGATGGTAGGACACATTCTTCCTAACTTGAAGATTTCAGTGATGAAATCCTTTTAAGAAGGGGAGAATGTAACACCCCGTAATTCTATAACATCAAGTTTCACAAATTAAAGTATAATTAAATTTTAGAAGAAGAATAAAGGTAAACGGGTTACGCTATTGCGTTCGTCTCGAAATTCTACTTGAGATAGAGCCCGAGTTTGCGTAAATTGGTCTCCGTACGAAAAAGATATCCTTAAATTAAATATTGCAGCAAAATATGAAATGAGAAAGGAATAAATGTTTAGCATTGTTATAAGGGTAGTAAGCAAAAGACTTAGTAGCTCATTTGGTTGGAACATGTGACTTGCATAAAAGGGGTACAGAGTTCGATCCCCGCCAGCGCCATATTTTTGTTTTAGGGGAATGACTTAAAAATGGCCTAGTGTGAATGCAGATCAGAAAGTGGTTTAGTGTGAAAATGGGTAATTGGAAAGATAAATAAAAAGAAAAAGAAATTAATATATATATATATATATGTATATATATACATGCATATATGATGTGTACGCATCATATAGCGTACGTTGCACATTTTTGGTTGTCAAGGATTTGTTTTTCTTAAAAAAAAATGGCTTTCTCTGATTGGATTTATGACAAATATTTAACATATTAGTACATATGTGCATTTATATCATAAACATGCAAATTTAATAAAAATGTGTGGATGCATGCAGTAAAAAAGAAAGATTTATGCATAGATATTTGTATACAGTAAATGAGATTTTTAAAGAGAGAATATGAATAGGTTAAACTTAATTTTCTATTAATAGGAATGTCATTTATGAAGCTGCAATTGACATCAATGTGGACTGAATAAGAAAAATATGGTAGGTGATATTGTTTTGTGAACATAACATGCAAGCATATTAATATGACAAACATTTATCTGACATTTAATTTGAAGATATATCAATAGGGCATTGATTTGAAACCATGCAATTAACATTAATTTGTACATGTTAATTTGAGAAATATGTTGAAAAGAAAAGAAAAGAATAACTTGGCATCAAGGCTGGTTTATATTAATCATTCATGCTAATTTACAACGAAGAGGATACATTAATATTGTCATTCATATTTATATATGGATAATTAATTCGGTAAAGTGCAGATGTATCTATTAAATACGTATTTATATTTGATGGATTGACAATAAATAATAAATCTTGATAATGTACATTAAGAGAGTAATTATGGCATAAGTAAATTAGGAATTATAGAATTTGTCCTAAATGAGAAATGTGTACATTGTAGAAAATATATATATATATATATATATACGCTAAAACGTGAAATTACATGTAATTGGAAGAGTAATTATGGCACAATTTAAAATAGGGTAATTTACATGCATAGTAATTATGACATAATTTAAAATGGAGGTAAATTACAACCCTTAAATTGTGAACATAATTGGCTTCTTTTGACATGAATGGCTTTGATTAAACCTCGCTTCGTCGACGGCTCTAATTAACTTGCAACTCTATAAAAACACCCTAGGTCTCCAATTAAAATTCACACAAAAATAAGAACTTGAGCCGCCATGATGTCAGAAGAAAACTAGGGAGAGCCTCCGCTTGAAAAGAGACGAACAACGATTCAAGAAAACAAAACTCTAATCTAATTTCTACGCATCGTTTTCAACTCTAAGGGAAAGCTTTGCGAATTCAGAATAACAGAAACCAGAAAACAAGTTTCAGCGCCCGTTGTAAGTATAGTGGTTTTCTGAATATGAATAGAGATTGCGATGTGATTCGATGCAAATGAAATTGGGGTTTTACTATTGTAAAATATTGATGTAAACTGTGTATTGCGTTGATTATGTCATATTTTGTATTGGGTGTTTGTGGCATAAATTGGTTGGTGCGAGCCTATTGACATTTGTATATGAAAATAAATATCACTTGCAAGTTTGTAGTAAAAACTAGAATTGACATCTTTATGCTATGTCGTTAACATGGTTAACATATATTCTTTTTAGGCCTAAGTTGAGACTCATGTAAACATGTTCCAAGTTGAAACCTTTTATGCCTACACGACTCAAAACCTTTGTATACATTATTATGATTATTTAGTGATAATTGAGTTTATGCGAGTACCTTTTTGGTTACACAAATTATACAAGTTTCATGTTGAAATAGGCTACTTGATGTAAAGTTAGTTTACACCTTTGGGTTATGTCAAAAAGTGGATATTTTTATGCTAGTTTGTTGTTTGACATTGTGCCTAGTCATATGTGTATAAAACCATGTTTAAACAAGTCTAAAAGTACGTCGTTTCATGTGACACCAATTTAGTTATATCCTTATTGAATGCAAGTTCACATGGCCCACAATCTATGTAGTGAAAACGCTATGCTGCAAGTTCATGCGCCACACACTTTTATGTATTCTAGAACAATCCATGATTCTGTGCTTCTCCTTTTTATGTTTATGAGTTGGGCTAAAATGTTAAGCCCAACATATGTTATGCTGCGTACGTACAAACGGGAGAAACAAACGTTGGGTTTAAAATTAAATACATGTATTGGCATGTTTGACACATGCCAATGACTAGTGACATTTAAGCGGTATAAATTATACCCAAAATTAGTGAATTTGGATAATTGGGCCATAAACAATTACATATAAAAATGAAAAGTAACAAATATGTAGATCTAGAAAATACGAGTATGCTTAACCCGAGGTTGGATTGAGTTGTGATGTAAACCTGCCCGGACCCGCCCGACTGTCCAGTAGTCACGACAATACCTATCCAATGTGGGTGGTTAAGCATTGAGCCCAATAATGACCCGAGGATAGACTGAGCTACGGTGTAAACCTGCCCGGAACCGATTGGCACATCCAGTAACCATAGCAATATCTGTCTAATGTGAGTGTTCAGGTGCTCTAAGAGGCTAAGGACATATGGTAGGGTTAAGTTAACTAAAAACACTTAACCAATTTGACATGTTAACTAGACTAGAAGGTGAGGTTAAGTAAAGTAAAAACACTTAACCAATTTAACATGTTAACTAGACTAGAAGGTGAGGTTAAGTAAAGTTAATATACTTAACTAATTTAACATATGAACTAGACTAGAGGGTGAGGTTAATTAAATTCAAGACACTTAACCGTTATAACCTGATAATTAGATAAGTGGGTGAGGTTATGTAAATTTAGAATACTTAACCATTATAACACGTTAGCTAGATAAGTGGGTAAGGTTAAGTAAATACACTTAGCCAATTTAATATGTTAGCTGGACTAGAGGGTAGGGTTAAGTAAACTTAGAACACTTAACCATCATAGTGTGATAAATTGAACAGGGTTAAGTTGAAACATCACTAGAACATGTTAATTAAACAGATGTTAGGGTTGAGTCAACTATGGGAACACTTAACCGTTATAACATGTTAGTTAAAACAGATGGGCAAGGTTAGGTTAAAAGGGACACTTAACCAATACAAGATGAATGGGTAGGGTTAAGTAATAAGAAATACTTAACCAATATAACTTGGTTTGTGATAGGGTTAAGTCAACATGAACTACTGATAACACTTAGACAGTTTAATTTGACAAAGGAATGGGTTAAGCTAACCTGAATTGACTAATGACACTTAACCAATCCAACTTGACAAGAAAGAGGGCTAAGTAGAAAACCCTAGTTAAGAAACAATCGAGAACGGGAGCTAAGTTGAAATCCCCAGTTAAAGAAACTAAAAGATAAACCTTAGTTAACAAGATTTATCGGAAAAGAAACTAAGTGGTAAACCTTAGTTGAGAACAACTAAGTAATAATTCTTAGTCAAGAAAACTGAGCCGGTCCATAATAGATGAATAACCCGATATGGTAGATCATCGCTTAACAAGCGCATGAGAAGGAGCAAACCTTTATCCGATTTCGAAAAAGGCTCCAGCGGACTAGGTTTAGAAGCACGTAGCTTCGGGGGACGTGAGGGTACTCTTGGTATCCCTCTGTGAGGTTGCAGATGATCCACCTGGGCTCACAGAGGTTAAGGTCTGCGTTAGAAGAAACAATTTATGCCTTGGTTGCAATTTAAGGCAACCTAAAGACTGGGATGGACCAGCGTGATTCGACGAGACCAGTAGCCCTGTGATAGCGACTCGTCGTCTACCTACCATCTTGAGTCAATCGTAGTACGCATGCGGAAAGGCAGAGAACTCCCAACAGACCATATACTTGCTATCTAGTTATGGGTGAGGCTGGCCAATAGAAAGTGGGGCATAGGTGGCAGGAGTATAGTTCTCGTGCTTGATTTTCTTGGATTGCCTTTCATTAGTTGAGGGAGGGGTCACGTGGGACCATAACCACTGGTAGGAAACAGACCTTAGCATCTGCATCGGCAGATATCTGAAAGCTCCCGACCGAGTTACGTGTTTCTAGAATAGCCCTGCCACGGGACTCGGGTCGCACATTTCAGGACATGTGCATCTAGACGGCGATAAATGATTCGCGACACTTACGTGGGGAAAGTCTAGGAACATATACCACTCTAGGTAGTGTGTCCTAGACTAGGGGCATCGTTCGACAGGTAGCATAATCCCTAGTAGACCTAGGTGGCATAAATCCTGAATCCGAGAAGTATTAGACAAGTCGCATAAACACTAGTTGAATCTAGGGAACGCTCGATAGAAAACCCTAGATTAAACCTAAGTAATAAATAAATGTGCGCCTGATGGCAACCACAGTTACAGGGACTGGGATCACGTTATCATTTTATACAGATTACTAGTTGGGATACTAGTTAGGTGGTGCAGAGATTAGTATGGGGTGCGATAGAAATTTTGATTCTAAACTGCTTTGCCTTAGTTTATGGTAATTTCCCATTTTCAGTTTATGCCTGTCAGGTCCTTTTCCTTATTCATATACCGAAGCACCACTAGACTTACCAGGCTTTATGTCTGACTCTATGTTTTCTTTCGTCTTCTTTTCTTCCGTTCCCCCTAGGTAGTCAGGCAGGGAATAGCTCTGATTTATATGGACCTGTTACTCTTTCCAAGCTTGAAGACTCTTGGATGTGCTGCTTTGGACTCTCTTTTCCACCGCTATGGCTAGCTAATGTTTTATTGGGGAATATCATTGTATATTTATGCTTCTTTATTTTGTTAAATAAGATAGATACTTTGTTGTTGGAAAACAATCTTTGTACAAGCTGTTTATAAATGAAATAAAGTTTTATTCACTTTTCCGCATCTTTATTTATCTGTCTTGTAATTTATCTGCATCTTTTACCCATAATACTTCACAGAACTTAGTGCATTCCCTTTGTGAGTGATACTAACGGATGTGTGGTGTTACAGAGGCCTTTGGTTTTGCATTTCTTAGGTGAAATTTATCTTATTTCAAGATTTCTTTAAAGAAAAGGATAAATCTATAAAATTGCAGTTATAGTTGTATCAGATCTGAGTTATTCGCAGTTTTTTTAGATTTAGATTCAGTTTTCTCTGTTCTTCTTCTTGAATTTATTCTGTTTTTTCTTTGATTTTTTTCCATATTTCTACACACTATTTATCAGATCTATCCTTCCCTCTTTCTATTTTTATTAGATTTTGCTGTTACATTAAAATATGCCAAAAAGGCATATAATTGCGATAAAAACATGCACTGAACTTGTATGGTATAATTTTGCACTGGAATATTTCTTTTTTTCATTTATTTAGCGTTGGAATGGGGAATAAAAATTAAATGAAAATAAATAATCAAGGTTGAGGTAAAATTTGAACATGTTAAAACTGCAAATAAGAAGGGAATCATTGAATTAAGGCAAATCAAACTGTAAATGCCTATATTGACCGATTTGGACAGAAATGAACTGTTATCTGAAATTTACATAATTATGTTAATTAGAAATTATATTAAAACATGACTAGTTAAATTGCAATATGACTTGGAATATTTGAGAAGAACAATTGGGCCTTATATATTGGATTTTTCATAAGCCTAGTACTCCTTGCTGTCACGCTTTAATATATACATATTGATTTACATTTTTGTGGGTAAATTATGAGATAATATTCCTTGTTGTTAGGATTTAATAATTAATTTATAGTGTTTGTGTATATCATGTTCCTATTACTCCTCGTTGTTAGGTTTTAAAATGAACATACCAATTTGCAGTAAAAACATAGTACTCCTTATTGTTAGTTTTTAATTACGGGCCTATTAAATTGAATTTGTTTTGCGGTCAAATCAAGGGTTGGGGATTTGGCCAAGTTATGTTTGTTTTGATCCAATCCATGTAGCATACCTTTACATCATTTTTGGTCTCAGTTGAAGCAAGGGCACACACTATGTTGCGTTATGGATGTAAGTCGATCCAATTGGAGGGTATGAGTGCGTTCGGCAGGTTAGTGTACGTGCAGTAGTCCGATTTGGAAACGTAAGCCACTTTGACACATATGGATAAGGTTATCGATGATTTTCTATAGTCGAACGATTGGGTAGTATTAGGAACTTTTTCCTAATTATTGCTTCGTTTCAAATTTGTAGAAGTGGAAAACATTATTGATTCTTACGAATGGGAACACTTCCATCATTTTCTCTCACTATTCTCTTTGTCACTTCTTAGGTGTGCACAGACACTTACCTGTTTATGACACTAGAACTGCTGTTTTATCCATTTTCTTTTGCTTATCAGTCGTGCTGGAAATCACTGCAGCTCACAAAATGTTTTGTCTAACCTATTTTCTCCTTTTTCTTTCTCCCAGGCTCCCAGGGAGGAAGTGTTTAGCTTAGACTGGTTAGTTGATTACTTCTCCGAAGGATTTTATAGAGATGTATTGTTTATTTTCCTTCCATTGGTTGTTGTACCTTTTTTGGCTATTTTGGCGTATTACTCATATTGTACTCTGATATTTCCTTTATGATTGAGATTTAGGACATGGTATTTTTAGATAGTTTGGTTTGGTTGAAATAATAAAGATAGTTTTGTTATTTATTTTAAATTGTCTTTTTCTTATGCTATGTTTTATTTTATGCCTTGTTAAATCTTAGTCTCTGTGATATTATTTGTCTTTATACCTACACCGCTGCATATCCCTTAATGAGATTCTATGTTACGATAACGTTAACGGGTATGGGGAGTTAAAGATAGCAAACATAATCATTTTCCTTAGAATCAATTAAACTAAGAACAACTTTTAGATTAACAAAAGGTTTGAGTTCATAAGAATGAAAATGGCGAATTTTCCTGTATTGACTTTACCAAAGTTTACATAGTTGATATAATCTTTGATAGCTTCCAAGTTGTTGAATAGAAATCCTTTGATAGCTTTGGACAACCTTATAGTGCTTGGAGTGCTTGAGGAAGCCATTAGAGAGTTTATGTGAAGAGTAGAGAATGATAAAGATAAACTTGAAGTTTGAAATAAATGTGGAAAGAGATGATAAGTATATATAGATAAATAAAGAATCTATAGACATGTTCTCTGGTAAAAGGAAATCTTTTCAATACATTAGAGTTAGTGAAAAGGTGGAGGGAATTTCAAAAGTCTGATTCAAACTTTGAATTTGAAATTCTCAAGAGGCATGTCAACATGCAGGGTGTGGCATGTCGGCATGTCTTCTATATTTTTAAAAGATGTGTATTTTCATTTTTTATTGTTTATATATATTCAAATTTTAATATTCTTATTTATATAACTCCTGAAATACATTTTAATAAATAATGTTTTTATTTTAATATTGTAAAATAATTTTATTTTAAAATCTGAAATTCAAGTTTCAAATATTGAATTTGTGAGGCAAAAAACAAAAAAAAACCATTCAAATAATCAATTTTAATCAATTTAACATAAATACATGCCTGTTTTTAGATCCAATTTCTTGTATCTTTTGAATCCTAAGTAGCCATAAAGCACATATTTGAATTATTTGTTTCTTGTTCTTCGTCATTGGAGGATAAATCAGAATCATCTAATATGGCAACATAAGCCTTTTTTCGTTGATGAATTATTATTCGAAGGATGAAATTGTTTTTTTGGATATGGACAATCTCTTTCCAAGTGACTTTGTTTATCACAGTTGTAGCATCTGATTTTGTTTGAGACCTCATTGTTTTTCGTACGATTTCAAGGGTCATTCCTTGTGAAATTATTCATCTTTCTGTATTTTAGAAATTTTCTAAAATTCCTTGTCATCAAGATTATCTCTTCATCATTATCGTTGCCTGCTGAATCTTTGGTTATTACATTGAATACTATTATTTTCTTTTCAGATGATATATTTTCTCTCCTTTCTTGATTCTGGACTTCAAACGACATTAGATTTCCAATTAACTCTTCGTCTTTCATAGCATTGACATTGTTGGCTTCTTCAATCGCTAAAGTCTTTTAATCCCATTCTTGAGTTAACAAATTCAGAATTTTTCAAACTTGGTCTCCCTCAGAATATATTTTTCTGAGGCTATTAATGAATGCACGATTTACTTGAACCTATAATACATATTAGAGATAAATTCGTTCAAATTCATTTTAAATAATTGAAACTGATTGCTTAACATATATATCTTTGTCTGTTCAACTTTGATTGTTCCTTCATGTGTTACTTACAAAATTTTCCTGTTTTCTTATCCAAACTTACACACAGACACAATTTTAGATTCATTTCTATCAATTGAACAAAATAAATTATTCATGGCTTTTGAATTATTTTGTGCAATAGCTTTTTCTCAACAACCTATTGTACAAAATTAGTTGTGGGCTTAACTTACTTTGTATGACTGATGTTCCAATTGTCCAATCATGTTGATTATAAATATATTTACCTTCTACAAGCTAAATATGAATAATTTCTACCATTAAATAGTGGCGGTCTAACAGTGGAAAGACCCTCTACAAAATAACTTGGATTACTATTATTGACATTACCAGTGTTGGTTTCCATTTAAAACTTTTCGATAATCAGATTATGATAACTTTGAAAGCCAATGCACTGATACCAATGTCGATTAAGGATCTTTAGGTGAACTTAACACTAGAGGGAGGGTGAAAAGTGTTTAGGGGAATTCTATAGTTTTTATGAAATCTATTTTAATTAATCAAAAACATATAAAAATCATAGATATTCAACAATTACAAAAACGAAAACAAATGGAGAATAAAAAATAAAAGCAGTAAAGGAAAGAACACACCAGGATTTTTACAATGGTCCAGACTTACCCTGCATCCAATCCCACACAACTCTGGGTTGATGCGAATTTCTTTTCAATATTATCTTCAAATTACAATCCTCAATTTCACAGGCCATGAGGTACACCCCACATATTTTCAAAGTACAGTAAAACTCAAATGATTTCCGTGCTACAATAACACACGGTTGATTTGTATAGGCTACAACCACACATTATTCGCATCAGTTTTGTAAGGAAGACTCGATAGAACTTAGATCTTGTGATCTTTGATTACAGAAACTCCTATAATTCTGAATAGCACTTGAGTATTTAAGAGAGGATGATAGAGAATCAAATTAGGATTTAATTGGTTTAATTCTCTTTAATATTTTGGTGGAATTTGATTTTAGAAACTTGAAATTTTAAGACTAAAACCAAAGAGGAGAAAAGAGAGAAGAAGATAAATGAAGTTAGCTACAAAATTTCAAAATTTGATGCCCATTTATGTTGGTTCAGAAAACTTGAAAATTTAAGACTAATAGTAGAGAGGAGAAAAGAGAGAAGAAGATAAATGTAGTTAGTAACAAAATTTCAAAATTTGAAGCCTATTTATAGTGGTTCAGCTGTCATATCCTTTCGGGAAGGGATTTAAACCAATAGACACAACTTCTGAAATTTGAGTTAAAAATTTACAGTCACCATGTCGACATGGGGGGTAGTACATGTTGGCATGCCTTGGGGAATTATTGAAATTGGATTTTTTTTAAAACAACATAAATAATGTTGAAATAAATCAAGGTAATTCTGAAGTTTACATGTACTATTATTCAATATAAGTATAATAAAGTGTAAATATAATCTCAAAACATAAAATTATAATATTTAAAATAAATATTCAAAACTTATATAAATCTATAAATATAATTATCATAAAAAATGTTTTAAAATTAAAATATATAAAACTATAACTATGAGTATAAGGAAAGTGAAACTATTGGTCAAATCTAAAATATTCAAATTAGGAGTTAGATTAAAAATTCAATAACCTAAAAATAATTGATAGGAAGTAATTTTTAAATCAATTTGAAAATATGAAATAAGTAGATTTGAAATGATGAGAGATTTAAAATTAGAAATTCAGTGCTATTACGAAGTTTTAACAAAACTTCTAACTCTATAACTTATCCTGTTTTCTCGAACTCTTGCACTCTTATTACTCGTGAGTCTTCAATTTTGAACTCTTTTTCTTTGAAATCTTGAATCTTTAAACTGTATAGTCTTTAAATCAACCCTTGTATTTAATTCATGTGTATACACTTATGTATATTTCTATACCATGGTGTTATTATATATTTTATAGCAATAATGTTAGAATAAGCTTGTTGTCATCAAAACCATTACCATCATCTCAATCCCTAATATAATTGACTTAATTATTCTTGTTAATAGTTAAGAACATGTTTTGTGGTTTGATTATGGAATTTAATCATTTGGGAGGTGATTAAATTAAGGATATGTGTAAAAAAATGTGATTTGGTGAATAATAGTTAAAATGGAGATTTTAGGTGTGAAATAAATAGTTTGACAATATAAAACTAATAATAAGTGAAAATAAGTGTTTTGATGTTCTGTTGTGGTAATAAATCATTCAAAGGTGATTAAGTTGAGCCTTGGGAACAATTAGATAATAATTTAGATTTAAAAGTAAGCTTAGAAATTTACAAATTTAAAATGAAGACTTAAAGTATTGTGTTGAATGAGATCTTGTTAAAAATATATGTTTCGAGAGCTTGTGTTTAAATTAATATGGTTTGTAAATTTAATGACAAGTTTGCTGTATAATGTGAATTTCTGACAAATTTACATAAGAACGAAATATAAAAATGTAAATTAAGTGACAAAACTTAATTAAATATAGAAAATATTAATTTTGTGTCAGTTGGGAGATTTGTGTGTTAATAATAAAATATTTAGAATCGCAATTCATGTATCATATATATATATATATATACACACACACATAAATGTTTATATTTTGAGAAAATGTAAAATTTTGATGTAAAACTTGATATTTAGTGTTAAAATAACTTTGAAATATTTTGAGTTATTGGGTGAAAGTGTAGTGTAAAGTATGGTGTAACATTGGAATATAGGCTTAAAAGTGTGTTTAATAGCTTAATTGTGTGCAAATTAACTCTTAATGGTTAGTTGGGCTTAATTACTTTAGTTAGGGACTTAATTAATAATTACTGAAAGAAACATCCAGAGAAAGAGCAAATGTACGTACTCTTTTACTCTGGCTATTTTCTTCCTCTTGAGAAACAAAAGGAAACCTAAAAAGCCACTTACAGTAAAAATCAATTGTGAAAACCCGTAACTTCCCCGTAAAGGAAAGCGCGGATAGTTCGAGTACAAGCCACAACAGAACGCATACAGAAGAACGTTTGATTGTATATTACAACAATGCATCAGATACAAGAACATACAGAGTATAAAGGAATATTACACAGGAATATCAGAGATTTAAATTACATTTAAATGCATAGCAGCGGAAAATAATACAATGCATAACTAGAAGAGATATACGGATACAAAGCTTTCCGGATATCATTCCAGCTGTAAACCAGGATCCTGTGAATATAAATCTGCAAAACCAAAACTACTAGCTGCCCGTGCGGAAAATAAGGGCACCCAGAGTTTAGGTTAAAACAATAAACTCCAGGTCAGTCATGTGACTGGTGTGAGAACTAAAACAGTTATTATTCTTTATTTTAAAAGTTAGGTAAATCAAGGGACCACGCCGTATAACACGGAACGGGTTTCCTCCCAAGAATACCAGTGCATAAAACAAACAGTGCAATGCTAAATAAAGAAAAATGAAGCTGTTATAAGACCCAGGTCTCATCACATAATGCAACGCAGCCGAGGATAGGGTTTTCCCTTATAACAGCCAAAGAATGCTTGATACGGTTAAAACAAATCGTTTGATACTATTATAAGTGCATAGTGTATAAAACAACTTCAAATCATAAGTATCAATCATAGGCGGCATGAGCGCCCCATCCCACTATGTCGCCATACTAGGCAATACAAATAAAACCGCAAATGTCACGTATTTGGAAATTGGATTTCCGTCTATGAACCGAGGCAAAAGATAGTCCTCTACCGATTCGTGACTCTCTAGCCCGAGCCACAGGTCAGAGCTCGAGTGACCTTGGAGCGACAGGGCCGGTCCACCGATGTGGATTAAACTTAAACCCTGAACATGCGTTCCCCCGCCCTATGGGGCGTAAATGAGCCAACGAATGACTCCATCGGACCCGGATCGTCCGAGGCGCCTCGCAACAGCAACAACCACATAAGTCAAACTCGTCAGGGCGTGTAAAACCACTAACGCCACTTTTTAGCTAGAAGGAAACGCATGCCCTCCCTGAGGTCCGTCTCCCGTTTTTGGTTCATACCGGGTGTGATACTCGCGAAGTAAACATTACACAAAGCTACGCCACAAAGGCCGTGCTTTGATCATCACCACAAGACTTTGCTTTTCAATAGAAGCCTCGATCAATTGCCACTTAGGCATGCCACACAGGCAATTCACTCCATGCGTTTGATATACATCAATATATAACCCCTGAGCTCGTACGTCTCAGAGAAGGGCGTTAAGCAAGAGAATAAATTCTCCGCCGCCAAACAAATATATATTTAATAGAGATCAATCACACAGACCAAAATCCAATGTCAGACACACAGTCCATTTACAAGTCCGTTCTGGGTCTGAACGAAACCAGAGGCACCTAGTACCCCGCATATCCATCGATCTCCAAGTACGTCTGGACGATCACTAACTGTTTCCATCTTCTTGGGTGTACAACCCAATCAAGATCATCAGTAATTACCCAAACGACGTGAAGACCTCCGGTCTTCGACCATCGTCTTCATCTTCGACTTATCGTCGTATCAGTTATTCAGAATGGGATAAACCCGGTATTTCCGAATAACTCGCATATATTTTAAATAAGTGTTACACAAACACAACATACGCCTCATTCCAATTCATCAGTCACTAACCGTAAATTAATCAAGAGAATAATTTCCCAAATATTAACCCCGAAGGCCGAAACCAACATCAGATCAATATCCAGAAAACCATTCTGCTTGGCTAACCGACAGTTAGTTTCTAAATTTCACATTCATAGGGAAAGGTTCCCATTAATTTTATCCAAGATAAATTCCTTGAATTTATTCTTTATTCTATTTTTGAATCTCAATTCAAACTAGTCGGGATTAGCGAACCTTACCGAAGTAATCATTTATTTTAATTTCCCCATCCCAACCTATTCATCCCATGAAGTAAAACTGGTAATACTTCATATCTAACACCACAGTGTTATCGGTAAATTCAATTACCATTTCACGTTCAAATCTAATTAAAGATTTAACTATCGCCTGGAGCAAAACTGGTGATACTCCATTTTCGATCATTTCAATCTAATTAAAGATTCATTAAAACTCCACTTAGTTTTAATCTTCGACTGGGTTAAAGAATCAGTGTCATTTAAAACACGGTTCACGATAAACCCAAAATCACATTCCATTAATTATCGGGTTAAAGAACAAGTGTTATTTAAAACACTGTTCACGATAAACCCAAAAATCAATACCAATTCAATTCCAATTAAATATCATTTAATTGGTACACTTCATCAAATCTAAATAAAAAGATTTAATCTTTTCTCAACTGGGTTCAAGAACAGTGTTAGTGAAGACACCATTCACGACAAATCCAAAACACATTTGATATTCAATATAAGGCTCTGAATAGAAAATATATCGGCTTATATTCAATATCAAATTCTACGATTAACAAATGTCGTATTGGAAATAACGATATAAATATATATCTTTCAAATTTCCATAACAACATCTGTATAATCACGAATTCCAACATCGAAATATTCCGAAGACAATTTCGATTCCAATCCACTCCAATGCAATCATTGGAAATTCTGGTTATTTTTAAAACCCTTTTCAAATTCAATTTATTTATTTAAAAATAAATAGAATTATATTTCTAGTTCAAAACTAGTTCATTTCGATAAAAATCTATTTTTATCTTTTCAAATATGGAGTTTTTCATCCCAAATCTTCACAAATCATTTCTTATGATTTTACACAAATTATTACTATTTTTAATAATTTTATCAAGGCCCGTACAGTCGATTTCCATCAATGGCCATCGAACTGCACTTACAACGACCTTTTTCAAATTTGATTTGGACGTAACTCCAAATCCAACCGTTAGATTTTGAATTTCTAATATTCGTTAGAAAGCTCTTTTCGATACGAACCCAACGGTTCCGGTTTTAGGAGAATCCGATGGTCGGATCTCCCGTAATGTCTGTTTGAAATAAATGGGCGCGGCGCGTTCTATTCAGGCCATTATATTATATATATAATATATATACTATATATTTCGTCGATTTCTATCTAGAACGAATTATATAAATAGTTTTAAATTCGTTTCAAAAGCAATTTCAACTTCCATTTCAATTCAAATCAAAATTGAATTCTTCTTTATAAATTCGTTTTAAAATTCATTTCTATTCAATTCAAATTTCAATTCAATTTGAATTCATTTCAATTTGCTTTCAATTCAATTTGAATTCGTTTTCAATTTAATTCATTTCCAAAGTCGTTTTCTATTCGATTCAATTCAAATTGGTTTTCTATTTGATTCAATTCGTTGTATATTCCATTGAAATCAAATTCGTTATATATTCAAAACAAATTCGATTCGAATTCATTTTCTATTCAAGTTGATTCAAATTTCATTTCAAAATATTCGATTTCGAAATCACTTTTCAATATTCATTTTAAAATGAATAAAATCGATATAAATATCATTCACGTCAAAATGACGTCAATCTAATCAACACGGCTTCATATATTTCTATTTTCAAATATTCTATTTCAAATATTTCTATTATTAAAATATTTCGTTCAACACATGACCAATCTCAATGGATGAGTACTGTCAACACATGAACCTTTATTTTATATTGATAAAGATGTAAATTTTATTACTAAAATATTTCGTTCAACACATGACCAATCTCAATGGATGAGTACTGTCAACACATGAACCTTTATTTTATATTAATAAAGATGTAAATTTTATTACTAAAATATTTCGTTCAACACATGACCAATCTCAATGGATGAGTACTGTCAACACATGAACCTTTATTTTATAATATTCTTTATTTTTCAAATTGGAATGAGGCCCAATAAATTACCATATAAAATTAATTATATGGATTTTCATACAACACATGTATATAATAGCATTGAAAAATAATCAACCATCAACCAAAGTGCACTACACTGTATAAGCATCAAATATAGATATCTAACGCTTATAACAGCCTGTCAATCAATCGATCGACATATTTAATCAATCAGGATGAGTGAACTTCAAATTTCATCCCAACAATTCAATTTCAAATCAAATCATCTAACTAATCTATGCAACCAAACAAACAAGTCCATGGTCTGTGGACGATTGTGTCGGGTGCTACTAAGCACCGTCTGCATCCTAGTATATATATATATATATATAACTAGAAAATGAAATTGAAAGGTGAGAAATTCTCACAAATAGCTATCCTAGCTCCACGGCACTTCATTGATAGAAATCTTCATCGCTATCGCATCTTCGTCATCTTCATTGTCCGTAGCCACTACATATGTAAAAATCGAATTTTTACTTTGCTATTCAATATATAAAAATCGAATTTTTACTTTGCTATTCAATATATAAAAATCGAATTTTTACTTTGTTATATAGATAAAAATTATATTTTTATCACGCTATTTTCCATATAAAGATTTCTCCTTTATAAAAACATAGACTTCGCCTTTTCAAATTTAAAGATTTCATCTTTATAAAAATCTCATTTTTATTTTTCTACACATATAAAGATGATATTTTTAATATTCCTATCATGTAAAAATTATATTTTTAATTCCCAACCTAACCAAAAATCATACTTTTACATCTTCTAGATAGTAAAAACTATATTTTTAATAATTTAAAAATATAAAAATCATATTTTTATTTCTTCTATATAGTAAAGACTATATTTTTAATACTTTAAAAATATAAAAATCATGTTTTTATTCCTTTAAAAATTATTCCATATCTTTACAATTCTAAAAATCGCATCTTCTATTTTAAAAACATCTCCTTTCTATTTTTAAAATTCAGATCTTTCTATCATACAAATCCAAGTTTTATCAAATTAAAAATCTAAGCTTTTTCACCAAGTAAAAAATCAGTTTTTATGTGAACGAAAATCAGTTTTTATACATATACAAAATCAGTTTTTTTTTAGCATTTATAGAAATAAAAACGGGAAATAAAAAGAATTAAATTCAAATTAAAAACTGAATAAAATCAATGCTATTACCTTTTTTTTATCGCAGGGGGTCGGGGTTTTTGGGTGTCGGTCTTGGATCCAGGGGGGCGCCTGCAGGGTTCGTCGGAGGTGGCTTCGGTGGGGTGGAGCGGCGCTGAATCGAGGGGGGGTGGTGTTCGGCGATGGGCGCTAGGGTTGGGGGGGTGTTCGGCGAGGGGTACGGAGGCGGGTGGCGTGAGGAGGAGGGGTTCCGATGGGGGGGCTGCGGTGATGCGAGGCCACCAGGGTGGCATCGACGATCGTTCGTCACCCTTCTTTTTTTTTTTTTCTGTAGAAAATCGATTATGAAAGAAGAAGAGGGGGGGCCAGCGTATAAAAGGGAAGAGGTTTTTTTTTAATTAATTTTCAAAAAGTTGACTTTTACATACGACCTCTAAACGAGGCCCACCGCCTGTCGTCTATAGCGTTTTACCCCCATTTTCAATTCATTTTATAATTATATATAAATATTTATATTCTAACGATGACGCGTATAATATATACGTTCGAATTATATTCAAAATAAATTTCTCGTCGATAATTATTTAAAATAATCCATTTTAAATATTCAAAATTCGCTAAAATTGCCAAAATAAAAATTTTAAACTAGCCCAGATTTTCCGGGTTGTTACATCAATACAAGGCTCTAATTCAAGTTAACTATCAAATTGAGTGGTTATGATCAATCTCTTGAAAGTGATCTACCCAAACCTATATCCTTATTTCATTAATTCATTAGTTATTATGGAATTTCTATGTATGTTAACATCTAGAGCTTGTATGCTGCTGTAATCTCATTTTAACATGAAAAGCCGATCTTTTGCATGCCATGAAGACTCCAGTAGTTCCAATTCTTTACAAAACTTGTCATTAATTATTTCCAAGGTGAGTACACCTCGCACCTACCTAGTCAACAGCAGAGTTTTGTGTTATTTGAAGTTTTTCTGTGAAAAATACGTAGTTTTCTGTGTTCTGTTTTTCATCTTGTTACTGTGTTGAAATCACAGACAAATTCGATGTTTGTTATGCCATAGCTCCTTGATCATGGATTGTTTGTGTACAAATCCTATTGCATTTTGAAGCATAGTTTCTGTTGAGTCTATGTTCAAAATTTTAAGCCAATCTGACGCCGTTAGGTTACCGGAATTTCACCGAAGTAAGAGTTCTGAGTAGGATTTGCACCAATTGTAAATTTCATAAAGTGGGCCGGGGTCGAAAAACAAGGTCAAGGGGATCGACCCACCTTATGTGTTATGAGCAGGGAGTTTTCTCCCTATTCTTTTGTTTTTCCTATAGTATATCTTGTCTTAAACCATGGTTTTCAAATGAATTCTTAAGGCCGTAGTACTTGGTTTGTTACTCAATTAACTTAGAAAACCAAGTTCACATCATAGTTAATTTGAATCCTAGATTTTGGTGAGTTTATGATGTTTTACAGTTGAGTTTCTTGATGAGTTTCTAATGTTGTTCAGTACACACGCTTGATTTTGAATGAGTTCTCTATATATAAATAAATAACATTTTCCTTATAATTTTGAAGCTAAAATATATTTATGATATTGGTCTGAATTAAACAGCCTCAAAACAATAGTATAAAAATATATTTTCAAAATATATGTATAGATTAAAGAAAGAATACAACCGGCTTTCGAAAATCATTTTAAAAAACTAGTTTAGAAAATCAAGTATTTTTCAAATATACAAAAAACACTTTTTTGCCCCCTTCGAGATGACGTAATGGAAGTTAAACGATATCGTAAACCCCGTGCTATGGGATATGGCAGTATACGAAATTGGTTAATTCTTGGATCATCAGTTTGAAGTCGATGAATTATTGTTCTGTTGATTTAATGTTTCCTTTTTTTCAAGTGTAGAATAGACTAGAGATGTGTGAACCGTTAAGTGAGAATGCTTCGTATAGGAAGCATGATTACCACTTCTAGGGTTACTATCGGTAGGTTTGTAAATCATTTTGTGGTTAAACTAGTGCTAGGCCTTCGGGTAAATCTGGCTAGATTCAAATCATGTTGTGAAACTGGGTAGAACCATATGTTGTTGTTAGGTAGATCCAAATGTTGTTGTTTAGGATACCTGTATGTCATTATAAGTGTTGGCTATGGCCTTAAGCCATTGCGTTGTTGCACATGCAAAACTCTAGGTAGATCCATTGTGAAATTCTTGGTAGATCCAATGTGTATTTTTTAGATAGATCCAAGTGTTGATTTTTGTAGACCAAAATGTTTTTACTTCTGGTTGGATCCACATCATGTTGATTCAATATTGTTGTGGAATTGTTGATTTAGACCTTAGGGTCACCCATCGAAGAATTGTTGATTTTGGGTCTTTTCCACATAATTAATGATGAATCCACACTGATGATCGTTGATTGTTGAGGGTTGACTAGATCTTAATGATAAAATTGTATAGTTTTGTATTTGGATTTCATATCCATATATTGAGTTCATTTAGGTGATTGATGATTCTCAGGGTGTGCACATGTGACGGCCCGCCCTGGACTAGCCGACATTTCTTCAAAATACGCTGTGCCAATGCCCGATTAGCATGGGACGATCGTCAAAAGAAAGGATTTGAAACTATTAATCATTAAAGAACTTGTAGTATATCTCACAACGCATGGGATAAAATATAATAATAACATAACTTTGACATAAAACAGGCGAGACAGCGCATAAGCTAAAAACTAAACCATCATAGCAGCGGAATCAAAAATACATCTTATGATCCATAACCATCATTATCACAATTTTAAAATACTGTCTCTAAAGCAAAATAGAAAAGGTGCACTACTAATGCCCAAAGCAGTGACCATGAACAACACAGGGAGAATATATATATATATATATATATATCATACGTGGAAGCCTCCTACTCGTCTCCGGTACAGCTACTCATGCATACCACCTACCTGTCTCACGTATGCCCATTTAAGAGCACCCAGAGTAATAAGAAGAGACATAAAACTTTGGGTCACACAAAAGTCTAGTATGAGCGATAAGCAGCAAAACAGAACAATAACATGTATAAATAAATCATACCTGAACCTGGACCTGCAGCCAAAGAGTTAGCACAACAAGATGTACAGTACTCTCATGAAGTGTAAAGGTAATATGGGAGTGTGCATGACATAATGATAGCAAACATTAAACATAGAAATCATCCTCACATCTCTCGCTCAGTGCGTAAAGCATACGATATCCACCACTTTGGTCACCCAATCCTTTGCTGCGATCACTTTGCCCTTGGGCGTCACAATGACCCCATTACACTGATCCACAGCCACCAATCCTTTGCTATGTCCACTTTGCCCCTTTGGAGTCATGACGACTCCACTGCGCTGGCTTATAGCCATGCTACGATCACTTGCCCTTGGAAGTCATAACGATACCATTGCGTTGTTCCATAGCCACTAATCCGTCTCTTCGTGGTGAACCAAAGCTATAGACATCGATAACCCCTCTGCACACATCCCGTAGCAACTTCTCTGGCCCGGTCGCTCGCTCCTTCTTCCACGGGCTCTCTTGCATTCACATGGATTAGATCTCATTATAGTTGCTCCTCTAGGAATCGCTCGCTTCCTCACATTCGCACTCTGAGGAACCGCTCGCTCGCCACAGTCGCTCTCCTAGGAATTACTCGCTTACTCATGGTCGCACTCCGAGGAACCGCTCGCTCCCCGCAGTCGCTCTCCGAGGAATCGCTCGCTTCCCCACGGTCGCTCTCCTAGGAATCGCTCCCTTCCCCACGGTCGATCTCCTAGGAATCGCTCGATTCCCAATGGTTGCTCTCCTAGGAATCGCTCGATTCCCCATAGTCGCACTCCGAGGAACCGCTTCGTGCAACCCAATACCTACTCCACTTTCCAACAACCAATTTTCGCCTCTCGACAGTGTTTTCGACCATTCTAACTTTCCTATGCAACCACAAAACATTCCAAACAGTAATAGCAACATGTATAATCAACCATAAACACCAAACCAACAACTTGACATGATAATATGGATCAAATATACCCAAAACCCATGTTTTCCCCTTAATCTCCTTAATCATTATTTGGCCATACGATTAGCAAAACATGTCCAAGTTAACCCAAATTTTTAACAAAGGCATAAAATAATATTTAAGAATTTCTACATATTTTTCCAGATTTTTATAATGCATAATTTCGTTAATTGTCACTAATCACACCTAATTAGCCGTAATTAGTGAAAAACAATGCAAATCACTCACCTTAGCCACAACTAAATCTCATATATGAAATTCTAACTGATATGGGTCTAATCTCTATGTGTTCCAGCAGCTCTACCTCGATCTCTATGCTAATCCGCTTTAACTTGATGTTGACTAGGCTAATATGTGATTAGAAAGTGATTAAGGATGAATTTAGAAGGTGGAGGCCATTGCTAGGGTTGAAGAAGTGTAAATGGCGGCTGTAAAAATGATAAAGAAGGGTTTGTCTAACCCCTTCCCGCCCTTATATAGCCCTAATTCCGAACTGCTAATTACCCTATTAAGTCCAATTAAGCTGTTTTTCACCATCCAAACCTTATTTCAGCCATATCTACCAAACGGTAAGTCCGTTTGATTAATGCGACCACTCTACGGAAAGGTAAACCATCATATGAATCCAGTGGAAGTGGTCTCAGGTCAAAATTTCTTATCAATCAAAAGTTATAGGCGAAACAAGATCCTCTAGGGGTAAAACAATCATTTAAAAATCGACAAAAACCGTGAACATGGGAAATGACCCAAATAGTCGTTTCCCAAAGTTAAACGACCATACGACTTCATATGAGAAAGAAATAAATATTCTACAATCCTCCGATGCGTAGAATGCAAGTCATTACTGTAACATCTCGTATTTTCTATGAATATTAAAATAACGAATTAAGAACACTTAAATTTTAAAAGATGAATTAAGTAAAATGGGTTAAGCTATTGCGTTCATCTCGGAATTCTGCTTGAGACTGAGTCCGAGTTTGCGTAAATCGGACTCCGTATGAAGAAGTTATGGAGCTTAGAAGATTTAAAGTTTAAGCAGAATTTAAATTAATATAATAATTAAATAATCAAAACAGATTCAAAATTCAAAAATTCTGAAAAGAAGCTGAGCGAGAAATTTCCCGCTTAGGGGAGTCGACCTCTCAAGGGGTGTCGACATGAGAGTCGACCCCCCTATATGGGTGTCGACTGGGGAGTCGACCCTCCTATAGAGGTGTCGACCCCCTTATTCCAAGATCTGGGTGACGAATTCTGAGGTAGTAGGGCTTATGTGTCGCACTATGGTTGGCTCGGTGACGTATCTCTTTGGTTCGGATGGCTTAGATGACTCCTATGCTTATCTAAAGGCCATGATTTTCCTAACACATCTATAAATACATATCTAAACTTAACCCTAACCTCATAACTCTATTCAATGATGCCACCATGTCATCCATCTCTAAACTAGCCTAGCCTCCTTCTTCTCCAAACTAGAAATCAAATTGGAGAGCTTTAAATTAAAGTAAAGGTTTTCCACTTCAATCAACAAAGAGAGATTAGAATCACCACAACAACAGATAAATCTCTCTTTCTAATTCTGTCACTGTAAGTTCGGTTACTATTCAGATTTGAACACATAATAGAAATCATGACTGTAATGAATCGAATCTAGAACTATGCCTAATTGTAATGATAACCAATTCTGATTTTTTCTTATTCTTTTGTCAAATATGAGATTACCTATGCCTATGATTCTGTTACTAGTGATACAATTGGATCTATCTTATTGTATGTCAAATTGGTGACTCTTTTATGTTCAGTTCTATCGAATCTTTATGCCTATGATGTAACTTGCTCAGTTTGCTCATATTTATTGTTAATGTACAACAAATCTATATGAACCATGATTCTTGTGTTTGATACACCTTTACATGCTTATTCTCTTATGTCAATTCTTGCGTTTCTTCTCTATTCCCCTTTTTATTTTATTTTATGAATACTAGGTTCATTTGGAAACCTAGTTTGAATCTTGTTGTACGTGCCATTGTAACGCGGGGAATTGGGTATAACTTATTTGAGTAATTTTTGGACATAACAAGTAAATGAGACATAACTTGAATTGACTACAATTGTGGATAATTGGCATACAAAATCTAGACTTGGACAAGAATGGTAAATATGTAAATTGGCTAAAAGATGAACATGCCTAACCCGAGGTTAGATTGAGTTACGGTGTAAGGCTGCCCGGAACCACCCGGCAGATTCAGCGACCGCAACAACAGATCTAATCTGAGAGGTTAGCGCATTAAGCCCGAAACCCGAGGTAAGAATGAGTTTGCGATAGAAGTCTGCTCGGAGCCGCTTGGCACATCCAGCAACCGCAAACAACAGTTGTAATGTGAGTGGTTGGTGCATTAATGGATGAATTAATGCTAATGAACAGACATGCTAAGAATGGTAGGGTTAAGTTAACATAGGCAACACTTAACCAATGCAACATGTTAATTAAACAAATGGGTGGGGTTAGGTTAAATTGAGAACACTTAACCGTTATAAAATGTTGGTTAGGAAACCCTAGTAACGGGGACCCATTTTAGCAGTAACCCACACAGATGTATCACGGTACCCTGAACTAGACAGGGTGGGGCACGAT
This sequence comes from Allium sativum, assembly GCA_030737875.1. Lineage (NCBI taxonomy): Eukaryota > Viridiplantae > Streptophyta > Magnoliopsida > Asparagales > Amaryllidaceae > Allium > Allium sativum. The sequence goes on from CM060915.1 coordinate 702,420,183, forward strand.
TACTGGGCTGATTATAAGCGGTCAAAATAGCGACAGGTGGTGCGTTAGTGTAGGTCCCGACGGAGTACGGGAGTGCACGTGCTCCGGAGTGGAAAAATCAGGCACTATGCATCAGTAGTTATACACTGTGTATCTTGAATTATGTCGGGTTTCCATCGTAGGGATTGATACACCCCATGATGGGACCAGCACAGGTATCTACAAACAAGCGGGGCCAAATGACACAAGTAATAAATACATGCGAGTAGAAGCCGATCGATAAAGAAATCATTTTATTTTGAACACATGAGGCCAGTTGAAACAATTGTTAGTAGGTGCAGAGAAATAGAAATGGGTGCGATAGCATATTCAGTTTATCGTGCCTTATATTATCTAGTTACTATGGTAATGTCTTATATTTGGCTTATTCATGTCATGATCCTTTTTCTTGTTTACATGCTGAAAATCATTGGGCTTACTAGGCTTTATGTCTGACCCATTTTCTTTCGTCTTCTTTTCTTTCGTTCCCCCACAGGTTCATTAGGACGGAATACTTCAGCTTAGTTCAGACCTTTTCGAGCTTGAAGAGAGTAGATGTATTGCTTGGATTCTCTTTTCTTGGGCTATAGCTGTGGTTACACTTTTATTGGGGATTTATGCTGCTTTACTACTGTATTATGCTTCTTTATGTATTTGGAGTTTTGAATCAAGATAAAGGTTTTATTGTAATGATTTGGAAGTTGGGCTTTGAGACAATGGTTGTAACATTTTGACTAAACTATGCTAGTTATGAAATAATTCCAGTTCGTATGTTTGTCTTGTAAACTATCTGTATCTTTTACCTATAATGCTTCACTGAAGTTAATGCATTCCCTTTGTGAGTGATCTTTACGGAGGTGGGGTGGTATCAGAGCTGATGGTTACCAGATCAGATAAAATTTCTGAAAACTATTTTTCAAAAAGAAGTTTTAAAGAAGCATTTTCAAGAAAAGTGTTGTTTTATTTTAAAGGCATATTCCCCAAAGCCATATGCACTATCTTTCTATCCTTTGTTTTGAATCTTTTATTTTCGCTTTAGCATGTCTGGGGATCTTGATCTTCCAGAGGGAGTCACAATACCCAGATGGTTCCATAGGAATTTGGAGGCCACGGCACCTGCCGAAGGCCAAGGAAACGTTCCTGCAGCTGTACCCATCGTTCCTCCTCCTCCTCCGCGTGTGAATTTTTTCTCGAATATATGTAGAGACTTTCGAGCTATGGGCAGAAAGAACTTTAATGGGACTGAATCATTCATGAAAGCAAGAAACTGGCTCAAGGAAAAATAAGATTTGTATGTTATCTTCGAAGTGGATGATAGGCAGAAGATACAGTTGGGTGAATGGTTACTTAAGGACGAAGCCTCTTTCTGGTGGGAAGTTACTAATGCTGAGAGACAAGTTGAGACTTGGGAGGATTTCAGAATGAGATTTGAAACAAAGTTCCTCTCACAAGATGAACAAAGCCTACAGATGGAGAAGTTCTTAGCACTCAAATAGGAATCCTATCGGTTAAGGAATACGTCAGCAAGTTCAACAAGTTGGCTAGATTCGGACTGGAGTTGTTAAACACTTTATATAAAAAGGCTCTCCATTTCGCTAAAGGGTTAAATGAGCCATCGCACGGCCTAGCTATGTCCCATGTACCTATGGGCGCGACTTATGAGAGACTGGTGGACATGGCACTGTTACATGAGGAAAGTAAGGGCGAGAAGAAAGAGGCGAAGATAGAAGAACCTCTAGACAAGAAAGTGGAGGGATCACATAATAAGAAGATGGATTCCAAGAAGGGCAGGAAGAATAACAAACCCCGTAACAAGAGGAAGTGTAATTTTTGTGGCATATCAGGACATCTGGTTAAGGACTGTAGAAAGAAGAAGAGGAAGATGGGTGGTTGTTTTCAATGCGGCGAGACATGACATATGGACAAGGACTGCCCAAGAAGGCAAGGGCAAAGGAAGATGACTAGGTCTACTTCTGGAGGGCAGATTCACAGCACCTACGCAAGAAAGAGGTAGGAATATTTCTGTTGGGAGATTAGTTTTTCTTTCTGATCATCCTGTTCGTACTCTTTTTGATTCTGGCGCTTCGCACTCTTTTGTATCTACTGTCCTAGTTGAATCTCTACACCTAGATACCAGTATAATAGAGGATCCCATGGTTGTTTCAAATCCAATTGGGGGTTCGGCTTATTTATCAATGATTTGTTTGAATTTGGAAATTTCTATGCTAAGCGTTGGGTTTAGATGTAATGCTTATGTTTTGGGTTTCACATGCTATGGGTTGATTCTAGGCATGGATTGGTTATCCAGTAATGGTGCCATCCTCAATTGTGAAAAGATAGTGGTTAGACTTATGACTCGCCTCGGTAATACTCTCGAAATCTCTTGTAATCCTATAAATTCTGTTATGCATAGCTACCTAGAATCACTTGATGCGTCTATTGAAAATTTGCAATCTGTTAGAGTAGTCCTTGAGAACTCGGATGTCTTTGAAGAAGTGATGGGTTTACCTCCAAAGCGAGAGACAGATTTCCGCATATACCTAGTTGATAATGCAAAACCAATTGCTTTACCCATTAGACACATGTCTCCAAGGGAAAGGAAGGAGCTCAGCAAGCAAGTTAAAGAGTTGCTTGAAAAGGGGTTCATAAGGTGGAGTATTTCTGAATGGGGTGCTCCAGTAGTGTTCGCAATCAAAGCGGATGGTTCACTTCGCCTATGCGTGGATTATAGGGAGCTAAACAAGCTGACCAAGAAGAATAAGCACCTACTTCCAAGAGTAGACGACTTGTTCGACCAGCTCGTAGGTGCTTCAGTTTTCTCCCAACTAGATCTGGCTACCGGATTTCATCAGCTAAGAGTGGTTGAAGATAGCATAGATAAGACTGCGTTCAGGACTCCGGATGGTTTCTTTGAATGGATTATCATGCCTTTCGGCTTGACAAACACACCTGCCTATTTCATAGACTTGATGAGTAGGGTGTTTAGGGAGTTCCTTAATAAATTTGTAGCAGTCTTCATGGACGACATTTTGATTTTCTCAAAAAGTGAGGAAGAATATGCTTTGCAATTAAGGGAAGTTATGGATACTCTTCGAGCACATCGGCTTAAAGCAAAATTCTCGCCATTTTTGGAGAGAAGAAGTAAGGTTTCTTGGACATGTGGTGTCCAAAGAAGGGATAGCTGTGGATCCCGCAAAAGTAGAGGCAGTGCAAGATTGGAAGATTCCAAGGAATGCAACTGAAGTACGAAGTTTTCTCGGACTAGCGGGCTATTACAGAAAGTTCATTAAAGACTTTGCGAAGATCTTAGCCCCACTTGCAAGATTGACGAAGAAAAACCTAACTTTCGCTTGGCATTTGGATTGTAATATTTCTTTCCGACGATTGAAAAGGGCTTTAACAACAGCCCCAACTCTAACATTGCCTGATGGGGGTAAGATGTTTACGGTATACCCAGACGCATGCAGTACAGGATTAGGCGATGTCTTGATGCAAGAAGGCAAGGTAGTTTGTTATGGAGGAAGGCAGTTGAAGGTACATCAGAAGGACTACCCAACTCATGATTTAGAACTAGCTGCCATTATTTTCGCACTTAAGGCATGGCGTCATTACCTACTAGGAGAAAGGTTTGAATTGTTTACTGACCATAAATCATTAAAGTACCTTTTCTCACAAAAAGATCTTAACTTAAGACAACAATGGTGGATGTAATTTCTTGCCTCATACGATTTTGAGATTGCTTATACCCTTGGCAAGGTCAATGTGGTAGCAGACGCCTTAAGTAGGAAAAGTCTGACCTTAAGTACTCTCTTTGTGGAATGACAAAACTTGGAGTACATAGAAACCTTTGACTTAGACCCTCTTTTGAGTTTGTACCCGGTTTGTTAGCAACGCTAGAGGTGCGGCCTATGCTTTTGGACTCATTAGGAACCGCGCAACGTGAAGACCCTCAGATAGTTGATATGGTGGATAAGTTAATTATTGGTGAGACTTCTAGCCACCTCAATAGATACTCCATAGATTACAAGAGTTGGTTGAAACGGGATGAAAGACTATGTGTACCACAAACAAGGGATTTTGTGAAGACAGTTCTTGAAGAAGCACACAATTCTAAGTTGACCATACACCCATGGAGACAAGATGTATAAAGACATAAAAAGGGTTTTATTTGGAATGGCATGAAGAAGGATGTAGCTGAATTCGTCTCTAAGTGCATGATATGCCAACAAGTCAAGGCGGAGCAAAAGAACCCTGGTGGTCTGCTTCATCCTCTAGGGGTCCCACAGTGGAAATGTGATAGCATTTCGATGGACTCTATAGATGGGTTGCCTAGGTCAAGAAGGGGCAATACCAGTATTTGGGTAATAGTTGACAAGCTCAATAAAAGCGCTCACTTTATACCTATTAAGAGTAGGAGGAATGCCTCATCATTAGCATCCATTTATCTTAAAGAAGTAGTTCGACTGCATGGGATACCCTCTAGCATAGTAAGTGATCGAGATCCTATCTTTACGAGTGAGTTTTGGAAGAGTTTGCAAGAGGCTGTTGGCACACAGCTATGCTTAAGCACTGCCTATCACCCTCAAACCGATGGTCAGACTGAAAAGGTGAACAGAGTATTAGAAGATCTTTTGAGATTGTGCATTCTTGATTTTGGAGGAACGTGGGAAGATCATCTTCATTTGGTGGAGTTCGCCTACAACAATAGCTACCAAGCCACTATAGGCATGGCACCCTTTGAGGCCTTATATGGAAGACCATGCCGATCACCAACTTGTTGGTGGGAATCTACAGACAAGCTCGTACTTGGGCCCGACATGATTAGAGAAACTTCAAAGGAGGTGGACTTGATACGAAGACGAATGAAGACCGCACAAGATAGATAAAAGTCCTACGCGGATAAAAGAAGGACGGACCTTGAGTTTGAGGTTAGAGACAGGGTTTTCCTTAAAGTATCTCCTTTGAGGAATGTCATTCGCTTCGGATCCGTAGGAAAATTGGCACCAAAATTTGTAGGGCCATTTTCTATCATTGAAAGGATTAGGATGATGGCTTATAGAGTAGAGCTGCCCGAAAGATTGGCTGAAGTTCATAATGTTTTTCATGTTTCTCATCTACGAAAGTGCTTACATGAGTCTGCGGAAGTTGTGGAGCCAAGCATACTAGAGGAAGTAGAAGTGGAACGAGAAGCGACAGTGAGAAGAGTTCTAACTCGCATCTTGGGAACAGAAGTTAAAAAGCTACGCAATTGCGAGGTCAAGCTAGTTAAATTACAATGGAGTGACGCCGAAGAAGATGCGACTTGGGAGACTGAAGGCAAGAAACGCGCAGCCCACCCTTTTCTTTTTGAGGGTACATCCTTGATCTCTTTTTCATAAGTTTATGCATGCTTGTATCTTGTATCTATCTTTTAAATACATCTCCTCGGTCCTATTCTTGATCCTTAAGTAGAAATCAATGAATGTAAACATGTATTTGAAACATGTTATGATTGATGGTTACAAGTGGTTGCAAGTGGTTGCTTGTGGATGCATACACACACATTAGGTACTAGATCGGCTCAGTCACTTTCATATTGCATATGCATATATGTATTTGTATATGGATTGAAACTCGATGTGTTATCATATGGATGTTGCATTTTTATGAATGATTGTGCACTCATGTAGAAGTTATAAAGTACGATTAGGAATAATTGCATACATGTTGGACTCATGGCACTGACATAATTCGCATTAAGGAGGTCAACTGAATCAGTAGACCGCCTAATTTTGCATTAGATAAGGACATATACACATACTATGCATATAATCATGAAAGAATTAGAAATCTTTTTAAGGACAATGATAGCCTATGATTGAAGGTTGAATAAATGGATGTTAGATGTTAGGATACATTCTTCTTAACCCGGAGATTTCGGGGACTAAATCCTTTAAGGAGGGGAGAATGTAACACCCCGTATTTTCTTTGAATATTAAAATAACGAATTAAGAATACTTAAATTTTAGAAGATGAATTAAGTAAAATGGGTTACACCATTGCGTTCATTTCGGAATTCTTCATGAGATAGAGTCCGAGTTTGCATAAATCGGAATCCATATGAAGAAGTTATAGAGCATAGAAGATTTCAAGTTTAAGCAGAATTTAAATTAAAATAATAATTAAATAATCAAAACAGATTCGAAATTCAAAAATTCCGAAGAGCAGCTGAGCCGGAAATTTCCCGCTTAGGTTTGTCGACCCCCCAAGGGGTGTCGACATGGGAGTCGACCCCCTTATTCCCTGATCTGGGTGACGAATTCTAAGGTATTAGGGCTTATGTGTCGCGCTGTGGTTGGCTGTGTGACGTATCTCTTTGGTTTGGATGGCTCTGATGACTCCTATGCTAATCTAAAGGCCATAGTTTGCCTAACACATCTATAAATACATATCTAAACTTAACCCTAACCTCATAACCTTATTCTATGATGCCACCATGCTGTTCATCTCTAAACTAACCTAGCCTCCTTCTTCTCCAAACTAGAATTCAAATGGGAGAGTTTTAAATTAAATTAAAGGTTTTCCACTTCAATCAACAAAGAGAGATTAGAATCGCTACAACGTCAATTAATTCTCTCTTTCTGGTCCTATCACTGTATGTTTAGTTATTATTCAAATTTGAACACATAATAGAAATCATGACTATAATGAATCGAATCTAGAACTATTCCTAATTGTAATGATAACCAATTCTGATTCATTATTATTCTTTTGTCAAATCTGAGATTAACTATGCCTATGAGACTATTACTAGTGATACAATTGAATCTATCTTGTTGTACATCAAATTGGTGATTCTTTTATGTTCAGTTCTATCGAATCTTTATGCCTACGATGTAACTTGCTCAGTTTGCTCATATTTATTGTTAATGTACAACAAATCTGTTGGAATCATGATTCTTAAGTTTGGTACACCTTTACATGCTTATTCTCTTATGTCAATTCTTGCATTTCTTCTCTATTCCCCTTTTCGTTTTATTTTATGAATACTAGGTTCATTTGAAAACCTAGTTTGAATCTTGTTGTACGTGTGATTGTAACACGGGGAATTGGGTATAACTTATTGGAGTAATTTTGGACATAACAAATAAATGAGACATAACTTGAATTGACTACAATTGTGGAAAATTGGCATACAAAAATCTAGACTTGGACCTGTACGATAAATATGTAAATTGGCTAAAAGATGAACATGCCTAACCCGAGGTTAGATTGAGTTCCGGTGTAAGGCTGCCCAGAACCGGCCGGCACATCCAACGGCCGCAACAACAGATCTAATGTGAGAGGTTAGCGCATTAAGCCCAAAACCCGAGGTTAGAATGAGTTTGCGGTAGAAGTCTATCTGGAACGGCCTGGCACATCCAGCAACCACAAACAACAGTTGTAATGTGAGAGGTTGGTGCATTAATGAATAATTAATGCTAATGAACAGACATGCTAAGAATGGTAGGGTTAAGTTAACGTAGGCAACACTTAACCATTGCAAAATGTTAATTAAACAAATGGGTGGGGTTAGGTTAAATTGAGAACGCTTAACCATTATAACATGGTGGTTAGGAAACCCCAGCAGTAACCTACATAGATGTATCATGGTACCCTGAACTAGGCAGGGTGGGGCACGATTACTGGGCTGATTATAAGCGATCAAAATAGCGTCAGGTGGTGCATCAGTGTAGGTTTCAAAAGAATACGGACGTGCACGTGCTCCGGAGTAGAAAAATCAGGCATCGGGCATCAGTAGTTATACACTATGCGTCTTGAATTGTGTCGGGTTGCCACATAGGGATTGATATACCCCGTGGTGGAACCAGCACAGGTATCTACAAACAAGCAGGGCCGAATGACACAAGTAATAAATACATGCGAGTAGAAGCCGATTGATAAAGGGATCATTTTATTTTGAACACATGAGGCTAGTTGAAACAATTGTGAGTAGGTGCAGAGAAATTGAAATGGCTGCGATAGCATATTCAGTTTATCTTTCCTTATGTTATCTTGTTACTATGGTACTGTCTTATATTCGGTTTATTCATGTCATGATCCTTTTTCTTATTTACATGCTGAAAATCACTGGGCCTACCTAGCTTTATGTCTGACCCGTTTTCTTTCATCTTCTTTTCTTCCGTTTCCCCCTAGGTCAACAGGGAGGGAATACTTCAGCTTAGTTCAGAACATTTCTAGCTTGAAGAGAGTAGATGTATTGCTTGGATTCTCTTTTACTAGGCTATGGCTGTGGTTACACTTTTATTGGGGATTTATGCTGCTTTACTACTATTTTATGCTTCTTTATGTAGTTGAGTTTTGAATCAAGACAGAGGTTTTATTGTAATGATTTGGAAGTTAGGTTTTGAGACAATGGTTGTAACATTTTGACTAAACCACGCCGCTTATGAAATAATTCCAGTTTTTCCGCTATTTGTATGTCTGTCTTGTAAACTATCTGTATCTTTTACCTATAATGCTTCACCGAAGTTAATGCATTCCCTTTTTGAGTAACCATAACGGAGGTGGGGTGTTTCAATTACATTATTCCCCTCTTAATAAATTTCGTCCCCGAAATTCCTTAACCAAAACATACAAAGAATCCCGCATGTCTATCAATCATTTGCAACAATAAAACATACATAACAAAACAACAAGCCTGTACTAGCATGCGGTTAATTAATAAGGGAACATCTATATTGCGATTAAACCTTACCAGGCAAAGAGTTCTGGATACGCCTTCCTTATGTTCTCCTATGTTTCCCAAGTACAGTCTTTCTCATTATCACCCCATTGGACTTTGACAAGTTTCATCACCTTCTTTCGAAGCTACTTCATATCATGCTCGACAATACGAATAGGTTTGTGGTTCCCAACCACCTCAGGTTCTACCTCGATATCATCCAACTGATCTGGTGAAATAGCCAAATTAGAGTCGTGCACAAACTTCTTTAATTGGGAAACATGAAATACGGTGTGAACTCCCGCATCTTGTTCAGTAACTCTACTTTATATGCTAAATTCCCAACTTGCTCGAGAACTGGAAATGGACCAACAAACCTTGGTGCCAACTTGCCTTTCCTCCCAAATTGAATTACATTCTTTAGCGGAGAGATCTTGACGAATACTAAGTGTCCAATGGAGAATTTCAATTCTCTTCATCCCTTATCAGCATAACTCTTCTGCCTATCTTGGGCAACCTTCATTTTTTGTTGAATAACCTTGATCTTATCTGAAGTTTCTCTTATAACATCTGGCCCAAGCACAAGCTTCTCACCAATTTCTAACCAACATGGTGGTGAGTTACACGGTCTTCCGTACAAAGCTTCAAACGGAGCCATACCGATTCTGGACTGATAACTATTATTATATGTGAACTCTACTAGATGCAAATGATCATCCCATGAACCTCCAAAATCCAATATACAAGCTCTCAAGAGATCCTCTAATACACGATTCGCCCTCTTTGTTTGAACATCTGTTTGAGGATGGTATGCGGTACTGAGATGAAGTTCTGACCCTAAAGCCTCTTGTAAGATTTTCCAAAACCCATTAGTAAATACCGGATCTCGGTCGCTCACAATACCTTTAGGTACTCCATGAAATCTCACTACCCACTTCATATACAGTTCCGCTAACTTAACCGCCGTTCTATTTTACTTGACTAGTATAAACCTTGCACTTTTGGTCAATTGATCCACAATCATCCAAATATCGTCAAGGCTTGATCTAGTCCTTGGTAAACCGTCGATGAAATCCATTGAGACTTGTTCCCATTTCCATTCGGGAATTTCCAATGGTTGTAACAAGCCACTAGGCTTCTTTTGCTCGGCTTTAACTAAATGGTAGTTCATTCACTTGGATATAAACTTTCCAACGTCTCTCTTCATCCCTTCCTAGTGGTAGATCTGCTTCATATCTCGATACATTTTCTTACCACCGGGATATATAGTCAGTTTCGAGTGATGGCATTCTCTAAGCACTTCATCTCACAATCTATTCATGTTGGGTACAACCAGCCTCTCATTCTTTCGAAGCCGTCCTTCTCGATCAAGTCGATACTTGTTCGTTGCTTCACTGTAGATACCCATCTCTATCTTGGAGATGATTTCTAATAGATTAGGATCGTCCCTCTGACTGTAACCAATCCGCTCAATCAAAGTCGGTCTGATTGTCAAGCTTGCTAACATAGCTGGATCCAATTCACACTTAGGTCTGAAATCATATCCTGCGATGTATTCCAATTGCTTCCATTCCAAAAACATAGCCCCTAAACTAGCATGTCCCCTACTCAAGGCGTCAGCTATCGCGTTACCTTTTCCAGGTGTGTATGCGATATTGAAATCATACGAAGCCGAGAACTCTAACCATCTCTGCTGACGAAGATTTAAATTCATTTGGGAGAAAAGGTACTTCAATGACTAGTGATCGGTAAACAACTCGAATCTTTCACCCAAGAGATAATGTCTCCACATCTTCAACGCGAATACAATCGCTGCCAATTCCAAATCATGGGTAGGATATCTTTTCTCATGCGGTTTCAGTTGCCGACTAGCATAAGCTACAACCCTACCTCCTTGCATTAGGATAACACCTAATCCGGTACCACAGGCATCCGTGTATACCATCATCTCTTCATTCCCTTTAGGAATGATAACACTGGTGCACACGTCAACTTTTCATTTAGACTCTTAAAGGCATTCTCGCACTTTCCGTCCCAAGCAAAAGATTTATTCTTCTTGGTCAACTGAGTTAACGGTGCGGCTATCTTGGAGAAGAGTTGGATAAACTTATGATAATATCCAGCTAATCCCAAGAAACTTCTTACATCTGTTGCATTCTTAGGCATAGACCAATCTTGTACCGTAGCCACCTTCGCAGGATCTATGGCAATGCCATTCTCTAAAACAACATGGCCCAAGAATCTCACTTCCCTCTACCAGAAGTGACACTTAGAAAACTTCACTTTCAATGGGTGTTTTCTCAAAACCTCCATCACTATCCTCAAATGCTCCTTGTGTTCTTCCTCTGTCCTTGAGTAGACCAAGATATCATCCATGAACACAAGAACGAACTTATTCAATTGATCTCTGAATACCCTATTCCTAAGATCCACAAAATATGCTGGTGCATTGGTCAACCCAATTGGCATGACCAACCACTCATAAAATCCAGACGGCGTCCGAAATACCGTTTTAGCTATACTCTCAGCTGCCACTCTGAGCTGATGAAAACCTGTCGTGAGATCCAACTGGGAGAACACTCTTGCTCCACTCAACTGTTCAAACAAATCATCTATCCACGAAAGAGGATATTTATTCTTCCTCGTCACCTTGTTCAACTCGCGGTAGACCACACACAATAGAAGGGAACCATCGACCTTGGTAGCAAACACAACTGGTGCTCCCCACTCAGAAACACTTCTTCTGATAAATGCCATCTTCAAAAGATCGCTCACTTGCACTCCAAGCTCTTGCTGCTCCCTTGGCGCCATACGACGAAGAGACATCACTATAGGCCTAGCATCTTTAACTAAATCAATCCAAAACTCGATCTCTCGGCGTGGTGGAAGTCCGGTCACTTCGCAGAAGATGTCTGGATACTCGCCAGCAATATGCACATCTGACAACTCATCATGCGGGATGACGAGGGGATTTAGAAAATATAACGACCCACATTCTACGTATCGAAGGATCGTAGAATATTTATTTATTTTTCATATGAGGTCATATGGTCGTGTAACTTTGGGGAACGACTACTGGGGTCATTTCCAATGTTCACGATTTTTTTGATTTTTAAATGACCGTTTTGCCCCTAGTGAATCTTGTTTCGCCTATAACTTTTGATTGGTAAGGATTTTTGACCTGAAACCACTTCCATTAGATCTGGATGATGGTTTACCTTTCTGTAGATGGCCATGTTAATCAAATGGAGTTACGTTTGGGAGATATGGCTAAAGTAAGGTTTGGAAGGTGAAAAACAGCTTAAATGGGCTTAATAGGGTAATTAGCAGCTAGGCCCATTGGGGATTTCGGGATTTGAGCTATATAAGGGCTGAGTAGGGTTAGAGAAACCTTTTCTTTGTCATTTTCCAACCGCCACTTACCTCTCTTCAACCCTAACAATGGCCTCCAACACCCAAATCACCTTCTAATCATCGCTTAACCAAGTATTAGCCTAATCAACCTCAAACCAAGGCAAATTAGCATAGGATTTGGGATAGAGCTGCTGGAACAAATAGAAATTCAACCCAATCGGAGATACTTTCAAATTTATAAATTATTTGTGGCTAAGGTGAGTGATTTGCATTGTTTTTCACCAATTATGGCTAATTAAGGTGTTAGTGTTAATTAGCGAAATTATGACTCGGAAAAATCTGGAAAAAATTTGTAAAATTCTAAAATATTATTTTAGGGCTCTGATAAAAATTTGGGTTAATTTGGAGGAAGTTTGCTAATACTATCAGTAGTTATAGTTAAACATGACTTAGGGGAAAGCCATGGGTTTTGGGTGTATTTGATTCATATTGGCATGATTATTCATCGTTTTGGTGTTTATGGTTAATTTTACATGTTGCTATGACTTTTTATGGTATGCTTTGTGATTGATTAGAAAAGTTAGAATGGTAGAAAACGCCGTCGTATGGCGTAAACAGTCACTGGAAAAGTTGCACGACCCGTTCGTGAAGTCCCCTTCCCACGAACTGATGGTGGAGCCACGAAGATTGAAGTTCTCTGACCTGAACCGCATGCCGCATGGCCCGAGCCACGGAGCACCATGCAGCTTCGACCTGACCTGGTGGAAGAAGTACGGTCCGATCCGAACCACTTTAGGGAGCACGACCACGACTTGCCTGCATCGGAGAACCCTGGAGCGTGAAGTTTGCCATCCCTGAACCGAGCCGCATCTGCTTGGTGACCACGAGCTAAAGCACACCCGAACCGAGCCGTGGAGCTACTCCGACCTGATCAGAAGAGCACGACCCGAACCAGATGGGTAGCCACGAGTACGAACCAAGGACGCATAGAACCGAACTGATGGTGGCTGGGGTATTTAAATGACCGCGAATCGAACTAAGGAGCTTGGACATGAGATGTGAACCACAAATCAAATGGAGACTGATCCGGAGTAGACCAAATCCGAGATGGAAAGGTAGTCCAAGTGATGAGTTGTAGCTCAGGATCCAAATGGGAACCAACGAGTTAACTTCATGAGTTGGACTTTGCTGCGGGCCGTGTGCAAAGGGGTTATCGATGTCTATAGCTTTGACTCACCACTAAGACGGGTTAGTGGCTATGGATCACTGCAGTAGGGTTGTTATGACTCCATGGGGGTAGAGTGATCGTAGCAGGGCTATGTGCCAGTGCAGTTGTTATGACTCCATGGGGAAGAGTGGACATAGCAAAGTATTAGTTGTTACGGATCAGTGCAGTGGAGTCGTCACGACTCCATGGGGTAAAGTGATCGTAACAAAGAATTGGGTGATCAAAGTGGTAGATATCGTATGCTTTACGCACTAAGTGAGAGATGTGAGGAAGATTGCTATGTTTGATGTTTTGCTATCACCATGACAAGCATAACCCCTCCCCATTATTTTCACACTATGTGTTAGTGTCACCTTAGAGTATTGTACATCCCGTTGTGCTAACTCGTTGGTTGCAGGTCCAGGTTCAGGTACGGTTATGTATACCTGTTATTGTTCTGTTTTGTTGCTTATCGCTCATACCAGACTTTTGTCTGACCCAGAGTTTTATGTCTCTTCTTACTACTCTAGGTGCTCTAAAATGGGCAGACTAGAGACAGGTTAGGTGATTATGCATAAGTAGATGTACTAGAGACGAGCAGGAGGCTCCCATGTATGCTATATATATAATCTCCCTATGTTGTTGCTAGTCGCTACTTTGGGCATTAGTAGTGTACCTCTTTCTTTTGCTTTAGAGACAGTGTTTCAAAGTTGTAATAATGTTGGTTTGGATGATAAGCTGTATTTTGGATTTCCGTTGCTATGATGATTTAGTTTTCAGCTTATGCACTGTCTCGCCTGTTTTATGTCAAAGTTATGTTATTATTATATTTTATCCCATGCGCTGTTAGACATTCTGCAGGTTCTTTGATGGTTCATAATTTGAAATCCTTCCTATTTCCTTTCATTTGACGACCGTTCCATGCTGGTTGGACATCGGTACAACGCATTACATTGGAAATGTCGGCTACGCGGGGGCGGGACGTCACATAAAACTAGCCATCACCCCATCACTAGGTAGGCTACCAAACATTGCCCTTCGCATATCATCCGTCCTAATGGTCATCGAAGATCGCTCACAATCCACCACCACCCTATAAATTTGGAGCCAGTCGACTCCCAAAATAATCCCAAACCCAGTGAAGCCCAAAACAAAGCAATCACAAGCATACATCCATGACTCGATAAGACCACATTACGGAAGATCATACTAACGCTAGTCGCACCACCAATCGGGTTCATCACTACTAAAAGTCAATCGACTATCTCGGGTTCCAATCTCAACCTATCTACTAGGTCACTAGATATGAAGGAATGGGATGCCCCGGTATCAAAAAACACTCGAACTGGAACATCATAAACAGAAAGCATACCTTGAATCACAATATTATTTCCCCTCTGCGCCGCAATTGGGGCATTCGATGAAGAAGGAACAACACTGATAGCATATGCTTTCACGATCTGCTTCTCTTTAGGAGGTTGCAGATATTTATCCTTAAGATGTCCCACTTGGCCACAGTTGAAGCAATTCCTATCCGCTGGCTTGGCTCTTCAATCTTTGGCATAGTGGCCCTTCTTGCCACAGCTAAAGCACTCAATATCTTTCTTCTCTTTCTTTCTTTGACCATCCTTAGTCTGGTTCTGCTTCCTCTTATTCTAAAAATTATTCTTGCCTCCAACACTTGCTTGCGGATTTGGCTCTCCTATAGATGTAGTAACAACCTCGGTCTTTGACTTAATGCAAAGACTCTCCGATCTCAATGCCTTTCCCACAATAGATTCGAATGTTTCATCAATGTGGTTTATAAATCTTTCCCCGAAGTACCCATCTAAGCTAGTTATGAACTTCTCGTTCTTCTTCTCGGCAGTATCGATAAGGGATAATCCATGTTTCGATAAATTATCAAACTCAGCAATATACTCTGAGACTGCCCTACCATTCTACTTAATCTCCAAGAATTTCCTAAACAATTCCGATTTCTGAGCAGCTAGAATAAACTTTTCACTGAAGCGAGTCTTAAACTGATTCCAAGTTACTTGATCCTCTGGAGTAGTTGCTTTAACAACATTCCACCAATTCATTTCCCGTCCTTGGAATTGACGAAATGCTAGCTTCCTCTTCATTGCATCATCGATCCCCAAATCCTCGAAGGTGTGCTTACAACTATCCGGCCAATCTTGGACTTCCATTGTCGATTCCGTTCTGTGGAACGGCTTCCCACTAAGACTAGTATAATCCTTGTTAAGCTTGGCAAAATCGGCTCTAGGTGTCTGCACCACCGAACCACCACCTTTATCAGCATTAGGAGCTGCTCCCTGAACATCCCTAAGCATCTCCCTCATGAAGGCGGTAAACATCGTCCTCATATCAGGGGCATTCCTGTCATTGGCCCTTGATCCCGTACTCCTCGTATATCGGTTCATCATTCAACCTGTAAAAAGAGAAAATGATTAACCATCTTTTTAGTGGTGCCAGTGCAGTGCGACTTCATCCTTAGCTATACTAATAATATATATATATAGTGCTTTAGAAAACCAAAATATCACAAATACGCGCCCTCATATACGTGTACTATCTGCCCCTGGTATCTTCCCCTAGGTTAAACTACGCAACCTAGAACTCTGATACCAAATGTGATAGCCCACACCGGACCAGCCGAGATTTCTCCAAAATGCCCTATGCCGATGCCCGACTAGCACGAGACGGTCATCAAAAGAAAAGGATTTGAAACTATTAATCATCAATGAACCTGTAGTATAACTTACAGCGCATAGGATAAAATATAATTATAACATAACTTCGACATAAAACAAGCGAGACAGTGCATAAGCTGGAAACTAAACCATCATAGCAGCGGAATCAAAAATACAGCTTATGGTCCATAACCATCATTATCACAATTTTAAAATACTGTCTCTAAAGAAAAATAGAAAAGGTGCACTACTAATGCCCAAAGCAATGACCATCAACAACAAAGGGAGAATATATATATATATATATATATATATATCATACGCGGAAGCCTCATGCTCGTCTCCGGTACAACTACTCGTGCATACTACCTAACCTGTCTCTTGTCTGCCCGTTTAAGAGCAATCAGAGTAATAAGAAGAGATATAAAACTGGTTCAGGAAAAAGTCTGGTGTGAGAGATAAGCAACAAAACAAAACAATAACCGATATAAATAAATCATACCTGAACCTGGACCTAAAACCAAAGAGTTAGCACAACAAGATGTACATTACTCTAAGGTAACACTAACATAAAGTGTAAAGGTCATATGAGAGTGTGCATGACATAGTGATAGCAAACATTAAACATAGAAATCATCCTCACATCTCTCGCTAAGTGCGTAAAGAATACAATATCCACCACTTTGGTCACCAATCCTTTGCTACGATCACTTTTCCCTTGGGCGTCACAATGACCCCATTGCACTGATCCACAGCCACCAATCCTTTGTTATGTCCACTTTACCCCTTTGGAGTCATAACGACTCCACGGCGCTAGCTCATAGCCATGTCACGATCGCTTTCCCTTGGAAGTCATAATGATCCCATTGCGATGATCCATAGCCGCTAATCCGTCTCTTCGTGGTGAACCAAAGCTATATACATCGATAACCTCTTTGCACACGACCTGCAGCAAAGTCTGATCATGAAGTTAACTCGTTGGTTCCCATCTGGATCCTGAGTCCTAACTTCTCAATCTGGACTTCCTTTGCATCTTGGGTTTCGGTCGAATTGGAATCGATCTTCAGAAGAACCCATGGTCATCGTTGCTCTTTCATACTCCATGGAGACCACTCATACTTCCTTCCCTAACTCGGTCGCTCATTCTTCCTTCTCTAGCTCAGTCGCTTGCTCCTTCTTCCATGGGCTCGCTTGCATTCACATGGACCAGATCTCATTATAGTCGCTCCCTTAGGAATCGCTCGCTTCCTCACATTCACACTCCTAGGAGCCGCTCGCTCCCCATAGTCGCTTTCCTAGGAATCGCTCGCTTACTCACAGTCGCACTCCGAGTAACCGCTCGCTCCCCACAGTCGCTCTCCGAGGAATCACTCGCTTCCTCACGGTCGCTCTTCTAGGAATCACTCGCTTCCCCACGGTTTTATCCTTGGAATTACTTGATTCCCCACAGTTTCTCTCCTAGGAATCGCTCGATTCCCCACAGTCGCACTCCGAGGAACCGCTCCGTGCGACCCGAAACCTATACCACTTTCCAACAACCAATTTTCTCCTCTCAACAAGTTTTTCCGACCATTCTAGCTTTCCTATGCAACCAAAAAACATTCCAAACAGTAATAGCAACATGTATAATCAACCATAAACACCAAAACAACAACTGGACATGATAATATGCATCAAACTTACCCAAAACCCATATTTTCCACTTAATCTCCTTAATCATGATTTAGCCATACGATTATCAAAACATGTCAAAATTAACCCAAATTTCTAATAAAGGGGTAAAATAATATTTAAGAATTTCTCCATATTTTTATAAATTTTTATAATGCATAATTTCGTTAATTATCACTAATCACCCTAATTAGCCATAATTAGTGAAAAACAATGCAAATCACTCACATTAGCCACAATTAAATCTCAGATCTGAAACTCTAACTGATATGGGTCTAATATCTATGTGTTCTAGCAGCTCTACCTTGATCTCTATGCTAATCCACTTTAATTTGATGTTGATTAGGCAAATATGTGATTAGAAAGTGATTAAGGATGAATTTAGAGGTGGAGACCATTGCTAGGGTGGAAGAACTGTAAGTGGCGGCTGTAAAAATGACAAAGAAGGGTTTCTCCAACCCCTTCCAGCCCTTATATAACCCTAATCCTGAAATCCCTAATGGGCCTAGCTAATTACCCTATTAAGCCCGATTAAGCTGTTTTTCACCTTCTAAACCTTATTTCAGCCATATCTCCGAAACGGTAAGTCCGTTTGATTAGTGTGACCAATCTATGGAAAGGTAAACCATCATCCGAATCCAATGGAAGTGGTTTCAGGTCAAAACTCCTTACCAATCAAAAGTTATAGGCGAAACAAGATTCGCCAGGGGCAAAATGGTCATTTAAAAATCGGCAAAAATCGTGAGCTTGGGAAATGACCCCAATAGTCGTTTCCCAAAGTTACACGACCATACGACTTTATATGGAAAAAATATATTCTACGATCCAACGTGGCGAAGAATGCGGGACGGTACATCACACTTTTGTTGCCCGAGTATAGTGATATTCTTAGCTTAATGCTAGGACACATACTTAGTCGTATATCCTTCATGAATGACATGCAAACATTAGTCGATCCCCAGATTTTAGTCGCTTCCCCAGCTCTTTTGATAAAGAGTTGCTCATCATGTTCTCATGTAACATTATTTATACTGTTACTTACTGTTAACTTGACTGACCCGTGTGTGTTAATGCTCATGTCAGGGTGAGCTATTTCAAATTTCCCTAGCAGATGTTGGTGTGTTTTTTCTTGCATTGCGGATCTTACTATTTTTGGCTTATCATCTTAGTTTTTTTGTTTTGATAGTTGTATTTGTTCCCTGTACTTTGATGATGTATCTTGTTCTTTAGACCTTTTGTACATATTATGGTTGTATGCCATCTTTTTGTGACACTATGTATTGTGTATTGTATGTATTTGTATATGACATTGGGAAGACTGTTCTGTAGTGGATACTACCGTAGTTAATCACTTTTGTTCTGGATCACCTTCTAGCCACCATAGTTTCATATCAGCTAAGAATTAGGCGTGTCGATACTCCAAAAAAATATATACATAATGTAGTTTATCAATACTCGTGATGTTTATCTGATATAAGACTTATGCATGGCCACTCCTTACAAGCCCTGTTCTCTACATTAGTAGATTAAGTTCCTCGTAATGCTCTTTACTAATGTGTGTCTCGGGAATGAGCGTTACAACTTGGTATCAGAGAAAGGGTCCGAACTAAAAGTGATTATTATGGAACATATTACGAGCAAGTACAATACATTGGCATACAATATTAGTGTTGAAATCAAATCCTTATGTCTTTTACCTTAGTTTAAATCGTGTCAAGTTGAGTATTTTAACTTCATTCTTGTTTTCGAGTCAAACTAAAGGGGGATATGTCTAAAATAGCAGTTTAAAATTCATAGTTTTTTCGTGCTTAATTTCGATAGTGATATTTGATCTTAAGGGATAATCCCATCTTGTCTCCTCTTTTAGCTAATGGAAGACCGTGGTTAAGGACGAGCTTTAGGTTCTGGACCGACCAGTGGTTCTGAACCTGAATACAAGGTTGAGTTGTCTAATGGGCCACTATCCACAAAGGACGCCAGAGCTAGTGACCCCCACCCAGGGGTAATTCTTATGCCCTCCGAGCGGATTTTGGAACTTCTCCAGGGCTGCTCCCCTTCATGCCTCTCCTTCCCACAGATCATTATTCACACCTTGTGTAGTGATTTCTCTCACCATGGAGGGAAACCTTTTGTAGGTCCAGAGTCTATTACCGACATCCAGGCTTTGATCTGTACATGTGAGCGTATATTCATATATATGGAGTTTCAGATCATCATCGTGTCCTTGTTGCATATAATATGTTGCAGGGGCGTGCTTTGGACCGGTACGAGTTGTTAGTTGCGGAAGTTGATGAGGCTTCCTTAGAATGGAAGCAGTTTCATGAGCGTTTCAAGTTTAAGTTTATTCCAGTGTCTGGAAAGTAGAGTCTTGCTTGTTGCTTCCTTGAGCTGAGGTAAGGGAAGTCGACCGTTTTTGAATACATCGCATCTTTCGAGCCCTTGTCGAAGTCAGGCATGGAGTATATTTCCACCCCTTATAAGAAAAAACTAAGTTCATATATGACTTAAGTAGTAACTTAAGAGTCCCTTTTGTTGCATCTTAAGCGGACCTTTGAAGATCTTTTTGATGCAGGACTCCATCCCGAGACAATCGAGAAGGAGAAAGATTGTGATGATGAGGCCAGTGTTTAGCGTAGTCCAAAAAAAAAGCAGATGCTCTTCTCCAAATGTCGTTCCTTCCCTCAGAAGGAGAAGGATCGTAGTGGTTCTAGTTCTTAACCTCATTTAGCACCTCTTTCGGCTTTTGCAATGGGATGTTTCAATTATGGATCAACTGATCATTTCGCTCGTGCTTGTCTTAGACCTCGCATCTTTAGATATTGTAGGGAGGAAGGTCATGAAAAATATTCATGTCCTAAAATGGCCAAGGTGTCTGATTTGGGAAATCTTTGAGTGGAAGGAGTTTCTAGTGGTCCATCTCATCCTTGAGGTTAATTTCTATTTTTGAGAACTTTTACTATTTATGTTCACTTTAGTTCAAGATGGGGGAGGGGTGTTGTGCTATTCCATACTAGAGGAAATCATGTGGATATGTCAGGGGAATACATATTAAATTGTTTAATTAGCATGATGTATTGTTTTTATTTGTCTTTATTGGCAAAGGGGTTTGCAATGTTGTTCATATAACCTTAAGTTATAGTGTTGATTTGTGTGACATGAACAAGTGTGAAATTTTCCATGTAGTTTCCTATCACTTTGACTGCGTATCTTTCCTTGAATTGATTCCTTGTATATAGTTGTAGTTTTATATTTCATTTGGGTTGACTTGGAGTACTTTTTACTTCGATACTTTGAGTAAGGGTATTAAACCACCCTTATATTCTTGCTGAATTTAGAAATGTATGGTAAGACCATTAGCCTTAGTCTAATTAGAACAATTGTAGCTTCTTTCTATAACATGTCTGCTTGTTTAGTGAAATCACTTTTTTGCACCTTTTGATATGACGTAATGGAAGTGAAACGATAACGTAAACCCCGTGGGATGGGACATGGCTGTATATGAAATCGGTTAATTCCAGGATCATCAGAGTGAAGTCGATGATTCATTGTCTTGTTGATTTTATATTTCCATTGTTTTCTAGGGGGGAATAGGCTAGAAATGTGTAAACCGTAAAGTAAGATCATGTGGTATGGGATGCACGATTATCACTTTTTGGGTTACTGTAGATGGGTCTGTGACAGATTCTGTGGTTAAGCCAGTACTAGGCCATCGGGTCAATCTAAATAGATTCAAAATATTGTTGTGAACCTGGGTACATCCACATAATGTTATTGGGTGGATCCAAATCTTGTTGTTCAGGATATCCCTATGTTATTATAAGTATTGGATATGGCCTCAAGCCATTACGTTGTTGCATGTGCAAAAATTTGGGTAGATCCAATGTGAAATTTGTTAGATTTTTGTGCCCTAGAGGCAACCCATTTGATATGATTAATAACACTGTTGATTTTATAATTTTATTTTGAATAAAAGATTCTATTATATTATATTTACTGCGTAATATAAATACTAACATAATAGAAGTAATTAGAATAATAATAAAGAATTATATAGTTTCAAGTGAGTGACTTAAACATAAGATTATATAATATAATAAGTATTGCGATTCTCAAATGTCCCTAGTCAAGTTTTGTGGTATATATAAGACAACAATAAAAGGTTGAAACTTGTATGTTGATCGACAGATGATCATATCTCATTGATCATTAATATATGTGATATTATTGTCACTACATAAATACTATTAGAGAAAAGTGTATTGGGCTGACCCAACGTGAGAAGACTTCGTGGAATATAATTAGTAGTGTCATAAGTAATTCTCATAACGACAGTGATGTAATGGTCCTCAGACTTGAAACCATTATATATTTTTTCGAGGATATTTGTGTTTTGATTTCATTAAAAGTTACTTTTAACCGAGTAGACGATAAAGGTGATTATCGAATACGTCTCGAATCGATTAAATAATATGAATGATCTAGATGGAATTTAAACCCACAATATAAGTAGAGATATCCATGAGCCTCTTAATTGAGTATGATGCATGACCGTGCTGAATTATTGATTTTTTTATATAATCTTCTCATCGATCAAGATAAAAAGATTAAATAATAAAGAGGATGATATGTTCCACGCCTCGAGTTTAATCTTGGATATATTGGTTAAAAGGATTAAATTATGTTGAAATATAGGTCATAGAAATGGTCGTATATCGAATCATTGATTTTATTATAACTTGGGTAAGAACAATGTATTACTACATACCGCTCACTGTTTACAATTTTAAATATAGTTTAAAATTATTACTAACATTGTAATAACCTATACGGTTACACAATTAGAGCGTTTAAAAGGGGATAACCATTCTTTGAAATTTAAATGGCCAAATGTCGATATTTAAATTTCTAAAGACTTGGTAGATCGATAGTTTTTCATGGACATGTTATACTCGTTTTATAAAAGGAAATGTTCTCTTCCTTTTAGATGTAGCGAAGAAAAACAAAATCCAAAATGGAATAAAAAGATTGGCCATGGCAAGTACCATATAATCTTCCTTTCTTCAAATTCATGTGACGGGATCGAGGAAGCGTTTGTAACGACCCAGAAATTCTGATATTTCTGATATTTCAAAAAATATGAGCTTCTAAGAATTTAAAATAACCACGCAAGGTTCCGGATACATAAACTCATTTTTAAATACGATTTCAAAAGTATAACGATCAATTAAGTTATTTTAATCTATTTTATCAATTTATCAGTTCAAACAATTTTGGTTAAAAATGAAATTTTGACACTATTCATCGAAATTGTAAAATTTAGACATTTTGAGATAAGTATTTGAATACAACTTATATAATAGTTAAGATAAGGTTATTGGAGTTTTAAAATAATAATTAACAAGGATATTTTTAAATCGATATTTCAGTGCTAGTTTAAAAAGCTAGAAATATAGAAATTTTGCATATGATCTCAGAATTCGATGGAACCAATTTAATTGAATCCATAATGATAAATAATGACAAGATTCCAAATTTCAAGTCAATCGAAGTTGGTGTGTGAGCGTACGTAATATAAACTCAGGTCAAGAAAAAGTAGTTAAAATTAAATAATAACATTAACAAAGGCCATTGGCAAACGGTCTCTGAATTCGATGAGATTGAGACCAGGACCATTAGAACAGTTCTACATAATATAGCGGTGTTTCGAATTTCGCCATTGGGATTAGTATGTAGTCATGAAAGTAGAAAACGTATAGGTAAGTTTTAAATAAAAATTGATTTAAACGATCGAATTGATTAGTTTTGAGCCAATAGTTAATATTTAAAAATAAAATATAGTTGTCTAATGTTATGTAAATATTTTTAGAACATTAATTTATTTCCGTAAGCATTGCTATGTAATTAAACAACGTTTAGTAGTGTAATAAACTATATAAGGATATATAGTCAAGTAGATCCCATTATAATTAATAAAAATTATAAACAAAATATATTTCAAATTTTGTCTACATATTAGGAAAGAGTACGAAAATTTGGTGAATATTGACTGGAAAAGATATTCGATATAGTATGCATAGAAGTGTCATTAAGTTGTATGAAACGTTGTAAGCTAATTAGCATATATGTCTTCATTAGCCTAGAACTATTCATTTAGGATATAAGTTATATTTGTTTTGAGGTGTCACCTTCCTAAGCAACCAAGGTGTGTTTGTTTTGAGGTATCACTCCATTTTCTTAGACGATCAACATCACATCAATCCAAATCATTTCCAAATTCGTATAAAAGGAGAAGCCTCCTTTCATTTATCTTCCTTCCTTTTCTTCACTCTCCTTTCCCCTTCTCTCCATCCTTCCCTCCACCGCCAGCCTCCAGCCACGGCCAGCACCCTCCGCCACCTCTTCCCCTTCCCTCACGTCATCTGTGAGCAGCCCCCTCAGAGTGGACCCTACTTCACCCAAAAACCCCTCTCCACCACTAAAAACACATCTTTAAACCTCCTACACTCAAAAACCCACCTACTCGACCCTCCAAAACTCCATGCACCCAATCCTTGGGCCCCGCCTGACTGCCAAAAGGCCACCCAGGTAAGTAAACCTCACCTCCTCGAACCCTGATCCCCGTTCACCTCAAACCCATTTCCTTTAGCCCCTCAAACAAAAAATAGACGTCTCTATATACATAGTTGTTTTATAAACCAAAAACACATCGAACCCCTGCCCGTTCATTTCTAGAAAAACACTAGTGATGCCAGAAGGCTGGCAAAATTTTTTTGGGATCATTTAAAAGTAAAAAAAATCCCACCTTTTTAAAAGATAGACATAGTGGAAACCAATGGTGAGTAATACATTTCTCACGTTTGAATTATTTATTGTGTTTGTGGTGGTTGATGTCATATTTAATTATATGCAAATAATTATAAGCTATGTTGCATGGAATTGAAGTTTGGGTTTGAATTGTTGAAGTTAGTTGGAAATTAGTGTGGTATCGTATGTAGTTTAGATGTTGAAACCGTAAATAGTTAGTTGAATTGATTGACAACTTGTTTGCAATATTGCATGAACTTTGGTTGGAAAATAAGTATTTGCAAGATAGCGTTGGGTTGCTAAATAACTAAACAGTTAACAATGAGATTTGGATAGTTTACCAAATCCGAAACAACTCACTACAACAAAATGACCATATTACAACGGTGGAACACCGTTGTAATATACATTTTACGACGGTGGAACACCGTTGTAATATACAATTTACAACGGTGGGCTAACCGTCGGGTGTTAAGAAGTTGCAACAGCCTAAAATCTTTTACAACTTTTTTGCACCGTTGCAACACCGTTGTAATATGTATATTTTACAACTTTTTTCCACCGTTGTAATAAACTTTATTACAACAGTTATGCACCGTTGTTGTTGTTGTTTTTACAACTATTTATAACCGTTGTGATATATTTTATTTATTATACATTTGTAATATATCCACGAATTATATGCATAAGAATCTATATATATTTTATATGTGCAACAATAAATAGATAAATAACATAAGAATTAAATGTAAGTTTAAAGGCATCATGATCCATTTATTGATAAAAATCACAACTTTATATTCATAATACAAATTATAAATTATATATCACATAAAAATGTATAAAATTACAATTTTCCGCGCCTTTAACCTAATTACAAAGCCCAATTACCACATAAAAATGGAACTCTTCCAGCTGTTACAGTCTTCGGTTCGTTGTCTAGGTTATTAGTTTCCATCTCGCAGCTCTTCAGTCTGGACTCGGCGTTCTGTAGTTCTCAACAAAAATGAAGATAAAACAAAACATTATCAGAAAATAAAAACCAAGGAAGCTAATTAATTTTTGAAAGACGTGAACATTACCTCCAACCTGGAAGTCAAATTACTTGCATGGTTTTCCGCATGATCAACCTTAGAAGTTAAATGCTTGATCTCCTCACTCTAACCTGATGTATTTTATAATATGACTAATGTTAATATTTGACAAACTAATATTTCTATACGCAAAAGATTGGAAAGAGAAGTTACCTTTTCTTCAAATTTTTCATGTAATTCTCTTCTCAGAATATCCATATGTTCTTGTGCCTTCTTATTAGCTTGTTCAACTAACAAGTCAATCGCTCACGACCTGTTTTAGCTTCAAGTACCAATGTTGATCGCTCCCGACCCCAGCAGTAAACATGTCCATCTGATGTAAGCGCCATTGTATGTCCCCAGCCACCAGAAATGTAGAATTGTGCATTCACATATTAGAGGATAGACTATTCACATATCAGACTTAATACATACTGATGAGAGTTACATCATTTTTATAATGATGAGAAACCACTCGTACTAGTATATGACTTTCACTATTTTCGACCGTCTACATTGCAACGAGAAAATAGTCTATCGCAAATCCATTATTATTTCAACCTTTTTATATTTCGGCAACATGAACATAATTTATTTACTTACAATAATACAACTAAATTTAAATGTTGAATGTTCGTTAACAAATTTTATTTAATGAGTTTACCGTACGCAAAACAAACACTTAAAACTACATTTTGAACATTGTTGCTGACTCGAAACAACAAAGAATGAAATTGAACATCCTCCTCTTGATTTCATCTTTGTTTGTCCTTCTAGTTTTCGAATAAGCCAACATTTTTTATGAACTACATAAGCTGCTGAAGCATAACTACATAAAATTCAATCCTCAGTCTCACTATTGCAACTTCAGTTGTAATCATCAAAAATATACGATTATAAGTGCAAGAGAAATATATGAAGTATTATCAGTAGGCTTTGTTAAAAAAATAGAGAGCGTGCATCGCGACTTATAGCATGGCAGCAAAATCAATTGACAAAGAGTAAGCTAACAAATAATTTATTTTCATCGTATTTCCGATGACCCAGTAAGCAATCATGTTACACGCACAGCTGACATGCTTCAAAAAGAAAAAGGCAAGTAAAGGGGTTTGTCTTTCAGGTAAGTGTGCTCCAAATATTGTTGCGTTATATGTAATTTGCAAGCAATAACACTATTATGTACCTATTTGACGCAGGACATTAATAAAGAGAAAGATCAACGTGAATTACCAGCAACTGGATGCAAAACAAGGGAAAAGTGGTAAAAAATCTGATTATATGACATCGGTCAACAACTGTGCCTATAACCGTATGACACTGCCCCATTTACACATCTTCAAAATGCTTCAGTATGCCATTTTCTTTCATCATTTTTTTACAAGAGCTTCAGTGCTTTCATTCATCAACTTCCCCATTTACACATCTTCAAACTGCTCCAGTATGCCATTTTTGAACTTCCACTTTCCCTTCAACATACATGCACACCCACTGTCCATCACCAGAATTGACTACACCCACGTACAGCACTCAACACCATGGCCATCTCCTCTAAGCTCAAACTCCTTCCCCATTCATGCCGCAACCCCCACATTGCAGTCAGCGCCTAAATCCATGCCCAACAATCACCTTTTTTACTCCCACTTGCCTTTTTTTTAGAACAAAGAAAATAAATCCAACAACTTCATCCCTGTTGGAACAACAAAACAGTACTCACCTCAAACATCATCTTCCCATTTTAATACCCTTTTGAACGTTGTCAGCTCTTCCTTCACGTTGTTGTTAGAGAAGCCATCACCACATCGAACTCAGTGTGACAACCTCCTCTCAATCACCACGTTTCTCACCCTAAGCCTACTGGAAAAATCAACTCCTCCCCAAATCAACTCCATCCCAAATCTGGATTGCACCAAAACCATCAAATAAACTCCTCCCAAAATCCCAAAACCTACACCCTAAGCCTACTGGAAAAATCAACTCCTCCCCAAATCTGGATCGCACCAAATAAACCGCATAGAAACGGGTAGAGCATCTCATTTCTAGACTAAAGATCTAAGAATTAGGATTTATAGAATTTAATTCTATTTTGTAGAGATTTTCGAATGACACTTTTTTATACGTTTGGAGAGGAGAAAGACTGAGGAAGAGCAGTGGTTGAAGAATTTGGGGATCGTTTTGATTTAGGGTATAGGTAGAGACGCCAAAATTTCGTTGTTCCCAGTGCAGCGTGTGAGTAAAATACCAAATGTGATTTGTTTTGGAGTCAAAATTTCGCCGTTCCCACCAAAATTTCGCTAATATCTACAGGACATCACTTTTTTCAGTGTGCATAATTAGATTTTGCCTAAACCTACATAATTAAACATTATAAGCTAGAACCAAGTACAAATTTGTATTAAATATAATATGGATAACATGGGAATTAATTTGCTAAAATATTGTACATTACTTATTAATAATAATAATTATTATTAATTATTTCTTATTTCTTCTTACTTTTAATTAAATATAATTTATTAAAAGTTTATTTTGTATATTTTACTAATTACTCATTATTAAATACTTAACAATCATTATTAAAAATAATTACTACTTAGAGAACTTGGGAATTATTATTTATTTGTAAGGTTATTATCAGTTATTAATAATTACTAAAATATTAATAATATTAATTAGTTCTAATATTTAATAGGCCTCTATTATAATTGGTAGAAAAAAGAAATGCTGAATATTAAATATTATATATTTGTATTTAATTTTTACTGTTTATTAAAATCTTATTTATTAATTATTATAAATGTTATATTTATTATTAATAATTTTACGAATTATTATATAATTTAATTGCCAAATATTAAATATTACTTTGTAATTAAAATTGTCAAAAGACGGCAGATCAAAAGCAATGCCAGGGACTACTTACAACATTAAGTTTACACGCAAATAAAAAAAATCTATCAAAAGCGTACAAACTATAGCGCGGTTGTTAACTGCCAAATTATATTTATTAAAACTGCTGAAATAGTTACTACCAAATCAAATATTACTTATTAATAATTGTTATTAGTTAAGTTTTACTTATTTTCTACTTAGTTAATTATAATCGAGAGTAATACTTATTAAAAGCTTATGTTACTATTAATTAATAAGTAGCTACTTAAATATATTAACTATTAAAAATAAATTACTACATATTAACTATTAATTATTTAGTATAATTGACAAATATTATCGATTCCCAAGTTTATTATTAATTATTATTATTAAATATCAATATAATTAGTTATTAAATATAGATATTATAAACATGAAGTTTGTACTATGCATCTCTATTACAACCAATAAAATTAAAAGTTGTGATATATATGTTTATTACAACAGTGATTATTTCACAGTTGTAAAAAACATTTGTTACAACAGTGCGTTTTGCACAGTTGTAAAAAAGCATTTATTACAACTGTGCTTTACGCACAGTTGTAAAATAAAAGTTGTAATATGGTGTTTTTGTTGTAGTGACTAGTATATGTAGTGTATGTGGTAGTTGAAAACATGTATTTGAATAAAGAAGTCTGTGGATGAATAGTGAATCACCATTTATTTTGATGCCACTTTTGTCAGTATAAACAGTATATGGTTACAAACTCCATTAATATTTGAATGCATGTGTTAGTTGATGATTATCTATTGCGGTTAATCTGTTGAGTGATAAAAACGTATAAGCGTTGAATATTTAACGCTGACATGTTATGCGCTATGCCACGATATGTGGGCAATGAATGTAATAATGATTAATAAATGTCATTTGAATATAAACGACATATTAAGTTGAATTATATGATCATTAGTTCAATCTTGTTCCAAACTGGGAATTAATCGAAAATTTTAATAATATAATAATAGGTTAAAAATAAAAGTAAAATTTGATGTTCGATTTTGTACGGGTGTGAAGTATAATTCATTACAGTGAACATTTACAAAAGAAAGAAATGATTTTAGAGAAATCAAAAGCAGGTTATGGCATGTCGAAGTTTTTATTTTAAATGAATAGTATCCAGGAAAAGTGAAGTTTGGTTAGAGTATCTAGAAAAGGTTTTAAAAGCATTTTATTTACAAAACTTTTTTATTTATTTTTATACTAAATGTCCGGAAAATTTGGGTCTAGAATAATGAATTTTGAAAAAGATTATTATTTTAATATTAAAATAATATTATAATAGCCACTTAATGGAAATATTTGAATTTGAAGTGAAATATTGAAAATATGGTTAACAAAAATTATTAGATAATTAATAAACTATTTTAGAAGCAATTCGATTTAATTTTAATATAAAATCGAAGTTTGGTTTGAATAAAACTCGTTGCGTAGTGGTAGTTCACGAATTTCGGCCATTGACTTCAAACTGACATACCGGGAGATCCAACAGTCGGATTTTCCTAAAATAAAACCATTTGGTTCAAAATGAAAAGAGCTTTCAAATGAGTATAAGAGCTTGAAAATTTAACGGTTAGATCTTGAGATAATTTCAAATCAATTTTGAATAAAAACAGTGTAAGGGTCGTTAGTGACCCGAAAATAAATTGTAATGAAAGGTGATATTTTTAAATTATTAAAAATTAGGGAAATATAATGATAAATCATAATAAATGATTTCAAAATTATTTGGAAAAGAAATATGATGTTTCGAACTATAATTCGGACATTTGTGTTTTCAGCCTAATTGACTGAAAACAGAAAATGACGTTTTGAAATTTTATGTTAAATAAACTTAAATTATTTGAATTATGATTTGAAAGAAGTGTTTAGATTAATATTTTTATTTAGAAAAGTTTTTGAATTTAAATAAAAATTGGATTTGGATAGAAATAATATTCGGATATTTGGTATTGATTATCGTTGCGTAGACAGTTACTATTTGAGGAATTTGAAAGACATTTATATCGTTATTCCAAGAATAGTGCTTGTTGATTACGAGAACTGTTGTTAAGTATAAGTTGATATAATTCTGTTTGAGTTTTTTAAAATCAATTGGATTGGGGTTTATCGTGAACAATGTTTTAAATAATGTTTGTTCTTTAACCCGGTTAAAAGAGAAGTTGATTTCTCGGAATTCGTTGAAATAAAATCTTTATTCAATTTGATTATACAGATATGAACGAAAGAAGTTTTTCCCTAACGAACAATAATGGGAACGAGCTTAAGTATTTCTTAATGAAAGATAAGCGTGTTTTTTGTGTAAGCAATAAAATAAGAAATTGTAAAGAACGATTTGAGTAAAAGAACATTCCTAAAATGGAATAAGACTCATGATGTCTAGTATATCTTAATTGATTTGAAAAATGTGATAGTTATTCGGGATGACCGATTTCGACCTATTTTGAATAACTATACGACAAGTATTGAAGATACCCGAAGACGGTGGTTGAAGACCGAGGACCTTCACGTCGTTTGGATTATTGCTGATGTCTCGATTGGTGTGCACACCCAAGACAAGATTATAAATAGCAGTCATCCAGACGTACTTGGAGATTGACCGAATATGCAATGACCTCTCTCGCTAATTGGACAAGGAATAAGGTGCCTTCGGTTTCATTCAAACCCAGAACGGACTTGTAAATGAATGTGTACTTAACGTTGTATTTTACAACATAACCTATGGTTTCTATTGATGTAATATTAGTTGGTAGCGGAGAATTTACTCTCTTAGCTTAACACCCTCCTCTGAGACTTATGTACTCAGAGGGTTATATATTATCAGACACCGATTATCTGTTGTGAATTGACAATTTGACATGCTGAGTGCTGATAGGTCAAAGCTTACTGTTGAAAAGCAGAGCTTTGAGGATGATGATCAAAACATGGCTGATATAGTGTAGCTTTGTGTTGAACGTGACTGTAAAGCCTCACAACACGTGAATGGTGGTAAAAAGATAATGGACCGCAATGTAAGGACTAATGTTTCCTTCTATGCCATGGTATGGAGCCCAGGCATGTATACTTATGTGGATGATGGATCGAGGCGCCTCAGATGATAGTCAAATACGACCAGGTCAACAGTCAGATATGACCAGGGAGCGTTATGTTCAGGATAAACATGAAATCATCGAGAATTGGTGGTTCGACTTTACTGCTCCGAAGGATCACATGCGTGTGAGTCCTGGACATCTCACTAGAGATGGTCTGAATGGATAAGGAAGATCCTTTTCCTTGGTCATTGTCGGAATCTAACTTCCAATACAAGCTTACGTTTTCATCTACAACCTAATAAACAACATAATGGGATAGGGCATTATGCGAGCTATGATTTTTATATTTATTTTTGAAAGTGATTTCCGCACCTATATATTAATACTAATATCAAATCATTTGTTTTGAAGAATATCAAGCATGTTATGCTATTATAAGGTAAAACTCTATCCTCCAGTATGCGTTGCATTGTGTGATGGATTTTCAAAAGCTTGAATTTCGAAACCTTTATATCTGGGTTGATGATTATATGATATGGGTTACGGTTTCTTATCTTGTTTTAAACTGATTAATCCATGCCTAACACGAGTGTAGTTTTCTTGGGTCAGATCCGAGTGTGTATTTCAGGATCGAACAGGTTGATGATGATTTTCAGCTGTTTTTGAAAAGCAGGAGTTCTTCGTCAGATGGCAAGGCGTACTGTATTATCTACACCTGGATGTATATGGATCGAAAATGCAAGAATGTGTTTTTAAATGATGTAAAAGTTTCCAATGTAAAGTTATATATCAAATATTATACTTTGTTTCTATTCCATTGTGTTTTTCTTTGATAAAATCCCGATGAATCGAGTTTGCGACATTTGATTTTATGGTACACAAATACCGCAGATGTGTTAACTATTGACTATTCAGGATTGGAAATTTGGTTTGTCTTAGAACCTTCCATGGATGATTACCCTTCGAATCAGACATGTATTGTTTATGGTAGGTTCAAAGGGCAGAGTTCTGCATGTGACACCCCACGTCTGTTAATGTCACTCTATATAGAATGCATTAAGTTTTGTGAAGCTTTATAGGCAAAATAAGAACATAATATCCCAAGACGGACATGTAAAATAGTAGCGGAATCAAAAACTTTATTTGAATCAAAATATTATGGTCCCAAATACTGAGTTTACATCATAAGTTTGAAATAACCAATTACATTAATAATCTATCTTGCCAAAAATATCATAGTACAAAAGCATAAAACCATATTTCCCATGCGAAGCCATAAGAGAGTTGACAAGAAGTCAAAGCGACACATCAGTATCCAAAATCCAAGCTAATCTAAAAGAATCCAAATCAACTCTAAGCACTTGAAACGGAAGAGAGAGAAGAGGAAACAAAAAGGGCCAGACATAAAGTCTGGCGAGTCCATTTACTTCTAAATATAAACAAATAAATAAAAGTATCATGGCAGGTATATAAAAATTGGAAGAATAAGATAACAATAACAAGGACAAGTGTGAACTGATCAAGATAGGTTTGAACAGAATATATTGCACTTCTTAAATATGTTTCTCTGCACCGCACCAATAGTTGTATATCCGGAATAGAATGATCCCTACAAATACAGTTCCATTACATTTCCTTGTTTGTTAGGTTACCAGGGATAACAACACTCAACGCTTGTACACATGTCGTACCCATTTACTTCCTGCTGGATTAACCTAATATGGTTTATATGTAGCTACCTCTTAATACTGAGGTACACCCCATGGTACCCCAGTCGCACAGTCTCCCCCGTAATACCACAGAAAAGTAAACAGTCCCTCATCTTACGCCGGAGTGACGTACGGATCTCTATATAACAATGTTATGTTTCGCATATATCTGTCATTACTATGCTACGTAAGCATACGGACTGCCACCATTGATCGAATCACATTTCATTCTGGAGTAATGCCCTCAAGTCTACGATACATCACCTAGAGTAGTCATGCATGTATCTAGACTGTACCACCTATGTACAGCAATTGTAGCTCGATGCCTCAATTGCACGTCCTCTTATGTGCACCGAGTTCCATGGAAGGGCGATACAAGAAACACAAAAATCGGCCAGGAGCTTTTCCATATCTGTACAGGCCCCTCGTTAAGAGCCTCTATAGATATTCCTAGGGTTTGTTTTCACGGTGGCTATAGCCCCTCCTAGGCCCTTCCCTCAACTAGTAAAGACTACAAGAGCTAAACGACTACCCATAAAGAAAACAATCTAAACATCCATTTGCAGTCTTCCCTCAACCACCGTACCCCGATAGTGAAGGGAGAATGGTCTACTGGTTTTATCTCTAGTCTTTCTGCATCTCACTGGCTGCCGACAAGGGGTATCCGACGAGTTACTATCCATGTTGGTTGTGACCCTTCTCCTCCACGTTGAGGCATCCGTCGAATCACCCTGGTGTTACCGCGTCACAACATTCTGACTACATAGATACTTCTGCAGTCAAGGCCCACCTACCTAGTAGTTACGCGTAGACCCAACCACTGCGAGCACAGCCTAAAACATCTGCCACCACACAGAGGAGTACTAGGAGCACTTTACATACCTCAGGAAGCCATGTGCTTCCCCTTCCATTTCTTTGGAGCAGTCAGAACAATCAGATGAATGTGTGCTCCTCCTCATTCCTTATAACACCACGATGATCTACCCCGTTGGGTTATTCACCCTCAAACGTGCGGACTGGTCCTAGTGCCTCACTTTAATATGTCGTTAGACCCTATGTCTAATCATTTTTTACGCACTTGCCTTACCTCATCAGGTTACCATTTAACTTGGTTATTCCCATTCATGTTGAATTCTTAATCAAGTTACCAAATTCCTCTTGCTTATTAATTTCAGTTATATAACTTAACCAATTTGAGTTTATTAATAAGCCCACAACAAGTTATTCTTTAGATTGTGGTCCAAGGCCTCTGATCCACAATCCCTTTATATTCTTGTTTGGTTAACATAACATGTTCTACTTAGCAGGTAATTATGCATATCTAAATTCTATCATTTCTACCAGTTATGCTTACCCTAAAAGGTGCCTTTAATTTTGTAACTTTATTATTTCTACCTGTTATGTATACCACTAGGTGTCTTTAATTACATAACCTTATCGGGTTAAGTTTATGGGCCTATATATGAATATTACCCACCCCCTCAGATTTACTTAACCCACCCCATGTTCAACCAATTTTATTTAACCCCAACTTTTGTTTATATTCATACAATCCCTATGGATTCAATCAGGTTAAGTATTCGAGATTTATTACCATATTTTCATTTATGGTTACAGTATGCTAGACCTCCCACATTAAGCCTGCCATTTGTGGATGCTGGATATGCCGGGCGGGTTCGGGCAGACTTATTCCACAAATTGAGCTTAACCTCGTGTCTGAGGACGTCTCGTATTTGTACACTTGGACCTCTCACATTAGATTCAACACTTGCAGTCGCTGGATATGCCGGTCGGTTCCGGGAAGACTTCCACCACAAGTGCAATCTAACCTCGTGTCATAAGTGTATTTATAGTTCCTATTCTGTAATTCTAGGCATTTCATTATTATCCAGTTTTACCTATGTCCTTATAGGTGTTCATGCCCATTTTCTCCATATTTTATTATATGCCCAATTCATTATTCAAATTATAGATTTTTATGCCCCTTTTCAATTCATCTTTTAATTATGCACCATATGCTCTTTTTCCCATGTCATAAAGGCATATATATGTATACTATGCCAAACCCAAATCCACGTTTTTCCAATTTATACCCCAAGTCCCTATTCACATTTTTCAATACAAGTTATACCCAAATTCATATTCACATATTTTTCCAATGTATGCCTAAAATTCATATTCACATATGTTCCAATTTATGCTCCAAATCAATATTTACACGTGTTCCAATTTATGACCAATTTCATATTTACATATGTTCCAATTTATGCCCCAAAACCAATATTTTCACATGTTCCAATTTATGCCCAATTTCTTATTTACATGTGTTCCAATTTATGCCTAAACAATTACTTACACATGTTCCAATTTATGCCCAATTTCATATTTTACATATGATCCAATTTACTCCCAAATCATATTTTGCATATGTTCCAATTTATGCCAAATCATATTTTCCAATGTACACCTAAATTCATATTCACATTATCCAACACGATATATGCCCCCAAATCCACATTCGTATATTTCCAAATTTTATGCCCAAATTTATATCTTTCCCAATCGTTCCCAATTTCGCACGTTAGCATATTTTAGCGTTAGGCCTGGGCTCGAAGGTAGCCTGACTATATAAAAATAAAAGGGAAAAGAGGGAGAGAAGAGAATCAAGAATAGGCATAGTAACGGTTCAATAATAAACTGATAGAAATAGGCATATTATGACAAAATTTGACATGGTGACGATATGAACGTATAAAGGCAGACCTGATAATTATGTCACAACAGAACTTGTTTAGGCATAGATCCAATATCCAATTTTTATCTACATTTTTTGATTACCAATTAAACATTTAGATCTAAAAATAACTTGAACTCACAGTGAATAGATCTAAGAAAATGGATCCAAATTACTACGAAGAACATGTTGGACTTGCTGTAGCAATCATTGAATTTGTATAATCTTTGCTGATTTGGAATTGGAGAAGGAAAGGCCATTCAGTCTATGTTGCAGCAGTGCTCCACCATTGCCACTATTTTTTTTAGATGAATAAAAGCCTAGGCTTAGGTTCCTATTTATAGGCGTTTAGCAACGTATTTAGACCAGAAAATAGTCCACGTTCACTGAGTGCTTCTTTATTTGCGCGCAATCCTTAATTTAAATCATGTTTATTCGCATTCAACTCTAATGCGTATATAAAACCATTCTATTTTGTGCATCGCATTTGTTTAACTTTTTATCGCCATGTATATATATACATATATATATATGCACATCTCTTCTTATTTTCATGCAATTAAATCCATTAATTGATTGCTCATAATACTTTCTCTAATTTATCCTTCTCTTTTTATATATATATATATATCATTTTAAATTTGAATTGCATGTTTATGCATGCGCTATCTTTATTATTAATTTATTAATAATCTTCTTCGTTTTATTCTGCATGCACAGATATGTTACTTTATTTAACACATTACATTCTAATTATTACATGCATTTATTAATTCATTTTTATTAATACATTTTATTTTTTTCTCAATGTATGTTTTTCATACATTTCAATTAATTCATTAACTTTTCTCTTTCTAAACCTTATCTATGCATGTCTTTCTTTAACTGCAATCAATTATACTAATATTATTCATTCCTATGCATGCAATCAAATTTAACATTAATGTATCAAATGTACATTCTCTTTAATATCCTTATGTAACTTTGCATTGCAAATATTTCTTGCAGCTTTGTTCCTATGTGTGCATTTTTTTCTTTTTACTTCTCTCTTCAATGATTCCTATGCATTTTTTCTCAATGTATGTATTTTTTTTATCTCAGGAGCCAAAAGAGATCATGACCTATAGACCCTTAGTGATTCCGATGACTGGAAGGCATTTAGAGGATGATTAATTTCGTTTTGGGATATATAATGTATACATAGATGTTAGCTTTGTTTTTTGGGTATAAGGACTTATATATATTTTGTAGCATGATACCATTTTGTATAGGCCACCTTAAGTGCATATTATATGCTCAGGTAGGTCGGTATAGATGGATATACATCTCTTATACCTTAAGTGGCACTATACACTAGGGTATAGGTTATGTCTGTGATATGGTTGATATTTTATTTAAAAATATATTATATGAAATGCCATTCTTTCAGTTTTATATATATATAGTCTTAGTACTATGTTCTTCGCTTTGTCTTCTTTCCTCTTCGGGACGAAAAGTTTATAAGTAGGGGAGGATCTAGCGACCCAGAAATTCTGATATATTGAAAATACGAGTTTTTAAGGATTCAAAATAACCGCGCACAGTTCTGGATACATACACTCATTTTTAAATACGATTTCAAAAGGTATAACAATAAGTTAAGTTATTTAAATCAGTTTTATCAACTTATCAGTTCAAACAATTTTGGTCAAAGATGAATTTTTAACACTATTAATGAAATTGTAAAATTTGGAGACAAATATTTGAATACAGCCTGTATAATAGTTAAGATAAGGTTATTAGAGTTTAAAAATAATAGTCAACAAGGATATTTTGAAAATAAATATTTTAGTGTTAGTTAAAAAAGGTAGAAAAAGTAGAAATTTTATGAATGATCTCGAAATTCGACGAAACCAATTTTATCGAATCCATAATGATAAATAATGACAAGTTTCCAAATTTCAAGTCAATCGGAGTTTGTGTGTGAGCATGCGTAATATAAACGCAGGTCAAGATAGTGACATTATTAATGATGACATTATTATTGATGGATCCATATTGATGATCGCTGATTGTTAAGGGTTGACTTGATCCTAATGATCAAACCGTATAGTTGTGCATTTGGATTTCATATCCATATAACGAATTGATTTCAGGGTATTGATGATTGTTAGTATGTGAACCCATTTGTTGCTTTAGTATAGTTATATTCTTAGCTTAATGCTAGGACAAACACTTAGTTGTATATCCTTCGCGTATGGCATGCGAACATTAGTCGAACCCCTGATTGTAGTCACTTCCCCAACTCTTTTGATTAAGATTTTATCATCATGTTATAATGTATCATTATTTATTATTACTCATTGTTAATTAAACTGACCCGTATGTGTTAATGCTTAGGCCAGACTGAGCTATTTCTGGTATCCGAAGATGATGTTGGTATGATTTTGCTTACGCCGTGGATCTAACTGTTTTGGGTTTCCCAACTTAGCTGTTTTGTGTAGATAGTTGTATTTGTTCACTTTACTTTGATAATGTACCTTATTCTTTTGACTTATTGTTCATATTATGGTTGTATGCCACCTTTTTGGGACATTATGTATTGTATATTTTATGTATCTGTATATGATGCTGTGTTTGCCATTCTATAATGGATATTATGGAGTTAATCAGTTTTGTTCTATATCATCTTCTACAAATCATAATTTTGTATCAGCTAAGAATTAAGATTGTCAATCCACAAAAGTAAATATACATGTTAATCCATACAATATAGATTGTTAAACCCCTCAAAAACCGCACACATATTTATATATAAAGTCTGTATGAAAATCGTGGGACAAACTTCGTTAAGGTTGGTCGTATCTGGTTCTACCCAGTACACATGGACAGTTACAAAGGATAAGGGGCGATCACACAGAATAAGGTTCAAGCACCAGCTCCAAGGTTAAAAATGGCAAGGAAAAAGCGAGTTGAGTCGTCCGCTCAGCACAGTCAGGATCAGTCACATGATCTGTTCTGCAGTCGTTCGTTCATAATAAATTGATAGATCGTGCATAGCAGGAAATGCAAAGAAAATCATAGGTTGCACATATGTTCCATTTCCGCTCATAGAATGTAACTCCAATCGCCCACTTGATACTCGATCAGCTGTTAATACCAGATGCTGCTCACCAGTCGAATGGATATCAGTTCTCAAAGGGTCATACTTACATCTCAGACTACGGTATCGTTCGCCCGTTCATAATCAAACAAGCTGCATCAACCAAATGTCATCCATCGGTAAATCATTCTTGTACATGCCAGGAAGCTTTGATAGGTCGCATGTACACTCAACACTCTCCCATCCATTCAATATACGCAGACCTATGCGGTCGCTCACTCTTATAAAGTCACTTCACACAGAAAAGCTAGAAATAGCTGTCACCAGTTGGCTACAGCTAAGCGGGGGCATGTTCGTGATTAGTAAGGCAGGCTATCTGTAACCTAAAATGGGGAACTTCGATTCATTTCTTCGAGGGAGGCTCACCTATAAAAAAGCCATGGCTGCCACTATAGAGGGGGGCCTCTACCACCACGAAGTGCTGCTAAATTCCATCCTTAGCCATTCCTTAAACGTTTCAGCCATGGTCATCATCACCATTCGAAGATCTTTCAACAATTTGGCCATGGCATCCGTCAAAATCTTATAGGTGCAAAAGATCGAAGACCTC
Source organism: Allium sativum (assembly GCA_030737875.1). Lineage (NCBI taxonomy): Eukaryota > Viridiplantae > Streptophyta > Magnoliopsida > Asparagales > Amaryllidaceae > Allium > Allium sativum. The sequence continues at coordinate 702,459,803 of CM060915.1, forward strand.
TTCCTTCTCCATCACCTATCCGTCCTACTCCATTATAGATCCTTCCATTCTTCCATTGAATCTTGTGAATCTAAACGAAATTTGTATGTAAAAGTGAGAATATATTAAATGAATAAGAAGATGTACAAAGATCAAGAGCTGATATGTCTTGTAATCATCATCATGATAATGCAAAATCCATTCACAGTGGATGTAGGCCTAACACAAGGCTGAACCACTGTAAAACCTCGTCTCCATTTTGTTTTCCTTGGCAATTTTACTTTCAACTATTGTTGAGTATGGCTCCACTTATTTTTTAACTATATAGGTGAAGTACATTCATTGTACCCTTGGTGTTTGAAACATTTTTGATGAAAACATTTGGCGCCCACCGTGGGGCTGTATTTGCATCCTTCCATGTAGAAACTCAACGAGATCTTCTCAGAAAACTCTGCTTGAAATCATGGGTATACCAAAGGAGACCATCCGCGAAGTCAATGACCCCACCGACAATACTAATATTGTCACATTGCCCGCCGCTCATTTCGAGACAGGAGAATCGTCGAGAGCCAAAATTACTGTAACAAAAAGAGAATTGGAAGAAGCTAGCGGGACTGATGAGTTAGATAACCATCGCAAACAGCGCAATGATGAAGAAACTTGAATCAATGTTTGCTATTCAAGCCGCTACTGCAAAAGCCACGCTAAGTGCCACTTGTTTTCTACCTACTCGAACAAGGAAAGCCTATGATATAGAATCCTCTGCTTTGAGCACAAAACCAGGAAATTCTGTTCGAGAAGCTGTATATCATGCTGACATGGACCACGGAAAAGCTAAAGCACCTATGTGCAATCCCTCCGATGGAACAACCTCTCAATGGCCAGATGATCCTACGAAAGGGGCATTCCTCTTGAAGGAAACCCCATATTCCCCGTCTTCAAATTGTAATTACATGCCTGGGTATGAAGGTGGCAAGGAAGAAGGTGCTCGTTCCATGGGTCAGAACAAAGAGCAGGAATGTATCTCAGAAATGGCGTGTGAAATTGTGAAAAAGAGCTTCAAACAAGTGTACAATCGAAAGGAGTGGGAATTTCTTCCTACTAAGACCCCACTCACCGAGAGAATTAAAATGGCTATACATCTGCAGGAATTTAAGCCTCCAGCACTGCAGTCCTATGAAGGAACAAGTGACCCCAATGTATTCCTATGCAAATATGATCAGCATATGGGCGGGGCGCATGCCACCAACGAGATAAAATGCCTATACTTTCTGACTTATTTAGAGGGGGTGGCCTACCTCTGGTTCACAAAGCTACAGCCAAAATCTGTGGACGACTTCGCTACCTTGGCCAAATTATTCAATAAGCAATTCATATTCCAAGCAGCCAGAATCCGGGATGTCATGGAGTTAATTGAAATACAACAAAGACCAGGAGAGTCTATCAAAGATTTTCTCACCCGCTTTAATATGGCAATGGCTAAGGTTGAAAATTATGAACCCCAACTAGTGCTGAAGGCCTTAAATGGGGCCATACGTAGAAAGACCAGGTTAGGACGGTGGATTAAGAAGAAGAAACCAAGCACACTCGAGCAATTACTTAGTAAAGCCGAAGAATATATGAATGTTGAAGAGAATACATCGTGTGAACAACAAAAAGGTAAAGGTGGTGCGCAAAGTGACTTTAGCAGTTAGAAGAGGAACAACGAAGGAAAAGATAACTGGGTTAAGAAAAATCTATGCTTCTTTAAGAATTCTGAACACACCCTCCTCAATGACACCATAAGGAATATTTTCATGGCAACTAGGGATACGGAGAAATATCCGATCCCAAAACAAATGCAAGTCAGAGATGTCGCTATGAGATCAGGGAGGTTTTGTCAATTTCATAACCAGCCAGGACATGATTCCAATGACTGCAAGCACTTGAAATCATTAATTGAGGGTCTGATCAGGAGGAATCGTTTACAACAATACATACGGGTTCATGAGCATTATCCCAACTCTTCATACGCAAGGGGAAACAAGTAATGTGTAGATCGTACAAACCATATCAGAGACGGTACTTACTTAAGGACCAGAAGCCAACCTTCTAGTGTTGACAATCGTCAATAAGCAACTCCCATCACTCTACCTTGATCTATTACTTTTGTCTTGTCCTATTACTTCAGAACCAATAGTTACTCTATTCTACCCTGTAACTTGCTATATTAAAGAAAGTAATCAATAGTAACTTACCTACAAATGCCTTACAAATCAAGAATTTTGCATTTACCTAAGTAACATACTTCCGAGCTCAAGTTGGTTTCTTAAAATGTAGGCGTAATGGAAGTGGTCACCCATTGACAACTAAATCATACCGGAAGGTTTCCAAAAACATGTTTTAAGCAAAAAAACTTGGGAGCCAAAAATATCATGCAAGTTGAGTTAGATAAATAAGCACTTCGCTTTGGAAGGAAAATAAATTATTATGGAAAGACGTAGCAAACAAACTCCAAGTCAGAAGGGTACATTTTTTGACGCCACACTTTTCACTATGGAACACGCCAAACTCTTAGCAAACGTCCGTAGGAGAAGTCAACGTCAAGCTTTGAGGAAAATTACAAAGAAAACTATCAAATTTGTCCCACGGATGAAAATTGTTAATCCCAAAAGAGGCACCTTGTTAGGTGTAGGATACAAAGTCTTTAAATCGATCAAAAAACTCGATAAGAAGAATTAGTGTCCACCTCCCGGGATGAAGCATAAAGTTGGAAAGGCCAGTATAACAGAAATCCTAGCCGAAAGGGGTAACAAAACAACAGAAATCCTAGCAGAAAGGGGGTAACAAAACAATTCAGAAATCCTAGCCGAAAGGGGGTAACAGAAATCCTAGCCGAAAGGGGGTATCAGAAATCCTAGCCGAAAGGGAGTATTCATTCTAGGTCTTTCTTGAATTTAAAATAACTAGATCGAGCAAGGACATAGAATGGTTTGAAAACTTGAAACCCAAGTCCTCCACTTGGGGTACGTATTCAAAACCAATCTCCAAAGGGCATGGGTCACCGAGTCGGTGAGGAGTGGGGTTGAATACATTAAAAAAACACGTATATATATATAAGAAAGCGTGTTCAGTCGAGCGAAAGAAAAAAATTGAATATGGAAAGCACAAACCTCTCTGGGGGCACTTTTTCAAGTCCAAACTTCGAAGGACTTGAATTAATAAATTACTAAAACACGAGTAAATGCATGAATATCTAAGATTACAACTAACCTGTAACGATAATCTTACACGCCATAAGTCGAGCACAGTCGTACGATTAACAAAGTACCAAATCATACAAATGAACAACGATAAAGATCCAATGCGCAACACACTAACGAGAAGATAATTAAACCTTATATGTATATGTAAAGAAAAATTACGACACCATGAGCCAAGGCCAAAATCAGTCATAAAATCACCAATAAAGCATATGGTAATCAACCGGGCTGACACGCGTATAAGCAAGCCATTCTAAACACAGCACATTAAGACAAACGGCAGGAATAATTAAAGATAAAGCTAGCAAGTTATAATTTTCAGGTGGAAAAAGCAGTGGCCCTCTCCTGGGATTCAAGGGCCTTAATAAGCTCAAATTTTTCTTTCTCCAAAGCATGGATTCGGTCGGTGTTCTCTCTGTATAACCTCTGAAGATCACCAGCAAGAGTGTGCCAAGCACCCGATCGCTTTACAATATAATCCCTGACTTCTACAATAAGGCCACCAATCAAATTCGGGCGCGCCTTCAACTGGTTAAATTCAGCGAGCATGCATTCTTTCATAAAATCCATTTTCCATCAACAATCCATTTGTCATACGGGTCTATGTCCAAGTCAGGGTATATACCTTCTAAACACCAACCCTCGAATCGCTCGGCAAGTGTTGGATGACATGAATTAGGAATGTAAAGAGGCCTATGAATGGTTGTTTGAAGATCGACAGAGTTCGAGGTAAGGGACAGACAAGCCAATGGTGGCTAGGTAGAATCAACTTGAATGTCCGGGACGAGAGGTTCATCTAGTGAACGACATCTCCAAGGATCACTTTTGCCCAAATTTCTTCAATTCTTTGACCTGTTTCTCCTACCAACCTTCTTCACTACTTTCTTCCTTGGTCTTTCTGACATAAAGAATTTCATCCTTGAGCCTGAGCAAAAGACCAAAAGATATTTCAGTATATGTCAGACACCAAAAGGCTATTTCAATCTGAAGTTTGGATAATTGTCAGAACAGCCCAACTAAGTTTAAGCGCGAGCTGAAGCTCCGCTTGGTTTAAGCCTACAATATCTGGGGCATTCCAGAAAACGGCTTATAGGCAAAATCAAGTCAAAGTTCTTTTAAAAAAAGGGAGTTACATGTCATCTAGGTTCGCATTGAAGGAACATCTTCATCAAACAGACTTAATTGTTTCCAAAATCCCAATCCATATTCAAACTGATCGAACATCACTTAAGAACTCCTTAGCTCGAAACTATTTATGAAATCGGCAACTACTCGAGCAAAGCAAGACAAGGTAAAAAGTGAAAAATCACTTAAAATAAATCATGGTATTTTGGATCGAAAGAAAAGTTGCCTTAATCAACCGAAAGTTACTGGAAGCATGAAACAGAATAGTGAGCTAAGAGAACTAAGAATTTTTTTAATGAAAACCAAGGCAAAAATTAAAGAGTATGGATTGCCATGTAAAGTTCTCTAGAATAGTCCTACCATCAAAAGGTTTCTTCGAGAAAAGATGGAATGGAGAAGTAATGCAAAGAAAGCTAGTCCACAATGTTCTTGCTACGTCGGCCTCGTCAAAATCGAGGCGAACCAGCTAAACGAGTATATTAACCCCCGAAAGCTAACTCGCTCGAACCGTTATGTTATGCCTGGCAGTGTGTACGACTTGATCTTGGTCAATTCAGAACAATCGAGATCCATATAACCCCTTAGAAACTAAAGATTTAATCCATCAAACTGCTACAGTCTTTCTTTTCTTTCTTCTTTCGAAGTCCGTAATCTTCCATGAAACTAGGGAATCACGAACTTTGAAGAACAAAAATGTTTATCCCTAATTGGTGTATCAAATCTTCATAAAATGCACAAGACAATCGCTGTAGAGTTTAAACTTACATGAACGACCCAAGATATTCGAATCATTCAGATAAAGTAGAAGGTAGTCTTACATAACCAAAGCTGAGCATATCAGCGACGAACACATAACATCGAAGTTGATGGGTCTCGCACCAGTCATACACTTAGGCTCGAATATGCCAAAGGGCAAAGCGGTCCTAGCAAGCTTAGGATATTCGTACCTAAAATATGGATCGCCCGCTCTGATATCCAAGGGTTGTTTGCATGTAACCTAGAGAATAGCAAACAAGCGCAGCCTAGAGAGCCAGCTGTCTATGTCTAATGAATTCGGCCTCTTATGAAACTCAAAGATGCTAAGAATGTTGGCATATATAATATCTTTACAAGTTTCGATCGGTCGCTCATCTACCATCAAACACAGATGCTCCCACCAGGCAGTTGCAAAAGGCTCAACAAGATCCGGTCGACCATTCTTACACTAACCGGGAAGCTTTGATAAGTCATGCCTATGCACTTATTGCCTCTCCATCTGTTCAATATGCTAGGACCGATGCAATCACTTGTTCCTAAGCATTTATTCTCTCCTATGAAGCCGCTCATCCAAGACAGCTGGAAACAACTATCGCCACTTGGCTACAGCTAAGCAGGGAATGTTTGTAATTAAAGAAGAATGATCAATCCATTCACGTAACATCTGGAAGATCAGATGTGAGGAGTGAACAATAAGCCTATATATCATTCAAAACCTCGGGTGTGGGGAATAGCAAACACTCGATTGATCATCGATATCGGAAAACGTCTGACCCGACGAAAGATAATGATACAAAGCATAAATCATCTAAAAAAGTTATTGGATCTTAATGCAAAGTAAAAGTACGACAAAGTTAAAGAGAAGGCTTAGAGTACAATAAGCAAAATGCATTACCACCCCCACATCACAAGTCCAACACAGAAGTTTCAAACACAAACCAACATAAATGTAGTTAGGGAGGGCCGACACCCGCATATACAACCGGTTGAAAGCATGGGATAAAGGACAAAGCAAGGTAATCGTTGTACATGGTTCCATTTCCTCCTACTACTAGATCTGGTTGGTTTCACTTTTTCTTAGAAGAACGATGCAGTGATTCAAGGGCCTTGATAAGCTCAGTCTTATCATTCTCTAAAGTACTGATCTGTCTGACATTTTCCCTGTTCAATCTTTGGAGATCACAGGCAAGCGTATGCCAGGCACCCAACCGTCTCATAGCATGATTCTGACCATATCAGTTCCCTCCTTCATCTGATCTTTGATGGTGTCAAGATGAGCCAACATAAAGTCTTTCATGGCGTCCATCTTTCCCGCCACGACCCAGTTGTCGTACGGGTCTACTTCCAAATCAAGGTATGTGCCTTGCAGACACTAACCCTCCAATCATGCAGCAAGCAGCTGATTGCATGGATCGGGGGCATAATGAGGCCTTTGCACAATCGCTTGAAGATCTGCAGAGGTTAAAATAGAAAATGCAGAAGTCAGAGATGGTTGAAGAGAGCTGTTTTGAGTGTGTGGCATGGAAGACTTGTCCAGCTCGAGGCATGTCGACTTGTCTAGCTTGGGGCATTTTATAATACTACCTTCGTTCGGATTCCTCTTCTTCTTTCTTTCCCTATGGATCTTCTCCACCCTTTTTCTCTTTAGTCTTTTTAGCAAAGAAAGCTTCATGCTCGAACCTAGGAGAAGAATGAAGCTGATTACAAATTGGGCCTAAGGGGATGTAAATAGCCTAATTTGGAGTACACTTTGAAAACTGTTAAAAGCACAACAATTGGAGACATATAACAAAGGTGTTTCTGACTTTTAGAGAAATAACAAGACATGGATGTGCAGACTAAGATCGCTGGTGAACAGTAAGAAGATGCAAAACTATCATCACAGCGTAATCATCATCAGTAGAGGGCATCGCAAATAACCGACGACCTTTAGAGCATTAAAACAAATCAAATCAAAATAAAACCTGAGTCGTGAAGCTTCAAGGCTGAGTAGTTTGGCCAGTCGAATTCGCTGAAGAATCAATTATGGTTAAAATTTTGCCTTAAAGAGATGCCATCAGTAAGATCGAAGTAAAAGAAAAGGGGAAATATAAAAAAAGGATGACGGCATAAGTCCAAGAATAATATACGGGTGGAAAGTAAATAGGCCAAACTCAAGCTAAAAGCCCAAAAGCAATTCGCGAGATTATACGTCCTGAAACATAAAGCGACCAAACACATGTAAGAATTGTTCAAATCGAAGCTTGCATTATCTTCAATGAATACAAACTTTAAGGGAAAATGTTAATCCATACAATATGGATTGTTGAATCCCTCAAAAACTGCACACATATTGGTATATTAAATCTATATGAAAATCGTGGGACAAACGTCATTAAGGTTGGTTGTATCTAGTTCTACCCAGTACACTTGGACAGTTATAAAGGGTAAGGGGCAATCGTACAGATTAAGGTTCAAGCACCAGCTCCAAGGTTAAACATGGCAAGGAAAAAGCGGGTTGAGTCGTCTGCTCAGCACAGTCAAGATCGGTCACATTATCTTTTCTGCAGTCGTTCGTTCATAATAAACTGATCGATCGTGCATAGCAGGAAATGCAAAGAAAATCAAAGGTTGCACATGTATTCCATTTCTGCTCATAGAATGCAACTCCAATCGCCCACTTGATACTCGATCAGCTGTTAATACCAGATGCTGCTCGCCAGTCGGATGGATATTAGTTCTCATATGTTCATACTTACATTTCAGACTACGGTACCGTTCGTCTGTTCATAATCAAACAAGCCGCATCAACCAAATGTCGTCCATGGGTCAATCATTCTTGTGCAAGCTAGGAAGCTTTGACAGGTAGCATGTACACTCATTGCTCGCCCGCCCATTCAATATACCCAGTCCTATGCGGTCGCTCACTCTTGTAAAGTCACTTCACACAGGAAAGCTGGAAATAGCTATCACCAGTTTTCTACAGCTAAGCGGGGGCATGTTCGTGATTAGTAAGGTAGGCGATCTGTAACCTAGAAGGTAGAAATCCGATTCATTTCTACAAGGGAGGCTCACCTATAAATAAGCCATGGCTACCAATATAGAGAGGGATCTCTGGCCACCACGAATTGCTGCTAAATTCCATCCTTAGCCATTCCTTAAACATTTCAGCCATGATCATCATCACCATCCGAAGATCTTTCATCCATTTGGCCATGGCATCCGTCAAAATCCTATAGGTGCAAAAGATCGATGACCTCTTTCTTCTCCGTCGCCGATCCAACCTACTCCATCATAGATCCTTCCGTTCCTCCATTGAATCTTGTGAATCTAAACGAAATTTTTATGTAAAAGTGAGAATATATTGAGTGAATAAGAAGATGTACAAAGATCAAGAGCTGATATGTCTTGTAATCATCATCATGATAATGCAAACTCCATTCACAGTGGATGTAGGCCTAACACAAGGCTGAACCACTCTAAAACATCGTCTCTATTTTTGTTTTCCTTGGCAATTTTACTTTCAATTGTTATTGAGTACGGCTCCACATAGTTTCTAACCATATTGTTGAAGTATATTCATTGTGCCCTTGGTGTTTGAACCATTTTTGGTGAAAACAATAAATAACGCAGTTTATCGGTACTCTTGGTGTTTATCTGATACAAGACTTATGGATGGTTGCTCCTAACAAGCCCTTTTCTCTGCATTAATAGACGACATTCCTCGTAATTCTCTTTACTAACGTAAGTCTTGAGGTGGAGCTTTAAATTTTCTTGATGAGTGCATTATAATAGGAAGAAGTAAGCGGGGTTCAAGCTGCTGATGTATTTGAAACAATGACATGATTATTGTTGATGAGAGATTTCAAGTTTAGAATTGATCATAAGCTTGGTGCTGAGCTAGTTATTAGGCTACCTAGTTGGGTGACACCAATGGAAACGAAGGAACTAATTTGCAACTAGTAGACTTGGAAGGAATAATCTTCATCCGAAGCAGTTCGCCATATGGTACTATCACATTGTTTGAAGCTCGATGGATTGTTGAGAGTGTGTACCGACTATAGAAAATTCAACTAGAAGACGGTAAAGAATAAGAACCCTTTACCAATGATTGTTGATTTGTTTAATTGGCTAAGTCTGTCAAAGGAGTTCTCTTAGTTGGACTTGGCTACTAGTTTTCATTAATTGAGAGTAGTGAAAGAAACCATTCCATTGATGGTATTTAATATAAGATACAATCATCTGAATGAATGGTTGTGCCGTTGGGACCAACGAGTGCGCTAGCTTTCTTCGTGGATTTGATGAACCGACTGTTTCAAGGGAACTTGGACAAATTCATGTTCATGTTCATAGATGATGTATTGATATATTTCAAGGATGCGAAAGACCATGAGACTCACCTACAGATTGTGTGGGGGACTCTGCAAGAGCATCAACTGAAAGAATTTTTTTCAGAAGTCACTTCTGGGAGAATGTAGTTAAGTCTGTTAGTCATATTGTTTCAGGGAAAGGACTGTTAATAGATCCTGCAAAGGTTAAAGCTAATAATTGGAATAGGCCAGAAAGTTTTACCGAGATTAGAAGATTTCTTAGATTGGTTGGATACTATTGTAGAATCATCAAGGATTCTTCGCTAATAGCAATACTACTTACCAAAATAACCAGAAATGATGCTAAATTTATTTGGTAAGCTAAGTGTGAGAAAGCACTATCGAATTTGAAAACTTGTTAACCAATGCTTCTATAATGGTAGTGTCAGATGGAAATCGAGATTTATTAGTTTATACCAACGCTTGCAAAATAAATTTAGGAGCTTATCTTATGCAGAAGGGAAGATTCATTGCTTATGCTTCCAGAGAGCTAAGACCGTATTAGGTAAGATACCCAACTCAAGATTTAGTGTTAGTTGTCATCGTATTTGCATTAAAGAACTGACGAAACTATCAATTAAGATAAAGATTTGAGCTAGCTATCCACCGATCATAAGTCTTTTTCTATCAAAAGGAACTGAACTTGAGACAATAAAAAAGATTAGAGTTCTTGTCAACTTGTGACCTTAACATCGAGTGTACACCCAAGATAAAGAATCAGGTTGTCGATGTCCTCAGAAGAAAACATCAAGGGATGATTTCATCTATGTTAGCCGAAGGGAAAGACTTGGAAACTCTAAATACATATGATGTAAGGATCTAATCGACATAAAGTTCAAATTTAATCACACCTTAGGTGTCGTTTTTAGAACACTTCCAAGCAATAAGAGGACACTTTATTGGCTGAGAGGATCAAAAGACTTCGACTGGGAGTAGAAGTTGAGAATTTAAGGATTATCCTCTTGACCAAAATGGTGGGTTAGGAAAGATGGAAACATTGTGCATCATAGACATTGGTGACCACAAGAAGGAAGTTCTTAGAGAGTGTCATCCCTCTATTTTCATGATACACCCTGAAGGTTTTGTACCAAGATATGAAAAGAAGCTTTTTCTTGGAAGGTATGAAGAAGGATGTTGGCTTATAGATAAAGTAGTGTATGAACAACCAATAAGTGAAATCCTAACATCAAAATTCTATCAGTTTCTGACAACCGTTATATTTTCCAGTTTGGAATTGAGATTCGATATCAGCGGATTTCATTGATAGGTAGCTGAGATCGAGGAGGGAAAAACGAAAGCATATGGGTTGTCACATATGAACTTACCAATAATTCCCATTTTATTCTTGTTAGGACAATTAGAACGACACCTATATTAGCTAAGTTATTCGTGAACGCTTGAATGAAATCCTAATAGTGTTGTCAGTTATAGAAATTCACTGTTTTCTAATGAGTTCTGGAAAAGTCTATAGAATGCAATGTAAACTAAGCTCAAGACAAATATCGCTTATTACCCACAAATGGATAGTTAATCCGATAGAGTAATAAGGTACTAGAGAATTTTTTAAGAGAATGCATTCTAGAATTTTAATGGCTCATGGGAAGATCACTTGCATTTGGTTAATTTTTCTACAATAATAGATACCGGGCTAGTATAGAAATGACACCATTTGAAGCATTATATGAACCGTATAAGTGACCATCATATTGGTTGGAAACCGAAGACAGACTGGTTCTAGGTCCAGATGTAGTGAAAGAAGTCGTGGAAATGATTGAGATCATTCGAGGCAAGTTGAAGGAAACGGTCTAGATAAAAGAGTCATGCTGATAAAAAGCATAAAGATTGGGAATTCTCTATGAAAGATTGAGTTTTCATCAAGTTGTCACGGATGAAAGGTGTAGTTGTTTTGGAAGGGATCAAAAAGCTTGCTTATCGAGTGGAGATACTAAGTAGATTGTTAGAAATCCATAACATATTTCATGTACCGCACCGATGGAAGTATGTGCATGATCCTGATTCTACCATAGATCTGAATGCATTAGAAGAACTGGTAGTGGAATCAAACTTGAGCATGTAAGACAACCAGTTCGAGTTGTAGCTAGAGAAGAAAACAGGTTGAGGAATTAGATAGCCAAATTGGTGAAAGTCCAGTGGAATGCTAATGATAGAGACTGTACTTAGGGGACTAATGAGTGGATTAGAGATCTTTCCCTTATATTTTCATGGCATGATTTATATTGCATCATAGAATAGTTACTAGTGGGTTAACTAGTATATATAGCATTTCCAGCTTGATTGCTATGATCGTTTTATAGTCCTTGACTGAATTTTGATGTCGAATTTCTTTTGAGGAAGGGAGTATGTAACATCCCCATTTTTTAGTAAGCATTACTCAAGCATTTAATTAGATAAGGTAAACAGGAATAATATAATGGACGGAGAGATGAGATTTGTGCATAATAAATTAATTAATAGGTTGGACTTGAACTTAGAAACTAATTAACTCAAAATATACAAAGAAGGAGGATACGAGTGAGGTAAGGCACGGAACTTGAGGACTTATACAAATACATGCTTATCCACATTTTTCACCTCACGTTCATTTTTATAAACCAAAAGGATAAGAAGGTTAGCCATTAAAGCTTAGGAAGAAAGAGGAAAAATAAAGAAAAGCTCAAAGATTAAAAGCTCAGGGAATTAATATCTACAAATCTCAAGTCTTCAATCTAATCAAGGTGGATAATATTCTCTATCCATCGTTGAATCAATTATTATTTTTATATCCAAATAGTTTGTGTTTCTTTATGATTATTTTCATATTCATAATGATGCTACTTAATTTCTTAGAAATACTCATGTTTGGATTTGGATTATATGTTTTATTTTCATGAAAATGAGTAGGTTTTTAATAAAAACTATAGTTAGAGATCTTTGATTGCCGTGAAATTTTGATATTATGCGTGTTGTATGATCTTGGATTCGGTTTTTTGTTTTCACACTTTTTTAGTAATTAGGAAAATTTTATGAATTTTTTGAGAAAGATTGTTTGTTAATTCTGGGTATAATTAATTAAAGGATTTAATTAATCATATGGACTTGAAATTTTTATATAAGATGGAAAAAATTATTCTCCTCATTCGGTGAGTTTCTAGGATTTTTCCTATATATTGTCTAATTAATTTGAATTTTCTAAGGTTGATTTTGCTCTGGAAGGCTTGGGTATTAATCAAAAATGCATATGCTTAAGTATTTTGTACATTGAATTTTTTTTCTGAAAAGACTGTATTTTGGTCAGTATATGTTTTATAAACCAATCAGGTTTTAAAAATTATAGTGGAATAGGTGAAAAGTAAAGCTTTACAAAGAAATTAATCCGTTTCACTCATATTTATTGTTGGTGCCGCTGCCAAATTTTTAAATACCCTTTCCATGCTTTCGGAAGTCACTTTTGATGAAACTAGGTGCGAGAAATATCATTTGAATGGTATAAGAAGCATTCAGACTTCCACCTTTACATCTAGGGATTGGACATATTTATGATACTCGTGTATTTTCTGATTTGAAAGTTAACCACTCCATATGAGGCTTCTGCCTCAACTCCTTTGATAGGTCAAAAGAGTGTTTTTCTTTAAAGGAACTTGTTTTATAAAAGAACCTAAGGTATAATACCTTAGCACTCTTCGACTTGGTCGAAAGGGATTTTTATTTACTTAGAAAATTTTGTTTCGAAAAGAATAAGAGCTGCCACCTTCGTATCCATCAACGGTATCGAAGGGTTTTGCTTCAAAGACTTTTTTATGTAAAAGATAAGGAGCTTTCATCCTAGAATGTATCAACATCATCAAAGATGGCTACTTTCCAAACTATGTTATTGTGAAGTAAGGCCATCACTTCCTTCCCCTTCAAAGTTATGAAAAGGGAGTCTTCCTAAATCTTACCTTTGTAAATAAGATATGAGGAGATCACCTCAAGATCTTTCATCAGAAACGAAAGCGTTGTTTTTCTAAAACTAAATTAAATTATAGGCTATTACCTCAGTGCCTGTCAAAGTTACTGAAAGAGCTTGTTATATATGTAATTTATACTCTATCAAGAGGAAGAGGTTACCACCTCGCTAAACTTCGAAGGAACCAATAAGGGTTTGTTTTATAACCTTAATCTAAGAATTAAAGACTCTCATCTAAACATCCTTCGATGAAATAGAAGGATGAGTTTTCCAACATATCCTCTGACTTATTATATTGCTTGATTGTTGTATGCTTTTGGGCCACTGCTTGTTGTGCATGTCAACACAGTTGTTATCACCAGGTAGTTCTTTGTGGCTCTTTGCTTGGATTCAGGTTGACATAGCAAGTGTCGGCCAAGTTATTGAAGGAGAAGATGGTTCATTACCATCATTCCTTTTGTCACAGGCACTACCGAAGGGATTGTTTTATTAAATTGTTTTTACTTGTCGACACCTCTAGTGTCGATTTGTACTTGTTTTCCAAAAATACTTTGAGGTTTATCATATATCCTTATCATGGTGAGTTGGCCTTTCCCACAACATATTATTCAACTTAACGCTTCTAAGCCTTGAGTCATTGCCTTCGATGACATGCCTTTATATACTTGTTTTCCAACGTACTTTCTTGGACAGAGTTGCAATTGACGAGGAACATTTCCAACTCAAATGCTTTAAGGCTTTGACTTCATGGCTTGGTAGTGTCATAAAGGAGAACCTTTTGTTATTTTTTAATTAGCAAGTGGCTACATACTTTATTTCTTATCGTCATTGTACATGCCAACAAGACTTGAATGCTTGTATGTTTGCATGAAGTCGGTAAAGTATTACCTATCGTTAGAGCATAAACATCGAATTTGACACCCAGAAGGGAGTAGAGGTTGATTTGGAACAACAAAGGGTGTCCCTCCATTGAAATATGCACCTTATTTCATTACAAAACCATGGAAATACTTATCTTGTTTGGCAGATAACCATTGCTATGAGATTGCAATTATGTGAACCCATTGGAAATACCAATGGGTACACACAGTGGTATGCCAATATTATTCGAGACATATTAGGATACTTGGTCCCGTAACATTGAGGGGTTCATGGTCAAACGAAATTTAAAACAATGCGGTGTTTGAGGGTTACTTGCATTGCTTGGTATGTCCGGGTTACTCGCACTATCTTGAAACCGTGGTTCATAATTATCCAATGGAAAATTTTAGTTGCTCATAGTTATTCTAAGGACAAAACCATGTGATTTGCGATAGATAATCCATGCCTGTAATTGAAAACTTGAACTTAGGTAGATACCTTGACAATGTATAGTTAACTTTCTCATAAAGAAACTAATCAAAACCATTAATGCAGCTTGTCAGTATAAACAGGATGGGGAGTCCATTATATGTTGCACATTGTGCATCATTATTGCTATTATTATAGTTATTGTTCTAACAATTAAAGTGTAGGAACAAAGATTTGGTTATGTCGTTATAGCTCGATACTAGTGAGAAGGAAACCTATTTTGCTTTATGGTGTGGTTTCACTAGATATGAAACACCCTGTACCCTTAGTATTCCCCAAAGTAGGGTCTCGCTAAGAAATATGAAGTGTTACAGGTATGTAAATATGAATATACATCAAAGAGACTAAGATTCACAAGATATAAATAGTTAAACACAGCGGAAAATAATTTAAAAAGCAGTGACATTACATTTATTCATTACTAACTGTCTCCAAGTGATAATGCCATATGTCTCATGAAAAGAAAAAAAAATTCTCAATCATAAAATTAGATTACAACTAGAAATATCCCTCAATAAGTCATCAGTACAACCAAACCTTGGAATAAGGTAAAATTCCAATGAAAGTACATTTGCTACAATGATAAGCCTCCAAGAAATGTCTGCTAAGCAAGCCACCCTAAGCGCTTCCACCTGCTAGCCTTGGGGAATAAAAAGAGAAAGAAGAAACGAGAGTAGGTCAGACATAAAGTCCGGCGAGCCGTATAATTACTAGAACGGTTGATAAGAAAAGGAAATAGACAAAATAGTAGTTCTAGTGTCACGTAGGGTAAGTGTTTGTGTGCAACTAATAGGTGAACATACAGGAGTGTCGTACAAGGATTACAAGTAAAGTGTATTTCCATCTCATTCGATAGAATTTGATTGTTTGCATTTATAAAACTACAATACGCGATATAATTAGGACAATTTACCTAATATTACCCACTGATCGGCTGCTAATAAACCATAGACTTATAACCTATGTCCGCTATGGGCCGTGGGCCCATCAGCCTTACCCATTAGCAAAAAAGACATAGCATTACCATAGGCGTTGTAGTGTCTTATGTTTTCCAATCAGTTCAATGCATGCATATTGTACCGTCGGAACGTACCCATATCCACCTTCATTTACATCATCTACTACCTAGCACAACATGAGCGAGCCCTATTCGCTTCCCAATTGTGAGACAGTCCGTGATGAAGGTTATGATGCCTGGTTTGGATCCCTAACAAACAAATCCTACTTGGCCCAAATCCCCTTTGATTAAGACCCTAATAGATTTACCATAAAAACCATAGCCACAGAATAACCATAGAATGCCTATTTACAAGGCCACCTAAAACGATATAATTGCCTATTTACGAGGCCACCATAAAACCATTGGTAGAATTACATATTTACAAGGCCACAATAGAACCATATAAATATCTTTCAAGGATGGCCTCGGGAAGGACCAAGAAAATAATGGCTTCATTAGGCTCAAAATGCAGATATCAAAATTTGGTCTATGGCTCTTCTAGTCCCCACCATCCTACCGTCTAACTAATGAAAGACTATTCAAAAAGAGCTAAGTGATCGAACCTAAGAAGCAACCTACAAAAATGTGGTCTCTCATCCAATGGCCCGATAGTGAAGATCATTGGCCTCTTTGTTTAGCTCTAGTCTTTCCCACACATGCTCCGACTAATGATGACAGACATTTAAAGATCTACTATCATTTGTTCGGTCATGACCACGAAGCCAGCTCTCCTGAACCGAGGCAGCCGCCAAATCATCCTAAAATCAATCCAGTTAGTCTTTAGGCTGTCCATAATGAAAGATGCAGCCAAGACATACTCACCGGGTGGTACCGTACATACCATGCTTCTATGGGTATAGCCCGGAGCCTACCACAGAGGATAATCACAGAGTATCCTCTCGTCCCATAGAAGTCCCGTGCTTCCTTCCAGTCCCATCGAATAAGTAGGGCGTGCTCACCATGTCTCCTGGCACCAACGCTGATTTGCTCCGTTGGACTCTTCATCCCCACGGACTTACCCACACGCATATCATCATATTATTTAGACTATATGTTTAATTTACCTATTAAACATTCACTTACTTTTTCTTTTTTATTGATTTACAAAATATCGCCTAATTACTAGACCACCATAGAATATCCCTATATCAATGGGAAATGCCCTATCTTTGAGTGCAGTTTGAACTATTGATTTACATAATTGGAAGTAACCAATTATGCGACACCTCACGTCGATTAATGTCACTCACTAAGGAAATTCATTAAGTTTCGTAAAGCGTTATAGGTAAACAAAAACAGAAATATTACAAGACAGATATAAAAGCAACAGCAGAATTTAATTTTTTATTTCAAACATAAATCATAACACCGCGGTCCAAAATATCACAAGTCTGAAACTTGATAAAAGCCATTATAAAAGTATAAAACTTACAGTCTTGTTCCATTAGAGTAAGCATAATTCCAAAAAAAAAAACCATAGTAGCAAGGATAGGAGCTTCAGCCATACATATAAGCAGCTCCAGCACAAAGTAAGCAGAATCACGGTCAAGCCTGAGTGTTCCTGCCCTGAGAACCTAGGGGGAAATGGAAGAAAGAAGAGGAAACAAAAAGGGTCAGACATAAAGTCTAGCGAGTCTAGTTACTTTTAGCAAGTGAATAAGCAAAAGTATCATAACAGGCATACAAAGTGGATAAGGAAGATAACACCATAAAAGGTAAGTGTGACAAGGTAAACAGGATAAACATGATAGAGTATGATGCACTTCTCTAATGATTTCTATTTCTCTGCACTAATACTAGTATAACCAAAATGAGATGATCCCCAACATGTACAAGATGGTAGACTTAGGCCAACTTCTGGTGAGAGGTTTTAACCCCATACTATCCACAGGAAGCCCTAATAATGGACTCCTAAACTTACCAGAGTCTAGATGTACCCTAACTACTATCCTATCGATCGGCTCCCTACTTCATAGATATCCTGTGCTGGCCCCACAGTAGGGTGTATCACTCCCTAAAGTGGCAACCCTTCTTTTTCAATATGTGCACAACTATATCTACTGATGTCACAATGTCTTAAATCCCATGGCAAGACGGACCTATGCACGCACATGACTCCGTTGGTTTCCTATGCAGTTGACACCGCCCCTTCGTTTTGGATCTCTTACAATCAGCCTAGTAAGCGTGCCCCTACTACGACCTAGATCAGACTACTCTTTTGATACCTAGATGGGTTACTGACTGAAAGAGGTCCCATACACAAGATGGTACAAGATCCCCCTAGGCTTGCATCCCTACTACTAGGATTTCAACTGGTCATACCTAACAGTCCAACATGTAAAACAGGTTAAGTTGTTGGGCCTATATATGAAAATATTACCCCACTGCCACAAGATTTATTTAACCCTCACTGATCCAAGCAAGTTTACTTAACAAAGTTGCATAACCGCAAAGTATAAAATAGGTTAAGTTTGTTGGCCTATATATATAAATATTACCCACTACCACAAGATTTACTTAACCCGCCCAATGTTTCAACCAAGTTTACTTAACCCCTATTCAAGTTAACATGTTCATACAATCCTTATGGATTCATCTAGGTTAAGTTTTCAATTCGTTACCAAGTGCATTTATGGTTATAATGGGCTAGACCTTCCATATTAGGCCTACAACTTATGGATGTTGAATATGTCGGTCGGGTCCGGGCAGACTTCTTCCACAAGTTGGGCCTAACCTCGTGTCTTAGCCCGTCTCGTATTTGTGCAATTAGACCCCTCACATTTGATTCAACATTTGCGGTTGCTGAATATGCCGGTCGGGTCTGGGCAGACTTCCACCACAAATGCAATCTAACCTCGTGTCATAAGTGTCATTACAGTTTTCTAATTACTATAATCCTGGACATTTTAATTATTAACCAATTAATTATACCTATGTCTTTATAGGTGTTCATGCCCATTTACCCAATTATATTCATAATGGATTATATGTCCAAATTCATACTTGTCATTCAAGTTACGCCAATTCTACTGTTTTTCCCCGTTCCCTAACTAACGCATTCGCATATATTTGGCGTCATGTCTAGACTAGAAAGTAGCCTAGCCATAAACGATAAAAGGGAATGATGACAATAATGATTATTTTAACAAAAGTGACATAAACATGTAATTGGCATAGTGATAAGGTAGACATATAAAAATAGATCTAGTGAGCATGTGATAATAAAACTAGATCTATCCCACCAAGGATGTCATAATAGGCATGCATAGATATGGATTCATATTTCCAATTAATTATAGAACTAAATTAATCACCGCATGACAGGTAAAGTTTAAGATCCACAAATGTAACATGATAAATTAACCACAAGAGAATTAGATCTATAAAGGTAGATCTTGCATGACATGATATATTAACCATAAACGAATTAGATATACAAAGGTAGATCTAGCATGACATGATAAATTAACCACAAGCGAATTAGATCTAAAAAGATAGATCTAGCATGATAATAACTTAAGATCCACAATTGTGACATGGCAAATTAACCACAAGCGAATTAGATCCAAAAATGTAGATCTAGCATGACATGATAAATTAACCACAAACAAATTAAATCTTTAATGGTAGATCTAACATGACATGATAAATTAACCACAAGCGAATTAGATCTAAAAAATTAGATCTAGCATGATAATAATTCAAGATCCACAATTGTGACATGACAAATTAACCACAAGCGAATTAGATCTAAAATGGTAGATCTAGCATGACATGATAAATCAACCACAAGCGAATTAGATCTAAAAAGGTAGATCTAGCATGATAATAATTTAAGATCCACATCATAGTTATGTCATAAATTCAAAAGTCCCAATAGATCGGATATGATACAGATTTAGATCCAAGTCATAGAATATTGTAAATTCACAAATTATGATAGATCCAATATGATTCAGTCACAGGCATATATCCAAATCACCGTCATATCGCGTTTACTTTTAATCATTTAAATTTAAAAGTAACTAACTCACCGTGTTTGGATTTTAAAATATAGAAAAGAAATTGTTGGTGTTGAGTCTTAGATCTATAGTTGAAACGCTTGAATCTTTTTTTTAAACTTGATATTGAAGAAGAATAGGCTATTTAATTGTATTTGCAGCAGAGCCTCGCCGTCACCATTATTTTTTCAATGAATAAAACCTAAGTTTAGAGTCCTTTATATTGCCACTGCACCCTGAATCTGGACACTGCGTGCGTCAAGAAACATTCAGCCAATTCGACCCAGGGGTCGACCCATAGGTCAACCCATACTCCCTGAGTCGACCCCGGTCAAAAGGGTCGGTTCGGCGTTTTGGCTTCCCGCTTTGTCGTTTTGAATTTTTTGAATATTTATTTATTTAATTTATATATATATATATATATATATTTCTCATTTGCATACATACTTCAAGGTTTAATGACTTCTTCATATGTTGTCCGTTTTACGCAAAGCAAATATCTATCTTGACCAAAATTTGGAGACAAACGTAATGGTATAGTCTATTTTACTTAATTCGCAGTATTTAATTAAGTCATTACATTATATTCATTTATAATGTGGTTAAAATATCTAAAATTTTCGAGGTGTTACATTCTCCCCTACTCAAAAGATTTCGTCCCCGAAATCTCCAAGTTATGAAGAATGTTTATCCTACCATCCACATCCATATACTCATCCACTAATCACTGGCATCCGTTGTCCTTAAAAGATTTCTAATGTTTACATGAACATATGCAAAGGTGTGTGTATGTCCCAATACTAATGCAAAGATCAGACGGTCTACTGATTTAGTCGACCTCCTTAATGCAATGTATGTTAGTGCCATGAATCCAACATGTACGTAAATAATCCTATTAAAACATGTAAGTTTGTATGTGTGCACAATCGTTCGACCAAATGAAACATCCACTTGATAATACATCCATTAAAAGAAAAGAAAAATGCACACACATCTATATGTAGTATGAGAGTGATTGAGCCGATCTAGTGCCTAATGTGTGTGTATATGCATCCATAAGCAACCACTAGAAAACACTTGCATCCACTTGCATCCATCAAACATAACATGTCTCGAACACATGTTTACATCCATGGGTTCCCTACCTAAAGGTCAAAAATTCGATCGATAGGAAATAGACGAATGATAGAAACAAGTGTGAATAAAAGTTTTGGAAAAAAAGTAAAGAACATATTCCCAGAAAGGATAGGGTATGAAGCGTGATCTTTGTCTTTAGTCTCCTAAGTCGCATCCTCGATTTCTTCTCCCCATTGAACTTTTATTAACCTAACCTCTCTGTTGCGCAGTTTCTTAACCTCTGATCCCAGTATACTGGTAGGAGCTTGTCTAATGGTCACCTCCCGTTCTACCTCTACTTCCTCACGCATGTTCGGCTCAACTACCTCTATTGTATCGTGTAGACACTTCATCATGAATATCCACATATATGTGAAGCGAGTTGTATGCCTTATTTGCGAATACCACCGAAGCACCCTATTCAGATATGCTTCGCCTAATAAACCCTTTCTCAAGCAACTCTCCTACTTGCTTGCTAAGCTTCCTCCTTTCTCGTGGAGCCATGTGGCGCACGGGTCATGCAACTGGCTCAGCATTGTCTACCAAATATGTACAAAAATCGATCTCGTGCCTTGGAGATAAACCCCGAAACTCCTCAAAAACATACGGATACTCACGGACTACTACTAGAGACTGTAGATCATCGATAGATGCATCAAGAGATTCTAATAAACTAAGCATGACAGACCCTTTTGGGTCACAAGAAATCTTGAGGGCCCTCCTATGGCAAGTCAAAAGTCTAACGACCCTCCTCTCACAATTGAGAATGGCACCGTACATGGCCAGCCAACCTATCCCTAGAATAAAATCATAGGCCATAAAACTAAGCACATACGTGTCGCACTCGAACTCGACGCCCAATATAGATATTCTCAAACCCCGACAAATCATGGATAAATGAGCTGAACCACCAATGGGGTTTGAGATAACAACGGGATCCACTACCATACTAGTATTTAAGTGCAGCTATTCAACCACAGAAGTAGATATAAATGAATGTGAAGCACTAGAATGAAAAAGAGTTCTTATAGAATGATAAGAAAGAGAAATCAAACCTTCCACAGAAACTTTCCTACCTCGTTCTGGAGCACTGATCGTGAGAGCATGCACTTGCCTTCCAGAAGCTCCTGCCCTTTGACCTTGACCTTGTTTCTTCAGGCAATCCTTAATAAGATGCCTGACCTCTTCACAATGGAAACAAGTGTTCTTCCTTCTTCTGCAATCTTTGCTTACATGACCCACGTGTTCGCAATTAAAACATTTCCTCTTGTCTAAAGCTTTGTTGTTTTTTCCTCCCTTCTTTTGTGTCTCCTCAACCTTAGCTTCTTTGTTTTTAGCTTTATCTTCCTCATGCATTAATGCTATATCAACAAGTCTTTCAAAAGTAGCTCCCATTGGAATATGGGACATGGTTAACCCATGAAGGGATTATTTAGTCCTTTAACGAACCGCAAGGCCTTCTTATGCGGAGTGTCTACTAGTTCCAAATTGAATCTAGCTAGCTGGTTGAATTTGTTAACATATTCTTTAACAGTCTCGTATCCTTGTTTGAGTGCCAAGAACCTCTCCATTTGCATGATTTTATCAGCTTGAGAAAGAAACTTCATTTCAAACTCTGTATAAAGTCATCTTAAGTTTCCACCGAACGCCCCGCTTGGGTTACTTCCCACCAGAACGAAGCTTCATCCTTCTGTAGCCAGGCAGCCAATTGAATCTTCCTTTGATCTTCCACTTAAAAGAATACAAACAAGTCCTCAGTCTCCTTCAGCCAATTTGTAACACCCCGCATTTTTAATGAAAAATCATAGATATATTTAAGAGAAAATTTAAATATTGCAACAAAACATGAAAAAAGAGGAATGAGAAAAGAATAACGTTTAGCTTTGTTGAAACACCCCACCTCCGTTATGGTCACGCACAAAGGGAATGCATTAACTTCGGTGAAGCATTTTAGGTAAAATACATAGATAATTTACAAGACAGACATATAAACAGCGGAAAACTGAAATCATTTCATAAATAGCGTGGTAAAGTCAAAACATTACAAGCATAGTCTCAAAACCCAACTTCTAAATTATTACAATGAAACATCTGTCTTGATTTAAAAGTCCAAGTACATAAAGAAGCATAAAATAGTAGTAAAGCAGCATAAATCCCCAATAAAAGTGTAACCACAGCCATAGCCCAAGAAGAGAGAATCCAAGCAATACATCTACTCTCTTCAAACTGGAAAAGGTCTGCACTAAGCTGAAGTATTCCCTCTCTACGGACCCGGGAGGGGGGAACGGAAGAAAAGAAGACGGAAGAAAATAGGTCAGACATAAGTCTGGTAAGTCCAGTGATTATTCAGCATGTAAACAGGTAAAAGAATCATGACATGAATAAACTGAATATAGGACAATAATATAGAAATAAGATAACATAAGATAAGGCAAGATAAACCGAATATACTATCGCACTCATTTCCATTTCTCTGCACCTACTACGAATGTTTCAACTACCATCATGTGTTCATAACAAAGTGATCCCTTTTCCAATCGGCTTCTACTCGAATGCATTTATTACTTGTGTCATTCGGCCCTGCTTAATTATAGATACCTGTGCTGGTCCCACCATAGGGTGTATCAATTCCTATGGTGGCAACCTGACACAAATTCTAGATGCACAGTATATACTACTGATGCTCACTTCCTGTTTTATCCACTCCGGAGTACGTGCACGTCCATACTCTGCAGGAAGCTACACTGCTGCACCACCCGCCGCTATTTTGACCGCTTATAATCAACCCCATAATCGTGCCCCACCCTGCCTAGTTCAGGGTACCGTGACACATCTATGTGGGTTACTGTTGAAATGGGTCCCCGTTACTAGGGTTTCCTAAACAACATGTTATAACGGTTAAGTGCCCTCAAATTTACCTAACCCCACCCATCTGTTTAACTAACATGTTGTATTGGTTAAGTGTTGATTTAATTAACTTAACCCTACCATTCTTAGTTTGTCTGTTCCTTAGCTTTAATTCATTCGTTAAAGCACCAAACTCTCACATTAGATCTATATTGTTGCGGTCGCTGGATGTGCCGGGCGGTTCTGGGCAGTCTTAAACCGCAACTCAATCTAACCTCATATTTTTTGGCTTAATGCGCTAACCTCTCACATTAGATTTATATTGTTGGGGTAACTGGATGTTCCGGGTGGTTCCGGGTGGTTCCGGGCTGTCTTACACCGCAACTCAATCTAACATAGGGTTAGGCATGTTCATCTTTAGCCAATTTACATATTTGTCATACGTATCCAAATCTATGTGTCAAATTTTCCACAAGTCTAGTAAATACAAGTTTATACCACATTCCCAAGCTATGCCCAAAATTTACTAAATTAAATTATACCCAATTTTCCCCGCGTTATAATCGCATGTACAATGAGATTCAATCTAAGCTCCGAATGAACTTAGTATTCACAAAAGCAAGTAAAAAGGGAAAAAAATAGAGAAGGAGCATAAGAATTGACATAAAGAAAAATAGGCATGTAAAGATGTAATGAATTCAAGAATCATGTTTCAATGTTGTACATTAACACTATGTGTAGACAAGCTAAGCAATTCACACCATAGGTATAAAGATTAGATAGAATTGGACTTAAGAGAATTACTAATTTAATGTACAACATGATAAGGCCCATTTGATAAATCACAATTTTCTCCTAGGCATATGTTGTACAACATGAAAAGTTCCGTCCTATCAATCACAATATCCTCACAGGCATGACAGGTTCATTTATGTCAGTCCAACAGTCTCATAGGCATGATAGGTTCTATTATGTCAGTCCAACAGTCTCATAGGCATGATAGGTTCCACTACATTAATCACAATAGTCTCATAGGCATAAGCAATTTAAATTAGACAAAACGATAGGCACGAATCAGAATTAGGCATCGTTCTAGATCCGATTATTACAGTCATGATTTCTATTAGATGTTTAAATCTAAATAATAACTAAACTTACATAAAAAGGAAGGATCTTGTATTTTGGGATCTGATTTCTGAATTTGAAAAGCTAACCTTTGATGTAGACGTTTAATTTGAAGTTCTTCTAATCGATTACTTGTTTGGATTTATTTTTCTAGTTAGGATAAGATGAAGGAGGCTAGGCTAGCGTATAAACGAGCAAGATGACGACACCATAGTCTTAGGGTTATGAGGCTAGGGTCTAGGTTTGGCTACGTATATATAGATGTCTAGGATTAATTCTGACCTTTAGATTAGTCTAGGGGAAATCAGAGCCATCAAACCAAAGAGATGTATCTTCCAGCCAATCATAACACGATAGATAAGCCCTAACACCTTAGAAATTAGTCATTGGCCAATCAGAAAAGGCCACGTCAGCTCAAGACTACAGAAATTCGTCATAGAAAGCAGATCTAAAAGGGGTCGACTCCCTACAGGTGGGTCGACACCTATGTCGACTCCCCTATAGGGGGGTCGACACCTATGTCGACTCCCCCTAGGGGGGTCAATACCCTAAGGGGGAATTTTCCCGCTCAGCCTGTTCTGTCTGAATATTGAACTTTTGAACTGGACTTATTATTTAATTATTATTTTCTGTTTATTCTTGAAATCTTCTGTACTCCATGACTTCATACGGAGTCCGATTCACGGAAAATCGGACACTATCTCAAGCAAAATTCCGAGACGAACGCAATTGCGTAACCCGTTTCCCTTAATTCTTATTCTAAAAATTAAGTGTTCTTAGATTTGTTAATTTTAATATTCACAGAAAATACAAAGTGTTACATTCTCCCCTCCTTAAAGGATTTCATCCCCAAAATCTCTAAGTTAAGAAACTGTATCCTAACAACCAACATCCATCTACTCAGCCATCAATCACAGACATCCATTGTCCTTAGAAGACTTCTAATGCTTTCATGATCATAGGCATAATGTGTGTATATGTCCTTATCTAATGCAAAATCAGGCGGTCTACTGATTCAGTTGACCTCCTTGATGTGAATCATGTCAGTGCTATGAGTCCATCATATATGCAATTATTCCTAATTGTATTTTGTATCTTCTACATGAGTGCACAATCATTCGTACAAATGCAACATCCACATGATAACACATCAAGTTTCAATCCATATATAAATTCATATATCCATATGCAGTATGAAAGTGACTGAGCCGATCTAATACCTAGTGTGTGTGGATATGCATCCACGAGCAACCATCTGCAACGACTTGCAACCATCAATCATAACATGTTTCAAATACATGTTTGCATCCATTGGTTTCTACCTAAGTATCAAGAATAGGACCGAGGAGATATACTTAAGAGATAGATACAAGCATGCATAAACTTTTGGAAAAAGAGATCAAGAATGTACTCTCAAAAAGATAAGGGTGGGCTGTGCGTATCTTGTCCTCAATCTCCCAAGTCATGTATTCCTCAACATTACTCCATTGTACTTTAACTAGCTTGAACTCACAATTGCGTAGCCTTTTAACTTCTATACCCAAGATACGAGTTGGAACTCTTCTCACTGTTGCTTCTCGTTCCACCTCTATTTCCACTAGTATGCTTGGCTCCACAACTTCTGCAGACTCATGTAAGCACTTTTGTAGATGGGAGACATGAAAGACATTATGTACTCCAGCCAATATTTCAGGAAGCTCGAATTTATAAGCCATCTTCCCAATCCTCTCAATGATAGGAAATGGCCCTACAAATCTTGATGCCAATTTTCCTACGGACCCAAAGCAAACGACATTCTTCAAATGAGATACTTTAAGAAAAACTCTGTCCCCAACCTCAACCTCAAGGTCGGTCCTTCTTTTATCAATGTAGGACTTCTGTATATCTTGTGCAGTCTTTATTCATCTTCATATCAAGTAAACCTTCTATGAAGTTTCTATGATCATGTCAGGCCCAAGTACGAGCTTGTCTGCAAACTCCCACCAACAAGTTGGTGATCGGCATGGTCTTCCATATAAAGCCTCAATGGGTGTCATGCCTATGGCAGCTTAGTAGCTGTTGTTGTAGGCGAACTCCACCAAAGGAAGGTGATCCTCCCATGTTCCCCCAAAATCAAGAATGCACAATCTCAAGAGATATTCTAATACTATATTCACCCTTTCCGTCTGACCATTGGTTTGAGGGTGATAAGTCATGCTAAAGCATAGTTGTGTGCCTACAGCCTCTTGTAAACTCTACCAAAACTCGCTCGTAAAGATAGGATCTCGATCACTTACTATGCTGGAGGGTATTCCATGCAGTCGAACTACCTCTCTAAGATAAATGGATGCTAACAATGAGGCAGTCCTCCTGCTCTTAACAGGTATAAAGTGAGCGCTTTTAGTGAGCCTGTCCACTATTACCTAAATACTGGTATTACCCCTTCTTGATTTAGGCAACCCATCAATAAAGTCCATCGAAATGCTATCCCATTTCCATTGTGGGACCTCTAGAGGATGAAGCAGACCAGCAGGCTTCTTCTGCTCTGCCTTGACTTACTGGCATATCAAGCATTTAGAGACAAACTCAGCTACATCCTTCTTCATGCCATTCCAGAAGAAAACCCCTTTTATGTCTTTATACATCTTGTCCCCACCTGGGTGTATAGTCAACTTAGAATGATGTGCTTCTTCGAGAATGGTCTTTACCAAATCCCTTGCTTGTGGGACGCATAGTCTTCCATCCCATCTCAACCAAACCTTGTCATCGATGGAGTATATATTGAGGTTACTAGAAGTCTCACCTCTAATTAGCTTATCCATCACATCAACTAGCTAAGGGTCTTCACGTTGCGCGGTTCCTATTGAGTCCAAAAGAGTAGGCCGCACCTCTAGCGATGCTAACAAACCAGGTACAAATTCAAAGGAGGGTATAAAGTTAATGTTTGCGATGTACTCTAAGCTTTGCCTTTCTACAAAGAGAGGACTTAAGGTCAGCTTTTTCCTGCTTAAGGCGTCTGCTACCATATTGCCCTTGCCAGGGGTATAAGCAATCTCGAAATCGTATGAGGAAAGAAAATCCATCCACCTTTGTTGCCTTAAGTTAAGATCTTTTTGTGAGAAAAGGTATTTTAATGATTTATGGTCAGTAAACAATTCAAACCTTTCTCCTAGCAGGTAATGACGCAATGACTTAAGGGCGAAAGCAATGGCAACTAGTTCTAAATCATGAGTTGGGTAGTTTTTCTCATGTGCCTTCAACTGCCTTCCTCCATAACAAACTACTCTGCCCTCTTGCATCAAGACGACGCCCAATCCTTTACTACATGCGTCTATGTACACTCTAAACATCTTACTCCCATCAGGCTATGTCAGAACCGGCGCTGTTGTTAGAGCCCTTTTCAATCGTTGGAAAGAAATATCGCAATCCAAATCCCAAGCAAAAGTTAGGTTCTTCTTTGTCAACCTAGTAAGTGGGGCTGAGATCTTCGCAAAGTCCTCAATGAACTTTCTGTAAAGGCCTGCCAATCCGAGAAAACTTCATACTTCGGTTTCATTCCGTGGGATATTCCAATCCTGCACCGCAACTACTTTTGCGGGATCCACAGCTATCCCCTCTTTGGACACTACATGTCCAAGAAACCTTACTTCATCTCTCCAAAAATAACATTTGGAGAATTTTTCTTTCAGCTGATGTGCATGAAGAGTATCTGTAACTTCCCTTAAATGCAAAGCGTGTTCTTCCTCACCTTTTGAGAATCAAAATGTTGTGACGGCCCGCCCCGCACCAGCCTGCATTTCCTCCAAAAGTGCGCTGTACACATGCCCGACTAGCACAAGACGGTCGTCATAAGAAAGAAAAGAAGAGAGTGAACTAATCAAGAAACCTGCAGAATGTCTCACAGCGCATGGAATAAAATATAATAATAACATACTTGACACAAAACAGGCGAGACAGTGCATAAGCTGATAACTAAAATCAACATCAATCATCAAAGCAGCGGAAATCCAAATACAGCTTATTACAATTTTCCAAATTTACTGTCTCTAAACAAAAGAAAGCTGAAGTAGAAGATACACCAACAATGCCCAAGCAGTGATCTTCAACAACACAGGGAGAATACTATATATATTACGTGGAAGCCTCCTGCTCGTCTCCGGATCATCTACCCGTGCATCACCAGCTAACCTGTCTCTAGTCTGCTCGTGTGAGCACCCAGAGTAATAAGAGGAGACATAAAACTCTGGGTCAGACATAAAGCCTGGTATGAGCGATAAACATCTAAACAGAATAATAACAGGTATACTAAACCATACCTGAACCTGGACCTGCAACCAAAGAGTTAGTACCACATACCGTACAATACTCCAAGGTGCCATAATAAATGGTGTAAGAATACGGGGGTGGGGGCGTGCATGTCACAATGATAGCAAACAAATCATCCATAGCAACCATCCTCGCATCTCTCACTCAGTGCGTAAAGCGTACGGCATCTACCACTTTGGAACACTAGACAAACTGAGGTAACGACGAATCCCGACTTGTAGAAACCCTGCTGTGACCAAGCCAAACACTTGGGGTCATGACCAAACATTTCAATGACCCACTTCATTGGTCGTAGCCCTTGGTTCTACCGATGCCATAATGGCCCTGAATCCGCCTTCGCACCTCCTACCATAGTGGTCCAAAGCTATAGACGTCGATAACTCCTTAACACGCGTCCCGCAGCAAAGCCGGTCGCACCTCCTACCATAGTGGTCCATATACCCCTAAACCCGAAATTCCCCTTGGGCCTAGCTGCTAATCACCCGGTTAAGCCCAATTAAGCTGTTTTTAACCATCTGAAACTTGTTTCAGCCATATCTCACAAACGGTAAATCCGTTTGGCTAATGTGACCACTCTACGGAAAGAGAAACCATCATCCGAAGCCAATGGAAGTGGTTTCAGGTCAAAATTCCTTTCCAGTCAAAAGTTATGGCCAAAACAGTGCCAACTAGGGGTAAAATGGTCATTTAAAAATCGAGAAAAATCATGAACATGGGAAATGACCCCAATAGTCGTCTCCCAAAGTTACATGACCATACGACTTCGTATGTGAAAGAAATAAATATCCTACGATCCTATGATGCGTAGAACGCGGGTCGTTACACTCTTCCCCCCTTAAGAAATTTCGCCCCCGAAATTCCTTAACCCAAAACATACAAAGGATCCCGCATGCCTAACAACCATATACAACAATCAAATATGCAAAACAAGCAAACAAGCCTATCCTAGCATGCGGAAAAACTAAATCGAAGTCAAAATCTTACCAGACAAAGAGTTCTGGATACTTCTTTCTTATGTCCTCCTCTGTTTCCCAAGTACAATCACTCTCGTCCCCGCTCCACTGTACCTTGACTAGCTTCACCGCCTTCCTTTGAAGTTGCTTCATGTCGTACTCGACAATACGGGCCGGCTTGCGGTTCCCAACCGCCTCGGGTTCTACTTCGAAGTCTTCTAACTGATCAGGTGAAATAGTCATATCTGAGTCGTGAACGAACTTCCTTAGTTGAGAAACATGAAATACGTTATGAACCCCCGCCATCTTCTCTGGTAAGTCAATTCTATATGCCAAATTCCCGACTAGTTCAAGAACAGGGAATGGACCAACAAATCTTGGTGCCAACTTGCCCCTCCTGCCAAAACGTATTACGCTCTTCAACGGGGAAATCTTGACAAACACCAAGTCACCAACGGAGAATTTTAGGTCTCTTCTCCTCTTATCAGCATAACTCTTCTGCCTATCTTGGGCAGCCTTCATTCGTTGCTGAATGGTCTTGATTTTATCTGAAGTTTCCCTCACCACATCTGGTCCAAGCATAAACTTCTCGCCAGTCTCTATCCAATATGATGGTGAGTTACACGGCCTTCCGTACAAAGCTTCAAACGGAGCCATACCGATACTGGATTGGTAGCTATTATTATATGCAAACTCTACTAGATGCAAATGGTCATCCCATGATCCTCCAAAATCCAATATACATGCTCTCAAGAGATCTTCCAAAATACGGTTCACCCTCTCCGTCTGACCGTCGGTCTGAGGATGATATGTGGTACTGAGATGTAACTCTGACCCTAGAGCCTCTTGTAAGCTCTTACAAAACCCACTAGTGAACAACGGGTCTCGGTCGCTCACAATGCTTTTAGGTACTCCATGAAATCTCACTACCCACTTCATATACAATTCTGCTAACTTAGCTGCCGTTCTGGTCGATTTGACTGGTATAAACCTTGCACTTTTGGTCAGTCGATCTACAATTACCCAAATGCTGTCATATCCCGATCTAGTCCTTGGTAAACCATCGATGAAATCCATCGAGACTTGCTCCCATTTCCATTAGGGAATTTCTAAGGGCTGTAACAAACCACTAGGCTTCTTTTGCTCGGCTTTAACTAGCTGGCAATTCATGCATTTGGATATAAACTTCCCAACGTCTCTTTTCATCCCTTCCCAGTAGTAGGTCTGCTTCATATCTCGATACATCTTATTACCACCGGGGTGTATAGTCAGCTTTGCGTGATGACATTTTTTAAGCACTTCATCTCTCAATCCATTGACATTGGGTACAACAAGCTTTCCATTCTTTCTAAGCCATCCGTCTCGATCAAGCCCATACTTGCTCATCTCCTCATCGATACCCATCTCTAACTTGGACATGATTTCCAATAGGTTAGGATCGTCCCTCTGACTAGAGCCGATTCGTTCAACCAAAGTGGGTCTGACCGTCAAACTTGCTAACATTTCTGGATCCAATTCGCACTTTGGTCTGAAATCAAACCCCGCGATAAACTCCAGTTGCTTCCATTCAAGGAACATAGCCCCTAAGCTGGCATGTCTTCTACTCAATGCATCAGCCACCGCATTGCCCTTTCCTGGTGTATATGCGATGTCAAAATCATATGAAGCTAAGAACTCTAACCATCTCTGTTGACGGAGATTTAAATCCTTCTGGGAGAATAGATACTTCAACGACTTATGATCTGTAAACAGCTCAAATCTTTCTCCCAAGAGATAGTGTCTCCACATCTTTAATGCGAACACGATCGCTGCCAATTCTAAATCATGGGTAGGGTATCTTCTCTCGTGCGGTTTCAATTGCCGACTTGCATAAGCTACAACCCTACCGCCTTGCATCAATACAGCACCCAGTCCGGTACCACAGGCATCCGTGTATACCGTCATCTCTTCATCCCCCTTAGGAATGACTAACACTGGTGCGCTTGTCAACTTGTCCTTTAGGCTTTTAAATGCATTCTCGCACCTTTCACCCCAGACAAAAGCTTGATTCTTCTTTGTCAACTGAGTCAACGGTGCTGCTATCTTGGAGAAGCCTTGGATAAACTTACGATAATATCCCGCTAATCCCAAGAAACTTCTTACATCTGTTGCGTTCTTGGGCGTAGGCCAATCTTGCACCGTAGCCACCTTTGCTGGGTCCACGGCAATACCGTTCTCTGATACAACATGGCCCAAGAACCTCACTTCCCTCTTCCAGAAGTGACACTTAGAAAACTTTGCTTTCAATTGGTGTTTTCTCAACACCTCCATCGCTACTCTTAAATGTTTCTTGTGTTCTTCCTCTGTCCTCGAATAGACCAAAATATCATCCACGAACACAAGAACAGACTTATTCAACTGATCTCTGAATACCCTATTCATAAGATCCACAAAATATGCCGGGGCATTAGTCAGCCCAAATGGCATAACCAACCATTCATAAAACCCAGACGGCGTTCGAAATGTCGTTTTAGCTATACTCTCAGCTTCCACTCTAAGCTGATGAAAACCTGTCGCGAGATCTAACTGAGAAAATACTCTCGCGCCACTCAACTGATCAAACAAATCATCTATCCGCGGTAGAGGATACTTGTTCTTCCTCGTCACTTTATTCAACTCGCGGTAGTCTACACACAAACGAAGGGAACCATCCGCTTTGGTAGCAAACACGACTGGTGCTCCCCATTCAGAAACACTCCTTCTGATAAATCCCTTCTTCAAAAGATCGCTGACTTGCACCTCGAGCTCTCGCTGCTCCCTTGGTGCCATACGACGAAGTGGCATCACTATAGGCCTGGCATCCTTTACCAAATCAATACGGAACTCAATCTCTCGGTGTGGTGGAAGTCCGGTCACTTCTTCAAAAACATCCGGATACTGGCCAACCACGGGCAAACCTGACAACTCACTATGCGGAATGTCGAGGGAGTTTAGAAAACTAGCCAATACCCCCTTACTGGGTAGACCACCAAACACTATCCTCCGCCCATCATCCGCTCTAGCTGTCACCAACAAGCCCTCACAGTCTACCACCACCCCGTATCTTTGGAGCCAATCTACTCCCAAAATAATGCCAAACCCAGTAAAGCTCAAAACAAAGCAATCACAAACAAACATGCATCCATGACTCGATAGAACCACATTACGACAAATCATGCTAAGACTAGTCGAACCACCAATCGGGTTCGTCACTACTAAAGGTCTATCGACAATTTCGGGTTCCAATCCCAACCTATCTACCAGGTCACTAGATATGAAAGAACTGGAAGCTCCGGTATCAAACAAAACTCTAACAGGAACATCATAAACAGAAAGCATACCTTGAATGACGACATTCTTTCCCTTCTCCGCCGCAGTTGGGGCATTCGACGAAGAAGGAATAGCATTAAGAGCATATGCTTTCACCATTTGCTTTTCTTTAGGGGGTTGCGGGCACTTGTCCTTGTGATGTCCCAATTGGCCACAATTGAAGCACTTCCTATCCGCTGGCTTGGCCCGACAATTACTAGCATAATGGCCCTTCTTACCACAGCTGAAGCACTCCACATCTTGCTTATTCTTTTTCTTTTGGCCATCCTTAGCCTGATTCTGCTTTCTCTTATTCTGAGAACCACCTTTGCCTCCACCACTAGCTTGTGGCTTTGGCTCATCTGCAGATGCAACTTCAGTCTTCGACTTAGGGTAGAGACTTTCTGATCTTAACGCTTTCCCCACAATCGATTCAAACGTCTCATCGATGTGGTTAATAAGTTTTTCCCCCAAGTATTGATCCAAACCAGTTATGAATTTCTCATTCTTTTTCTCGGCAGTATCAATGAGAGACAGTCCATACTTCGACAAAGTGTCGAACTCAGCAATATAATCAGAAACTGCCCTTCCATTCTGCTTGAGTTCCAAGAACCTCTTGAATAATACTGACTTCTGGGCAGCTGGAATGAACTTCTCGCTAAAGCGAGCCTTAAACTGCTCCCAAGTAATCTGGTCTTCGGTAGTAGCTGCCTTTATAGCATTCCACCAATTCATTGCCCGCCCTTGCAGCTGACGGGATGCTAGCTTTCTCTTCATCGCATCCTCGATACCCAAATCCTCGAAGATACGTTCGCAACTATCCAACCAATCTTGAACATCTGTAGCCGACTCCGTTCCGTGGAACGGCTTCCCACCAAGGCTAGTATAATCCTTATTCAGCTTGGCGAAGTCGACTCTTGGCGCCTGCACTATTGGACCACCACCATTTCCACCATTGGGAGCTGCCCTCTGAACATCTCTAAGCATCTCTCTCATGAGGTCAGTAAACATCGTCCTCATGTCAGCAGCATTCCCATTATTGGCTCCCCTACCAGCACCTCTAGTATATCGGCTCATCGTCAATCTGAAAAAGGAAATGATTAACGACTCCATAGTGGTGCTAGTGCAGTACGACTTCATCCTTATACTACTAATAGTATATATATATATATAGCTTTTTAAAAACCAAAGTAATCACAAATACGCTCTCTCGTATACGTATAATATCTCTCCCTGATAACTTCCCTAGGTTAACTACGCAACCTAGAGCTCTGATACCTAGTGTGACGGCCCGCCCCGCACCAGCCTGCATTTCCTCCAAAAGTGCATTGTACACATGCCCGACTAGCACAAGACGGTCGTCATAAGAAAGAAAAGAAGAGAGTGAACTAATCAAGAAACCTGCAGAATGTCTCACAGCGCATGGAATAAAATATAATAATAACATACTTGACACAAAACAGGCGAGACAGTGCATAAGCTGATAACTAAAATCAACATCAATCATCAAAGCAGCGGAAATCCAAATACAGCTTATTACAATTTTCCAAATTTACTGTCTCTAAACAAAAGAAAGCTGAAGTAGAAGATACACCAACAATGCCCAAGCAGTGATCTTCAACAACACAGGGAGAATACTATATATATTACGTGGAAGCCTCCTGCTCGTCTCCGGATCATCTACCCGTGCATCACCAGCTAACCTGTCTCTAGTCTGCTCGTGTGAGCACCCAGAGTAATAAGAGGAGACATAAAACTCTGGGTCAGACATAAAGCCTGGTATGAGCGATAAACATCTAAACAGAATAATAACAGGTATACTAAACCATACCTGAACCTGGACCTGCAACCAAAGAGTTAGTACCACATACCGTACAATACTCCAAGGTGCCATAATAAATGGTGTAAGAATACGGGGGTGGGGGCGTGCATGTCAAAATGATAGCAAACAAATCATCCATAGCAACCATCCTCGCATCTCTCACTCAGTGCGTAAAGCGTACGACATCTACCACTTTGGAACACTAGACAAACTGAGGTAACGACGAATCCCGACTTGTAGAAACCCTGCTGTGACCAAGCCAAACACTTGGGGTCATGACCAAACATTTCAATGACCCACTTCATTGGTCGTAGCCCTTGGTTCTACCGATGCCATAATGGCCCTGAATCCGCCTTCGCACCTCCTACCATAGTGGTCCAAAGCTATAGACGTCGATAACTCCTTAACACGCGTCCCGCAGCAAAGCCCAACCATGAAGCGAACTCGTTGATTCCCATCTGAATCTTGAGCTCTAACTTCTCATTTGGACTTCCCTTGCATCTCGGGTTCTCAGTCATCACCCTCCGGATCGGTCTTCGTTCTGTTCGTAACTTCCTGGTTCGGTTCGCAGTCACCAGCTCGTAGCCATCAACCTCGGATCGGTTCGGATCATCCTTCACGCTCGGGTTGGATCGTCGAAGCCTTCCTGGTTCGGATCGGTCGTGATGAGCTTCCCCAGGTCGGGTCGGTTCAAGCTCCCCATCTCCATCGGACCGTGATCTTCAGGTCGTGGTGGCCCCCTCCAGTGCATAACTCCGGTTCGGGTCGTCTCGTGGTGCTCGGTTCGGGTCGGAGTCTCCAGGTCGCATCGCCATCACTGGTTCGGGTCGCACTGTCTGGTCACGAGGGATTCGGATCGTGCAAGCGGGTCGGATCGTGGCATGGTGCTACGATTCAAGATCTCCTTTGGTCATCATCTCGTGGAGGGGGTTCGGGTAGTATAGCCTCCATCGATTCGTGCTCATCGTCTTCCAGCGGATCGGGTCGGAGTCCTTACATCGGTTCGGTTCGGGTCTCCCTTATCCGATCCGATCCGGTCAGATACCCTGCAGTTTTCTGCAACTTTCCAGCAACTTTTTATACGCCTCTCGACGGCGTTTTCGACCAATCTAACTATTGGAATTAATCACAAAGCATACCAAAGAGTCATAGCAACATATAACAGCAACCACAAGCAACAAACAACAATTTAAATGAATCAAAATGAATCAAAAGTGGCCAAAACTTCACCTTTTCCTATAATCCCTCTTAATCATGTTTAAGCATACGATTAGCAAAACACATCGAAGTTAACCCAAATTTCTAACAGAGCCTTAAAACATTATTTTAGAATTTTAAGAATTTTTCCAGAATTTATTTACGTATAAATTCGCTAATCTTCACTAATTACCCTTAATTAACTGTAATTAGTGTCAAAACGATGCTATCACTCACCTTTGCCACAACTAGAACCCCAAAACTGAAATATTCTCTGATTTGGCGCTGTTCCCAATCCTACACAGCAGCTCTACCTCGGTTCTCGTGCTAATACTCCTTGGTTTGATGTTTGCTATGCCTAATCTCCAATTAGAAAGTGATTTTTGGGTGTTTTAGAGAGATTTAGAGAGTGGAGGCCATGGCTAGGTCAAGAGAAATGAAAGTGGCGGCTGGGAAATGTCTAAAGAAATGTTTTCTAACCCTAATCAGCCTCCATATACCCCTAAACCCGAAATTCCCCTTGGGCCTAGCTGCTAATCACCCGGTTAAGCCCAATTAAGCTGTTTTTAACCATCTGAAACTTGTTTCAGCCATATCTCCCAAACGGTAAATCCGTTTGGCTAATGTGACCACTCTACGGAAAGAGAAACCATCATCCGAAGCCAATGGAAGTGGTTTCAGGTCAAAATTCCTTTCCAGTCAAAAGTTATGGCCAAAACAGTGCCAACTAGGGGTAAAATGGTCATTTAAAAATCGAGAAAAATCATGAACATGGGAAATGACCCCAATAGTCGTCTCCCAAAGTTACATGACCATACGACTTCGTATGTGAAAGAAATAAATATCCCATCAGGCTATGTCAGAACCGGCGCTGTTGTTAGAGCCCTTTTCAATCGTTGGAAAGAAATATCGCAATCCAAATCCCAAGCAAAAGTTAGGTTCTTCTTTGTCAACCTAGTAAGTGGGGCTGAGATCTTCGCAAAGTCCTCAATGAACTTTCTGTAAAGGCCTGCCAATCCGAGAAAACTTCATACTTCGGTTTCATTCCGTGGGATATTCCAATCCTGCACCGCAACTACTTTTGCGGGATCCACAGCTATGCCCTCTTTGGACACTACATGTCCAAGAAACCTTACTTCATCTCTCCAAAAATAACATTTGGAGAATTTTTCTTTCAGCTGATGTGCATGAAGAGTATCTGTAACTTCCCTTAAATGCAAAGCGTGTTCTTCCTCACCTTTTGAGAATCAAAATGTCGTCCACGAAGACCACTAAAAATTTATTAAGGAACTCTCTGAATACCCTACTCATCAAGTCTACAAGTAGGCAGGTGAGTTTGTCAAGCCAAAAGGCATGACAAGCCATTCGAAGAAATCATCCGGGGTCCTGAACGAGTCTTATCTATGCTGTCCTCAGCCACTCTTAGCTGATGAAATCCGGTGGCCGGATCTAGTTGGGAGAAAAATGAGGCACCTACGAGCTGGTCGAACAAGTCGTCTGTTCTAGGAAGTGCGTGCCTATTCTTCTTGGTTAATTTGTTTAGCTCCCTATAGTCCACGTACAAGCGAAGTGAACCATCTGCTTTGGTTGCAAACACCACTGGAGCACCCCATTCAGAAATACTCCGCCTTATAAACCCCTTTTCAAGCAACTCTTTAACTTGCTTGCTGAGCTCTTTCCTTTGAGCCATGTGTCTAACAGGTAAAGTAATAGGTTTTGCATTATCAACAAGGTATACACGGAAGTATATCCCTCGCTTCAGAGGTAAACCCTTTACCTCTTCAAGGACATCAGAGTATTCACGGACCACTCTAACAGATTGCAAGTTTTCAACAGACGCATCAAGAGATTCTAGGTAACTAAGCATAACAGAATTTATGGGATTACAGGAGATTTCGAGAGTGTTATCGAGGCGAGTCATAAGTCTAACCACTCTCTTTTCACAATCGAGGATGGCACCATTACTGGATAACCAATCCATGCCTAGAATCAACCCATTGCCTGTGAAACCCAAAACATAAGCATTACACCTAAACCCTACGCTTAGTATAGAAATTTCCAAATCCAAA
Source organism: Allium sativum (assembly GCA_030737875.1). Taxonomy (NCBI): domain Eukaryota; kingdom Viridiplantae; phylum Streptophyta; class Magnoliopsida; order Asparagales; family Amaryllidaceae; genus Allium; species Allium sativum. Next base: position 702,498,312 of record CM060915.1, read on the forward strand.
CAAATCATGGAGAAATAAGCCGAGCCCCCAATCGGATTTGAAACAACCATAGGATCCGCTACTATGCTGGTATCTAGGTGCAAAGATTCAAGTAAAGCAGTAGATATAAAAGAGTGCAATGCGCCAGAATCAAAAAGACTACGAACTGGATGATCAGAAAGATAAACTAAACTCTCAACATAAATATTTCTACCTCTTTCTTGCGGAGGTGCAACGAGAGCATGAATCTTCCCTCCTGAAGTGGATCCATTCCTCTTCCCTTGCCCTTGCCTTTTTGGGCAATCCTTAGCCATATGTCTTGTCTAACCGCATTGAAAGCAACCACCCATCTTCCTTTTCTTCTTTCTGCAGTCCTTAATCAGATGTCCAGGTATGCCACAAAATTTGCACTTCCTCTTGTCACGGGGTTTGTTATTCTTCCCGCCTTCCTTGGAATCCGTCTTCTTATTCTACAATCCTTCCACTTTCTTGTCTAGAGGTTCATCCAACTTTGCCCCTTTCTTGCCACTCTTGTCTTCCTCCTGTAACTGTGCCATGTCCACCAGTCTCTCAGAAGTCGCACCCATAGATATATGGGACATAGCTAGATTGTGCAGCGGTTCATTTAACCCTTTCACGAAATGGAAAGCTATTTTATGTGGAATGTTTACCAACTCCAGTCCAAATCTAGCCAACTAGTTGAATTGGTTGATGTATTCCTGAACCGATAGGTTTCCCTGTTTGAGTGCTAAGAACTTCTCCATCTGCAGGATTCTCTTACTTTGCGAGAGGAACTTCATTTCAAATCTCCTTCTGAAATCCTCCCAAGTTTCAACTGGTCTCTCAGCATTGGTAACTTCCCACCAGTCAGAGGCTTCGTCCTTAAGTAACTATACAGCCAATTGTATCTTCTGCCTACCGTCCACTTCGAGGATAACAAACAAATCTTCTATTTCCTTGAGACAATTTCTTGCTTCCATAAATGACTCAGTCCCATTAAAGTTCTTTCCACCATAGCTCGAAAGTCCCTACATATCTTCGAGAAAGCATTCACCCGTAGAGGAGGACGAGGAACGGCTGCAGTTGGGGGAGGAGGAACGTCTGCTGGGCCTGCGTCATTAGCCCTAGCCTCCAGATACCTTCTGAACCAGCTAGGTAACGGTATGCCCTCGGGAAGATTAAGATCCCCAGACATGCTGAAACGAAAAGAAAAGGTTCAAAACAAAGGATAGAAAGATAGTCCATATGGCTTTAGGGATTATGCCTTTAAAATAAAACAACACTTTTCTTGAAAATGCTTCTTTAAATTTCTTTTTGAAAAATAGTTTTCAAAAACTTTTATCTGATCTGGTAAACCATCGCTCTGATACCAAGTGAAACACCCCACCTCCATTAAGGTCACTCACAAAGGAAATGCATTCACTTTGGTGAAGCATTTTAGGTAAAAGACACAGATAATTTACAAGACAGAGATATGAACAGCGGAAAACTGAAATCATTTCATAAATAGCGTAGTTCAGTCAAAGCATAACAAGAATTGTCTCAAAACCCAACTTCTAAATTATTAAAATGAAACATCTGTCTTGATTTAAAACTCCAAGTGCATAAAGAAGCATAAAACAGTAGTAAAGCAACATAAATCCCCAATAAAAATGTAACCACAGCCATAGCCCAAGAAGAGAGAATTCAAGCAATACATCTACTCTCTTCAAACTGGAAAAGGTCTGCACTAAGATGAAGTATTCCCTCTCTACGGACCCGGGAGGGGGGAACGGAAGAAAAGAAGACGGAAGAAAATAGGTCAGACATAAGTCTGGTAAGTCCAGTGATTATTCAGCATGTAAACAGGTAAAAGAATCATGACATGAATAAACTGAATATAGGACAATAATATAGAAATAAGATAACATAAGATAAGGCAAGATAAACCGAATATACTATCGCACTCATTTCCATTTCTCTGCACCTACTACGAATGTTTCAACTACCATCATGTGTTCATAACAAAGTGATCCCTTTTCCAATCGGCTTCTACTCGAATGCATTTATTACTTGTGTCATTCGGCCCTGCTTAATTATAGATACCTGTGCTGGTCCCACCATAGGGTGTATCAATTCCTATGGTGGCAACCCGACACAAATTCTAGATGCACAGTGTATACTACTGATGCCCAGTTCTTGCTTTATCCACTCTAGCGTATGTGCATGCCCATACTCCGCCGGAACCTACACTGTTACACCACTCACCATTATTTTGACTGCTTACAATCAGCCCCGTAATCCTGCCCCACCCTGCCTAGTTGAGGGTACCATTGATACGTCTATGTGGGTTACTACTGAAATGGGTCCCCGTTACTAGGGTTTCCTAATCAACATGTTATAACGGTTAAGTGCTCTCAAATTTACCTAACCCCACCCATCTGTTTAACTAACATGTTGTATTGGTTAAGTGGTTCTTTAATTAACATAACCTTACCATTCTTAGTCTGTCTGTTCCATAGCTTTAATTCATTCATTAAAGCACTAACCTCTCACATTAGATCTATATTGTTGCGGTCGTTGGATGTGCTGGGCGGTTCCGGGCAGTCTTACAACGCAACTCAATCTAACCTTGGGTTTTTGGGCTTAATGCGCTAACCTCTCACATTAGATTTATATTGTTGCGGTAGCTGGATGTGCCGGGCGATTCCGGGCAGTCTTACATCGCAACTCAATCTAACGTCGGGTTAGGCATGTTCATCTTTGGCCAATTTACATTTTTGTCATATATGTCCAAATCTATGTGTCAAATTTTCCACAATTCTAGTAAATACAAGTTTATACCACATTCCCAAGCTATGCCCAAAATTTACTAAATTAAATTATAACCAATTTTCCCCGCGTTATAATCGCACGTACAACGAGATTCAGTCAAAGTTCTGAATGAACTTAGTATTCACAAAAGGAAGTAAAAATGGGAAAAATAGAGAAGGAGAATAAGAATTGACATAAGGAAAAATAGGCATGTAAAGATGTACCAAATTCAAGAATCATGTTTCAATGTTGTACATTAACACTATGTGTAGACAAGCTAAGCAATTCACAGCATAGGTATAAAGATTAGATAGAAATGGATTTAAGGGAATTACTAATTTAATGTACAACATGATAAGAACCATTTGATAAATCACACTAGTCTCCTAGGCATAGGTTGTACAACATGAAAAGTTCCGTCCTATCAATCACAACAGTCTCACAGGCATGATAGGTTCACTTATGTCAGTCCAATAGTCTCATAGGCATGATAGGTTCTATTATGTCAGTCCAACAGTCTCATAGACATGATAGGTTCTATTATATCAGTCCAATAGTCTCATAGGCATGATAGGTGCCATTACATTAATAAGAATAGTCTCATAGGCATAAGCAATTTAGATTAGACAAAAGGATAGGCACGAATCAGAATTAGGCATCGTTCTAGATCCGATTATTGCAATCATGATTTCTATTAGATGTTTAAATCTGAATAATAACTAAACTTACAAAGAAAGGATGGATCTTGTATTCTGGGATCTTATTTTTGAATTTGAAAAGCTATCCTTTGATGTAGACATTTGATTTGAAGTTCTTATAATCGATTACTAGTTTGGATTTATTTTTCTAGTTAGGAGAAGATGAAGGAGGCTAGGCTAGCTTATAGACGAACAGCATGACGACACCATAGTCTTAAGGTTATGAGGTTAGGGTCTAGGTTTAGCTACGTATATATAGATCTCTAAGATTAATTCTAGCCTTTAGATTGGTCTAGGAGAAATTAGAGCCATCAAACCAAAGAGATGTGTCATCCAGCCAATCATAGCACGACACATAAGCCCTAACACCTTAGAAATTAGTCATTGGCCAATCAGATAAGGCCACATCAGCTCAGGACTAAAAAATTCATCATTGGAAGCATATCTCAAAGGGGTCGGCTCCCTACCGGGGGAGGGGGGGAGGGGAGGGGGTCAACACCTATGTCAACTCCCCTTTAGGAGGGGAGGTCGATACCCTAAGCAGAGAATTTTCCCGCTTAGCCTGTTATGTCCGAATATTGAATTTTTGAACTCGATTTATTATTAAATTAATATTTTTTATTTATTCTTGAAATCTTCTGAACTCCATAACTTCTTCATACCGAGTTCGATTCATGAATACTCGGACTCTATCTCAAGCAGAATTCCGAGACGAACACAATGGCGTAACCCGTTTCCCTTAATTCTTCTTCTAAAAATTAAGTGTTCTTAGATTTGTTAATTTTAGTATTCATAGAAAATACAGGGTGTTACAATTGTTCTAAGGTTTGTAAGCAAAAGACTTAGTGGCTCATTTGGTTAAAGCACGTGACTTGTATACAAGAGGTTATGAGTTCAATCCCCGTTAGTGCCATAATTTTTTTTTAGGGGATTGGCTAAAAAATGGCTTAGTGTGAACGCAGTTTTAAAAAAAAGCGATTTAGTGTGAAAAGGGTTAATTGGAAAGATAGTTGAAAAGATATGTATATATACATATATATATATGTGTGTGTGTGACATTTGGGTGTCAACACCCCTGCTACTGCGCATAATGTTGCACACATGGTGCATTTTTATTTGTTGAAGACGATTTTTGGGTTTTAGGGCTGACGTGGCCTCTTCTGATTGACTGGATGACGTATCTTTAAGCTGTGTGGTTCTGATGAATCCTAGTCAGATCTAAGGGTTCTAATTAATCCTACACATCTATATAAACACCCATAAACCTAAACCCTAATCTGAACTTAATTCATTCGTAAGCCGCCACGCTGCTGCATCCTAAACTAAGCTAGTCTCTTCTCCAACGAATTAAAGCTTAGAAATTGTAAAAAGGGATTCTAGAACAACAACGAACGAATCTATTCTTTCTTCAATCACAGTGAGTACAGTTACTTTCACAAGATAATTAATTAAAATAATTATGATAAGTTTGTGAACTGGACTATATGAATATGTCTGTTATCATACGCTATTAGATCTGTTTTGTTGATATAAGCCAGTTCTGTTATCGTATGTAATTAGATCTATTTTATGATGCAGTCCATATGTTTAATAACATATGCTTTAATCAGATCTATGCATGTTATGCAAGATTATATGCAAGTTTATATGCAAGTTGTGTTCATCTATGCAAGTTATGCAAGTTTGTATGCAAATTATGTTCATCTATACAAGTTATGCAAGTTTATATGCAAGTTGTGTTCATCTACGCAAGTTATGCAATTTTATATGCAAGTTATGTTCATCTGTGCATGTTATGCAAGTTTATATGCAAGTTATGCAAGTTTATATGCAAGTTTATATGCAAGTTGTGTTCATCTATGCAAGTTATGCAAGTTTATATGCAAGTTATGTTCATCTATGCATGTTATGCAAGTTTATATGAAAGTTATGTTTATTTATGCAAGTTTATATGCAAGTTGTGTTCATCTATGCAATTTATGCAAGTTTATAATTAGATCAATGCAAGTTATGTTCATTTAGATCTATGCAAGTTTATAATTAGATCTATGCAAGTTATGTTAATTTAAATCTATGCAAGTTCATAATTAGATCTATGAAAATTGTGTTTATTTAGATCTATGCAAGTTTATAATTAGATCTATGCAAGTTATGTTCATTTAGATTTATGCAAGTTTATAATTAGATCTATGCAAGTTATGGTCATTTAGACCTATGCAAGTTTATGATTTATGCTAGTTTATTTTCGTATGCTAGTTAGATCCATTTTATATGTTATGCGAGTTTGGATGCTTTTTTTTATGAGTTAGGCTAATTGCGAGCCTAACGTATTATGTGAATTATACGTACGAACGACGTAGGAACATTGGGGAATAGTTTGGGAAATATTAAATATTGGATATTATGTAATTGGCATAAATTGGTTAGTAACCATATAATTAAATTGAGACATAAATTAGTTTAGTTTATATACATGGAAATTATGGACATAATTTGGAGGAAAATTATGAACATAGCTTGAATTGGAAATTATGGACAATTTGAAATAGGGATATTAATTCAAATTGGGGTTGAATAACAAAATGAGATAATGAACATGCCAAACCCGAGTTTAGATGGAGTTGCAACGTAAGACTACCTGGAACCGCCCGGCACATCCAACAACCGCAACAACAGGTCTAATGTGAGAGGTTAGCGCATCAAACCCAAAAGCCGAGGTTAGAATGAGTTTGCGGCAGAAATCTGCCCGGAACCGCACGGCACATCCAGCAACCGTAAACAACAGTTCTAATGTGAGAGGTTGGTGCATTAATAAATCAATTAATGCCAATAAACAGACATGCTAAGAATGGTGAGGTTAAGTAACATGAATAGGCGACACTTAACCAATACAACATGTTAATTAAACAAATGGGTGGGGTTAGGTTTAATTGAGAACACTTAACCGTTATAACATGTTGATTAGGAAACCCTAGTAATGGGGACCCATTTCAGCAGTAACCCACATAGATGTATCATGGTACCCTAAACTAGGCAGGGTGGGGCACGATTACTGGGCTGATTATAAGCGGTCAAAAAAGCGGTGGGTGGTGCGTTAGTGCAGGTTCCGATGGGGTACGGGCGTGCACGTACTCCGGAGTGGAAAAATCAGGCACTGGGCAGCAGTAACTATACACCGTGCATCTTGAATTGTGTCGGGTTGCCATCATAGGGATTGATACACCCTATGGTGGGACCAACACAGGTATCTACAAACAAGCGGGCTCGAATGACATAAGTAATAAATACATGCGAGTTAGGGAGCAGATCGATTAGGGGTAGTGTGGGGACATCTAGTATCTATTATGGTCAAGTAGGCTATCGAGGACTGTATGGGGAAGATGCCTCTTACTAGATGTTATGCCTGAGGGGTACCAATTGCGGGGTTGGGATCAACTCTCAGTATGGAACTAGTAATGGTGCGGTGTAACTAGTAATAGTATGGTGTAATTAGCATTGGTGCAGTGTAGTAATTATCCTATAGTGTTAAGAAGCACAATCAACGTTTACCTTATTCATCTTGCTTGCCTTGTCATGCCTGTTTATTTTACAGTCATTTCTTACTTTCCAGTTTATGTTCTATCCTGTTACTTTAATGATTATTTTGTTAAAGTTACTGGACTCGCCATACTTTATGTCTGACCTCATTTGTTTCGCCTCTTTTTTCCGTTTCCCCCCTGGTTCTCAGGGTGGGCATAGTAGAGCTTGATTTGGATCTCTTCCTCTCCCTTTTGGAAGTGCTTGGATTGCTGAAAGTAAAAGTTCAGCTTATCTCTTTTTATGGCTATTTATGTTGGGGTTATGCCTTTTGTTTTATGTACTAAGAAAATAATTTGTCAAGATGGATATTAAGTGTACTTGGTTTTATTCTTGGTTTTGGTGTTGTAACCAAACTATTTTTCTACTGCAATGAAGTTGTTTTAAATATTTAAAGTACCGCTACATGTATTTGTCTCATTATATTCTGTTCTATACACATATAATACTCCATGAAAGTTAATGCATTCCCTTTGTGAGTGACATTAATGGGCATGAGGTGTTACACGTGGTATCAGAGCTGAAGGTTACCAGAACAGATAAAAGATTTTGAAAATCGTTTTCAAAGCCTTTTTAGAAAGAAGTATTTTGAAAAACATGTTTTAAAGAGAGTGCTTTTAAGTGAAATGTTTATTATGAAAAACATAATCCCCAAGAGCTATATATCTTTCTTCCGATTCTCCGTTTTGAATCTCTCCCTTTTTCCTTTCTGAATCTCTTCCTCCGCTTTTAGATGCTTTTCCTAAGATATGTAATGGACTTCCCTGCAATTGGCGGAAAACCGCTTCATGGGGCTAAGACATTTGTCGAGGCTAGAAATTGGCTCAAGAAAGTGGATGACTTGTTTGGTATCTTCGAGATAGACGATGGAAGGAAGGTTCAACTAGCTGCTTGGTTAATGAAGGATGAAGCTCCATCTAAGTGGGAGTTCACAAATGGAGAACGTGCAGTGGAGGCATGGATAGGACATAGTATAAGAAAGTGGATCTAAAGAAGGCATAAAAACAACAAAAGAAAGGCGGAAAGGATAAAAAGGGCCAAGAGAAAAGGAAGTACCACAATTGTGAAATACCTGGCCACTTAAAGAAAGATGTTAGAAAGAAGAAGAAGACTGGCTGTTACCATTGCGGTGAGGCGGGACATATGATTTAAGATTGCCCAAGAAGGGAAAGCAAGGGCATGGGCAAGGACACAGGGCAGGATCTTCTAGAGGGCAGGTTGTGTTCTCGTGGTCAGTATATCGGAAAGAGATAGGAAGTTCCGTTTGAAGATTTGATTTCTTTTTCCTAGGACTCTTTTCGACTGTTACACTTTGCTTCATTTATATCTGCTTCATTAGGGAAACACTATACCTTAATACTAATTTAGTTATGGATCCATTGTAGTCTCAAATCCTATTGGTGGTTCGGCTCATTTATCTATGCTTTGTCGGGATTTGAGAGTGTCTATCTTGGGCATTGGGTTTGAATGCAATGCCTACTTTCTTGGTTTCATGGGCTATGGCTTGATTCTAGGGATGGATTGACTAACCAGGTATAGTGTCATCCTAGACTATGGAAAGAGGGTAGTTAGACTGTTGACTCGTTGGGGGAAAGACCCTTGATATTTCTTGTGACCGTAGAGGTTCGATGATGCTTAGCTACCTAGAATCACTTGACGCATTCATCAATGATTTGAAATCTGTTCGTGTAGTCCGATGACGCCTTTGATGAGGTTCGGGGTTTACCCCGAGGCACGAGATAGACTTATGTATATACTTAGTAGGTAATGCAAAGCCTGTTGCATTGCCAGTGAACCACATAGCTTCAAGAGAGAGGAGGGAACTCTTTAAGCAAGTAGGCGAGCTACTTGAGAAAGGGTTCATAAGAAGAGGTATTTCAGAATGGGGTGCTCCAGTTGTTTTTGCTATGAAGTCTGATGGTTTGCTTAGATTGTGCGTGGACTATAGGGAGCTGAACAAGCTCACGAAGAAGAACAGACACCCATTGCTGAGGATAGATGACTTTTTCGATCAGTTGGTTGGCGCTTCAGTTTTCTCGCAGTTGGACTTAGCTACATGATTTCATCAGCTTAGGGTAGCTAAGGAAAGCATAGATAAGACTGCTTTTAGGACTCCCGGCGGTTTCTTCGAGTGTCTCATCATGCCTTTTGGTTTGACGAATGCACCAGCATAATTCGTAGACTTGATGAGTAGGGTGTTTAGGGAGTTTCTAAACATGTTCGTAATAGTCTTTTTGGATGACATTTTGATATTCTCTAGAAGCGAGGAAGAACATGCCCTACATCTTAGGGAAGTCTTAGAGACTCTTCGAGCACATCAACTCAAGGCTAAGTTCTCCAAATGCCATTTTTGGAGGAAGTAAGTGAGGTTCTTAGGACACGTGGTCTCTAAGGAAGGGATAGTAGCGGATCCCGCGAATGTGGTGGCAATCCAAGATTGGAAGGTTCCTAGAAACACAACGGAAGTAAGAAGTTTTCTAGGGTTGGCGGGCTATTATAGGAAGTTCATTACAGACATTGCGTTTCACGAGGCGAAAGCTTGAGAAAGACAATTCTTGAAGACGACAAAGGGCCGGCAAAAGTCATATGCTGATAAGAGATGGACCGATCTTAAGGTCGGTGTTAGGGACATGGTTTTTATTATCATCGTTGAGGAATGTAGTTCATTTTAGGTCTGTAGGGAAGTTGGCACCGAGGTTCGTAGGGCCATTCCTCATTACAGAGATGATTGGACAGATGGCATACAGAGTGTAGTTGCCAGAGTAGTTTAGTGATGTTCATGACGTGTTTCATGTGTCACATTTGCGGAAGTGTTTACATGATACTGCAGAAGTAGTGGAGCCGAGCATGCTTAAAGAAGTGGAAGTGGAGCGAGATGCCATGATTGTACGAGCTCCTAAATGCATCCTTGGATCGGAGGTCATGAAATTACACAACCGAGAGGTCAAGTTGGTCAAAGTGTAATGGGGAGATGATCAAGGAAACGCGACTTGGGAGGCGGAAGACAAGATGTGTGCGTCGCACCCTTTCCTTTTTGAGGGTATATTCTTAATTTCTCCTTTTTCTACCACTTTGTTTGTACTTGTTCTATCGTTTAGTATGTCTTCTCGTTTACATTTTCGATCTTTAGGTAGAAAAATCATATGGTTGTAAACATGTGTTTGAGGCATGTTATGTTTGGTGGACGCAAGCGGATGCAAGTGTTTGCTAGTGGTTGCTCGAGGATGCATTTACACACACATTAGGCACTAGATCGGCTCAATCACTTTCATATCGCACATGAATGAGTGTACATATTTAAATTAATGGATGTATATTGAATGCCTTATTGTATGGATGTTGCATTTAAAGGAATGGTTGTGCACTCATACAAAAATGATAAGTATCATTAGGATTCTTTTGCATACATAATGGGCGCATGGCACTATCATGATTTGCATTAAGGAGGACAACTGAATCAATAGACCGCCTGATCTTTGCATTAGATAAGGAACATATACACACACCTTTTCATATGTTCATATAGCATTAGAAATCTTTTAAGGACAATGGATGCTTGTGGATGATAGATGAGTAGATGGGTGATGGATGGTAGGATATATTCTTCTTAACTTGAAGATTTCGAGGACGAAATCCTTTGAGTAGGGGAGAATGTAACACCCCGCATTTTTAATGAAATTAAAAATGAGGATATATGTGTGTATATATATATATTATACATAGATATATTTAAGAGAAAAATTAATATTGCAACAAAACATGAAAAAAGAGGAGTGAGAAAAGAATAATGTTTAGCATTGTTCTAAGGTTTGTAAAAAAAAGACTTAGTGGCTCATTTGGTTAAAGCATGTGACTTGTATACAAGAGTTCTGAGTTCAATCCCCGCCAGCTCCATATTTTTGTTTTAGGGGAATGGATAAAAAGAGGCTTTGTGTGAACGTAGTTCAATAAAAAAAGGGGCTTAGTTTTAGAAGGGTTAATTGGAAAAATAGTTAAGAAGATATATATATATATACATATATATATATATATATGACATATGGGTGTCAACACCCCTGCTGCTGCGCATCATGTTGCACACATGGCGCATTTTTATTTGTTGATGACGATTTTTGGGTTTCAGGTCTGACGTGGCCTCTTCTGATTGGCTGGATGACATATCTTTAAGTTGTGTGGTTCTGATGAATCCTAGTTAGATCTAAGGGTTCTAATTAATCCTACAAATCTATATGAACACCCATAAACCTAAACCCTAATCTAAACTTAGTTCATTCATAAGCCGCCATGCTGCTGCATCCTAAACTAAGCTAGTCTCTTCCCCAACAAATTAAAGCTTAGAAATTGTAAAAAGGGATTCTAGAACAACAACAAACGAATCTATTCTTTCTTCTATCGCAGTGAGTACAGTTACTTTCACAAGATAATTAAATAAAATAATTAAAGTTTGTGAACTGGACTGTATGAATATGTCTGTTACCATACGCTATTAGATCTGTTTTATTGATATATGCCAGTTCTGTTATCGTATGTAATTAGATCTATTTTTTGATGTAGTTCATATGTTTAATTACATAAGCTTCAATCAGATCTATGCATGTTATGCAAGTTTATATGAAAGTGATGTTCATTTATGCAAGTTATGCAAGTTGTTTTCATCTATGCAAGTTATGCAAGTTTATATGCAAATCTATACAAGTTATGCAAGTTTATATGCAAGTTGAGTTCATCTATGCAAGTTATGCAAGTTTATATGCAAGTTATGTTCATCCATGCATGTTATGCAAGTTTATATGCAAGTTATGCAAGTTTATATGCAAGTTGTTTTCATCTATTCAAGTTATGCAAGTTTATATGCAAGTTATGTTCATCTATGCATGTTATGCAAGTTTATATGCAAGTTATGTTCATTTATGCAAGTTGTGTTCATCTATGCAAGTTATGCAAGTTTATATGCAAGTTATGTTCATCTATACAAGTTATGCAAGTATATAATTAGATCTATGCAAGTTATGTTCATTTAGATCTATGCAAGTTCATAATTAGATTCATGCAAGTTATGTTCATTTAGATCTATGCATGTTTATAATTAGATCAATGCAAGTTATGTTCATTTAGATCTATGCAAGTTATGGTCATTTAGACCTATGCAAGTTTATGATTTATGCTAGTTTATTTTCATATGCTAGTTAGATCCATTTTATATGTTATGCGAGTTTGGATGCTTTTTTTTATGAGTTAGGCTAATTGCGAGACTAACGTATTACGTGAATTATACGTACAAACGATGTGGGAACGTTGGGGAATAGTTTGGAAAATATTAATTATTGGATATTATGTAATTGGCATAAATTGGTTAGTAACCATATAATTAAATTGAGACATAAATTAGTATAGTTTATATACATGGAAATTATGGACATGATTTGGAGGATAATTATGAACATAGCTTGAATTGGAAATTATGGAAAATTTGAAATAGGGATATTAATTCAAATTGGGGTTGAATAATAAAGTGAATTAATGAACATGCCAAACCCGATTTAGATGGAGTTGCAACGTAAGACTGCCTGGAACCGCCCGGCACATCCAACAACCACAACAACAGGTCTAATGTGAGAGGTTAGCGCATCAAACCCAAAACCCGAGGTTAGAATGAGTTTGCGGTAGAAATCTACCCGGAACCGCACTGCACATCCAGCAACCGTAAACAACAGTTCTAATGTGAGAGGTTGGTGCATTAATAAATCAATTAATGCCAATGAACAGACATGCTAAGAATGGTGAGGTTAAGTAACATGAATAGGCGACACTTAACCAATACAACATGTTAATTAAACAAATGGGTGGGGTTAGGTTAAATTGAGAACACTTAACCGTTATAACATGTTGATTAGGAAACCCTGGTAATGGGGACCCATTTCAGCAGTAACCCACATAGATGTATCATGGTACCCTAAACTAGGCAGGGTGGGGCACGATTACTGGGCTGATTATAAGTGGTCAAAAAAGCGGTGGGTGGTGCGTTAGTGTAGGCTCCGATGGGGTACGGTTGTGCACGTACTCCGGAGTGGAAAAATCAGGCATTAGGCATTAGTAATTATACGCCGTGCATCTTGAATTGTATCGGGTTGCCATCATAGGGATTGATACACCCTATGGTGGGACCAGCACAGGTATCTATAAACAAGCGGGGTCAAATGACATAAGTAATAAATACATGCGAGTTAGGGAGAAGATCGATTAGGGGTAGTGTGGGGACATCTAGTATCTATTATGGTCAAGTAGGCTATCGAGGATTGTATGGGGAAGATACCTCTTACTAGAAGTTACGCCTGAGGGGTACCAGTTGCGGGGTTGGGATCAACTCTCAGTATGAAACTAGTAATGGTGCGGTGTAACTAGTAATTGTACTGTGTAATTAGCATTGGTGCAGTGTAGTAATTATCCAATAGTGATTAGAAGCGCAATCAACATTTACCTTATTCATCTTGCTTGCCTTGTCATGCCTGTTTATTTTACAGTCATTTCTTACTTTCCAGTTTATGTTCTTATCTTGTAACTTTAATAATTATATTGTTAAAGTTACTAGACTCGCCAGACTTTATGTCTGGCCTCGTTTGTTTCGCCTCTTTTCTTTCCGTTTCCCCCCAGGTTCTTAAGGTGGGCCTAGTGGAGCTTGATTTGGATCTCTTCCTCTCTCTTTTGGAAGTGCTTGGATTGCTGAAAGTAAAAGTTCAGCTTATCTTTTTTTATGGCTATTTATGTTGGGGTTATGTCTTTTTGTTTTATGTACTCAGAAAATAATTTTCAAGATAGGTATTAAATGTACTTGGATTTTGGTGTTGTAACCAAACTATTTTTCTGCTGCAATGAAGTTGTTTTAAGATTTTAAAGTACCACTACATGCATCTGTCTCATTATATTTTGTTCTATACACTTATAATACTCCATGAAAGTTAATGCATTCCCTTTGTGAGTGACACTAATGGACGTGGGGTGTTACACAATTCCTTACCTCTACGAATATCTCGGATCCATTGAATGACTTTCCTCCCATTGCATGGAAATCTTTGTTGATCTTGGAAAAGTTGTCTACACGCAGAGGAGGAGGACGAGGAACAATGGGTGCAGCTGGGGGAGAAACGTTTCCTTGGCCTTTGGCCGGCACCATGGCCTCCAGATACCTACAGAACCATCCTGGTATCGTAATGCCCTCTGGGATATTAGGTTCCCCAGACATGCTAAAAAAGAAAAGGAAAGAGATTTAGACAAGGGATCGAAAGATATTACTTATGGCTTTTTGGGGAATGTTTTTCAAAACAGACTTTTCTTTTGAAAATGCTTCCTTTTTAAAACCTTTTTGAAAATAGTTTTCGAAAACTTTTATCTAATCTGGTAACCTTCAACTCTGATACTAAATGTGACACCCCACGTCTGTTAATGTCACCCACTAAGTGATTGCATTAAGTTTCGTGAAGCGTTATTGGTAAATAGAAACATAAATATTACAAGACAGATATAAAATCAACAGCGTAATTTAATTTTTTATTTCAAACATAAATCATAACATCGTGGTTCAAAATATCACAAGTCTAAAACTACATAAAAGCCATTACAAAAGTATAAAACTTTCTATCGTGTTCCTTCGGAGTACATAAAAAGCATAATTCCCCCCCCCCCCCCCCCCAAAAAGCAAAGCCATAGTAGCAAGGATAGGAGCTTGAGCCATACATATAAGCAGCTCCAACACAAAGTAAGCAGAATCATGCTCAAGCCTGAGCGTTCCCATCCTGAGAACTAGGGGAGGGGGGAGGGGGACGGAAGAAAGAAAAGGAAACAAAAAGGGTTAGACATAAAGTATGGCGAGTTCAATCACTTTTAGCAAGTAAATAAGTAAAAGTATCATGACAGGCATACAAAGTGGATAAGGAAGATAACATCATAAAAGGTAAGTGTGACAAGGTAAACAGGATAAACATGATAGCACTTCTCTAATGATTTCTATTTCTCCACACTAATACTAGTATAACCCAAATGAGATGATCCCCAACATGTACAAGATGGAAGACTTAGACGTACTTCTGGTGAGAGATTGTAACCCCATACTATCCACAGGCAGCCCCAATAATGGACTCCTAAACTTACCGGAGTCTAGGTGTAACCTAACTACTATCCTATCGATCGGCTCCTTACTCCGTAGATACCCTGTGCTAGCCCCACAAAAGGGTGTATCACTCCCTAAAGTGGCAACTCTTCATTTTCAAGGTGTGCACAAACATATCTGCTGATGTCACAGCGTCTTACTTCCCATGGCAAGTCAGACACATGCACGCACATGACTCCGTTGGTTTCCTGTGTTGTTGACACCGCCCCTACGTTTTGGATCTCTTACAATCAGCCCAGTAAGTGTGCCTCTACTCCAACCTAGTTCAGAGTGCTCGTTTGATACCTAGGTGGGTTACTAACTGAAACGGGTCCCACACACAAGTTGGTACAAGCTCCCCCTAGACTAGCATCCCCACTACTAGGATTTCAACTGGTTATGCCTAACAGTCCAACATGTAAAACAGGTTAAGCTGTCGGGCCTATATATTTAAATATTACCCCACCGCCATAAGATTTACTTAATCCTCACTGATCCAAGCAAGTTTACTTAACAAAGTTGCATAACCCCAAAGTATAAAACAGGTTAAGTTTGCGGGCCTATATATATAAATATTACCCACAACCACAAGATTTACTTAATCCGCCCAATGTTTCAACCAAGTTTACTTAACCCCTATTCAAGTTCACATGTTCATACAATCCTTATGGATTCATCCAGGTTAAGTATTTCAATTCGTTACCAAATGCATTTATGGTTATAATGGGCTAGACTTCCCATATTAGGCCTACAACTTATGGATGTGGGATATGTCGGTCGGGTCCGGGCAGACTTCTTCCACAAGTTGGGCCTAACCTCGTGTCTTAGCCCATCTCGTATTTGTGCACTTAGACTCCTAACATTAGATTCAACATTTTGGTTGCTGGATATGCCGGTCGGGTCCGGGCAGACTTCCACCCCAAATGCAATCTAACCTCACGTCATAAGTGTCATTACAGTTTTCTAATTACTGTAATCCTGGACATTTTAATTATTAACCAATTAATTATACCTATGTCTTTATAGGTGTTCATGCCCATTTACCCAATTATATTCATAATGGATTATATGTCCAAATTCATACTTGTCATTCAAGTTACGCTAATTCTACTGTTTTTCCCCGTTCCCTAACTAACGCATTCGCATATATTTGGCATCATGTCTAGGCTGGAAAGTAGCCTTGCCATAAACAATAAAAGGGAATGATGACAATAGTGATTATTTTAACAAAAGTAACATAAACATGTAATTGATATAGTGATAATGTGGACATATAAAAATAGATCTAGTGAGCATGTGATAATAAAACTAGATCTAACATAAATAGGCATGAATAAATAAGGATTCATATTTCCAATTAATGATAGATCTAAATTAATCACCACATGATAGGTAAAGTTTAAGATCCACAAATGTGACATGATAAATTAACCACAAGCGAATTAGATCTATAAAGGTAGATCTAGCATGACATGATAAATTAACCACAAACGAATTAGATCTATAAAGGTAGATCTAGCATGACCTGATAAATTAACCACAAGCGAATTAGATCTAAAAAGATAGATCTAGCATGATAATAATTCAAGATCCACAATTGTGACATGACAAATTAACCATAAGCGAATTAGATCTAAAAAGGTAGATCTAGCATGACATGATAAATTAACCACAAGCGAATTAGATCTAAAAAGATAGATCTAGCATGATAATAATTCAAGATCCACAATTATGACATGACAAATTAACCACAAGCGAATTAGATCTAAAAAGGTGATCTAGTATGACATGAAAAATTAACCACAAGCGAATTAGATCTAAAAAGGTAGATCTTGCTTAATAATAATTTAAGATCCACATCATAGTTATGTCATAGATTCAAAAGTCCCAACAGATTGGATATGATAAAGATTTAGATCCAAGTCATAAATTATTATAAATTCACAAATTAGTATAGATCCAATATGATTCAGTTACAGGCATGTACCCAAATCACTACCATATCGCGTTTACTTTTAATCATTTAAATTTAAAAGTAACTAACTCACCGTGTTTGGATTTTAGAAGATAGAAAAGAAATTGTTGGTGTTGAATCACAGATCTATAGTTGAAACGCTTGAATCTTTTTAAAAAAAAACTTGATTTTCGAGAAGAATAGTCTATTTAGTTGAAGTTGCAGCAAAGCCTCGTCGTCACCATTATATTTCCAATGAATAAAACCTAGGTTTAGAGTCCTTTATATAGCCGTTGCACCCTGAATATGGACATTGCGTGCGTCTAGGAACATTCAGCCAATTCGACCCAGGGGTCGACCCATACTCCCTGAGTCGACCCCGGGGGTCGACATCCCAAAAAGGTCGGTTCAGCGTTTTGGCTTCCAGCTTTGTCATTTTGAATTTTTTGGAATATTTATTTATTTAATTTATATATATATATATATATTTCTCATATGCATACAAACTTCAAGGCTTAATAACTTCTTCATACGATGTCCGTTTTACGCAAACCAAATGTCTATCCTAACCAAAATTTTCGAGACGAATGCAATGGTATAGTCTATTTTACTTAATTTGCATTATTTAATTAAGTTATCACATTATATTCATTATTTAATGTGGTTATAATGTCTAAAATTTTCGGGGTGTCAAATTAGGTTTACGATGAAACCTAGAAATCAATCACTGATCCAATTTGAATACCTCTATGGGATAGACCTCAACAGAAAACTGGCTTAATTTCCAATTTCTCGATTATTTATAATAAGCTTTGTTCCTTTTTTCACATTCTAAATTATAACATATATGTTACAATCTTTCTTATACATTAATTTCACTGAATTGAGATTTTTATGTTCCAGATACAAGTTTGCATTTAGCCTTCATCTTTTAAAACCTCTTTCAGTCATGTTACATTTTCTTCTTTTTATCTTTACAATTTACTTTTTAGGAAATCAGACCTATTCCTAATTGATTGGTTATAAAGCAGCCGTTTTGAATGCAAAAAATAAGTCTTATATTTTTGCTTATAAAGGCTAAAGTTAAAAAGTTAATACGAACATTCAAAATATGCCAACTTTTGAAAGTCACTTTTCAACTTATTTCAAAAGTAGTTCTTTTACTTTTTTTTGAAAAGCAGACATATTATTACACATAAAAATTACAAAGAACAGTTTGTACAACATTACATGACAGTAAGACAACAACTATACATCATAGTAATTAGAGAAAAAACTATAAAAAGGAAATGACAAAACAGAAACAACTCTAACCACTAAAACATGAATTACAATAACACTTCACTCTAAACTAGCAGCTGCCAACATATCAGTTCCTACCATACTTCAAATTCTTCAAAATTTTCCCATGAATTAAAGCGTAAAGCTCTGTAGCATTTAGAGAAACCGAGCTAAATATCCTTCTATTCCTCTCAGACCATACTTCATAAACTAGAATCTTCAAAATTTTCAACAAAATAATACATTTATCTGTTCTCCACCGAGTGGATTTGAAGATATTGAACCATTCTGTTTTGCTCACCATAGATGGCCGATGATAACCTCCATTAAGAAGCAGCCTGTACCAGATTTGAAAAACATAACTACACTCAAAGAATAGATGAGTGTTGCACTCAGAATTTGAATGACACAGCTCACAAACATCATTCTGTATGATTCCAAGCCTGTGAAGTTTATCTTTCGAATTCAAAGCATTGGACCTTCCATAATAGAAAATTTAATTTTGCTGAGCTCTTCATATTCCATATATGGTAAGACAATGGAAATAAATCTCTATCAACCTGAATAAGGTCATATGCAAGCTTAATCGAATGACTGTTTCCATTCCACACCAAAGAAACATCAGAATGCACTTTAAATGTATCTTTAATCTCCTTCCATACATTCCTCAACTCAGCTGAACTACAATAAGGTAACTGCAATTCATCATCCTGAATGTAATCATCAGCTAATGCATTATCAGGTATACCATTAAGCCTTCTAAGATCATAGCCAACTACATTACTTAGACTCAAACCCCTACTAGACCATGGAGAGTGCCAGAATGAAACATGCTTCATCTTGTTAACATTAATCTGAATAAAAGGCAAGAAAGTGCTCCTCAATTTCAATATCTGCCTCCAACTCCAACTACAAAATTGAGGGATAGGCATAGTCCAGAAACATTTGTAACGACCCGCATTCCACGCATCATAGGATCGTAGGATATTTATTTCTTTCACATATGAAGTCGTATGGTCATGTAACTTTGGGAGACGACTATTGGGGTCATTTCCCATGTTCATGATTTTTTTCGATTTTTAAATGACCATTTTACCCCTAGTTGGTACTATTTTGGCCATAACTTTTGACTGGAAAAGAATTTTGACCTGACACAACTTCCATTGGCTCCGGATGATGGTTTACAATTCCATAGAGTGGTCACATTAGCCAAACGGACTCACCGTTTGGGAGATATGGCTGAAACAAGTTTCAGATAGTGAAAAACAGCTTAATTGGGCTTAACCGGGTGATTAACAGCTAGGCCCAATGCGAGATTTCGGGATTAGGGTTATGAGGAGGCTGAAATCAGTTAGAGAACAATCTTATCCTCATTTTCCAGCCGCTACTTTCTTCCTTGAACCCTAACAATGGCCGCCAACATCTAGAAACATCCCCAAATCACTTTCTAATCAAGTTTTGGCTTATCCTACATCTAATTAAGGAGAGAAAACACGAAAGCAAGGTTAGAGCTACTGTTAGACATCCATATTCACCCAAATCAGCGAGGTTTCAGTTCTGAGAATTTTATTTGTGGCCAAGGTGAGTGATTTGCATAGTTTTTGCACTAATTACGGTTAATTAAGGGTAATTAGTGAAGATTAGTGAATTTGTACACTAATAAATTCTGGAAAAATATCTATAAATTCGAAATAATGTTTTAGACCTCTGTTACAAATTTAGTTTAATTTGGTTAAGTTTTGTTAACCCTAGGATTAGTTTTGCTTAAACATGCTTAAGGGAAAATATGGGTTTTTGGGTATATTTGATCCATTTTGACATGTAAATTCATTGTTTTGGTGTTTGTGGTTAGTTTGCTATGTTGCTATGACTGTTTGGGATGATTTGTGGTTAATTAGAATGGTTAGATTGGTCGAAAACGTCGTCGAATGGCGTAAAACACTTGCTGGAAAAGTTTCAGGAAATAGTACAGGTTTTCAGATCGGATCGAGAAATGGGCTCGGATCGGATAAGTGGACTCGGCAAGGAATTCGATCGGATCGGAACTTAACACTTGAGGGACCTGGCAAAAAGGAAGGCCATGCTAGTTGAACTGGGATCGGATCGGCTAAAGGAGGGGGATCAGATCGGAGTAAACGAAGGATGAGGGGAGCTGATCGGAGCTGGAGCACGAACTGGATGGGAGATGGCAACCCGACCCGACCCGAAGTGGGACACCCGACCCGAACCGATGCAACGTTGTGAACCCGAACCGAACCGTTACCAGAGGAAGACCACGAACCGAACCAATTCAAAGTAGAGGACCGACCCGAACCGATGGCTAGAAGGGGAACCCGACCCGATCCAGTATTGACCAATAACCTGAGATGCAAAGGTAGTCCAATATGGGAAGTTAAAGCTCAGGATTCAGTTGGGAACCGATGAGTTCACTTCATGGTTGGGCTTTGATGCGGGACGTGTGCCAAGGGGCTATCGATGTCTATGACTTTGGATCACTATGTATGGGAGGTACGTGAACGGATTCAGGGCCACAGTGGCCTAGGTACGACTAAAGGGCTATAGACCAATGAAGTGGGGTCATTTGTAAAGATTTGGTCATGACTCCATGTGGTAAGCTTGGTAGTAGCAGTAGTTGTACAAGTTGAACTCCGTCACTACTTCGATGAGTCTAGTGATTGATAGTGGTGGACATCGTATGCTTTACGCACTGAGTGAGAGATGTGAGGATGGTTGCTATGGTTGATTTGTTTGCTATCATTATGACATACACACCCCACCCCCGTATTCTTTACACTATCTGTTATGGCACCTTAGAGTATTGTACGGTATGTAGTGCTTACTCTTTGGTTGCAGGTCCAGGTTCAGGTATGGTTTAGTATACCTGTTATTGTTCTGTTTAGATGCTTATCGCTCATACAAGGCTTTATGTCTGAACCAGAGTTTTATATCTCCTCTTATTACTCTGGGTGCTCACACGAGCAAACTAGAGACAGGTTAGCTGGTGATGCACGGGTAGATGATCCGGAGACGAGTAGGAGGCTTCCACGTATGATATATATAGTATTCTCCCTGTGTTGTTGAAGATCACTGCTTGGGCATTAGTAGTGCATCTTCTACTTTAGCTTTCTTTTGTTTTAGAGACAGTAAATTTGGAAAGTTGTAATAAGCTGTATTTGAATTTCCGCTGCTCTAATATTGATGTTGGTTTTAGTTATCAGCTTATGCACTGTCTCACCTGTTTTATGTCAAGTATGTTATTATTATATTTTACTCCATGCGCTGTGAGACATTCTACATGTTCTTGATTAGTTCGTTCTCGTCTTCCTTTTCTTCTGACGACCGTTCCGTGCTAGTCGGGCAAGTGTACAACGCACTTTTGGAGTAAATGCCGGCTGGTGCGGGACGGGACGGGCCCTCACACTAGGTATCAGAGCTCTAGGTTGCGTAGTTAACTTAGGGAAAGACACTAGGGAGAGATATTACGTATATGAGAGAGCGTATTTGTGATTACTTTAGTTTTCAAAACTATATGTATATACTATTAGTAGTATAAGAATGAAGTCGTACTGCACTAGAACCACTATGGGGTCGTTAATCGTTTCCTTTTTCAGATTGACGATGAGCCGATATGCTAGAGGTGCTAGTAGGGGAGCCAATAATGGGAATGCTGCGGACATGAGGGCGATGTTTACTGACCTCATGAGAGACATGCTTAGGGAGGTGCAAGGAGCAGCTCCCAATGGTGGTAATGGTGGTGGTCCAATAGTGCAGGCGCCTAGGGCCGATTTCGCCAAGCTGAATAAGGATTATGCTAGTCTTGGTGGGAAGCCGTTCCACGGAACGGAATCGGCTACGGATGTTCAGGATTGGTTGGATAGTTGCAAACGTATCTTCGAGGATTTGGGTATCGAGGATGCGATGAAGAGAAAGCTAGAATCCCGTCAGTTGCAAGGACGGGCAATGAATTGGTGGAATGCTATAAAGGCAGCTACTCCCGAGGATCAGATTACTTGGGAGCAGTTTAAGGTTCGCTTTAGCGAGAAGTTCATTCCAGCTGCTCAGAAGTCAGTGTTTTTTAAGAAATTCTTGGAGCTCAAGCAAAATGGCAGAGCTGTCTCGGAGTATATTGCTGAATTCGACACTTTGTCGAAGTATGGGTTATCTCTTATTGATACTGCCAAGAAGAAGAATGAGAAATTCATAACTG
Organism: Allium sativum; assembly: GCA_030737875.1. Lineage (NCBI taxonomy): Eukaryota > Viridiplantae > Streptophyta > Magnoliopsida > Asparagales > Amaryllidaceae > Allium > Allium sativum. The sequence continues at coordinate 702,520,943 of CM060915.1, forward strand.
GTTTGGATCAGTACTTGGGGGAAAGGCTTATTAACCACATCGATGAGACGTTTGAATCGATTGTGGGGAAAGCATTGAGATCAGAAAGTCTCTACCCTAAGCCGAAGACTGAAGTTGCATCTGCAGAGGTGCCAAAGCCACAAGAAAGTGGTGGGGGCAAGGGTGGTTCCCAGAATAAGAGGAAGCAGAATCAGACTAAGGATGGCCAGAAGAAAAAGAATAAGCAAGATGTCGAGTGCTTTAGCTGTGGTAAGAAGGGCCATTATGCTAGTAATTGTCGGGCCAAGCCAGCGGATCGGAAGTGCTTCAACTGTGGCCAAATGGGACATCACAAGGACAAGTGTCCGCAACCCCCTAAAGAAAAGAAAATGGTGAAAGCATATGCCCTTAATGTTATTCCTTCTTCGTCAAATGCCCCAACTGCAGTGGAGAAGGGAAAGAATGTCGTCATTCAAGGTATGCTTTCTGTTTATGATGTTCCTGTTAGAGTTTTGTTTGATACCGGAGCTTCCAGTTCTTTCATATCTATTGACCTGGTAGATAGGTTGGGATTGGAGCCCGAGATTGTCGATAGACCTTTAGTAGTGACGAACCCGATTGGTGGTTCGACTAGCCTTAGCATGATTTGTCGTAATGTGGTCTTATCGAGTCATGGATGCATGTTTGTTTGTGATTGCTTTGTTTTGGGCTTTACTGGGTTTGGCATTATTTTGGGAGTAGATTGGCTCCAAAGATACGGGGTGGTGGTAGACTGTGAGGGCTTTTTGGTGACAGCTAGAGCGGATGATGGGCGGAGGATAGTGTTTGGTGGTCTACCCAGTGAAAGGGTATTGGCTAGTTTTCTGAACTCCCTCGACATTCCGCATAGTGAGTTGTCAGGTTTGCCCGTAGTTGGCCAGTATCCGGATGTTTTCGAAGAAGTGACCGGGCTTCCACCACACCGAGAGATTGAGTTCCGTATTGATTTGGTAAAAGATGCCAGACCTATAGTGATGCCACTTCGTCGTATGGCACCAAGAGAGCAGCGAGAGCTCGAGGTGCAAGTCAGCGATCTTTTGAAGAAGGGATTTATCAGAAGGAGTGTTTCTGAATGGGGAGCACCAGTTGTGTTTACTACCAAGGCGGATGGTTCCCTTCGTTTGTGTGTAGACTACCGCGAGTTGAATAAAGTGACGAGGAAGAACAAGTATCCTCTACCGCGGACAGATGATTTGTTCGATCAGTTGAGTGGCGCGAGAGTATTTTCTCAATTGGATCTCGCGACAGGTTTTCATCAGCTTAGAGTGGAAGCTGAGAGTATAGCTAAAACGGCATTTCGAACGGCATCTGGATTTTATGAGTGGTTGGACATGCCATTCGGGCTGACCAATGCCCCAACATATTTTGTGGATCTTATGAATAGGGTATTCAGATATCAGTTGAATAAGTTTGTCCTTGTGTTCGTTGATGATATTTTGGTCTATTCGAGGACAGAGGAAGAACACAAGGAACATTTAAGAATAGTGATGGAGTTGTTGAGAAAACACCAATTGAAAGCAAAGTTTTCTAAGTGTCACTTCTGGAGGAGGGAAGTGAGGTTCTTGGGCCATGTTGTATCAGAGAATGGTATTGCTGTGGACCCAGCGAAGGTGGCTACGTTACAGGATTTACCTACGCCCAAAAATGCAACAGATGTAAGAAGTTTCTTGGGATTAGCTGGATATTATCGTAAGTTTATCCAAGGTTTCTCCAAGATAGCAGCACCATTGACCCAGTTGACCAAGAAGAATCAAGCTTTTGTCAAGGATGAAAGGTGCGAGAATGCATTCAAGAGTCTAAAGGACAAGTTGACATGCGCACCAGTGTTAGTCATTCCTAAGGGGAATGAAGAGATGACGGTATACACGGATGCCTGTGGTACCGTACTGGGTGCTGTATTGATGCAAGGTGGTAGGGTTGTAGCTTATGCAAGTTGGCAATTGAAATCGCACGAGAGAAGATACCCTACCCATGATTTGGAATTGGCAGCAATCGTGTTCGCGTTGAAGATGTGGAGACACTATCTCTTGGGAGAAAGATTCGAGTTGTTTACAGATCATAAGTCGTTGAAGTATCTTTTCTCTCAGAAGGATCTTAATCTTCAACAGCAAAGATGGTTAGAATTCTTGGCTTCGTATGATTTTGATATCGCATACACACCTGGGAAAGGTAATGCGGTAGTCGATGCCTTGAGTAGGCCGGTGAGGAGATGAACTTGTATAGGCTTGATCGAGAAGGATGGCTTAGAAAGAATGGAAGACTAGTTGTACCCAATGTCAATGGATTGAGAGATGAAGTGCTTAGAGAATGTCATCACTCAAAACTGACTATACACCCCGGTGGTAACAAGATGTATCGAGATATGAAGCAGACCTACTACTGGGAAGGAATGAAAAGAGACATTGGGAAGTTTATATCCAAATGCATGAATTACCAGCTAGTTAAAGCTGAGCAAAAGAAGCCTAGTGGTTTGATGCAACCATTAGAAATTCCAGAATGGAAATGGGAACAAGTCTCAATGGATTTCATTGATGGGTTACCAAGGACTAGATCGGGCCATGATAGCATTTGGGTGATTGTGGACCGATTGACTAAAAGCGCAAGGTTTATACCCGTCAAGTCAAACAGGATGGCAACTAAGTTAGCGGAACTGTATATAAAGTGGGTAGTTAGATTTCATGGAATACCCAAAGTCATTGTCAGTGACCGAGATCCGTTGTTCACTAGTGGATTTTGGAAGAGCTTACAAGAGGCGTTAGGATCAGAATTACATCTCAGTACCGCGTATCGTCCTCAAACCGATGGTCAAACAGAGAGGGTGAATCGTATATTGGAAGACCTCTTGAGAGCTTGTGTACTGGATTTTGGTGGATCATGGGATGACCATTTGCATCTAGTAGAGTTTGCATATAATAATAGCTACCAATCTAGTATCGGTATGGCTCCATTTGAAGCTTTGTATGGAAGACCGTGCAACTCACCGTCATGTTGGGTAGAAACTGGCGAGAAGTTTGTGCTTGAACCCGATGTGATAAGAGAAACTTCAGCTAAACTTAAGATTATCCAACAGCGAATGAAGGCTGCCCAAGATAGGCAGAAGAGTTATGCTGGTAAGAGGAGAAGAGATTTAAAGTTCTCCATTGGCGACTTGGTGTTTGTCAAGATTTCCCCGTTAAATAGCGTGATACGATTTGGCAGGAGAGGCAAGTTGGCACCAAGATTTGTTTGCCCATTCCCTGTTCTTGAACAAGTTGGGAATTTGGCGTATAGAGTTGACTTACCAGAGAAGATGGCGGGAGTTCACAACGTATTTCATATTTCAAAACTGAGGAAGTTCGTTCACGACCCAGATATGACTATTTCACCTGATCAGTTAGAGGACTTCGAAGTAGAACCCGAGGCGGTCGGGAACCGCAAGCCGATCCGTATTATCGAGCACGATATGAAGCAACTTCGAAGGAAGGCGGTGAAGCTAGTCAAGGTTCAGTGGGGCGAGAACGAGAATGACTGTACTTGGGAGACTGAGGAGAGTATTAGAAAGATGTATCCAGAACTCTTCACCTGGTAAGATTTTAACTTCGATTTAGTTTTCCGCATGCTAGGGTAGGCTTGTTTGCTTGTTTTGCATGTTTGATTGTTGTATGTGGTTGTTAGGCATGCGGGATCCTTTGTATGTTTTGGGTTAAGGAATTTTGGGGACGAAATTTCTTAAGGGGGGAGAGTGTAACGACCCGCATTCTACGCATCATAGGATCGTAGGATATTTTTTTTTTCACATATGAAGTCGTATGGTCATGTAACTTTGGGAGATGACTATTGCGGTCATTTCCCATGTTCGTGATTTTTGTCGATTTTTAAATGACCATTTTACCCCTAGTTGGTACTGTTTTGGCCATAACTTTTGACTGGAAAGGAATTTTGACTTCAAACCACTTCCATTGGCTCCGGATGATGGTTTACAATTCCGTAGAGTGGTCACATTAGCCAAACGGACTCACCGTTTGGGAGATATGGCTGAAACAAGTTTCAGATAGTGAAAAACAGCTTAATTGGGCTTAACCGGGTGATTAACAGCTAGGCCCAATGCGAGATTTCGGGATTAGGGTTATGAGGAGGCTGAAACCAGTTATAGAACGATCTTATCCTCATTTTCCAGCCGCCACTTTCATTCTTGAACCCTAACAATGGCCGCCAACATCTAGAAACATCCCCAAATCACTTTCTAATCAAGTTTTGGCTTATCCTACATCTAATTAAGGAGAGAAAACACGAAAGCAAGGTTAGAGCTATTGTTAGACATCAGTATTCACCCAAATTAGCGAGGCTTCAGTTCTGAGAATTTTATTTGTGGCCAAGGTGAGTGATTTGCATAGTTTTTGCACTAATTACGGTTAATTAAGGGTAATTAGTGAAGATTAGTGAATTTGTACACTAATAAAATCTGGAAAAATATCTATAAATTCGAAATAATGTTTTAGACCTCTGTTAGAAATTTAGTTTAATTTGGTTAAGTTTTGTTAACCCTAGGATTAGTTTTGCTTAAACATGCTTAAGGGAAAATATGGGGTTTTGGGTATATTTGATCCATTTTGACATGTAAATTCATTGTTTTGGTGTTTGTGGTTAGTTTGCTATGTTGCTATGACTGTTTGGGATGATTTGTGGTTAATTAGAATGGTTAGATTGGTCGAAAACGTCGTCGAATGGCGTAAAACACTTGTTGGAAAAGTTTCAGGAAACAGTGCAGGTTTTCGGATCGGATCAGAGAAATGGGCTCGGATCGGATAAGTGGACTGGGCAAGGAATTCGATCGGATCGGAACTTAGCACTTGAGGGACCTGGCAAAAAGGAAGGCTATGCTAGTTGAACTGGGATCGGATCGGCTAAAGGAGGGGGATCAGAACGGAGTAAACGAAGGACGAAGGGAGCTGATCGGAGCTGGAGCACGAACTGGATGGGAGATGGCAACCCGACCCGACCCGAAGTGGGACACCCGATCCGAACCGATGCAACGTTGTGAACCCGAACCGAACCGTTACCATAGGAAGACCACAAACCGAACCAATTCAAAGTAGAGGACCCAACCCAAACCGATGGCTAGAAGGGGAACCCGACCCGATCCAGTATTGACCAATAACCCGACATGCAAAGGTAGTCCAATATGGGAAGTTAGAGCTCAGGATTCAGTTTGGAACCGATGAGTTCACTTCATGGTTGGGCTTTGATGCGGGACGTGTGCCAAGGGGCTATCGATGTCTATGACTTTGGATCACTATGTATGGGAGGTACGTGAACGGATTCAGGGCCACAGTGGCCTAGGTACGACTAAAGGGCTATAGACCAATTAAGTGGGGTCATTTGTAAAGATTTGGTCATGACTCCATGTGGTAAGCTTGGTAGTAGCAGTAGTTGTATAAGTTGAACTCCGTCACTACTTCAATGAGTCTAGTGATTGATAGTGGTGGACATCGTATGCTTTACGCACTGAGTGAGAGATGTGAGGATGGTTGTTATGGTTGATTTGTTTGCTATCATTATGACATACACACCCCACCCCCGTATTCTTTACACTATCTGTTATGGCACCTTAGAGTATTGTACGGTATGTAGACCTAACTCTTTGGTTGCAGGTCCAGGTTCAGGTATGGTTTAGTATACATGTTATTGTTCTGTTTAGATGCTTATCGCTCATACCAGGCTTTATGTCTGACCCAGAGTTTTATGTCTCCTCTTATTACTCTGGGTGCTCACACGAGCAGACTAGAGACAGGTTAGCTGGTGATGCACGGGTAGATGATCCGGAGATGAGCAGGAGGCTTCCACGTATGATATATATAGTATTCTCCCTGTGTTGTTGAAGATCACTGCTTGGGCATTACTAGTGCATCTTCTACTTTAGCTTTCTTTTGTTTTAGAGACTGTAAATTTGGAAAGTTGTAACAAGCTGTATTTGGATTTCCGCTGCTCTGATATTGATGTTGGTTTTAGTTATCAGCTTATGCACCGTCTCACCTGTTTTATGTCAAATATGTTATTATTATATTTTACTCCATGCGCTGTGAGACATTCTACAGGTTCTTGATTAGTTCGTTCTCGTCTTCCTTTTCTTCTGACGACCGTTCCATGCTAGTCGGGCATGTGTACAGCGCACTTTTGGAGTAAATGCCGGCTGGTGCGGGGCGGGCCATCACAACATTTCTTCCCAAAATTATTTCTAACAAACAATGACCATAAACTTTTGTCATCTGTGATAATCTTGTCAATAATACTAGAGATGGCTGCTTTATTCCAAAGTTTCAAGTTTATAATTCCTAAACCACCTTTATCTTTCCTATCATATAATTTACTGAATGCAATTGGTGTTAGCTTCTTTGCAAAAGGATCCCCATGCCACAATTAGTTATTTATTGCACTAGTAACCATATTAACCAGTTTCAAAGGAAGAATATAATGACGAGCATAATAATTGGTCATAGAAACAACAATTGATTGAAGAATTGTGTGCCTACCAGCTTGTGAAACTTTACTATCTCGCCATTGTAAAAGCTTTCCAATGATCTTTTCAAACATAGGTAAACAATTATCCTTAGTGATTCTAGAACTACACAGTGGAAGACCCAAATATGTAGCATTACTGGGCAGTTCATTAAGTCCAGAAGCACCAATTATTTCCATTTTCTCTTCATAAGGTAATCCAGCTATCTTTATGTGAGATTTATAAACGTTTATTTGCAAACCAGTGATCTCATAAAAAGATTGCAATGTTGACAGAATACAATTGATATTATTCATTGTAGGCCTAGTAAAAATGATCAAATCATCGACAAATAGTAAATGAGTAATTAAGGGATCCTTACATCGAGGATGAAGCTCCAAATTCTTACTTCTGACTTGCTCCAAAATTAATGCATTTAGCAATTCCATAACTATAATGAAGAGATAGGAAGAGATAGGGTCACCTTGCCTAACACCTCGATTACCACTGAAAAAACCATGCTGACATCCATGTCTTGAGACAGAAAAAATTGGTGATGAGATACATGTATAAATCCAGGCAAGGAAAGGCTTTGGAAAATACATTCTAGACATGATGGCAAGTTTAGAAGCCCAAGACACAGTATCAAAAGCCTTATTGATATCCAATTTGACCATACATCTAGGAGAGATATACTTCCTATCATAACCAAGCAACAACTCCTGGGTGAGGAGAATATTATCACTGATTGACCTCCCAGTTATAAAGGCAGATTGGTTATTGGATATCACAAATGGAATCACAATTTGAATTCTGTTGGCTATGACCTTTGAAATAATTTTATAAAAAACACTACAATAGGAAATGGGTCGAAAATCAAAAACAGTAATGGGATTATCAAACTTAGTAATCAAGGCTATAGGGGTTGCAGCTAAACTCATAGGCAAGTAATTCATTTTGAAAAAGAAAAGGACTGCCTCAATGATATCCTTACTAACAACTTGCCAACTTTTCTGTAAAAAATGTGCATTGAAACCATCCGATCCACCACAACTGTTAGCATCTATGCTAAAAACAGCATTCTTAGTTTCATCCTCAGATATTAAATTAATTAGTCCATGATGATATTAAATAGGTATGGTTGGTAAAGCTAGTTGAAAGAGAGGCATGACATTGGGTGCAGAAGTATTATCAGGGGATAGAATGGACTTGAAGTAATTAACAAAAGCATCATCAATATCACTCTCATTAGTATGAACATTACCTTCTAAATCCTTTACGATGAGAACTTCTTCTTTATGCTTCTGCAGCCTTAAAGAATTATGAAAAAACTTTGAGTTCCTATCTGCATCGAGTTCCTTCTTAAAGTAAGAATTTTTCTTGGCCATGTTCAACTCAAAGTCAAGAGTGTATTTCAACTTGCTAACCAAATTCCTTTCCTCATTAAGCAACTGCTCATCAGAAGTCTTTAGATTCAAAGCATTCTGCACTCTAAATAAATCATCTCTGACCAAAGAGGATTGCTTTGAACCATTTCCAAATTGAAATGAAGACTAGCTTTTGAGATGCTGCTTTAAAAATTTCAATTTATTTATCAACTAGTCCATCGGATTCCCGCCTGTATAACTGAACCATACCTGTAACAAAATGCTAGAGAAATCTGTATGGTTAGTCCAAAAATTTAAAAGAGGATTTCCTGTTACCAATTTTGACATCAATTACCCAATTTAAAAGTAAAGGAGTATGATCTGAAATTGAAGGAGGAAGAACAAGATAGAAAGATTTGGGCCAGGTTTTAAGAAACACAGAATTAACAAATATATGATCCAATTTACACATTGTAGGATTAAAAGCATGACTCCTGTTCGACCATGTGAAATCAGAGCCAAAGTATTTAAGTGGAGAGAGATAAGAGTGAAGAAGAGCCTGATTAAGAGGGGGAATATTTTTAATAGATAAAGCACAACCCCCTAATTTTGAGATGATGATGACATACAATGAAAATCTCCTCCAATAATCCAAGGACAAGAGGTAGAACCAAGACAGTACAAAATTGATAGAAAATTCTGCCTTTGAACAACAAAATTGTGGGAATAAACAGATGTCAGAAGAAAGGAAGAATTAGAGGGAAGATGAAGGCAATTGTAGTGGATGAATTGATCAAATGAGGATAATTAATTCAAAGAAAAGACGGAAGGGTTCCACAAGGTTAGGATGCGAATAAAACTAGCTTGAACAAAATTATGATCAAATTTCCAACTTGGAGAAATGAAAGCAATAGAAATGGTTGTTGACCGAATATCCAGCTTTGTTTCAGATAAGCAGAGCAAATGTATCTTCTGGTCATTAATAAGAGCTTTAATTTCACTTTGTTTAGATGATAAATTCATTCCTCTCACATTCCAAAAGGAAATATTATGCATCATCATTTATAACTTGCTGAATCAATTAGAGGAGCAGGATGCTTCCTAGTATGCCTTTTGCACTGACATTTTTGATCACTAGCAGGCTGAACTTGATCAGGCATAAAATCAACACCACCATCAAGGTCATCTACCAATTGATTCTTCTTTGCCTTCTTTTTCCTGCCCTTGGCAAATTTCTTAGCTGATTTTGACTGTGAATTATTCTCTTTCTCCACTTTAGAACCAATACCAACTAAACCAGAATCTGAACAAGAAGGCATATCATGATTGACAGGTTGGTTATTAGAGGTAAATGTGGAAGTGATATTAGAAGGAGGAGGAAGAATAATATGATTGGGAGGTGAAAGATGAGAATAAGGAGAAGAGTTTACATTGGAAATTAGATTACTGTTTAATTAGGAGTGAGCAGGAAGATGAAAACTGAAAGAAGAGTCAGTTGATATGGATTGCTTAGAGGACATGGAATTTAAAGAAGCAGAATTAGAAGTAGCAATTTGAGGATTTAAGCTAGAAGAAGTCACATTTGTAGACTCAGCTAGGATATCAAAAGGATTTGAGACTTGAAATTCCTTTTCAAGAGTCTGGTTTGTAGAAGCATCAAAAAAATTCCCATTAGAAGATTCATCAATTTGAACAGATTTACCTTTGCTCTCTTTAGAATTTAACAGAGTACAATTGCCCATTTCATCAACTATCACCACTTTCTTATTATCCCTTCCAAGAATTGAATTATCAACTACTTCCATCTGCTCTTCATTACTTATCTCTTCATTTAACCCAAAAAAATCATTCCCTGATACATCAATTACTTCATTCAAGGACTTATCCACTTCCTTTACCACATCAGATTGAAAGAAATTCCCTGTTTTCCTCCAAACTTGTTTTTTTTACTAAACACTTTTGTCCATTCATCCTGATGTTTATAAGTGCCTGCTCCTTATTTAGTGTTATTCTGCTCTATTGAAACATTAGCTTGATTATATGAGACAGAAGTATCATGATTCCAAACCTTCTTATCACTGAAACCTTTTGTAACAACTCGTATTTCGATAACATGTTAAAACGAGAATCAAGGCAGAATTTAATTTTAAATTCTGAATCAAGTAAAATGGGCTATGCCATTGCGTTCGTCTCGGAAAAATACGCGAAATAGAGTCCGAGTTTTCGAAAATCGGAGTCCGTATGACCCGGTTAAGGCCCAAAGAAGATTTCTGGAAATTTGAATTTCGGAAACAGTTTTTGAAATCAGATCTGGGGCTAGGCGGGAAGTTTCCCCGCCTAGGCCATGTCGACAGGGCTGTCGACAGGCCTGTCGACTTGGGCCCAGACCAAGTCGACAGCCCTGTCGACTTGCCTGTCGACAGGGGGTGGCCGGGCAGTTTTGCCTGGCGCACCACTTTGGGTCTTGGTCTGGTCTTATGGCCTGGTTCTAGAGAATTCCGAGATCTGATGGTTCTGATCTATCCTAGGGTTAATCTAAGGGCCTAAAACTATCCTAATCTCTATAAAAAGACCCTAAACCTAACCTAAATCCCTAAAAATCAAACCTAGCAACTAAGTGCTGCCAAAATCAATCTTGATCATGGCCTTCATCTCCAATCCCTAGAGCCTATGCACTCAAATCAAGTTCAAATCAAAAGGTGCAAGCTTGCTACACCAAATCAAGGCCAAATCAACATTTCTATGCGAGTTCCATGACGATTCTTCTACAAAGGAGGCACCTTTCTTAGCCAAGATGATTCATGCTCCTTTCCCTAGGCCTAACTAAGTAAGTTCTAGCTACTTTTAGATGGAAACGGTAGTTTTGATAATGACATGGGATAAAATGAGGCTAAACATGATTATGCGAACCTATATGAACCTTACCTTGCCTCTTGTGTTCATGATTATGATTTTAGGCCTTGTGAGTAACTTAATCATGTCTCTCATGCTATGCATAGCCTAGTTTAACTTGCAAGTTTGGATCTTTATGCATGAAATGCTAGCATGAACCTTTAGGAACCACTTTATGTGTGAAACATTGGCTAAGACAAGATTTTGGGGCTTATGCATGTTTATGAACCCAAACCCCTTATGTTATCATGCAAGTTTGTGGCCAAATCCTTTATGAGATTATGCATGCTTATGGCCAATCCCCTCTTTTAAGTTGTGCATGTTTATGGCCAAACCCTTTTTGATAATATGCATGTTTGTGGCCGAATTCCCTTGTGACATTTTGTGTGTTTGTGGCCAAAACCCTTTTTATGACACTATGCATGTTCGAGGCCAATTTGTAGCCATAGTATTCCTACTATGTTGACTCGTCTATACTTACGTTGGAAACACGTTTTGGGGTTAGGTTAGACGAGCGTGAATATACATGAGAAACTTAACTTGAAGTTCCATGAAATATGATGTGAAACATGATTTGGGTTAAATGGGTATAACGTGACAACATGCAACATTGAATATAGCATGTAAGTTAACATGTAAATATGCATAAAAACATAAGCTTGGGAATTTACCTATTAAGTTAGGTCTACCCATTGGGAATTTACCTATTAAGTTAGGTCTACCCAATTGCTTGAAAACTTGACTATGAACTTGACACTAGACTAAACATGAAAGTGGCCAACTCGAGGTTGGGTTGAGTTTGCAACGTAAAACTACCCGGAACCGACCGGCCTAACTAGTAGTTGCAAACAATAGGACTCAATGTGAGAAGTTGGTCATGTTGTGCTTGAACCCGAGGTTAGACCAAGTTGTGGTGTAAATCTACCCGGACCCGCCCGGCTTAACTAGTAACCACAACAAAGTCTAATGTGAGAGGTTGGGGTGCATTAAATAATTAATGCCACATAATAGGGTTAAGTTAATTTGATTAATGAGGCTTAACCAAATATGACATGGACAAATGGGTTAAGCAATTTGATTAGGCTAATGATACTTAACAAAATATGACAGGGTTGGGTAGGTTAAGTAACTTGATTTGCCTAACGACACTTGACCATTTTTATACGACTAGCGGACGGGATTAAGTTAACCAACACTTAATCAATCCAGCACGATAACGTGATAAGGTTAAGTAAATTTTCTTAATGACACTTAACCGTATAATACAGTTAATGGATGGGGTTAAGATTAGACTTAACTAATCTAAACATGGTAATCGGATGGGGTTAAGTTAGCCTAGACTTAATTAATCCAACTTGGTAATTTAATGGGGTTAAGTTAAACACTTAACTAATTTAACACGATGATTTGATGGGGTTAAGTGACCTATACTTAACCAATCTAACTCGTTAACTTGATAAGGTTAAGTTAACCTATACTTAACCAATCTAACGTGAAAACATGATAAGGCTAAGTCACGAATCGTTTCGAATACGCTTGACCGATTTGACTCGGTAATTTGATAGGGTCAAATTAATATATACTTAACCAATCTAAAATGATAATTAGACGAGGTTAAGTCATGGATTGCTTGATATACTTAACCAACTTGACACATGGTCTGTAGGGTTAAGTCTTGGACTTGGATACTTAGCCAGTTTCGACATGTTTTGTAGACGGGTTAAGTTGTGAACTTAAGTGACACTTAACCCATTAGATAAACCCTAATTCAGAGGATTAGGTAAATAACCATAGTTAAAAAGGATAATGGAATTAAGGCTAAGTGGTAAACCTTAGTTAAGGGAAACTAAGTAATAATTCTTAGTCAAGGAAATTTGGACCACTTCTTAGATAAATGAGTAACCCGATACGGTAGGACATCGTTTAAGTATACGTGTAGGAGCAGGCTATCTGATTTAGATAAAAGCTCCAACGAACTGGGTAACGAAGCAGCGGCTTCGGGGAACGTGAGGATATTCTTGGGATCCCTCCGTGAGCTGCCAGGTCATTATACTAGGCTCACGAGAGGTTGAGGTCTGCGGTAGAAGAACCAAGAATATGCCTTGGTTGCTATGCGAGCGACCTAAAGACTGGGGTGGATAGCAGTGAGTCGATGAATACATAAGGTGCCCGAGATAGCAAGTTCGTCGATCATCTACCATCTTGAGTCAAGCGTGTACGTGCGGAAAGGCAGGGAACACCCAACAGACCATAATTGCTATCTAATTATGGGTGAGGTAGGCCGTAGGATGTGGGCTGGCCGGAGTGTAGTTCTCATGCAAGATTTTCTCTTGTGTTGCCTTTCACTAGTTGAGGGAGGGGTCTCGTGGGACCATAGCCACGTGTAGAAAAGCAGACCTTAGTATCTGCATCGGCAGATAAACCTAAAGCTCCCGACCGAGTCCTGTATTTCTTGGTTTGCCCTGTGACAGGACTCGGATGGCACGATGTGATACATGTGCATACAGTTATAGAAAAACGATTCACGATGAAGGCGTGGGAAAAAGGGCGCGGTTGAGGGTTAGCGTAATCCCTAGTGGCCTAGGTGGTTTAACCCAAACCGAAATGCGAAAGCGTGCAATAGGTAAGCGTAATCCCTAGTGGTGCTAGGTGGCGTAAGTCCTGGAAGTTCAAACGATGATTCATATGGAAGAGCCTAGCTAGAACAAGGGTGACAGTCCAAACGATTTCAAGGATAATACGACATGGGGAAGCCCGTACGAGGTACGGCAAAGGACTAAACTTATATACATGGAAAGAAATATATGATTTGAGTAACCTATATATGCGATATTAGGTTGACATGGACCATTACACGACTTTGAGCACGGGACATTCATGGTTAACACATGACGCGGGTAGGGATACTAGTACGAGAGGTGCAGAGCAAATATACATGTTAGAACTCGGAAGAATATACATAATAGATACCGTGGGATGTTAGACGGGGTAGATACCTTGGGATAATGTACTCGATAGAAATCTGACGATGTGATACCTTGACTTACCATAACACTGTAGTTTATCATGATACCTTGGTTTACCTTGCAACAGTAGTTCAACCGGCTACCCTGGTTTTGTTTATCTATCTTGTAGTTATCCTTATGTTTACTTTCAGTTTATGCATGTCATGTTATCTTTACCTGTTTTTATACTGGAAGTAGATAGGACTTACTCAGTCTTTTTGACTGACCCGTTTTGTTTCGCCTCTTTTCTTCCGTTTCCCCCCCCAGGTTTCAGGGAGGAAACAATGCTGTTTAGTTCGGACTTCTTCTGCTTGAAGGTCATCATGGATGGCTTGGACTTCTCTTGGCTATGGCTACTTTTACTGTTTTACTTGGGGAATAATTTATTAAAAAGTCTTTATGCTTCTTTACTATTGCAAGACAGGTTTTAATGTACTCTGATGTAAAAGGCTTTAGGCCTTATTTATTCATGTTATGAAAGTTTCATGTTACTTCCGCTATTTATATATGTTCTGTCTTGTGATATTTCTGTGCATGTTTACCAATAATGCCCCTCTAAAGCTAGTGCATTCCTTTGCGAGTGACCCTAGCGGAGGCGGGGTGTTACATTTGGTATCAGAGCCGAAGGTTACTAGACCGGGCAAAAGTTTTTAAAGACCTTCTGAAAACTATTTGAAAAAAAAAACCATTTACAAAGAAGCATTTTTCAAGAAAATTTTCTTTTAAAAAAAGAAAAAGGCTATTCCCCAAAGGCCATTAGCATTATCCTTGTTTCCTTGATTGAATCTCTTTTCCTTTCTTTCCTCCATCTGTAGTCACAGTGGTTTTGACTGCGACTAGTCTTTCTAGCTGCGTAAGTGTTTCCCGTACGATGGAGGTGGTTCTCGAGAGACTGTTGCAGAGTTATGCATGAAAGGATAGTAAGAACAAGGATAAAGGATACGAGCTCAGGGATAAGCAACATGTTGGTATGGCTGAGTCCTAAAAGGAGGGAGAAAGATGAACAATGAAACCCATGACGAGAGAGTACCTTTGGCATGGTGAAACAGGACGGATAGTTAAGTATCATGGAACAAGGACAAGATCATTCGGAGGGCAATAGTATGCTCTCATTTCTAGGGTACCTCAGAAGGAGGGTAACGATCTTGTTAAAAGTTTTAGCTTTTCTTCACTATCATCCTGTCGGGACTTTGTTTTGATCACCGCATCTTTTAAGTCCGCTTCGATAGTTGAGTCTCTGCACCTTAGTACTAGTATAATAGAGGATCCCGTTTTTTTTTGTCTCAAGTCCTATTGGAAGGTCGGTCCATTTATTCATGACTTGGTTGGATTTGAGAGTGCCCATGTTTTTGGGAACTATGGATGGATTCTAGGGATGAAGTGGTTATCCAGTAAGGGGTGCCACTCTCGGTTTTAGAAGGAGGGTAGTTAGACTCTTGGCTCGCTTTGGTAATACCCTTGAAGTATCGCGTAACCTTTCGGGTTCTGTCATGATTAGTTACTTAGAAACCCTAGATGCCTTTGTTGGAAATTAGAAACCCGATCGAGGGGTGTTCGCTAATAAAACGGATGGTGTACTTCGCTTATGTATGGGTTATGGGAATTACCCTAGTAAGTGCGCATGGTAACCTGTTTGCTTTCAAGGGAAAGTTTTTCTATGTGGAATACCTTGTGGTGCGAGGTTCAGGATTCATAAGTAAATTTTGGAAAGCTCGCATGGAATCATGAGTACGCAGTCCTGTTTGCACCAAGTATTCTAGAAGGAGAATAAGTATAAGTAGAACGAGAGGAGACGAGGAAATGAGTTCCAACTCATGTTATGGAAACAGGAAATAAGAAGCTGCGAAATCGTGAAGTAAAAGGGGCGGTCAAGGCACGATGGAACTAAGCTCAAGGTAATGCGACTCAGAAGACTGAAGACTAAATACGTGCATGATATCTCTTTTGGGAATATATCCTCGATCCCTGTTTTCTGTTGAGCTTGCTTGTAGGCTATCTGTTATGGATATCCCCTCGGTCCTGTTTCTGTTACAAACCCCGTAAGGAGTTTGTTTTGTTTATCTTCTCGATCTTATTTTGGGAACCTTAGGTAGAACGCTATGGATGTAAACATGTATTTGAAACATGTTATGGTTGATATGGTTGCAAATGGTTGCAAGTGGTTGCTCGTGGATGCGCGAATTTACATTAGATATTAGCTCGACTCGGTCACATTTCATATTGCATATGCACGAGTATTTATACTTGTTTATGGATGAAATTGAATGTGTTATCATGCGGATGTTGCATATGGTTGAATGTTTGTGCACGCATATAGTGTATATGACTAGGACTATTTGCATACATGATGAATTCATGGCACTAAACATGTTTTTGCATTCAAAAGATTTTTCAGGCCTGATCATTAGCATTAGCTCAGGAACATGTACACACACGTTTTGCATACATTCATAAAGCATTAGAAGTCGCCTAAGGACAATGGTTGCTTGTGGATGATGGTTTGAGTAGATGGAAGATGGATGGTAGGATATGTTCTTCCTAACTTGGAGATTTCGGGGACGAAATCCTAAAAGGTGGGGAGAATGTAACAACTCGTATTTCGATAACATGTTAAAACGAGAATCAAGGCAGAATTTAATTTTAAATTCTGAATCAAGTAAAACGGGCTATGCCATTGCGTTCGTCTCGGAAAAATACGCGAAATAGAGTCCGAGTTTTCGAAAATCGGAGTCCGTATGACCCGGTTAAGGCCCAAAGAAGATTTCTGGAAATTTGAATTTCGGAAACAGTTTTTGAAATCAGATCTGGGGCTAGGCGGGAAGTTTCCCCGCCTAGGCCATGTCGACAGGGCTGTCGACAGGCCTGTCGACTTGGGCCCAGACCAAGTCGACAGCCCTGTCGACTTGCCTGTCGACAGGGGGTGGCCGGGCAGTTTTGCCTGGCGCACCACTTTGGGTCTTGGTCTGGTCTTGTGGCCTGGTTCTAGAGAATTCCGAGATCTGATGGTTCTGATCTATCCTAGGGTTAATCTAAGGGCCTAAAACTATCCTAATCTCTATAAAAAGACCCTAAACCTAACCTAAATCCCTAAAAATCAAACCTAGCAACTAAGTGCTGCCAAAATCAATCTTGATCATGGCCTTCATCTCCAATCCCTAGAGCCTATGCACTCAAATCAAGTTCAAATCAAAAGGTGCAAGCTTGCTACACCAAATCAAGGCCAAATCAACATTTCTATGCGAGTTCCATGACGATTCTTCTACAAAGGAGGCACCTTTCTTAGCCAAGATGATTCATGCTCCTTTCCCTAGGCCTAACTAAGTAAGTTCTAGCTACTTTTAGATGGAAACGGTAGTTTTGATAATGACATGGGATAAAATGAGGCTAAACATGATTATGCGAACCTATATGAACCTTACCTTGCCTCTTGTGTTCATGATTATGATTTTAGGCCTTGTGAGTAACTTAATCATGTCTCTCATGCTATGCATAGCCTAGTTTAACTTGCAAGTTTGGATCTTTATGCATGAAATGCTAGCATGAACCTTTAGGAACCACTTTATGTGTGAAACATTGGCTAAGACAAGATTTTGGGGCTTATGCATGTTTATGAACCCAAACCCCTTATGTTATCATGCAAGTTTGTGGCCAAATCCTTTATGAGATTATGCATGCTTATGGCCAATCCCCTCTTTTAAGTTGTGCATGTTTATGGCCAAACCCTTTTTGATAATATGCATGTTTGTGGCCGAATTCCCTTGTGACATTTTGTGTGTTTGTGGCCAAAACCCTTTTTATGACACTATGCATGTTCGAGGCCAATTTGTAGCCATAGTATTCCTACTATGTTGACTCGTCTATACTTACGTTGGAAACACGTTTTGGGGTTAGGTTAGACGAGCGTGAATATACATGAGAAACTTAACTTGAAGTTCCATGAAATATGATGTGAAACATGATTTGGGTTAAATGGGTATAACGTGACAACATGCAACATTGAATATAGCATGTAAGTTAACATGTAAATATGCATAAAAACATAAGCTTGGGAATTTACCTATTAAGTTAGGTCTACCCATTGGGAATTTACCTATTAAGTTAGGTCTACCCAATTGCTTGAAAACTTGACTATGAACTTGACACTAGACTAAACATGAAAGTGGCCAACTCGAGGTTGGGTTGAGTTTGCAACGTAAAACTACCCGGAACCGACCGGCCTAACTAGTAGTTGCAAACAATAGGACTCAATGTGAGAAGTTGGTCATGTTGTGCTTGAACCCGAGGTTAGACCAAGTTGTGGTGTAAATCTACCCGGACCCGCCCGGCTTAACTAGTAACCACAACAAAGTCTAATGTGAGAGGTTGGGGTGCATTAAATAATTAATGCCACATAATAGGGTTAAGTTAATTTGATTAATGAGGCTTAACCAAATATGACATGGACAAATGGGTTAAGCAATTTGATTAGGCTAATGATACTTAACAAAATATGACAGGGTTGGGTAGGTTAAGTAATTTGATTTGCCTAACGACACTTGACCATTTTTATACGACTAGCGGACGGGATTAAGTTAACCAACACTTAATCAATCCAGCACGATAACGTGATAAGGTTAAGTAAATTTTCTTAATGACACTTAACCGTATAATACAGTTAATGGATGGGGTTAAGATTAGACTTAACTAATCTAAACATGGTAATCGGATGGGGTTAAGTTAGCCTAGACTTAATTAATCCAACTTGGTAATTTAATGGGGTTAAGTTAAACACTTAACTAATTTAACACGATGATTTGATGGGGTTAAGTGACCTATACTTAACCAATCTAACTCGTTAACTTGATAAGGTTAAGTTAACCTATACTTAACCAATCTAACGTGAAAACATGATAAGGCTAAGTCACGAATCGTTTCGAATACGCTTGACCGATTTGACTCGGTAATTTGATAGGGTCAAATTAATATATACTTAACCAATCTAAAATGATAATTAGACGAGGTTAAGTCATGGATTGCTTGATATACTTAACCAACTTGACACATGGTCTGTAGGGTTAAGTCTTGGACTTGGATACTTAGCCAGTTTCGACATGTTTTGTAGACGGGTTAAGTTGTGAACTTAAGTGACACTTAACCCATTAGATAAACCCTAATTCGGAGGATTAGGTAAATAACCATAGTTAAAAAGGATAATGGAATTAAGGCTAAGTGGTAAACCTTAGTTAAGGGAAACTAAGTAATAATTCTTAGTCAAGGAAATTTGGACCACTTCTTAGATAGATGAGTAACCCGATACGGTAGGACATCGTTTAAGTATACGTGTAGGAGCAGGCTATCTGATTTAGATAAAAGCTCCAACGAACTGGGTAACGAAGCAGCGGCTTCGGGGAACGTGAGGATATTCTTGGGATCCCTCCGTGAGCTGCCAGGTCATTATACTAGGCTCACGAGAGGTTGAGGTCTGCGGTAGAAGAACCAAGAATATGCCTTGGTTGCTATGCGAGCGACCTAAAGACTGGGGTGGATAGCAGTGAGTCGATGAATACATAAGGTGCCCGAGATAGCAAGTTCGTCGATCATCTACCATCTTGAGTCAAGCGTGTACGTGCGGAAAGGCAGGGAACACCCAACAGACCATAATTGCTATCTAATTATGGGTGAGGTAGGCCGTAGGATGTGGGCTGGCCGGAGTGTAGTTCTCATGCAAGATTTTCTCTTGTGTTGCCTTTCACTAGTTGAGGGAGGGGTCTCGTGGGACCATAGCCACGTGTAGAAAAGCAGACCTTAGTATCTGCATCGGCAGATAAACCTAAAGCTCCCGACCGAGTCCTGTATTTCTTGGTTTGCCCTGTGACAGGACTCGGATGGCACGATGTGATACATGTGCATACAGTTATAGAAAAACGATTCACGATGAAGGCGTGGGAAAAAGGGCGCGGTTGAGGGTTAGCGTAATCCCTAGTGGCCTAGGTGGTTTAACCCAATCCGAAATGCGAAAGCGTGCAATAGGTAAGCGTAATCCCTAGTGGTGCTAGGTGGCGTAAGTCCTGGAAGTTCAAACGATGATTCATATGGAAGAGCCTAGCTAGAACAAGGGTGACAGTCCAAACGATTTCAAGGATAATACGACATGGGGAAGCCCGTACGAGGTACGGCAAAGGACTAAACTTATATACATGGAAAGAAATATATGATTTGAGTAACCTATATATGCGATATTAGGTTGACATGGACCATTACACGACTTTGAGCACGGGACATTCATGGTTAACACATGACGCGGGTAGGGATACTAGTACGAGAGGTGCAGAGCAAATATACATGTTAGAACTCGGAAGAATATACATAATAGATACCGTGGGATGTTAGACGGGGTAGATACCTTGGGATAATGTACTCGATAGAAATCTGACGATGTGATACCTTGACTTACCATAACACTGTAGTTTATCATGATACCTTGGTTTACCTTGCAACAGTAGTTCAACCGGCTACCCTGGTTTTGTTTATCTATCTTGTAGTTATCCTTATGTTTACTTTCAGTTTATGCATGTCATGTTATCTTTACCTGTTTTTATACTGGAAGTAGATAGGACTTACTCAGTCTTTTTGACTGACCCGTTTTGTTTCGCCTCTTTTCTTCCGTTTCCCCCCCCAGGTTTCAGGGAGGAAACAATGCTGTTTAGTTCGGACTTCTTCTGCTTGAAGGTCATCATGGATGGCTTGGACTTCTCTTGGCTATGGCTACTTTTACTGTTTTACTTGGGGAATAATTTATTAAAAAGTCTTTATGCTTCTTTACTATTGCAAGACAGGTTTTAATGTACTCTGATGTAAAAGGCTTTAGGCCTTATTTATTCATGTTATGAAAGTTTCATGTTACTTCCGCTATTTATATATGTTCTGTCTTGTGATATTTCTATGCATGTTTACCAATAATGCCCCTCTAAAGCTAGTGCATTCCTTTGCGAGTGACCCTAGCGGAGGCGGGGTGTTACACCTTTAGTAAAATCATCACAGGAAGAGGTTGCATGCCCAAACACCTTACACTTTGAACAGATCGCAGGTTTTCAGTCATAGGAAACCAGAACAAGAGGACATTTTCCTTCAAACCCACCAATTTCAATGCAAGCTGGCTATTCCTGGTCTGGTGATATTTCAACCAACACTTTAGCATATCTTATTCTGTGCATTTTCTCTATATTACTATCAAAGAATATTAGTTTACCAACGTGGCAAGCTAACCAATTATTCCCTATTAAAGTCTAAAGAAGTATTGGAATTCGACGCAGATGAATCCAAATAGGTACTTTCTTAATTTGAAGCTGTGCATTACCAATAGAGGGATTACAAGAAGTGATGATGAACATTCCACCGTTAATGAATAATGGATCTACCTTCAAAATATTATCCCTATCCATATCATTTGAGAACCTAAAAAAGAAATTCCCACCATCATATTTGATATCAACTTCACCAAATAACTTCCATCTATTACGTAAAAAATTGACTACAGTTAAGTAAGAAAGAGTACCCTCTAAGAAGAATCCCACAAGATGAGATTGCCAGTATTTGATGCCCTCTTGCTTAACAAGATTTGGAGGAGTATTCGGTGAACCATTCCTTTCAACAACAAAATCAATTGGTTTAAACCTACCAGCATTGCGAGGCAAGGAGTTAAAAAGAGAGAGGTAATCAGATTTAGGAATTTGAAGATGTGAAGCAGATGAACTTACTAAATAGGAGTTCAAAGCATGAGATTGAGATGGAGTAGAAAGAGGATTATTAGATTGATGAACAAGATTCTTATCAAGATTAGCAGGATTGGGATTAATGTGATTACCTTGTGACAGAGATGCAGATGAAATATTCGATGAAATTCCTCTGAAGGAATCAGAAAGCAAAGAATCATCGACAACAGATGACTTCTGAAGAGAATCAAAAGAATGCACATTCAATTGATCAACAACATTAAATTTCAAATTTCGAGTTTTAAAATTTCAAATTTGAATGTTCAAAATTTTAAATTTTCATATTGTAGAATTTCAAATTTCGAATTATAAAATTTTAAATTTTCAAATTATCCAATTTCAGAATTCAAATTTCGAATATAAAATTTCAAATTTTCAGATATTCAAAATTACATATTTCAAATTTTAAATTTTTGAATTTCAAATTTCAAATTTTCATATTTTAGATTTCTAATTTCATTTTTTAAAATTTTAGATTTTGCAATTTCAACTTTCGAATTTGAAATTTAAAAATTCCGAAGTACAAAATTTCAAAATTTCATATTTATATTTAAAATTCCAAAATTTCTAGTTTCCAAATATTAAAATATAAATTTCAATCTTTTGTGTTTTTAAAATTTCAAATTCGAATTTTAATAATTTAATTTCTCAAAAGTTCGAATCTGAATTTTTATACTTTTGTTTTAGTTTTGACTTGTAGGTCAGAAAGTTTTCCAATATACTTTTTACTTTCTAAAAGCAAAAGGACTTTTGAAATAAGAAAAATTCCTATTTTGTTTGCCAAACATCCCCTAAGGCAATTGCTGTCATAGAAATTCATAATTGCAAGACAATTCTTTCAATTGTTTGTAGCTATTGAATAGTGCGCAATACAACTAAATCCCCATTGCGTACAAATCCGTGCCTTTACGTATTTCTAAACTTGCAATTAGGTTTTCTACTCCTTTTTAAACCAAAATATGGAGATATATTCTTTTTTTCTAACCAATCAATCTAGACTATTTCTGCATTCCTATTTTAATTGGAATACATTAATTCCTATTTTTAACTTGTTTTCCTTTTTTTTTACATAATTATAGTAATTTCGAATACAATTGGTTTACATCCCTTTTCTGTCGCTATAGTTTCTATATTTATTTCATTCTAATCTAAATGGTGATTTCTTATAATTAATATGGAAATTGTCAATTTTTCCACTTAGTCACAAAAATTACTATGCATAATCTTAATTATGTCAAGTTTGTTTACTTTCAATTCAAATATCCCTTTCATTGCAATTTTTGACATTGCACATTTGTTAATCCCAAAATCATCAAATTTTCCCTTTTTGGTATGAGGTCGGGAGTTGGCCTACCCTGATCACCATGTTGGCATATTAACCAATATAAAAAAGGGATTATAATCAGTCCTAAAGATTAAGCGCACAATTCAATTGTATTTGCTAATGTACATTGTGCACATAACTAAAATACTATATAAACTATATACTCCGATGTTGAAAAAGGGAAAAGAGGAAGAAGAGAACATATTATAAGTTCTTATAATAATCAAACGATATAATCCATATCGGAAAATATAATTTAAATCCACTTACCTGAATGCACTCACATTCCTGAATTTGATTTAGATCTATCATCTGTGGTCTTCCTAATTAAATATAACATTAAAATAACCATGGATTTTCAAACCTGAGCCCAAAAAAAATTAAAAGAATAAGACCTAATTTCGATTCATGGAACTTACCTAAGACGGAAGAGAAATCTCAGCATCTACAAGCTAAATCTACGATTTTCATTTCCAAATCTCAAATTTGAAGTCCTAGGCTACTATTTTATAATTCAGAAGTGTTTGGAGGAGGAAAAAAGGACAAAGCTCTGGCATCCTCTCAAAAAATTTGAGTTGGAGGCTAGGACCAGTTGGTTTATTTATAGCTGCTCGGAAGAATCACGTCCGTCCATTTAAAAGATTAAATCAGAGCATCTCACACAGAAGAAAACACACTGTTTTGGCCCGTCCTAGAAATGTGTCGACCCCTAGGTAGACTCGCTTCTGGCTTGGGTCGACCCATATACGATCAAAATCGTATATAGGGTCTTCACTCTCTATGTGAATTTCTTTGTTTAATCATTGCTCTTAATGTTATTATTTCCTTAACATTTTAAATTTATTTCTTTCCATTTTTTGCTGATCAATTTCAAATTCAATGTCTATTTAATATGCAAATAAATTTTCTTTGAGCCCTGCATTCAGTGTTATTCTCTGGTTTTCTATTTTAACATGTGTCCAAATTTTGAATTTAAATGCTTGTTATTTATCCCATTAATGTGCGCATTAACTTCCCATAATTCATGCTTGTTCATTCTTTTATGACAGTTATACAAAACATTTTTCTGCATTTCCATGCTTTACTAAATTTTCTTCTATTCTCGACACATGTTGAATCTCGGTTTCAAATGTGTTCATTACTAAAGTTAATATGCACGCAAAAATATACTTGAAATAAATATATCAAAGTATGTTTACACGCACTTGGTTCATTTGTTTTGAATTAAAAAGCTACTTAACTAACATCATTTAGAATCCCTGTTTATTGCGTGGTTTTATTCCGTTTATGACATGAATTGTTAATAAAAAGAAATGTTGCAATTTGACATTAATTGCTCTCCTTTTTTAACACACATCAAATTCCAACTTCAAACATGGTTATTATTAGAAGTTTGTATTTGTGAAATGGTTAAGTTTATTAATACGTTAACAACCTTTCGATATTTCAAATTCAAACGCACATTGTTTAATAATCAATGTACCATTTATTAATTTTCATCCATTTTTGTTTCTTTTTATTTAATTCTATATACATACTACCGCGCATGTGGTTTGCATAGTGGAAACTTTTTTTTATAGCCCATTTTATAGCATGCGTCAGTTTTTAAATTTCAAACACACATTCTTCAATAATTATTTTGACAATTTTATTAATCTCTATTATTTAAAATGCAAGGTATTACAGCTAGTGTGAAATGCCTTCTAAAATTTGGATAACCTAGATAGTCCTTGACTTAGTCAAGACGCATCTCGAATGGAAGGAGGGGTAAGTTAGGGACATGCACCCGAAACCCATTAATTTTTTTATATACAATGGTTATTCCCCAAAAAGGGAGGAGGGTAAACCGAAAGACATGCGCCTGGCTCCATGCCCTTGTTATAGCCTAGGTACCTCTTGGATGAGGAAAGTATGTCGTCAATCCCATCTATAAGGCTCTCTAATATAATTGTAAATGGCATGTAAAAGTGTAGATTATTAAATTTTCTCAAATCCATTCCCTATTCTATTTTTACGTCTATACACGTTATCCCAACTTATTTTATGATGACCTTCCTTGCTTAAAAGGTCAACATATCTTTTTTCGTTTAGAAACTATTGAGACAAGGATATGATACGTTTGCAACCAATAAAAGATAGTATCATAAATAACAGTCTTGGTGAGTTCCAATCTATTCGCAATAGACAATAACTTGTTAGACCATGTTTCCAATCTAAGAGCATCTCCAACTGAAGGGTGGATTTTCAAAATTTGTAATCTACACCCGAAAAGCTTGCCAACAGAATATGCAAACACCCATAGTTTGGATTTCAGGGCCAATCGTTCTGAAATCTCCGAACTATGCAGTCGTTTGTTGAACAAAGGCCTTATATTCGGCGGCAGTTCAACAAACTCCTAAGATAAAGCGTATGTTGAACGAGCGCTTGTTTCCAGGCGTTTATTCAATAGGCACCTGGATTCCTATGGATTTATTACACCAGACGTTTGTTGAATAAACACGTGGAAAGCAATGGAAATATTTCCATTGGCTCCTTTTCCTAATGGCTCTTTTTCCTCTTATAAATATAACACTCCTCTTCTATCTTCAACAACCAATCTTCCTCCACAAATCTAAACTTCTAAATTAAAATGAGTACTGAATTTGATGTTGATGCAGCAAGAAGTAGCTTCGAAGATTTTGATTTATAAGATGGTACACATCCGATAGGTGGAATGGTTACTACCGCAAGTTGGAGTGCTGTGGAAGACTATGATCTTTGCTACATCTACTACTCATTTTCCCTCGATCATGTTCGTGGTGCCGATCAGAGTAGTGAAACTTTCTAGGGCAGAATCAGTAATGTATACAACAAGAAGAAAATGGATCGAAATAGAAGCTTAGCTTTGATCAAAGGCCATTATTTTACAATGAATCGTCAAACCCAACGTTATGATTTTCAAATGTTCAAGCTGAAGCAGAGTAACCTTATCGGATTCGGAAGTGATACCCCTATGATAAGGTTTAATTAATATTAATTATTACACTATTTGTCATCGATCTATACTTAAAGTGTCATATTATTGTTGAAGAAACTTGCCGCAAATAAGTAATTCAAACATATATATAAACCAGATAGTAAGCAAGCACCACATTTCTATTAGTTCATGTATATGTATAACCTCCTAGTTAATCAAGTGAAATGGAAATCATCACTTCGGAAATTTGTTCAAGACGTCCAAATAAGCAGTAGTCGTGGGGATGCTACAAGATTGGGAGAAAGTTCAAGCCCTAGAGAATCACATAATAGCTTCGGTTTAGGATCAAAAGAAGACTTAACCACTACTTATGATCGATATGTTAGGCAGAAGGAGCCGAGGCGACCAAAATAATCAAGCTGCTATAGGAAATCAAGCTGAAATCAGAAAATTTCTGAAGGCATCCGATGAAAGGTATGATCGTGCAATAGGGAGTAGAGCTAGTCAATACTATGGAAAGATTTCTAGACTTGATCAACTTCTAGATGCAAAGCGAAATAAGAGGAAGATGTAATAATGTTCATGGACACTTCGCATATGGATTAATTACAATGAGAATATACAAAGTCGAGGCAAAGAGAAATAATAATGCAAAGAAGAGAAGATGGTCTTTAGTTTTAGTTGACTATGTAGCATGTTTGCATTGTTAATTTTCTAGCAAGTATCTTTTATTATTAATGTAAGCATATTTTAGTTGGTGCTATCGTTGAAAAATCAGTTATTCTATGTTACTACAGTTTAATAACTAAAAATCCATTAAGTTTATAAATTAAGTCATTATGGTTTAAAAACGATTCTACAACGAATTTCTGAAAATTTAATTTTGAGATAACTCGAAATCCACAATTTGAAATCTTGGTTTTTCTCTTATAAAGAACTCCGACTTAAATTGAATCATGTACACTCAATTGAAGGTTTGATCGTAAACCTATAAACTACCATGATGTTGCAAGATCGTTTTTAATTCATTTATATTAATATAAACTAACTTCGATTAACTAATAATTCCTTTAGTAATGAGTTAATCAATCGGGTCGTCCTATGTTGTTTATGATATATATAGATTTAAACAATCGGGTCATCCTCTATTTAGTTAGAAATTCAGAATACAATGAGGAAAAGAAGAGAAGAAGGTATTTAGTTTTAGTTGACTGTGTATCACGTCTGTATTGTTAAATTTCCAGTAGGTGTCTTTCATTGTTAATGTAAGCATTTTGTTTAGTCGGTGTTATCATTGAGAAATCAATTGTTCTATGTTACTACGATTTAATAATTAAAAATCCATTAAGTTTATAAATTAAGTGGTTATGGTTTAAAAATGATTCTACAATGACTTTATGAAAATTTAATTTTGACATAACTTGAAATCTACAATTTGAAATCTCGGTTTTCTCTTTCATTCGAAAACTATCATCTAATAGAATGGAAAGATTCTTGTTTTGAAGAATTATGACTTAAATTGAATCTTGTACACTTAGTTGAAGTTCAGATCGTAAAACTACGAACTACCACGATGGTGTGAGCTCGTTTTTAATTCATTTATATTAATACAACTTCGATTAACTAACAAAATCCATTAAAAATGAGTTAATCAGTCGGGTCATCCTATGTCGTTAACAATATATCTAGAGTTAAACGATTGGGTCATCCTCTATTTAGTTAGAAATTCAGGATACAACATGGTGAAGAAGAGAAGTAGGTCTTTAGTTTTAGTTGACTATGTAGCACATTCGTATTGTTAAATTTCCATTAAATTTCTTTTATTATTATTGTAAGCATTTTGTTTAGTTAGTACTATCACTTATAAATCAGTTGTTCTATGTTACTACGATTTAATAATTAAAAATCCATTAACTTTATAAATTAAGTCATTTGTTTAAAAACGATTCTATAATTACTTTCTAAAAATTTTATTTTGACATAACTCGAAATCTACAATTTGAAATCTTGGTTTTTCTCTTTCATTTGAAAACTATAATCTAGTAAATCCGATAGAATCTTGTTTCAAAGAATTCTGACTTAAATTGAATCATGTACAATCAATTGAAGTTCAAATCTTAAAACTACGAACTACCACGACGTTGCTAGCTTGTTTTTAATTCGTTTATATTAATATGAACAAACTTCAAATAATTAATAAATTCCTTTAATAATGAGTTAATCAATCGGGCCATCCTGTGTCGTTAATGATATATATATATATATATGGAGTCAAACGATTGGGTCATCCCCTATTTAGTTAGAAATGCAGGACATAATAAGGCGAAGAATGTCACAAGTTTTAGTTGACTACGTAGCACGTCTGTATTGTTAAATTTCTAGTAAGTTTATTTCATTATTCATGTAAGCATTTTGTTTAGTTAGTGTTATCGTTGAGAAATCAGTTGTTCTATGTTACTACGATTTAATAATTAAAATCCATTAAGTTTATAAATTAATTTGTTATAGTTTAAAAACGATTCTACAATGAATTTCTGGAAATTTATTTTTGACATAATTCGAACCCTTCAATTTGAAATCATGTTTTTCTCTTTTATTTGAAAATTATAATCTAATCAATCCGAAGATTCTTGTTTCAAATAATTCCGACTTAAATAGAATCTGTACACTCAATTGAAGCTCAAAGCATAAAACTATGAACTACCATGACGTTGCGAGCTCGTTTTTAATTCATTTATATTAATACGAACAAATTTCGATTAATCAATAAATTCCCTTAATAATGAGTTAATCAATCTAGTCGTCCTATGTCCTCTGCTTAGTAAGAAATTCAGGATACAATAATAATGTAAATAGGTTCCTCGGTTTTGTTAATCATTCATAAGATTTGTGTTAACCGGCCTTTTGGTCCGGCTCCCAAAAGTACGTAAGACACGTTCAACTCAGCGCATCGCATGGAGCTAAGACGAAGAGGGACGCTCAGGAGCGAAGGAGACAGGATCAAGAAGTAACTGCGCCACTCTGAACCTCGAGGCCTTCATGAACCATTTCCAAGTCAAGGCCTCAAAACCCAAGGAATCACGAGTCTCAAAGCGCCCGAAACTGCGGTCCACACGGACCTCACAAAGTGAACTTCGCACCCAGCAGGTTCGAAATTATGAACCCGACCCCAGGTCCGAAATTATGAACCGGGTTCATAATTTCGAATCCAGCAGGTTCGAAATTATGAACCCAGCCCCGGGTTCACGATTTCGAACCCAACAGGTTCGAAATTATGAACCCAGCCTCAGGTTCATAATTTCGAACACAACATGCTCGAAATTATGAACCCAGCCCCGGGTTCGAACTTATGAACCCAACAGGTTCAAAATTATGAAACTATCCCCGAGTTCAAAATTATGAACATATCCCCGGGTTCAAAATTATGAACCCATAAGATAACTTCAACTGACTATGATCACTTCAAGCCTCTGCTAGGCGGACTCAAACTGCTATGAGTCCATACTTGTCGCCTATGCTTCTAGCACTCAGTTGGGGCTAAGATCACTTCAACCGACTTCCACAACATCATGCAATCGAAGTTGGAGACTCACGGATTTCCAAAGACCTTCCGTAAAGAAGGTGCGCTAGGCTCCAAAGTCTTGGACTAGATCACGACCTCCATAATACGGCAGGAGCCCAATATCCGATTGTCGCCGACACGATCCGTGGTATCGTGAGGAAATTGTGGGGGCATGCCCATGACTTCTGCGAAAGAAGTACGAGGCGTAACCCATTCACTTCGGCTAGCCATAATACCAAATGGCGCCAGCACTTCGACAATGCCAACGCTTGCCCCATACTTAAAGAAGCCATGATTTCCGAAGCTTCGTTAGCTGCCACAAATGGCACGTGGGTTCATTACATATCGCCAACGCCATAAAGTACAAGTGCTTCCCCGTCCTTATCCGAGGCAGCTCTATCCGGGTCCTCTCGACTTCCACCCAGAACTATCCCAAATCTCGATTAACTCGCTAAAAGATTGGTTGTGCAATCCTGGTTGCATATCACGATGCCCAAAGACATCCTCTCAGCCTCAAACATTTACTAAGGCACCTGTGAAAATTCTCGAAGGCTATCTCGCAAGATTTTACACCGCCTTGGATGAAGTCGAGAAACCTACTCCTCGAATCGCACTCATCCACCTCACAAATGGCATACAATCTGATTCCGAACTTAGAGTATGGACCGATCAAAAGAAATCAAAGATTCAGGAGATCTTCTGTATGAATGCTGGCTACCTCCTATGCCAAAATCTAGCCTACAGGAATCACACTCCTACCCTCAGCATCATGCCTCGTGAAGACATACGATCTCTAACAACTTTAATTCTATCTCTCTGCACAATCTTACTCGTGCTGGCAACATCAACAGTAGCCGCAATAGTAAAACGAAACATCTACGACTTCCGCCTTACCGCGGCTATTTCGCTCTCGGCAGCACCCTCGAGGAAATCTATCTTGCGACCTGCAATTCCCAACCATGCAAAAGGCCGAGGATGGAAAGTCCGACGAGCGCACCAAGGGACTCTACAGGATATTGTCGGCTCTACAACATCTGCGAACACGATATGAGCATGCAGCTCCATTTCTAAGACAACCTCGAGGAACTCATCCACATGGGATTTCCAAGCCACTCAATGCTCACCAAAGATTCCCACTACATAGAATCTCCAAGCCACTTGACGCTCATCGAGGATTCCCATTATGTAGGGTCTTCGAGCCACTCGATGCTCATCATGGATTCACACTGCGTGGGATTTCCGAGCTACTCAGCGCTCATTAAAGATTCCCACTAAACATGACCTCGACTCCAACAATTAATCCCTCAAGGTTCTCCCCCGGCTCGTCGGGACTACAGCTTCCATGGCGCAGTTGACTCTAGGTGGTCATCGGAGATGCTAATTTACAACTCCTGCCTACCTGTGCCTCCCTCAGTATCCGGCAACTTCGGGGCATAACTGGAAGCTTAACCAAAGGCCCGCTCAAGTGCACATCGGCGGCCTCATCTTCAAACGGGTCTTTCCTCCACCTGCAGGCCTCACTCCTCATTTGGAGGGCCCATACCCATGCAATGGAAGCTTAGCGATGGAACTTTCGAACTCTCTACCATGGATAGAGCCTAACTCCCGAGGGCATGGAATAATGAACATCTTCGCCTCTACTCCACATAACTTAGTGTACAATTGTTCATGCCTTCCAATGATGTTTTGTTTTTTCGCAATTCGAGGCATTGTAAAGGCCACTACTACCAGAGTTATCTGCAACAATGATGTCCAGTTCCCTATCACCCTTCCATATTTACTACGTGCATGACATTTATGACGTGTTAGATTAATCTTGACAACCAGCTTGCATGCAAACATGTGATCGCCGTATTGGCACCCCGAGTACGGGGATCGATGCCGATATCCGAACCTCGATCCAACATCGAGGGCAAACAACACTGGCTACGTCTGGCACCCCGACGACGGGAGCCGACAACGCTACTCGGGTCGCCGGCCCGCGGCGCGACTGGGTATAAATAACCATTAACTCGAACCTCGGCTACGTGCCAAGACCGAGGATAAATCGTTCTGTGTCCAAGTCCAGGCAACTTGGCGCCGCCACCCAATGACCGACTAAGAGTGATGAAAGTATCTCTTCGCCGGTTATGGGTGCCGGTCGAATCTTGGTGTAGCACTAAGACCGACCCCAAAATGTTTCTCCCCGAAGCCCTAAAGGCTTAGGTGCAGCTCATGGCCACGATCAGACCCTACCGGTTGATGATCGTATCTTTTCTACGCCGGCGAATAAACAATGCTTGGCGGCTCGCCCTAACCCGATTAACGACGGGAGAGCCACACACCAGACGGACCGCAAAAAGCGACATCATACGCCTTCGCTACACTTGGGATTAACCCCGGGCCCCCCAAAACATCAGGCGCACAGCCTGGTTTCACTAACTATGGGTTTCCTGAGTTAAAGGAAACTTACTGAAACCAGCGCTCTATCACACCCCTCTAGAATAATTGACCCAGAGCGCGGTACACAGTCACACACCACTGGAATAATTGACCCAGAGCGCGATACATAATCGCTTTTTTGTTAGGTGTAAAAGTAAGTATGCTTATGCAAGTACGGGACGCCTGAAAACATAAGAAGAACATCCGAACACTTAACAAAAATTGCGATCTTTACTAATTCGTATTTCATTTCTACAAACACCACGAATAGACTACATGTCTAACATTTCTTCTTTATGATGACAATGTGTACATGAAAACCACACCATACCCTTCGGGACCAAAAGCGAGGGTCACACTCGCATATACTATTGGTTTACCTAACCCAAAGTATCTTTAGTTACTTTAAAGATTATTGATGCTACTCATCTTTCTCTTGTCTTTCCTTTTTTTTTGTACGGGTTTGGCACTTGACAGGTCACCACCAACGATGGTCCCCTTCCTTTCAGAATTGCTTCCTCCTCCTCTACTCTTCACATGAGTAACAGGTTCCCAAGAGCGATACATGGCAACGGCTTAGGGACGATGTCAAAAGCGAGGACTAATGCAGCTTGGGTTTCCCCCAAGTCATCTTGGCGCCCGACTCCGCTCTCTTCTCAGCATCTTCAGCGGTCTTCTAATCAGCTATCTTCCTGACCCAGAGTCGCATAATTGCATCTACTTCGAGTTTGCCAAGGGTCCCCTCACCCTTTTTTGTTGGGCATCATCCACGGTTTTCCTTTTTCCTAGCGTACTCAGAGGCCCCCTCCTTTTCTGCCTCAATATCGGCCTACTTCTTCGCCACCGCAGCGGCAGATTTCTCCTCGGTATCCAGCCTAGCCTTTTCCCACGCATCTTGTATGGCAGCCTCGTCTTGTCCCTCTTCCCCATCAGCTCCTCAGGCTTTGGCACCAGCCGGGCTTCCTGGTCTTCCATTATAGCTTGCATTGTTGGCAAACTTACATCAGCTATGCCCGTCGCATGAGCACTTCGGCCAACCCAAACTTCTCCTCCTCCAAAGAGACTCATATAAATGGATCTCGAGGCTACGGGATCTCCTACTTCTCCAGATTAGTCTCATTGTAACTCCAGCCGATACTCGAACGCCTGAGGAAGCATGGGGGCAAAGCCTGGTGTCGCCTCCGCTCCAATTGGGACTGCCCAACGAAAGAGGCAACTATTGGACTCCTGAAGGCTCATCGCTCGCAACCCCCTTCAATTGGCAAGTACCCAAGATCGGGGGCAGTCCCCCACCTATCCTTTCGCCAGCTTACTCATCACAGGACCTGAGGAAGATCCCCACTAGCTCCCATGCTGGCATTTCCAATACCACAACCTTTGGAACAACCATTCTAAAGAGGAACATACACCTCGCCACGAGGATGATCTAGACCCGAAAGCTTGGGTCTCATAAACTTCTAATCCCCTGCCAAAACTAGGCAGGCTTGGCATAGAGGCCCGAACCGAAAGACAGAGGTAGCTACACAACCACTAGTTCCCCGAGGAACATGGGAATTTAGACAAGTTATCAGCATGCGAAATAAAAATTCATATCTCGATGGAAGTTCTGGAGTTTCCACGGCCGGTTCATCGGGTTCCCAAAGTCTCTACACCTTTCCAGCAAGCTCATACTTAAACGCAACGCGAAGCTAACTCAGACGCCTCAATGCAACAGCTTCCTACCTACAAGCGTATCGGAACATAATGGCGACCCCTAGTTTTAATTACTATGGCAGTGACTACCGGTAACCATCAACACCATTCTCGGGTCGGAACATGGTTACAACGTAATTGGTTTGGAAGTAACGACTCGACCGTATGCCTACATCCTAAGTACATATCCGAGTAGTCAGTCCTAGTAAGTTCATTTCCAGAATCATTCGCCAACCAGTTTTGTTACGTTCAACTTCAATCACAAACTAGACATGGAACATTCAACAATAATCTGGACTTGTTGGCTCGTCCCTGACGTCGAGCACAATCAGCAGATACCCGGGCTTGGAGGCAACCGTCTATGGATTATCGCACCGGCCTGGCAATCATGGGACCCATCAGATCCCCTTCAGTCCCTGCACTGGCGTCATCCTCACAGCATCCCTTGGCACCACCATCTTGTGAACACTTTCACCTTGCAATGAAGGCAATCTAGAGCCAGAGTCTAGGCCTTGGAGGTTGTTCGGCTTCCCATCAGTGCCCAGACTCCACAAAAAGCAGGTGCTCCGGAACATGATGGCAACCTTTAGCCTCAACAACTAGCGCTATGGCCATAACCAACCACCAGCACAACACCTGAATCAAGATGCAACTGCATCACAGTTGGTTTATTGATCAGATCCCGAGACTAACAGCTCAACTGCGTGTCAACATCCTAAGATAAGCATCCGAGCCGACAGTCCAAGCAAGTCCACTCCTCAAGGACTACGTCGCGAGATCGAAACTCACTGATTTTTGCCGACTCATTAGGCACCATGCGTAACACCCCATAATTTTAATATTAATGTTAATGAATTAAATAATACTTAATTGTAAATGTGAGAATTAAGGGAAACGGGTTATTCCGTTGCGTTCGTCTTGAAATTCTGGTTGAGATAGAGTCCGAGTTTGCGTAAAACGAATACCGTATGAAGAAGATATGGACGAACGAAGTTAGGTAGAAAAACTAGAAACATGCCAGAGTACACTAGCGCACTAGGGAAGTGCGCCAGAACAAAATTGCACTGGCGCACTTGGGAAGTGCGCCCATGCAAAGGTGCATTGGCGCACTTGGGAAGTGCGCCCATGTCGGGCAGAAAACCTGCACAGATTTCTGAGGCTCTGATTCGAACAGTGAGTCAGTGCTGAGTCATTCCTGACCGGTTGCTGAGTCAATAGGATAACTCTATCTAGTCTTGACGGTGGTGATGGCTCCTGTAAGATCCAATGGCCTATATTAATCTAATTACTCTATAAAAACACATATAGACTCATACCCTAAACTTAATCAAAATTTAGATCAATGGCCGTCATACTGTCTCTCCAAAACCTAGAGTAGCCGCCACCAACTAGAAGCAAAATAAAGCAACTCAATTCAATTCAAAGTCTAATCTTAACAACGAAATTGTCTACATCAAGTGAACGCTAATCAATTACAAAATTCAGATCCCATAACTCAAGACCTCTTTTTCTATGAGTTCTAGTCACTTTTAGGTTTAAATAGATAAATGTGAATTGTGGTAGACTATGGATTGGGTATAGGTTGTATGAAATCATGCAAGTTTATTATCGTTGTGAAATTATGCAAGTTATTAATCATGTTGTGAATTTCATGAACCTATGCAAGTTATTAATTATGTTGTGGATTCATGAACCTATGAACGTTACCTATGCAAGTTATTATGTGATGAATTCATGAACCTATGCTAGTTGTTATGTTGTGAATCATGAACCTATGCAAGTCACCTATGCAAGTTGTTATGTTGTGAATCATGAACCAATGCAAGTCACCTATGCAAGTTGTTATGTTGTGAATCATGAACCTATGTGAGTTGTTAATTATGTTGTTAAGTCATGAACCTATGCAAGTTGTTATGTTGGAAATCATGAATCTATGCAAGTTGTTATGTTACAAAATCATGAATCTATGCAAGTTGTTAATTATATGGTGAATCATAATTATATGCGAAGTTATCGTGTCATTTTCCCTAGTTGTCATGCTTATGCCAAAAATTGTACTGAAAATGATCACCTTGTCATTTCCTTTATTTTATTGTTACGGCGAGGCTACCTTGTAGCCACGACGACGCCAAAAAACGCAAACGGTTACGTTAGTTAAGGAACGGGGAAAAGGGGAATTTGTAATAGGCATAATTTACATAGTGTTTATGTAAATTAGACACATGATTCTAGTAGGGAAACATATTAATAATTACCTATTATGACATAGGTAAAGTTGAGTAAAAATGGTATAATATGAATATGACCATTTATGGATAGGAAATTCAAATTGTTAATAAAATAGGTATTGACACCTATAAAAAGGAAAGGATTAATTAATTAACTTAATTAATCAAAAGAGGAATGTTTTAGCAATTAAAGTCTGAAAATTTAATTAACACTTATGACACGAGGTTAGGTTACATTAGTGGTGGAAGTCTGCCCGGACCCGACCGACATATCCAGCAGCCACTATTGTTGAACCTAATGTGAGAAGTATAAGTGTGTGAATACAACTCGGGCTAAGACACGAGGTTAGACCCAACTGTGGAATAAGATTGCCCGTACCTGACTTGTTTATCCAGCATCCACATGTTGTAGGCCTAATGTGGGAGGTCTAGCCCAATATAACCATAATTGGACATGGTAATAAGAAAAGACTACTTAACCTAACTTAATACATGTGGACTGTATGATGATAGACATAAGTTAGGGTTAAGTAAAATGAGTTGGATTGTGGGTGGGTTAAGTGCAACTGATGGGTAGGTGGGTAATATTAATATATATAGGCCCACAAATTTAACCATTAAATAAATATGATTAAATCAGTGGTAGGGTTAAGTACAACTGAAGGGTAGGTGGGTAATATTAATATATATAGGCCCACAAACTTAACCGGATAAAAAGGGTTATGTAATTAAAAACACCTAATGGTATACATAACCGTGGCAAAATAGTAAAGTTATGTATTAAAGACCCCCTTAGGGGTATGCATAACTAATGGGAATAGTTAGAGTTATGTATTAAAGACACCTATAGGTAAGCATAACCGATAGGTAGATTAAGGGTTATGTATTAAAGATGCCTATAGGTACGCATAACTGATTGAGGGCTATGTAACTAAAGACATCTTAGGGTATGCATAGTCAGTAGAAAACCTAGTGGGTATACAAGACATAGGGAAGAGCTTGTATCATGTTGTGTGGGACCCATTTCAGTCAGTAACCCGGAGGGGTATCAAAGTAAAGAACTCCGTACTTGGCGGGGAAGGGGCACGCTTGATGATTGATTGTAAGAGATCCAAAACGAGACGGATGGTGTGGGCAGCGCAAACCGACCGGGGGACATATGCGTGCATGGGCCAGGCAGAGGGGGACAAGACGACCGTGACACCAGTAGGTATAACTGTGCACACCTTGGGTTGCCACTTTAGGGAAGTGATACCCCCTAATTGTGGGACCTGCACAAGGTATCTACAGAGTAGGGAGCCGATCAATTAGGGTAGTGGTTAGGGTATACCCGGACGTATGCCCTAAGTCTACCAATTTATATTAGGAGGGTAGTGGGTATGACTAGTTGAGATAGGACCAGGCGGCACCTATGATAGCAGCTAGGTATACACGTAACTACCACCATCGTTATCATTAGCGGAAGGGATCATCCCTTCTTGATTTTACTAGTAATAGTGCAGAGTAGTTTTGTAGTGAAGCATATGTATATCACCTTACCTTACCTGCCTTGTCACACCTGCCATCTGTACAATGAACCCTCTTATCCACTTTGTATGCCTGTCATGTTTACCTTTATTTATTTACTAGCTAAAAGTTACAGGACTCACCAGATGTATGTATGACCTAGTTTGTTTCGCCTCTTTTCTTCCGTCCCCCCCCCCCCCCAATTTCTCAGGGAGGAAACACCCAGGTTTATTCAGGATTTGGATATCATCTTCTAGGAGCTACTTCTGAAGTATGGCTCGAGTCTTTGTCTCTTATGTGGCTTGCTCTTTAACATGGGGAATGATGTCTTTCTTTTAAATACCTATGTACTCTGATAATGTAAGATAGAAGTGTTTTGTTGTAATGGTTTTATGACTCATGGTATTATGTAACAAAGTATTTTGGTGATTTAATAAAGTTGTTTATTTTCCGCTGCAAAATTTTTATATCTGTCTTGTGATATTCTGTGTATGTTTACCTAAAAAGCTCCATTGAAGTTAAGGCATTCCCTTTGTGAGTGACCTTAATGGAGGTGGGGTGTTACACCACGCAAATGTTTAATTTTACTAGCCCAAGCTTGGAGCCAAGACCAAGGCACCGGAATGCGAAATTATGTGTCGTGCTCCCACACACTTGCTAGATTATTGCACCCCCACAAACTGACTTCGACCTCTTGAAAAACCAGGAGGGTTTATTAAATGTCTGGGATATGAATCCCATACCCGTATTCACACATACTTGGCGACTTTTATCCGAATTCCTAATTACGTTTCCCAAGATCCGCCAATCCACGTTCTTGAGTGCCAAATCCGAAAGCCTTCTTACTTTCGATATCTCTCTTCCCTTCTCCCAAAAACCTAAAGACACCTCGAACATCCAAAGTACGAAAGAAGTATTTTGGCATCCTCCATGCCTTACGATGATTTTCTGTCCAGAGAAGAGAAGAAAGGAAGTAACTACAATTAGAGGATCAGTATGCCCTAAGCGAACTTTCCGGGACCAGAATTCGGGATCGTACACTAAGCTATGATCATATTCACTTAACTCTGAAGCTCCAACTACCAAGTCAATCGCGACTCAGCCACCACTTGTGTACTCACCAAGTGCTCAATAATCAAAGTGCACGCGTCCAGCATTTGGGTTTGACCTCGCCTCAGAGGAAAATACATATGAATACAAGCCACGACATATGTAAAGTATTGTCCTAACAATGGCATTCACATATATGAGTTGTTGAAACTTTGATCAATGGGACTAGCTTGGAACACTGGACGACCATGGGTTCACAAATCCAAGCGATTTGGCGAATACTCTAAACTATCGAGCTCCGTCCCAATGACGTTTCAATAAACACTTAGGGCAATCGCGTGCCTAAGCCATGGCAATGACCATGCATGCACGCTTTGGAAATCTCAAACAAGCTGACCAACCTGATCCGAATGCAAGCCCACAAGCCTCAAGGATTCAAATGTACACACCCAACGGTCGTCTCTCGATTCGAAAATTCCTTGAAAACCTAAAATGCTCGATTACAAGCCCATGGCATGCAATTCACTTTCATGTTACCTATCCATTGCATTGCACAAAACCCCACACAAATTAACTTGTGATTGCATACACGGTTATAACCTGGTAATGAACCATTTGCACTTCGATGCAATCGAGAGTTGATAACTAACATTTATTGTCTTTAATCTATAGGAACTAAATGCCGTGGATGGGTTCCAACTCAAGAAAGTCTAAACTCTTAGCAATGATTGGATTCCTAAGCTCATACCAGCATATTTCGATAAGGCATCCCAGCCGCTCAAAGTAGTGCGCTCTCGGTATACAACTCAAGTGGAAGGTGGTAACTAATCGCAAAGCACCGCATGAAGATGTTTGCGCCCATACTAGGCTCATCTCACTTCAAAGCATGCCCCGTTAACACAAAACCTACTTTGAGGGAGCAAATGTTAACCAGCATTTTGGTCTGGTTCCCAAAAGTATGTAAGACACGCTCAACTCAACGCATCTAGCTAAGACGAAGAGGGACACTAAGGAGCGAAGGAGACAGGATCAAGAAGGAACTACGCCACTCAGATTCTCGCGGCCCTCACGAACCGTTTCCAAGTCAAGGCCTTAAAACCCAAAGGAATCACGAGTCTCGAAGCGCCCGAACCCGTAGTCCACACGCACCTCGCAAAGTGAAGTTCGCACACGGCAGGTTAGAAATTATGAACCTGGCCCCGGGTTCATAATTTCGAACCCAGCAGGTGCGAAATTATGAACCCAGCCCCGGGTTCATAATTTCGAACCCAGCAGGTGCGAAATTATGAACCCAGCCCTAGGCTCGAAATTATGAACCCAGCAGGTTTGAAATTATGAACCTAGCCCCGGGTTCATAATTTCGAACCTAGTAGGTGCTAAATTATGAACCCAGCCCCGAGTTCGAAATTAGGAACCCAACAGATTCGAAATTATGAAACCAGCCCTGGGTTCGAAATTACGAACCCAACAGGTTTGAAATTATGAACCCAGCCCCGGGTTCATGATTATGAACCCAGCAGGTTCGAAATTATGAACTCAGCCTCGGGTTCATGATTTCGAACCCAACAGGCTCGAAATTATGAACCCAACCCCGGGTTCGAAATTATGAACCCAGCAGGTTCGAAATTATGAACCCAGCCCCGGGTTCGAAATTATGAACCCAACAAGTTCGAAATTATGAACCCAGCCCCGGGTTCGAAATTATGAACCCAGCAGGTTCGAAATTATGAACCCAGCCCCGGGTTCGAAATTATGGACCCAGCAGGTTCGAAATTATGAACCTAGCCCCGGGTTCGAAATTATGAACCCACCAAGTTCGAAATTATGAACCCAGCCCCGGGTTTGAAATTATGATTCCAGCAGGTTCGAAATTATGAACCTAACCCCGGTTTCGAAATTCTGAGGTGCGCATGCGGTGGGTTCGAAATTTCTGCATGTGGTCCCTAATTCTACCTAATCCTACCTACTCCCACTCCTATAAATGGTCCATGGCCTCACACTTCAAAGGGTTGGATTTTCTTCACTTGAGACCTCCCTAGAGCTTCGTGGACTCCATTAATGGCATCTCCTATTTGAAGAAGGAGAATTAAATATTCTTTTTCATAAATACCTAGCATATTTCAATTATGGAAGTGAATGTAATAAGCATGGCTCTACCTTGTAATTCTTGAGTGATTAGTAAAAGTTGAACATCCTTCCAAAGTGGACATAGGCCTAATCCGCGGCCGAACCAGTATAAATTCTTGTGTCATTTACTGCTTTCTCTTACTTAGTCTTGCGACCAAATTAAATCTTCCTAGTAATAGGAACCTTTGGTGTTTACAACATTTTTTTGCCGTTAATAGTTTGGAAATCGTAGCTTAAAAGAGGAACGTGGCTATAGTATAACGTTAGCCTTTGTAACAACCCGAAATTTTGGCAATATAAATTAATTATTAGAATTTCAAAATAGGAATTTCTGCAAATGACGGAATTTGGCCATGAAACTTTAACCGATGCATTCGTCTCGGAATTTTGGTCAATTTCATGTTTGGAGTTTCGCGAACGGGGTTCGTACGAAAAATTTACGGATGAAATACGAAAACGAATGGAAAATATATAAACCAGAATTCCTAATTAATATATTACCTAATTTAATCAAGCCGACCTGGGTAATCTGATGCCCAAGCGGTCGACCATAGAGGTCGACCTACATTCGACTGCCCAGGTCGACGTACTGGTCGTCAGATCGCCCTGTGGCGGGTAGGTTTTGAAGGGTTAGGTTAAATTATTTATGTAACGAATGGACGGATATAACTTAAAACAAATTTGACGGTTCTAAGCCATTTCCACCCCTATAAATAAAGGGTAAAGTCTTGTTCTTTTTCCACATAAATCTGCAGGGGCCGCAGAGTTCTACCATTTTTCTCTCTCTCCATACCTAAATACTAAAATAAAAATATATTCATACATATCAAATCAAATCCAATTCATATGAAATTGAGAGTGCAAGAAGATCTAATTGAAAGGAATGCAAAGTGGTGCTCCAAACCATATTCTCCCCTGTTTTCCTATTTTCTTACATTTTTACAGATCTTGAATTTTCCCCTTTCCAGTTAAATTGTACATTTGTAAGAATTTGGGGATTATAGGCCTAAAGGGTTCGAAACTTATAATTTGGAGGCTATAAGGTGAGTGGGAAATTTACGAATACAGTTATAATGAATTATCTATTTCATTTGAATCAAATCTATGTTTTTATGCCTATCAGATCTATTCATTTAAATATTATGAATTTATTGGCAACCATCAGATCTAATTATAAATATGGTTAAAATTTGTAAATGATAAGTTGTGGTTATGTATAACATGAATTGTAGGATTCTTAAACTTGTTCACACATGTTCCTATAGTTTTATCATGAAATAGTACATGTTACATAGCACCATGGATCTGGAAAATCAGTCCCATGAAACACAAATTAGTAGTTACCTTCTAGATCATTAGTTCAGTGTTGAATATTAAAATTTGTGAATTTGGGTAAAGATGTGAAATTTGGAAATTATGTGATAAGAATAAAAGAAATATTTCTGCTTGTATTCAATATTGTTGTATTTTGGCTTAATTATTGTAAACATGTTGTTTTCTTCCATTTGAATAAAAAGGCATTATTTGGAATCACTAGAGGTATGAAAAAAATGATTAAAAAGGGAAAAGTGGTGCAAAGGTACATATAAATAAAAATACATATATTTGTATGTAATTTGTGTCGAAATTTCCAAAATATATATTTACATATATTTATTGTGATTAGGAAATATGTCAATTCCACTGATTAGGCATTATTTACAACGATTTCGGCTAACGGTCTTTTATGAGATTTGAAGCCTTTTTGGCAAGATTAAACGTAAAAGGGAAATGTTTGGTTAATTGATTAGACCAAATCATTAATTTAAGAATAATAATAATAACTATGTTGACCGCACAAAAACATAAAAATAAATATATACATATTATCCATCCAAATCAGCGTTAAACGATAAAATGCACACTGTATGGAATGTTTAAAAGTTTGGATAAGGTTCAAATATGTTATTATGTGTAAATGTAATCCATTTTGAATTAATATATTTGTGGTGGCCATTTGTAGCAATCAAAATAATTAATTGCCATAAATGAGATCGCAAATCAATAAATAACCAATATTGATTGAAGGAAATAAATTTGATTGGAAAAAAAAATTATTTCCTAAAATTAATTAGGATAAAAGTTGTTAACCCAATTACTAAATTTGAATTAACCGCATCAAGACACAAGGTTAAGCTCAACTTGTTATATAAGCCTACCCGGATCCGACCGTAAAATTCAGCAACCATAGGTAGTCGGCTTAACATGAGGGGTATAATGCATAAATATAAACATACGAAGGCACAAGGTTAAGTTAACTTATGGTAGAAGTCTGCCCGGAACCGACCGGCAAATCCAGCATCCACATGTTGCCAACTTAATGTGAGAAGTCCGGTATGTAAATATATAAATATATATGTATATATATATACACAAAAGTAAACCAAATAATAATAATAATAAGTAAATAAATAAGAATAGTAATTGTCAGTTGGGGTTCAACAAATATATACCTCAGGACTGGTAAATAGTTGCCTTAGGAAAATATGACTACATGGTCATAATGGGAAATAAACATAGAAATAAAAAAAATGTGTGTCATAAGGGGATTAAGAGACAATTGATTATCGTTTAAATACGAAGTCCAAATTAGGGAAGAAATCAAATAAATATCCTATAGGGAAAAAGGGGATATAACCTTCCTTGTTTATATTAATGAATATAGAAATCATAATTAAAAATAGAATTGAACTTAGTAGGTTAATAATGGGAAAATATTATTAACCATTTGAACCCATGACGAAAATGAATTGTGTACGTACAGTATTTCCATGTAGAGGGACTAAACGAGAATAACTTAATAACGTAGCCTACTTTATCCTAATAGAGAAAGGTGCTATAGGCTCATGTGGTACGAACTAATAAGCTTCATGTATAGTTCGCTTCCTGGTCCTAAAAGGCTAAATGACTAGGGTTAAAGAGTCCACCTGGGAATAGGTCTTTCAGTTTAGGGGTCTTATATGGTAGGGGTGTGTGGGCTTACCCAAACCTGCAAACTAAAATGTCAGATATGGCTACCTATCCTATGGGAAGTAATAAGCGACTAAGGGGGTTGTCTAATAAGGTCAGCTAGAAGGTATAACGAGCGATAAAACACCATCTCTCCCCGTTATGTCGGGCAAAGGCATATGCATGAATGACGGACACTTTAACTTGTAGGGCCCCTAGCTAGTGCCCTCTAGTTCATGTTAACGTTAAGTAAATTATCGAGAAATAATAAGTGACCAATCGGTCCACCTAGGGTCTTAACACCCTATCTATCATTGATAGTGAGGCAATAAATGATGAAAGATAAAACGAATAAAAGTATATGGATATAGAAACTCCACAATTAGGGGTCTAATCTCGGTATAGTAACCAGCTAAGATCTGGTATAAAGGCTTCACAAAGATTTGTGTAAAATGTCCTGTTTCGGTAATAATTTTTTTGGGAATACTACTTTGGGAAGAGTAGTAAATTCGTGCATAAACATTTACAAGGTTAGTCTAGAATTGCTAACCTTGGTAGGCATACATCATGGGTTGAAGCAAACGGGATATATCTGTGTTGTACATTTCTCAGTCACCAGAACTTGTTGTTCTAACCCCCTCCTCATTACAGCCTCCCAGGTTTCTTAGAGAAGGTCGGGTTCTCATACATGTTTAAGTTTGGCTTTCGATTCTCATTCTCTCTCATGCTCGGTAGTGGCAAAGTGACTTACTTCGAAAAAGTAAGTTACTCCAGTTAATACTAGTTATCCTATTTTGTTTCCGCTGTGAGTTTTCTTTTATCATACTCGGATTATGCTCATGCTCATTTAATGTAGGTACCAATTAACACGTTCCATGCTTGGATGTGTTCAAGTTTTGATTTTTGTTGAAATTTGAGCATAGTAAATTGTGGGGTGCTATAGGCTCAATAGTGTAGGCCGGTATGTATATCAAAGTGGCTATGGTACAACATCAGGCCTAATCGTGTAGGTCGGTATGTAAAGCAAAGTAGCTACGGTATAACGTCATAGTAAATGGATATGGTACAACATCAGGCCTAATCGTGTAGGTCGGTATGTAAAGCAAAGTGGCTATAGTATAACATCGTAGTAAATGTCCGTCAAAGTGGCAATAGTATAAAGTGGGAACAATGACCGGTCATATCTACATCAAAGCAATGTGGTTGTAGACGTAAATTATCTAAGGGTGTTGAATACATCATAATTGATTTTATTCACTCCATATAATGCAGTTATATATATATATCTAAAGTTTTTGCTCATAATTCTTCAATCAAACAAGTTTTTTTGTTCTCCGCAACTTAGTATACCAAAAGTTATGCCTTCATGGCCCTTATTTATGGATTTTGACTGGTGACCAGCTCAACCTCCGCCCGATA
This sequence comes from Allium sativum, assembly GCA_030737875.1. Classification (NCBI taxonomy): domain Eukaryota; kingdom Viridiplantae; phylum Streptophyta; class Magnoliopsida; order Asparagales; family Amaryllidaceae; genus Allium; species Allium sativum. Next base: position 702,565,724 of record CM060915.1, read on the forward strand.
TTCCGAGAACCGATGTTAATTGCCTTATCAAACACCAAGATCTGCACCATGAGGGCATGCATTGTCAGTGCCCAAGTCGGAGCCAACTTAGTCTTCAGGAACCTGTTGAACCTCCTTTTGAACAAGAAGGTCAACCTATTTTAACTGCTCAACCTCCTACTAAAGAAGTGACAGAACAATTTTCAATTGTTCAACCTATATATAAACAAGAGGTATGATCAGTTGCAGTTACTCATCCTCCTTACGAGCAAAGGTTGACGCATATCATGTTTATTGCCATTGTGGGTACGCGGTGGAGGTAGTGGTAAGGGCGGATGGAGAAAATATTGGTCGTAGAATCCAGTTATGCTCATTATGGCCGAATGGCTGCAACTACTCTGAATGGATTGACGATCGTTTATGTCCAAGGGGTATTTTTTATGCCAATGAGTTAGAACAAGAGATACAACGTCTTAGAAGTACTTTAGAATCTCTTTAGATTGAACGTAACATGCAGTTTGCTTTCTTAAGTATTTATCTGGTTAACATCCATTGTATCCTATGTTGTAGTATGTTAATCCATATAATATGGATTGTTGAATCCCTCAGAAACCGCACACATTTTGGTATATTAAGTCTATATGAAAATCGTGGGGCAAACGTCATTAAGGTCGGCCGTATCTAGTTCTACACAGTACACTTGGACAGTTACAAAGGTTAAGGGCCGATCGCACATAATAAGGTTCAAGCACCAGCTCCAAGGTTAAACATGGTAAGGAAAAAGCGAGTTGGGTCGTCCGTTCCGCACAGTCAGGATCTGTCACATGATCTGTTCTGCAGTCGTTCGTTCATAATAAACTGATCGATCATGCGTAGCAGCAAATGCAAAGAAAATCAGAGGTTGCACATATGTTCCATTTCCTCTTATAAAATGCAACTCCAATCGCCCACTTGATATTCGATCAGCTGTTAATACCAGATGATGTTCACTAGTCGGATGGATATCAGTTCTCAAAGGGTCATACTTACATCTCAGACTACAGTACCGTTCAACCGTTCATAATCAAATAAGCTGCATCAACCAAATGTCATCCATCGGTCAATCATTCTTGTACTAGCCAGGAAGCTTTGATAGGTCGCATGTACACTCATCGCTCGCCCGCCCATTCAATATACCCAGACCTATGGGGTCGCTCAATCTTGTAAAGTCACTTCACACAGGAAAGCTGGAAACAACTGTCACTAGTTGGCTACAGCTAAGTGGGTGCATGTTCGTGATTAGTAAGGCAGGCGATCTGTAAACTAGAAGGGGGAACTCCGATTCATTTCTTCGAGGGAGGCTCACCTATAAATAAGCCATGGCAGCCACTATAGAGGGGGACCTCTAGCCACCACAAAGTGCTACTAAATTCCATCCTTAGCCATTCCTTAAACATTTCAGCTATGATCATCATCACCATCCGAAGATCTTTCATCCATTTGACCATGGCGTCTGTCAAAATCCTATAGGTGCAAAAGATCAAAGACTTCTTCCTTCTCCGTTGCCTATCCGTCCTAATCGATCATAGATCCTTCCATTCGTTAATTGAATCGTGTGAATCTAAATGAAATTTGTATGTAAAAGTGAGAATATATTGAGTGAATAAGAAAATGTACAAAGATCAAGAGCTGATATGTCTTGTAATCATCATCATGACAATGCAAACTCCATTCATAGTGGATGTAGGCCTAACAGAAGGCTGAACCACTCTAAAACCTCAACTCCATTTTGTTTTCCTTGGCAATTTTACTTTCAATTGTTGTTGAGTACAGCTCCACTTATTTTCTAACCATATTGATGAAGTACATTCATTGTACCATTGGTGTTTGAACCATTTTTGGTGAAAACATTTAGCGCCCACCGTAGGGCCGTATTTGAATCCTTCCCTGCATAAATTTAACGAGATCTTCTCAAAAAACTCTGCTTGAAATCAAGGCTATACTAAAGGAGACCATCCGCGAAGTCAATGACCTCGCCAATAATACTAATATTGCCACATTTCCCGCCGCTCATTTCGAGATAGGAGAATCATTGAGAGCTGAAGTTACAGTAACAAAAAGAGAATTGGAAGAAGCAATAGCGGGACTGACGAGTCAGATAACCATCGCAAACAGCGCAATGATGAAGAAACTTGAATCAATATTCGCTATTTAAGCCGCTACTGGAAAAGCCACGCTAAGTGCCACTTGTTTTCTACCTACCCGAACAAGTCAAGCCTATGATACAGAATCCTCTGCTTCGAGTAAAAAATAGGAAAATTGTGTTCGGGAAGCTACATATCATGCTGACCTGGACCACGTAAAAGCTAAAGCGCCTATGTGCAATCCCTCCGATAGCACAACCTCTCGACGACCGGATGATCTTACGAAAGGGGCATTCCTCTTGAAGGAAACCCCATATTCCCCATCTCCAAATTGTAATTACACGCTTGGGAAAGAAGGTGGCAAGAAAGAAGCTGCTCATTCCATGGGTCAGAACAAAAAGCAGGAATATATCTCAGAAATGGCGTGTGAAATTGTGAAAAAGATCTTGAAACAAGTGGACAATCGAAAGGAGTGGGAATTTCTTCCTTCTAAGACCTCAATCACCGAGAGAATTAAAATGGCTATATATCTGCAGGAATTTAAGCCTCCAGCACTACAATTCTGTGAAGGAACAAGCGACCCTAATGTATTCCCGTGCAAATACGATCAGCATATGGATGGGGCGCGTGCCACCGACAAGATCAAATGCTTATACTTTCTGACTTATTAAGATGGGGTAGCCTACCTCTGTGGTTCACAAAGCTACCGCCAAAATCTGTGGATGACTTCGCTATCTTGGCCAAATTATTCAATAAGTAATTCAGATTCCAAGCAGCCAGAATCCGGGATGTCATGGAGTTAAGTGAAAAACAACAAAGGCGAGGAGAGTCCTTTGAAGATTTTCTCACCCGCTTTAATATGGCAGTGGCTGAGGTTGAAAATTATGAACCTCGACTAGTGATGATGGCCTTAAAAGGGGCCATACATAGAAAGACTCGGTTAGGACAGTGGATTAAGAAGAAGAAACCAAGCACATTCGAGCAACTACTTAGTAAAGCCAAAGAATATATGAATGTTGAAGAGAATCCAACATATGAATGTTGAAGATAATCCACTGTGTGAACAGCAAAAAGGGAAAGGTGGTGCGTAAAGTGACTTTAACAGTCAGGAGAGGAACAACAAAGGAAAAGATAACCGGGCTATGAAAAGCTACGCTTCTTTAAGAATTCTGAACTCACCCCCCTCAATGACACCATAAGAAATATTTTCATGGCAACTAGGGATACGGAGAAATATCCAATCCCAAAATAAATGCATGTCAGAGATGTCGCTATGAGATCAGGGAGGTTTTGTCAATTTCATAACCAGCCAGGACATGATACCAATGATTGCAAGCACTTGAAATCACTAATTGAGGGTCTGATCAGGAGGAATCGTTTACAGCAATACATACGGGTTCATGAGCATTACCCCAACTCTTCACATGTAAGGGGCAACAAGTAATGGGTAAATCATACAAACTAGTTCAGAGCCAGTACTTACTTAAGGACCAGAGGCCAACCTTCTAGTGTTGACGATCCTGAATAAGCAACTCCCATCGCTCTACCTTGCTTCATTATTTTTGTCATGTCATATTACTTAAGAACCAATAGTTACTCTATTCTACCCTGTGACTTGCTATATTCATGAAAGTAATCAATAGTAATTTCAAATGCCTTACAAACCAAGAATTACGTACTTACCTGAGTAAAATACTTCCGAGCTCAAGTTGGTTTCTTGAAATGCAGGCATAATGGGAGTGGTCACTCATTGACAACTAAATCATACTGGAAGGTTTCCAAAAACATGTTTCAAGCAAAACAACTTGGGAGCCAAAAAAATACATGCAAGTTGAGTTAGATAAATAAGCACTTCGCTATGAAAGAAAAAAATTGTTCTGGAAAGACGTAGCATACAAAATCCAAGTCAGAAGGCTACACTTTTCATTATGTTCCCAAGTTAGAAGGCCACATTTTCACTATGGAACACACCAAACTCTTAGCAAACGTCTGTAGGAGAAGTCAGCGTCAAGCTTTGAGGAAAATTACAAAGAAAACTATCAAATTTGTCCCACGGATGTATTGTTAATCCCAAAAGAGACACCTTGTTAGGTACAGGACACGAAGTCTTTAAATTGAGCAAAAATCTCGATAAGGAGAATTAGTGTCCACCTCTTGGGATGAAGCATAATGTTGGAAAGGCCAGTGTAACAGAAATCCTAGCCGAAAGGGGGTAACAAAACAATTCAGAAATCCTACCCGAAAGGGGGTAACAATACAATTCAGAAATCCTAGCCAAAAGGGGGTAACAGAAATCCTAGCCAAAAGGGGGTACCAGAAATCCTACCTGAATGGGGTTATTCATTCTAGGTCTTTCTTGAATTTAAAATAACCAGATCGAGCAAGGACCTAGAATGGATCGAAAACTTGAAACCCAAGTCCTCCCCTGATGGCACGTATTCAAAACCAGTCTCGAAAGGGCATGCGTCATCGAGTCAGTGAGGAGTGGGGTTGAATACATTTAAAATAATAAAACAAGAAACACGTGTGTGTGTGTGTATATATATAAGAAAGCATGTTTAATCGAGCGAAAGACACAAATTAAATATGGAAAGCATAAACCTCTCCGGGGGGCACATTTTCATGTCCAAACTTCGAAGGACTTGAATTAAAAAGTTACTAAAACATGGGTAAAGGCATGAATATCTAATTACAGCTAACCTGTAATGATAATCTTACATGCCATAAGTTGAGCGCAGTCATATGATTAACAAAGTACTAAACCATGCAAATGAACAGCGATAAAGATGCAACGCGCTGTGCACCAACGAGATGATAATCAAACCATATATGTATATGTAAAGAAAAATTATGACACCATGAACCAAGGCCTAAATCAGTCATAAAATCACCAACAAAGCATATGGTAATCAACAGGGCTGGCACCCGTATAAACAAGCCATTATAAACACGACACATTAAGACAAACGGCGGGAATAATTAAAGATAAAGCTAGCTAGGTATAATTTTCAGGTGGAAAAAGCAGTGGTCCTCTCCTGCGATTCAGGGGCCTTGATTAGCACAAATTGTTTTTCTCCAAAGCATGAATTCGGCCGGTGTTCTCTCTGTTCAACCTCTGAAGATCGCTAGTAAGAGTGTTCCAAGCACCCAATCGCTTTACAATATAATCCCTGACTTCTACAATAAGACCTCCAATCAAATTCTAGAGCGCCTCCAACTGGTTAAATTCAGCCAGCACGCAGTCTTTCATAGCATCCATCTTGCCAGCAACAATCCATTTGTCATACGGGTCAATGTCCAAGTCGGGGTATATACCTTCTAAACACCAACCCTCGAATCATTTAGCAAGTGTTGGATGACACGGATTAGGAATGTAAAGAGGCCTATGAACAGTTGTTTGAGGATCGACAGAGTTTAAGACAAGGCACAGACAAGCCAATGGTGGTTGGGTAGAGTCAACTTGAATATCTGGGATGAGAGGTTCATCCAGTGAACGACATATCCAAGAATCACTTTTTCCCAAATTCCTTCGACTCTTCGGCCTGTTTCTCCTACCAACCTTCTTCACTATTTTCTTCCTTGGTCTTTCTGACATAAAGAATTCTATATTTGAGCCCGAAGAAAAGACCAAAAGATATTTCAGTGTATGTTGGACACCAAAGGCCTATTTCAATCTAAAGTTTGGATAATTGTCAGAACAGCCCAACTAATTTTAAGCACGAGTCGAAGCTCTGCTTGGTTTAAGCCAACAATGTCTAGGGCATTCGAGCAAATGGCTTATAGGCAAAATCAAAGTCAAAGTTCTTTTAAAAAAAGGAGTAACTTGTCATCCAGGTTCGCATTGATGCAACATCTTCATCAAACAGACCTAATTGTTTCCAAAATCCCAATCCATATTCAAACTGATCGAACCTCGCTTAAGAACTCCTTAGCTCGAAACTATTTATGAAATCGGTAACTACTCAAGCAAAGCAAGACAAGGTAAAAAGCGAAAACTCACTTAAAACAAATCATGGTATTTTGGATCGAAAGAAAAGTTGCCTTAATCAGCCGAAAGTTACTGGAAGCATGAAACATAATAGTGAGCTAAGTGAATTGAGAATTTTTTAAGGAAAACTAGGGCAAAAGTTAAAGAGTATGGATTACCATGTAAAGTTCTCTAGAGTAGTGCTGCCATCAAAATATTTCTTCGGGAAAAGATGGAATGGAGAAGGCATATAAAGAAAGCTTGTCCACAATGTTCTTGCCATGTCATCCTCGTCAAAATCGAGACGAACCAGCTAAACGAGTATATTAACCCCCGAAAGCTAACTTGCTCGAATCGTCATGTTATGCCTGTCAGTGTGAGCGACTTGATCTTGGTCAATCCAGAACAATTGAGAGCCATGTAATCCCTTATAAAATGAAGATTTAATCCACCAAACTTCCACATTCTTTCTTTTCTTTCTTCTTTCGAAGTCTGTAATCTTCCATGAAACTAGGAAATCACGAACTTCAAAGAACAAAAATGTTTATCCCTGATTGGTGTATCAAATCTTCACAAAACGCACAAGACAATCGTTGCAGAGTTTAGACTTACATGAACGACCCAAGATATTCGGATCATTCAGATAAAGTAGAAGGTAGTCTTACATAACCAAAGCTAAGCATATCAGTAAAGAACATATAACATCGTAGTTGATGTTAACGTCGAAGTTGATAGGTCCCGCACCAATCATATAGTTAGTCTTGAATATGCCAAATTGCAAGGCGGCCCCAACAATCTTAGGAGATTCGTACCTAAAATATGGATTGCCCGCTCAGATATCCAAGGGTGTTTGCACGTAACCTAGAGAATAGCGAACTAGCGCAGCCTAGAGAGCTGGTCATCTATGTCTAAAGAAGTTGGTCGCTAATGAAACGCAAAGATGCTAAGAGTGCTTGCACATACAATATCTTTAAAAGCTTCGATCAATCGCCTATCTACCATCAAACACAGATGCTCCAACCAAGCAGTTGCAAAAGGCTCAAAAAGATTTGGTCGACCATTCTTACACTAACCGGGAAGCTTTGACAAGTCGTGCCTATGCACTTATTGCTTATCCATCTGTTCAATATGCCAGGACCGATGCAATGACTTGTTCCTATGCATCAATTCGCTCTTATGAAGCCGCTCGTCCAAGACAGCTAGAAACAACTATCGCCAGTTGGCTACGGCTAAGCAGGGCATGTTTGTAATTAAAGAAGAATAATCAATCCATTCGCGTAACATCTGGAATATCAGATGTGAGGAATGTACAATAAGCCTGTATAACATTCAGAACCTCGGATGTGGGGAATAGCAAACGCTTGATTGATCATCAATATCGGAAAACGTCTGACCCGATGAAAGATAATGATATAAAGTATGGATCATCTCAAAAAGTTGTTGGATATTAATGCAAAGTAAAAGTACGGCAAAGTTAAAGCGAAGGCTTAGAGTACAACAAACAAAATGCATTACCACCCCCACATCACAAGTCCAACACAGAAGTTTCAAACAAAGACCGACATAAAAGTAGTTAGCAAGGGCCGACACCTGCATATACAACCGGTTAAAAGCATGGGATAAAAGACAAAGCAAGATAATCGTAGCCCACGGTTCCATTTCCTCCTACCACCAGATCTTCTTGGTTTCACTTTTCCTTAGAAAAAAGATACAGTGATTCAAGGGCCTTGATAAGCTCAGTCTTATCATTCTCTAAAGTACGGATCCGTTTGATATTTTGCCTGTTTAATCTTTGGAGATCATAGGCAAGTGTATGCTTGGCACCCAACCGTCTCACAACATGATTCCTGACCGTATCAATTCCCTCCTTCATCTGATCTTTGATGGTGTCAAGCTGAGCTAGCATAAAGTATTCCATAGCATACAACTTGCCCGCCACTACCCAATTGTCGTATGGGTTTACTTCCAAATCAAGATCCGTTCCTTGCAGACACCAACCATCCAATAGTGCAGCAAGCACCAGATTGAATGGATCAGGGCATAACGAGGCCTTTGCACATTCGCTTGAAGATCTGCAGAGGTTGAAATAGAAAATGGGGAAGTTAGAGATGTTTGAAGAGAGCTGGTTTGAGTGTGTGTCATGGAAGACTTGTCTAGCTTGGGGCATGTCGACTTATCAAACTTGGGGCATTTCCTAAGACTGCCTCCGTTCGGATCCCTCTTCTTCTTCCTTTCCCTATGGATCTTCTCCACCCTTTTTCTGTTTAGTCTTTTTAGCAAAGAAAGCTTCATCCTCGGACCTAAAAGAAGAATGAAACTGATTACAAATTGGGCCCAAAGAGATGTAAACAACCTAATTTGGAGTACCCTTTGCAAACTGTTAAAAGCACAACAATTGGAGACACATAACAAAGTTGTTTCCAAATTTTAGAGAAAAAACAAGACATGGATGTACAGACTAAGATCGCTGGTGAATAGTAAGAGGACGCAAAATTATCATCACAGCGTAATCATCATCAGTAGAGGGCATTGCAAATAATCGACGACCTTTAGAGCCTTAAAAAAAATCAAATCAAAATAAAACCTGAGTCGCGAAGCTTCAAGGATGAGTAGTTTGGCCATTCGAATTCGCTGAAGAATCAATGATGGTTAAAATTTTGCCTCAAAGAGACACCATCAGTAAGATCGAAGTAAAAGAAAAGGGGAAATATAAAAAAAGGATGACGGTGTGAGTCAAAGAATAATATACAGGTGGAAAATAAATAGGCCAAACTCAAGCTAAAATCCCAAAAGCAATTCGCGAGATTATACGACCTAGAACATAAAGCAACCTAACACATGTCAGAATTGTTCAAATCAAAGCTTGCATTATCTTCAATGAATAAAAACTTCAAGGAGCAAATGTTAATCCATACAATATGGATAGTTGAATCCCTCAAAAACCGCACACATATTGGTATATTAAGTCTACATGAAAATCGTGGGACAAACATCATTAAGGTCGGTCGTATCTAGTTCTACCCAGTACACTTGGATAGTTACAAAAGGTAAGGGGCGATCGCACAGAATAATATTCAAGCACTAGCTCCAAGGTTAAACATGGCAAGGAAAAAGCGAATTGTGTCATCCGCTCGACACAGTCAGGATCGGTCACATGATCTCTTCTGCAGTCGTTCGTTCATAATAAACCGATCGATCGTGCATAGCAGGAAATGCAAAGAAAATCAGAGGTTGCACATATATTCCATTTCCGCTCATAGAATGAAACTCCAATCGCCCACTTGATACTCGATCAGCTGTTAATACCAGAAGCTGCTCGCCAGTCGGATGGATATCAGTTCTCAAAGGGTCATACTTACATCTCAGACTACGGTACCATTCGCCCATTCATAATCAAACAAGCAGCATCAACTAAATGTCATCCATCAGTCAATCATTCTTGTATAAGCCAGGAAGCTTTGATAAGTCGCATGTACACTCATCGCTCGCCCGCCCATTCAATATACCCAGACCTATGCAGTTGCTCACTCTTGTAAAGTCACTTCACATAGGAAAGCTAGAAACAGCTGTCACCAGTTGGCTACAGCTAAGCGGCGGCATGTTCGTTATTAGTATGCCAGGCAATCTATTACCAAGAAGGGGGAACTCCAATTCATTTCTTTGTGGGAGGCTCACCTATAAATAAGCCATGGCTGCCTCTATAGAGAGGGACCTCTAGCCACCACGAAGTGCTGCTAAATTCCATCCTTAGCCATTCCTTAAACATTTCAGCCATGATCATCATCACCATCCCAATATCTTTCATCCATTTGGCCATGGCATCCATCAAAATCCTATAGGTGCAAAAGATCGAATACCTCTTCCTTCTCTGTCGCCTATCCGTCCTACTCCATTATAGATCCTTCTATTCCTCCATTGAATCTTGTGAATAAAAATGAATTTTTTATGTAAAAGTGAGAATATATTGAGTGTATAAGAAGATGTACAAAGATCAAGAGCTAATATGTCTTGTAATCATCATCATGATAATGCAAACTCCATTCACAGTGGATATAGGCTTAACATAAGGCTGAACCACTCTAAAACCTCATCTCCATTTTGTTTTCCTTGGCAATTTTACTTTCAATTGTTGTTGAGTACGGCTCCACTTATTTTGTAATCATATTGGTGAAGTCCATTCATTGTACCCTTGGTGTTTGAATCATTTTTAGTGAAAACATAGTACCTATTTCTTGTGTATGACTTAAGATAATGTAATTCGACATTAACAAGTATCAACTTGAGAAGTTTAGTTCGACGACATATGTGACCAAGAACATGAATGAAATGTAAAACAAGTGACATATAGAGCAACATATGATCACTAACGAAAAAGAGTAAAACCATATTAATATTGACATATAGAATAACACATGACATAAACAATATTTACATTTAGAACAACACGAAAACAATACTAATATAACTACACATACCATAATATAAAATATAGGGTGCGTTTTTTAGAGGTCCCTATTAGGTTTCAAAATATAAAAAAAACCCGGTCATAAACTTATTGTAAATTTAGTCCCTATTTTTCGAAAATTCATAAAAAAAATATAAAAAAAATATAAAAAAATCACGATAATTCGTATTTAAATTAAACATGTACTCGCCCAAAAATTCAGATCATAATAAAATCAAAACATGCATCAAAATCAAAAAAATACAGAAAACAACGAAAAATGCAGTAATTTGCATCAAATCATGCACATATTTGGAATACTTGCATTCATCTGTGCAAGTATTTCTCTGTTATATTTTTACATGTAATACTTGCATACATGTGTGCAAGTATTTAAAATAGTTGCATACATGTATGCAAGTTTCTGCACATATTTTATTTTCACATGTAAATACTTGCATACATGTGTGCAAGTATTTCAAATAGTTGCACACATGTATGCAGGTTTCTGCATGCATTTTCAACTAAAACAGCTTCAGAAATACGTGCATACATGTATGCAACTATTGGCAAAAGTTGCATACATGTATGCAACTATTTGCAAGTTTTTAAATTCACAATACATCCCTGTAATTAATGTTTTCTCTGTAAACCCGCCCCCTATTTTAGCTGCCGCCTGGAATCTTCCGCCTGCCACTTTCCATACCTCCGCCTCTTTCGTTTTCTGTCCAAATTTTCAAGCGCTATCACTTAAAAAAAAAAAAAATTCTAAAATCTATAAATATTCTCGGAAGTCCACAGAAATTTAAAAAAAAAAGTTGCACAAATGTATGCAACTTTTACGAATAGTTGCATACATTTATGCAACTATTCGAATACACATGCATATACTTATGCACGCCTGTTTGAAAAATTGCATACATGTATGCAGTTTTTCTATATAACTGCATACATGTGTGCATATATTTCAAAATACATGCAAACGTGAATAAGTTGCACGTAGGTATGCAGTTTTTAAACAAATGCATCAGCAGATGCATGTTTCAACAATATGTGCATACATGTATGCATTTATACTGCAGTTTTGACGCAGATTTCAAATAAATGCATACATGTATGCAACTAATCGATTTATATGCATGTTTTGATGCAATTTACTGCATTTCGTTGATTTTCTGTATTTCATGATTTCGACGTTGTTTTTGATGTTTTTTTGATCTGATTTTTTTTCACGATTATTTGATTTAATTAATTACGAATTTACATGATTTTTTTATATTTTTTTTGTATGTTTTTATATGTTTTAAAAATAGGGACTAAATTTACAATAAGTTTATCACCGGATGTGAGCCTAATTAAGTTTCGTTTTAGGGATGTGTGCCTAATATTCACTAAAATATATAACATGCCAAACATAACCATAATATATATGATATGATGTAGCATTTCCAAAAGGGCATATAACATTAACATCGGTTAATGTGAATAGAATCGCTACCGGATGCAGTAGAACTATCATCATCAACGTCATCAAAATCCTCAGGTGGATGTGAATCGGGACCATGTCCCAGTTTAAGGATTTGGGCCTGTAACTCTGTTATTTGGGCCTCGTAATGAGCCTGCTGCCCGGCTAAAGCTGTATGGCAACTATGGTATATCAGCAGCATGTAGTCAAGCGTCATACGCTCAAATGCAGCCAGCAGCCCACTATCATGGTCCATAAATAGCGACAATAAGTATTATTCAAAGGCAAATAATAGAAGAACAACTTATATAAATGAATTTCAAAATGCTTATATACCAGATGTGGATGGTACGTACAGGTTGATGGTACACCGGGAAGATCAACTGATGGACATTGCAATGGATACTCTACTAACTGACCCTGTATATCGTATTCCCTTAAAGTGTGAAGCGGGTGTCCAACTCACCAATCTGTTTGTATTATGACGATATAGGATCTAATGTGGTAGAAGGATCGGAACTCTCCCAGAAACTGTAGAAGGGCCAATATGGTCGAAGTTCAGATCCTGAATATAATTTGGTAAAGCATAAGCTCGTGGGTCTACTCGAACCCAATAGGAATCAAAGTCTCTAACAACTATAAAGGGCTCACTTTCCACTAATCTTATAGCCCTCATACTGTAAAATATATGTCGGTCTTACCCATATATCACTAAACATATAGTCCCATATGAGCAGATCAGAAGGAATGCGAATTATACCATTGTTAGACCCAAAATGGAACTAACACCCAATATACTAGATATTGAAGAGAATAACAAAAAATATAAACTAAATAAAAGAAAAAATAAGCAAACACACTAGATTTATAGTGGTTCAACGTTAACAAGCCTACATCCACTTTATAATCTTTATTTTCAACAAGGAATTACAAGTAAAATGCTTAGAAACTCTCAACACTCGAATTACAATCAATTCCTTCACTAAATTTTGAAATTCACTCAAAAACTTAATAAATTGCTTGCGGGTCGAGTATCAATGGAGGAAGAGTACAGAGCTTCTTAAGTGACCAAAAGATCCTTTTGCTTTGTTTGGGTTGGGTATATATAAGAGTTAGCTAGGAGATTCAGGCTGGAATGGTTACACCCAGGTGGCATCAGCTTCGATTTTGTAGCCTAAAAACAGCGATTGGTTCACATGGATCATGGATCAAGGTTCATGGCTACGTGGCAATGAACCTGGTTGTGTAGGAGATAGTAGGATCGTGGTAAAAATGTTGTGCGTTGAGTCAAATCCATAAACGGGACGAGTCGTTTTCATTTGACCCGATGGTCATTTGATCCGGTATCCACTTCCAGTTCGAACCGATACCCTAGCTTTCGGTTCGACCAGAGGCCTTTATTTCATATTCAACCCAAAATCTGCCAAGTTATATAACCTATTGTATCTTCGAATTGACCCAACCCTTGACTTATTGAAATGGCATTACTCTTGGCTTCTAGTGCACGTGATCGTAATCATTCAAATGTTTGATAGCCTTATCACAAGGTTGAATTACATTTCACCCACTCCCCCTCCCCCCCAAGTACATCTTATCAGAGGTGAGGCGTGCTTTGAACTCGTCACTCCATCTATTATTGAATAAGAAACAACCAACAGTCGTATTCTTCTGTGAAGTCTTGTCTCTTGATTCCTTATACTGCATACAAACATGGGTTTACATCCACAATTATCTTTGTTGCGTCCGAAAATTTAGGATCCTCGACAGGAGTGTAGGCAAATCATCTTATGATTCTCTTGACCTTTATCGAGTCAAAAAGCCAAAGTTATTTGTCTGATCCAGGCTGCCTTGTTAATTCTAGTATGTGATCAAATGTGTATGAACAATCCCAAAAACTTTTTCTAGTCAATGAAATCTAATCAGTTCTTATGAATGTAACAAATTGCCACAAATCATAAAAAAATTCTCGCCAATGTTCTCCATCTCTCTTAAATCTTTTCAACTTTTCTTTATAACACTTTTTCAGGTCGAAAAAACTTAAGACAATCTAGGTCGAAAATGCTCGACCTGGTTGCCTTTCGAACCAAACAAGCTTATATTCTTCATGTGGTCATGCTCAAAAGACCGTGTCAACCCGTCTTTCAAGGGATTATGAAAAATCACTTTGCAGCGTATATAAGTTACATTGCATTGTCTTCTTCTTCTCTTTTATCTCTCTGTTGCCAAAATTATTTCGATTCCGCGAACCTTACTTTTTCAAGTGCTTCGAATCCAATATGATTCTCTAACTCGATAAATAGTTAGGCTTCAAAACATGGTATTCATGTTCTAATTCATGCTTTTGAACGAAATTGGACCCAAAAACCATGACAGTCCCTCCAGTTTGACATCTTGGCATAGACAGTTCGATGCCTGGTGTTACCGCTATCACCGGCAATGTCGAGATCATCTCCGGTGGTGATCGCGGTGGCCTGAGTCTATAGGCGATGTTAATAAAAAGGACTTATGGGTCTGATTATTACTTTGGTGAATTTGGAGGTTGAAAGAGAAGAAAAGATGGGGGAGATCGAGATTACGAAGGAGGAAGAGAAGAAAAAAGAGGAACGATTGGGTTTGAGTTGAATAGATGGATGGTCAAGAAGTTTGATGACTTGTGATTATTTCAGGCATCCTTGGGGATGTTTGAGTTGTTTCGACCCGGGTACTCGACCCTTAAACGTCGAGCCAGTCCTTATGCAACCTACATAATTCTTGTATACTTCTGCATATGTCCAACTTGGCAAACAAGAAAACTATAATAGTTGCAACCCGTCACACATACATATGTATAACTGACTAAAGCTTATATACCACATAATCTTGTGAATAGTTAGGATAGAGCCCTTCAAGATTGGACTTAGAAACAATACATGTACTTACTTGGCAATTCTAGAATTAAACATACAACTTTCAACCCTGTCATGCACATCGAACAATTGCATATGTTTACTTCCTCTTCCGCATTTCACCACACCTGCACTGTGCACACTAGTACACACATGGGGTACGTGTTACTTTACTCTAATCTTCGATGTTTATTGGATAATACGGTAGACGTGTGTAGAAGATATCCAACTAGATATTAGGAATCTGAGAAAGTTAAAGCTCTAGAATTGTCTACCAATCCTG
This sequence comes from Allium sativum, assembly GCA_030737875.1. Classification (NCBI taxonomy): domain Eukaryota; kingdom Viridiplantae; phylum Streptophyta; class Magnoliopsida; order Asparagales; family Amaryllidaceae; genus Allium; species Allium sativum. Next base: position 702,580,870 of record CM060915.1, read on the forward strand.
ACATCCTTCCATCAAATTCTAACTTGGACAGTTCAGACCTAGAGTTTGAAATAAATCTCCACGAAGACGTAGAATCATCAAATGAAAGAACATCTATGGATGAAGAATTAGGAGGAATGGGAGATGATCGAGCTCCTGAGTTTTAGCGATGCAGTTTTCCTGCAGGATCCCGATGACTCATGGGTATCTACTACCGATGAACCGAGACTTCGATGGATATGCCTAAGGCACGGGATATTTTGGGAAGAGGTTCGGGTTACCGAAGGAATCTTGGATAGACCGTGCAATCCTCTGGATTGGTATATGGAAATCAATCGGAAAGTATGTTTAGTCCGAGCTATTCTCTATTTTCTCTGTTCGTCGTCGATTTTCTGAGATGGTTACAGTCAGCTCCCATGTAGCTCCATCTGACAGCCTATTCATAGTTGTACACTTGTACATTGCATACATGGAGGTCTTAGGCGTTGAGCCCACCTTCAAGGATGTAAATTTTTTATACCACTTCAAGCATCGAAAATCCAAGACCCCTTCTTTCCTTTATTTCAAATCCTTTCCGAAAAGGAAAATTATCATTGAGGGGTTTAGCAATGTGGGCGACGTCAGGCCTAACTAGTTATGTATTTGATACCAGCCCGGATGTGCTAGGAGTAATTTAGTGAGTTGCAGATCTTATTTTATTTGCTCCAACTTCGCTTGTAGGCTAACTAACTTTTCTTTCTTATTTCCAGTTCCAAATCCAAAGAAACCGCAGAGCCAAATATATCAAGATTACCAAAACATTCTACTGAATGATAATCAAGATTTCTTAAGTGTTGGAAAGTGCTTAGTGGATGATTTTCTTCATCGGCATCATCTACATAGTCATTGGCGAAGTATAGGACTTGGTGGAGGTTATGCTCATGTATACCTTCCACCAGCTCAGGTTCCTCCTGTACCAACGGAGACTGGAATCATGCCCTCAGACAAGTGGCAATCAACGACAAAACCCGAGGTTGGAGAAAGCTCGAAGAGTAAAGATCCCACGAGTTCAAGTCAAGAACCTCAACCAGGAGCAAAAGAGAAATCTCTCGAAAAAGTGCCTATTGAAATTCCCAAGAGTCCTTCCCAATAAACGTTCATACCGAGGAACTTCTGGAAATGCCTATCAAAGAGGAGTCCAGGGGTTCTTCTTCGAGAGATACGTCTGCTTCTGAAAGGCAGCCTTCTCCTAAGATTCCATCTTCGGCCAATTCTCTAGCTCATGACTCTCGCCAAGAGGAGTTTATATTTAAAATCTTGGTTGATCTCCACTTACCTGATGATATATATTCTTCCCAGGGCACTGGTCTGGCATTTCTTTCCTCTTTCTGAAGAATAAGTTACATCAACCAAGACCGGGAAGATAACACTATCGAGCAAAACTCCAGGCTCTGCTCCGTTGGGGGATCACTTAGGACACACACCACACTAGCACTGCATGTCGCAGCATCATTGTGATATATTACTTTCTTATTTTAATACGGGCTCTTGTTAATTTGCAGGGAAGACATCCCACCGAGTCTATGAGCCCAAGAAACTTCTCTATAGTCTTCCCAAATTTCATTCTGATGCTGACCATGATTACAAAAAGGACGGTGGAAGGGATGGAAGAAGGCATTATCAATCGAGATACACTCGATCCTCACGTTCTCATTCTCCGGCACTCAGATTCTGATAAGTATAACAGTCACCAAAGCCATCGTGAGGGAAACAAGCAGGTACCCAAAGCTCATGTCCTTCCAAGAGATTCGTATTCTCAAGATTTGCCACCTAAAAAGAATTCCAACCCCAAATACAGACCTATGGACAAGGAGAAGGATAAGGATAAGAGTAGCGTAGCTGTTATTTCCACTAAACGAAAATCCATCGGCATTTCCACATAAAAACTTGTGGTGCTTGTCCAATCCATTGAGCAAAGATTAATGGTCTTCAAGGAGAAGTTCCTTAACTATCACTACGAGAAAATGCATTCTGTGCCCAATCTTGAACCAATCCCTACCAACTAGTACGATCCTGTCAAAGCTCAAATAGACTTCATGGACTATCAATGTAAGGAAACTTGCAAGTATTCCCTAAAACTGTCCCAGATTACCAGGGAACTCTAGCTGTACTTAAGTAATCAGAAACAAATGTGGGAGTGTGACACATCGCGTGTTAAATTCTTGGAGAAGGAGTGTGAAGACACATAGGAAAAGATCGCACTTGCAAAGCGTGATGTCGAAAAGTATAAGAAGTTGATTGAAAAATTACAACAACGCTTTCACGACGAGATCAACTTCAATAGCAAAGAACACACAGCTCTAAAGAAACAAGCTTAGGGCATCACAACCGAGAACTCTGAATTAAACTCTCTTGTGCTCGTCTCGAGGAGAAGATCGAGCTCAATAAGGAAGTTGTGGATCTAAAAGCTAAGTTGGCGGAGGTTGAACAGAGGGCTATAACACTTGAGGGAAATGCCAATATTTTCCTCGAATCTACTTCCACTTATAAAGCGCAGCTCATTGAGGCTCAAGAAGAGTAGGATGATTTTGGGCATCTCTTAGTATCTTTCTTCGCTCAAGTTCTTCATACCTATGATGTATCTTGGATACGAGACTATCCCACAACTTTAGTCGACGTATGGGGTGAGCTTGTTGACGAAGAGAAATGCAGACTCAAGGTTGAGACCATGGTTTAGGAAGAGTTAATGAGAACTTTCCTGAGGGACAATGAGCAGGAGCATCTAGCAGAGTGGAGAAGGCTGCTAAAAGAAGCCATGGAAGCTGTCAAGCATCAAGCTAAAGGTAAAGGCGCCATCGAAGATGGCTCTAGTTCTTCCTCTCTAGGGCCTTAGGCTGGGGAGACAAAGAAATATGATCTTGAATGTCCAGGGTTTACCTCTCTCACACTACTTACTCCTATAATCGAAGCTATGACCCCTAGAGACTAATTAACCGAAGGTATTTCCACATTTTCCCCATAATTTTCTAAAGTTACTATGGCATGCCGTTGTGCTACGAGGCTTCCAATTGATAGCCCTGTTGTTTCTCTAGAGCTATCAATTATTAATCTTCCTTCTTTAGGTACGAAACCTACTGACGGTACCAAAGATCCGAAGGTTGAGGCAAGTGATAAGTCTGCACCACTTACTGGTGGTAATGCCCCCAAAGAAAGTGAAATGATTGCATCTCTGAAGGATCTCGATGACAAAGAGAGTGAAGGGGGTGATGACATTGTATGCAACGGGGTATCCGCCGAGACAAAGGAGATAACCATTGCACAATCGAAAGCAAGAAACGAACAACTCTTGAAGATAAAAGTAGAAACTTCGGAAGTGCCCATTTCGGTTGAACCAATATAAATGATTCCTCCTCCTATCTTAAAGGTTTCTATTAAGCCTTATAGATCAATCTTAACATACATGACTTCCCAACCCATCGCCGATCCAGATGATTCCTCGGCTGAGAAAACCAAGATTAAGAAATGCATCCTTACAGAGACCGAGAAAGAGGAGCAGTAGAATCTTAAAGAGTCCAAGAAATCCAAAGCTACTCCCAGGTCTTAGCGAAACTTTGTCTTTTTTTTGACGTTTTACTTTCCACTGGCTTGCCGTGGTTGTTGCTAGTGCGGCCTCGCGCTGTTGTTCTGTCGTCTTCTACAAACTTGTATTATGTAAATGAAGCAATATTCCTGCAATGTCATGTATGTGCAATTTTATTATCGCTTCAATATGATGTACCTATAATCAAAATATCATTGAACCATGTAGTAAACAAATAATCACATCACAATTAGCTAAGGGTTTCAATTCATTGCCCTCGCAATCAAAGTATTACTAAACTAAGTAATAAACAATAAATCTTATTGTATTCAGCTAAGGGGTATGATGTGTATCTATATTCTATCAATCAATTTTAAACAGAGTGCTAGGCCAGTGTCTATTCGGGATTAATTGGTAATGACTTGCCATTTCCCCTAGTGTTAGTGGGGATTTTAGGCTCATCTCGCATTCGTGCTCCCAATCCTTCAGTGGGGTAAAAGCCAAGTTCTTTGAGCACTCGGTAATATGTGCCATTACACTCTCTAGTCGTAAGTCCCGGTTAGATTTATGGGTTCAAGCGGTCGTAATTCATGGTGCACCATTTCACGCTTATCCTTTTATACTCACTCTAAAATTAAGAGAGTTTGTTTTAATCGTGCGAGTAGTCATGTCATTCGCTTCGACACTCTAACAATACTCTAACTACACACTAATCCTTAGAGTGGGAATATGCCAATTCGAGTGTCGATATCAAACTCGAATTTAGTTCGCACTCCAAATCAAGCTTGGGGGATTGGAGTTGGTCTAGCAAGTGGTCAAGTCACACTAACCTAGGAATTGCCCCCTTGGTAAAGGTAGAGGCTGCAGTCGAAAATGTTCGAACTGCATCCCTGACGTTTATACACACCCTGTCGAATCATGGGGAAGAGTTTATGAGATGTCTTGGTGTTGCATTTTCACTTTGTTCTGTAATGTGAAAATCACCATATCAAGTGTCGGTATCCAGCTCGCTTTTAGTTAACCTAAATCCGATCAGTCACGGAGTTGAGTTTGTTCGCCGAAAGGTGAGCAAGCAAATCGTCGTTAAGGGATGAATTATCCCTTTTGCTCAAGTTTGGCATATGCTGGTCACATCACAACACTTAACCAAATACATCAGCAGACATAGAGCATGGAAAGAGATCCCAACATATAGGATATCCACACAAATACAAGGCACAGATAAATAAATGCAGTAAATAGTAGTTGACACACAATATTTTTATAGTGATTCGTCTAAATCCTAGCCTACATCCACTTTATAATCTCTTGTTTATATAGGCCAAATAGTCATAGGCAAGTCGTGCCTCATTACGCTGTCTAAAAAGCAAAAGAAAAAAATATAAGCTTGTCAAGTAGTGTCATAGGTGCTCGACATACCATGCTCTCGGGAGATTATTTCCATCAACGGTCTTTAGCCTGAAAGCTCCATTATCAAGCCTCAGATAAATGACGTACGGTCCTTTCCACTTCGGACCCATGAAAATTAGGTTCAGGAAAACCCATTTCAGTACTAGGTTACATGTAACACCCCTAAGTCCCACATCGTGGAAGCCTGTGTGAAGTGTGTACTTATATAGTAGAGCTCATCTGTTACTAACGCCGAGGCCTTTTGAGGAACAAAACCCCACACCTACACGGTGGCTAAGTTGGGGACAATATCTTGCGCGAATGGAGGTGCGGGGTATTATAGTGGTATCAGAGCTAATACCCAGTCGGAATTGTGGCTCTTGTGTGGACCACAGCGCCTGGGTGAGGTGTTGTGAGCCAACGGGGACGTTGGGCTCTGTAGGAGGGGAGAATGTAACACCCCTAAGTCCCACATCGTGGAAGCCTGTGTGAAGTGTGTACTTATATAGTAGAGCTCATCTCTTACTAACGCCGAGGCCTTTTGAGGAACAAAACCCCACACCTATACGGTGGCTAAGTTGGGGACAATATCTTGCGCGAACGGAGGTGCGGACTGTTACATTACCAGGCTCAAAATTCCTTGGTTGAACCTTCCGGTTGTAGTTTCCGGCAATGTGATGCTTGTGCTCTGAGGAACATAAGTCAGCCTCATCTCTCTTCTCGTCAACCATATCCAATGACTCAAGGAGAAGGGATTTATTAGTCAAAGATTCATAGTAGGTTGTTCGATGAGAGGGAACTTTCAACTCAAGCAGGATGACCGCTTCTGAGCCATACGAGAGTACGAAAGGAGTATGGCCAATTGCTGACTTGCAGGTTGTTCGCTACGCCCATAGGGTGAAGTAGTTCATCAACCCACTTGGCCTTCGACTATCGAATTTCGTACCATTGTCGGTTATGATAGTTTTGGGGATTCCAGATTGACATATGATATTTTTGAAAATGAAGTTGATCGCTCTCTTTATTGTGATTATGGTTGAGTTCTCAGTTTCCGCCCACTTTGTGAAGTAGTCCACAACCACAATTGCATACTTCTCCCCCATTGGCAATTGGAAGGCTTCCGATGATGTCAACTCCCCAAATGACAAACGGCCACAGACTCAACATTAAGGTAAGTTGGCTGGGCGGAGCTCTGGGAATCATCACAAATTTTTGATATCGCAACGTCGTCAATAATCAGTTGTGTCTTTATTTATGGTAGGCTATATGTATTTATACTGCAGCATCTTGTTTTCCTGTGTTTGTACTTCGGTGCGATCACCGCAATCTTCTTCGTGTACTTCCCTCAATACATGCTTGACATTGTCATGGGTTATACATCGAAGCAAAGGTATCGAGAACCTCCTCCTTAAAGCATGTCATGCTACATCACGTACCTTGATGCTGTGTGGACAAAAGTACGTCTTCTATTCTTTCTTTTTGGAATGATTTCATGCTATAAGAAATTCTTTATGGAGGTAAATGTAACACCCCATAATTTTAAATATTAAAATTAAAAAAATTTAAGAATACTTAATTGTTAAATGAGAATTAAGGGAAACAGGTTACACCGTTGCATTCGTCTCAAAATTCTGCTTGGTACAGAGTCCAAGTTTTCGAAAATCGGACTTCGTATGAAGAAGTTATGGCCCTCAGAACTTTCAGAAATTTATATAAAACAATTCAGAATATTAAATACCAAGGCAGGTCGACCTGGGGTCGAGCTACCCCAGGTCAGGTCGACCAGGGGGTCGACCAGGGGGTCGACCTCACTATATACAGGTCGACCTGGGGGTCGACCTCCCCCTCCGGCCAGATCTGAAACCTGATGTGTTTCTTTGTGTGACGATTTTCTGACTCATTAGGGCTTGTGTGGCAAGTTCTGGTTGGTTCTCTTAGGTTTGAATGACTTTGATTGGTCCTAGGTTTATCTAATGGCTTAGGTTGATTTAAACTTCTATAAAAGAGTACCTAGACTCAAACCTTAAACAAAAACAAAATTTGTCTCTTGGCCACCATGCTGCTGCTAGGATAGTTCTCCATCCTAACGCTTAGGGATTAGCAAGTCAGAATTCTAATTCAAAAGATGAACAAATCATTCACTTCTCTAACATATCTTTGTGAGTACTATTTCTTTGACAATATAATTAATAAATTAATTATGATGGGTTGTAATTGGTTTATGAGAACATGTCTATTGAATCACGTAATGTTGTTTAACTTTATTATCCTATGTTGGTAGATCTATTTAATATTTAACTTGATTCATTTTATATGTGAATTTTATGCAAGTTTGGGATGTTAAATCATATGTGAATTTTATGCAAGATTGGGATGTTAAATCATATGTGAATTTTATGCAAGTTTGGGATGTTAAATCATATGTGAATTTTATGCAAGTTTGGGATGTTAAATCATATGTTAATTTATATGTGAATCTTATGCAAGTTTGGGATGTCAAATCATATGCTAATTCATATGTGAATTTTATGCAAGTTTGGGATGTTAAATCATATGTTAATTCATATGTGAATTTTATGCAAGTTTGGGATGTTAAATCATATGTTAATTTATATGTGAATCTTATGCAAGTTTGGGATGTTAAATCATATGTTAATTCATATGTGAATCTTATGTAAGTATGGATGTTAAATCATATGCTAATTCGTATGTGAATTTTATGCAAGTTTGGGATGTTAAATTGTATGTTAGTTTGAATATGAATCTTATACAAGTCTATATGTGAGTTGTACACAAGTTTATATGTGAATCAAGTATATACATATGCTAGTTTATATGCAAAAACGTGTGGTAAATTCATGTGCAAGTTGTAGAAATCCATATGCAAGTTTAGGTGAAAAACTATATTCACATTTTTGGGTGAAAATTTTATTCACGTATGCAAGTTAAGTGAGACCCATAATTTATATATGCAAGTTCACAATTTCATTGTGACGGCCCGCCTCGCACCGGCCTGCATTACCTCCAAAAGTGCGTTGTACACATGCCCGACTAGCACAAGACGGTCGTCATAAGAAAGGAAAGAAGGGAATGAACTAATCAAAGAACCTGTAGAATGTCTCACAGCGCATGGAATAAAATATAATAATAATGTACTTGACATAAAACAGGCGAGACAGTGCATAAGCTGATAACTAAAACCAACATCAATCTCAAAGCAGCGGAAATCCAAATACAGCTTATTACAATTTTCCAAATTTACTGTCTCTAAACAAAAGAAAGCTGAAGTAGAAGATACACCAACAATGCCCAAGCAGTGATCTTCAACAACACAGGGAGAATACTAAATATATATATCACATGGAAGCCTCCTGCTCGTCTTCGGATCATCTACCCGTGCATCACCAGCTAACCTGTCTCTAGTCTGCTCGTGTGAGCACCCAGAGTAATAAGAGGAGACATAAAACTCTGGGTCAGACATAAAGCCTGGTATGAGCGATAAGCATCTAAACAGAATAATAACAGGTACACTAAACCATACCTGAACCTAGACCTGCAACCAAAGAGTTAGTACCACATACCGTACAATACTCCAAGGTGCCATAATAAATAGTGTAAGAATACGGGGGTGGGGTGTGCATGTCAAAATGATAGCAAACAAATCATCCATAGCAACCATCCTCACATCTCTCACTCGGTGCGTAAAGCGTACGACATCTACCACTTTGGAACACTAGACAAACTGAGGCAACGACGAATCCCGACTTGTAGAAACCCTGCTGTGACCAAGCCAAACACTTGGAGTCATGACCAAACATTTCAATGACCCACTTCATTGGTCATAGCCCTTGGTTCTACCGATGCCATAATGGCCCTGAATCCGCCTTCGTACCTCCTACCATAGTGGTCCAAAGCTATAGGTGTCGATAACTCCTTAGCACGCGTCCCGCAGCAAAGCCCAACCATGAAGTGAACTCGTTGATTCCCATCTGAATCTTAAGCTCTAACTTCTCATTTGGACTCCCTTTGCATCTCGGGTTTGGTCGAATTGGAGTGGGTCTTCAGAAGAGTCATCACGAAGTAGTAAAAGTACACGTCCGGTTCCCCATGCTCGGTTCGGTTCGGATACGTTCCCCGGTTCGGTTCGGAGTGCCACCATCCTCTGGGTTCGGGTCCTTCTCCCTCATACGGTTCGGTTCGGAGCTCTCCCTCATGCGGTTCGGTTCGGAGTTCTCCCTCGTGCGGTTCGGTTCGGAGCTCTGAAGCGGTTCGGTTCGGATACCCCATGGCTTGAGTGTCTCCGTCTCCGTCTCGTCAGCATCAGTTCGGTTCGTGTATTACTCTCGATTCGGTTCGGAATATGGTATCCATGCTCCTCTTTCTTCCACTTCAATCCTCCTTGTTCCTTCCGATCCCACGCTACGCCCCTCCGATCCGACCAGGCCTTCCTTGTTGCCTCTTCACGTCATGCTCCAGAAAGTACCACGCCCCGGTCCGGTTCGGATATGTCCGATCCGATCCCCTACCCGATCCGATCCCCTGCCCGATCCGATCCGGTTAGATACCCTCCAGTTTTCTGCAACTTTCCAGCAACTGTTTATACGCCTCTCGACGGCGTTTTCGACCAATCTAACTATTGGAATCAATCACCAAAACATACCAAAGAGTCATAGCAACATATAACAGCAACCGCAAGCAACAAACAACAATTTAAATGAATCATAATGGATCAAAAGTGGCTAAAACCTCACATTTTCCTATAATCCCTCTTAATCATGTTTAAGCATACGATTAGCAAAACACATCGAAATTAACCCAAATTTCTAACAGAGCCTTAAAATATTGTTTTAGAATTTTAAGAATTTTTCCAGAATTTATTTACGTATAAATTCGCTAATCTTCACTAATTACCCTTAATTACCGTAATTAGTGCAAAAACTATGCAAATCACTCACCTTGGCCACAAACAAAATTCTCAGAACTGAAACTCCTCTGATTTGGGCGAATACTGATGTCCAACAGCAGCTCTAACCTTGCTTTGGTGCTTTTTCTTCTTAATTTGATGCCTCTAAGCCTTAATCCTTGATTAGGAAGTGATTTTGGGTGTTTTAGAGAGATTTAGAGAGTGGAGGCCATGACTAGATCAAGAGGAATGAAAGTGGCGGCTGGAAAATGTCTAAAGAAATGTTCCCTAACCCTAATCAGCCCCTACATACTCCTAAACCCGAAATTCCCCTTTGGGCCAAGCTGCTAATCACCCGGTTAAGCCCAATTAAGCTGTTATTCTCCATCTGAAACTTGTTTCAGCCATATCTCCCAAACGGTAAGTCCGTTTGGCTAATGTGACCACTCTACGGAAAGAGAAACCATCATTCGAAGCCAATGGAAGTGGTTTCAGGTCAAAATTCCTTTCCAGTCAAAAGTTATGGCCAAAACAGTGCCAACTAGGGGTAAAATGGTCATTTAAAAATTGGGAAAAATCATGAACATGGGAAATGACCCCAATAGTCGTCTCCCAAAGTTACATGACCATACGACTTCGTATGTGAAAGAAATAAATATTCTACGATCCTATGATGCGCAGAATGCGGGTCGTTACACTCTCCCCCCCTTAAGAAATTTCGTCCCCGAAATTCCTTAACCCAAAACATACACAGGATCCCGCATGCCTAACACCCACATACAACAATCAAACATGCAAAGCAAGCAAACAAGTCTATCCTAGCATGCGGAAAACTAAATCGCTAATAAAATCTTACCAGACAAAGAGTTCTGGATACTTCTTCCTTATGTCCTCCTCTGTTTCCCAAGTACAATCGTTCTCGTCTTCGCTCCACTGTACTTTGACTAGCTTCACCGACTTCCTTCGAAGTTGCTTCATGTCGTGTGCGACAATACGGGCCGGCTTGCGGTTTCCAACCGCCTCGGGTTCTACTTCGAAGTCCTCCAACTGATCAGGTGAGATAGTCATATCTGAGTCGTGAACGAACTTCCTTAGTTGGGAAACATGAAATACGTTGTGAACTCCCGCCATCTTCTCTGGTAAGTCAATTCTATATGCCAAATTCCCGACTAGTTCAAGAACAGGGAATGGGCCAACGAATCTTGGTGCTAATTTGCCTCTCCTGCCAAATCGTATTACGCTCTTCAACGGAGAAACCTTGACAAACACCAAGTCACCCACGGAGAATTTTAGGTCTCTTCTCCTCTTATCAGCATAACTCTTCTGCCTATCTTGGGCTGCCTTCATTCGTTGCTGAATGATCTTGATTTTATCTGAAGTTTCCCTCACCACATCTGGTCCAAGCATAAACTTCTCGCCAGTTTCTATCCAACATGAGGGTGAGTTGCACGGTCTTCCATACAAAGCTTCAAATGGAGCCATACCGATACTGGATTGGTAGCTATTATTATATGCAAACTCTACTAGATGCAAATGGTCATCCCATGATCCACCAAAATCCAATATACATGCTCTCAAGAGATCTTCCAAAATACGATTCACCCTTTCCGTCTGACCGTCGGTCTGAGGATGATATGCGGTACTGAGATGTAACTCTGACCCTAGCGCCTCTTGCAAGCTCCTCCAAAACCCACTAGTGAACAACGGGTCTCGGTCGCTCACAATGCTTTTAGGTACTCCATGAAATCTCACTACCCACTTCATATACAATTCTGCTAACTTAGCTGCCGTTCTAGTCGATTTGACTGGTATAAACCTTGCACTTTTAGTCAGTCGATCTACAATTACCCAAATGCTGTCATATCCCGATCTAGTCCTTGGTAATCCATCAATGAAATCCATCGAGACTTGCTCCCATTTCCATTCGGGAATTTCTAAAGGCTGCAACAACCCACTAGGCTTCTTTTGCTCGGCTTTTACTAGCTGGCAATTCATGCACTTGGATATAAACTTCCCAACATCTCCTTTCATCCCTTCCCAGTAGTAGGTCTGCTTCATATCTCGATACATCTTATTACCACCGGGGTGTATAGTCAGCTTTGAGTGATGACATTCTCTAAGCACTTCATCTCTCAATCCATTGACATTGGGTACAACAAGCTTTCCATTCTTTCTAAGCCATCTATCTCGATCAAGCCCATACTTGTTCATCTCCTCATCGATTCCCATCTCTAACTTGGAGATGGTTTCCAATAGGTTAGGATCGTCCCTCTGACTAGAGCCGATCCGCTCAATCAAAGTGGGTCTGATCGTCAAACTTGCTAACATTTCTGGATCCAATTCGCACTTTGGTCTGAAATCAAAACTTGCGATAAACTCCAGTTGCTTCCATTCAAGGAACATAGCCCCTAAGCTGGCATGTCTTCTACTCAATGCATCAGCCACCGCATTGCCCTTTCCCGGTGTGTATGCGATGTCAAAATCATAGGAAGCTAAGAACTCTAACCATCTCTGCTGACGGAGATTTAAATCCTTCTGGGAGAATAGATACTTCAACGACTTATGATCTGTAAACAGCTCAAATCTTTCTCCCAAGAGATAGTGTCTCCACATCTTTAACGCGAACACGATCGCTGCCAATTCTAAATCATGGGTAGGGTATCTTCTCTCGTGCGGTTTCAATTGCCGACTTGCATAAGCTACAACCCTACCGCCTTGCATTAATACAGCACCCAGTCCGGTACCACAGGCATCCGTGTATACCGTCATCTCTTCATCCCCCTTAGGAATGACTAACACTGGTGCGCTTGTCAACTTGTCCTTTAGGCTTTTAAATGCATTCTCGCACCTTTCATCCCAGACAAAAGCTTGATTCTTCTTGGTCAACTGGGTCAATGGTGCTGCTATCTTGGAGAAACCTTGGATAAACTTACGATAATATCCCGCTAACCCCAAGAAACTCCTCACATCTGTTGCATTCTTGGGCGTAGGCCAATCCTGTACCGTAGCCACCTTCGCCGGGTCCACGGCAATACCATTCTCTGATACAACATGGCCCAAGAACCTCACTTCCCTCTTCCAGAAGTGACACTTAGAAAACTTTGCTTTCAATTGGTGTTTTCTCAACACCTCCATCACTACTTTTAAATGTTTCTTGTGTTCTTCCTCTGTCCTCGAATAGACCAAAATATCATCAACGAACACAAGGACAGACTTATTCAACTGATCTCTGAATACTCTATTCATAAGATCCACAAAATATGTCGGGGCATTAGTCAGTCCAAATGGCATAACCAACCATTCATAAAATCCAGACGGCGTTCGAAATGCCGTTTTAGCTATACTCTCAGCTTCCACTCTAAGCTGGTGAAAACCTGTCGCGAGATCCAACTGAGAAAATATTCTCGCGCCACTCAACTGATCGAACAAATCATCTATCCGCGGTAGAGGATACTTATTCTTCCTCGTCACTTTATTCAACTCGCGGTAGTCTACACACAAACGAAGGGAACCATCCGCCTTGGTAGCAAACACAACTGGTGCTCCCCATTCAAAAACACTCCTTCTGATAAATCCCTTCCTCAAAAGATCGCTGACTTGCACCTCGAGCTCTCGCTGCTCCCTTGGTGCCATACGACGAAGTGGCATCACTATAGGTCTGGCATCTTTTACCAAATCAATACGGAACTCAATCTCTCGGTGTGGTGGAAGTCCGGTCACTTCTTCGAAAACATCCGGATACTGGCCAACCACAGGCAAACCTGACAACTCACTATGCGGAATGTCGAGGGAGTTTAGAAAACTAGCCAATACCCCCTTACTGGGTAGACCACCAAACACTATCCTCCGCCCATCATCCGCTCTAGCTGTCACCAAAAAGCCCTCACAGTCTACCACCACCCCGTATCTTTGGAGCCAATCTACTCCCAAAATAATGCCAAACCCCGTAAAGCCCAAAACAAAGCAATCACAAACAAACATGCATCCATGACTCGATAGAACCACATTACGGCAAATCATGCTAAGGCTAGTTGAACCACCAATCGGGTTCGTCACTACTAAAGGTCTATCGACAATCTCGGGCTCCAATCCCAACCTATCTACCAGGTCACTAGATATGAAAGAACTGGAAGCCCCGGTATCAAACAAAACTCTAACAGGAACATCATAAACAGAAAGCATACCTTGAATGACGACATTCTTTCCCTTCTCCGCCGCAGTTGGGGCATTCGACGAAGAAGGAATAGCATTAAGAGCATATGCTTTCACCATTTTCTTTTCCTTAGGGGGCTGGGGACACTTGTCCTTGTGATGTCCCATTTGGCCACAGTTGAAGCACTTCCTATCTGCTGGCTTGGCCCGACAATTACTAGCATAATGGCCCTTCTTACCACAGCTGAAGCACTCCACATCTTGCTTATTCTTTTTCTTCTGGCCATCCTTAGCCTGATTCTGCTTTCTCTTATTCTGGGAACCATCTTTGCCTCCACCACTAGCTTGTGGCTTTGGCTCATCTGCAGATGCAACCTCAGTCTTTGGCTTAGGGTAGAGACTTTCTGACCTTAACGCTTTCCCCACAATCGATTCAAACGTCTCATCGATGTGGTTAATAAGTTTTTCCCCCAAGTACTGATCCAATCCAGTTATGAATTTCTCATTCTTTTTCTCGGCAGTATCTATAAGAGATAACCCATATTTTGACAAGGTGTCAAATTCAGCAATATACTCCGAGACAGCCCTGCCATTCTGCTTGAGCTCCAAAAATTTCTTAAATAACATTGACTTCTGAGCAGCTGGAATAAACTTCTCACTAAAGCGAGCCTTAAACTGCTCCCAAGTAATCTGGTCTTCGGGAGTAGCTGCCTTTATAGCATTCCACCAATTCATTGCCCGCCCTTGCAGCTGACGGGACGCTAACTTTCTCTTCATCGCATCCTCGATACCCAAATCCTCGAAGATACGTTCGCAACTATCCACCCAATCCTGAACATCCGTAGCCGACTCCGTTCCATGGAACGGCTTCCCACCAAGGCTAGTATAATCCTTATTCAGCTTGGCGAAGTCAACTCTTGGCGCCTGCACCATTGGACCACCACCATTTCCACCATTGGGAGCTGCCCTCTGCACATCTCTAAGCATCTCTCTCATGAGGTCAGCAAACATCGTCCTCATGTTAGTAGCATTCCCATTATTGGCCCCTCTACCGGTACCTCTAACATATCGGCTCATCGTCAATCTGAAAAAGGAAATGATTAACGACTCCATAGTGGTGTTAGTGCAGTACGACTTCATCCTTATACTACTAATAGTATATACATATATGGCTTTTGAAAACCAAAATAATCACAAATACGCTCTCTCGTATACGTATACTATCTCTCCCTGATAACTTCCCTAGGTTAACTACGCAACCTAGAGCTCTGATACCAAGTGTGACGGCCCGCCTCGCACCGGCCTGCATTACCTCCAAAAGTGCGTTGTACACATGCCCGACTAGCACAAGACGGTCGTCATAAGAAAGGAAAGAAGGGAATGAACTAATCAAAGAACCTGTAGAATGTCTCACAGCGCATGGAATAAAATATAATAATAATGTACTTGACATAAAACAGGCGAGACAGTGCATAAGCTGATAACTAAAACCAACATCAATCTCAAAGCAGCGGAAATCCAAATACAG
Organism: Allium sativum; assembly: GCA_030737875.1. Taxonomy (NCBI): domain Eukaryota; kingdom Viridiplantae; phylum Streptophyta; class Magnoliopsida; order Asparagales; family Amaryllidaceae; genus Allium; species Allium sativum. The sequence continues at coordinate 702,596,380 of CM060915.1, forward strand.
CTTATTACAATTTTCCAAATTTACTGTCTCTAAACAAAAGAAAGCTGAAGTAGAAGATACACCAACAATGCCCAAGCAGTGATCTTCAACAACACAGGGAGAATACAAAATATATATATCACGTGGAAGCCTCCTGCTCGTCTTCGGATCATCTACCCGTGCATCACCAGCTAACCTGTCTCTAGTCTGCTCGTGTGAGCACCCAGAGTAATAAGAGGAGACATAAAACTCTGGGTCAGACATAAAGCCTGGTATGAGCGATAAGCATCTAAACAGAATAATAACAGGTACACTAAACCATACCTGAACCTGGACCTGCAACCAAAGAGTTAGTACCACATACCGTACAATACTCCAAGGTGCCATAATAAATAGTGTAAGAATACGGGGGTGGGGTGTGCATGTCAAAATGATAACAAACAAATCATCCATAGCAACCATCCTCACATCTCTCACTCGGTGCGTAAAGCGTACGACATCTACCACTTTGGAACACTAGACAAACTGAGGCAACGACGAATCCCGACTTGTAGAAACCCTGCTGTGACCAAGCCAAACACTTGGAGTCATGACCAAACATTTCAATGACCCACTTCATTGGTCATAGCCCTTGGTTCTACCGATGCCATAATGGCCCTGAATCCGCCTTCGTACCTCCTACCATAGTGGTCCAAAGCTATAGGTGTCGATAACTCCTTAGCACGCGTCCCGCAGCAAAGCCCAACCATGAAGTGAACTCGTTGATTCCCATCTGAATCTTAAGCTCTAACTTCTCATTTGGACTCCCTTTGCATCTCGGGTTTGGTCGAATTGGAGTGGGTCTTCAGAAGAGTCATCACGAAGTAGTAAAAGTACACGTCCGATTCCCCATGCTCGGTTCGGTTCGGATACGTTCCCCGGTTCAGTTCGGAGTGCCACCATCCTCTGGGTTCGGGTCCTTCTCCCTCATACGGTTCGGTTCGGAGCTCTCCCTCATGCGGTTCGGTTCGGAGTTCTCCCTCGTGCGGTTCGGTTCGGAGCTCTGAAGCGGTTCAGTTCGGATACCCCATGGCTTGAGTGTCTCCGTCTCCGTCTCGTCAGCATCAGTTCGGTTCGTGTATTACTCTCGATTCGGTTCGGAATATGGTATCCATGCTCCTCTTTCTTCCACTTCAATCCTCCTTGTTCCTTCCGATCCCACGCTACGCCCCTCCGATCCGACCAGGCCTTCCTTGTTGCCTCTTCACGTCATGCTCCAGAAAGTACCACGCCCCGGTCCGGTTCGGATATGTCCGATCCGATCCCCTACCCGATCCGATCCCCTGCCCGATCCGATCCGGTTAGATACCCTGCAGTTTTCTGCAACTTTCCAGCAACTGTTTATACGCCTCTCGACGGCGTTTTCGACCAATCTAACTATTGGAATCAATCACCAAAACATACCAAAGAGTCATAGCAACATATAACAGCAACCGCAAGCAACAAACAACAATTTAAATGAATCATAATGGATCAAAAGTGGCTAAAACCTCACATTTTCCTATAATCCCTCTTAATCATGTTTAAGCATACGATTAGCAAAACACATCGAAATTAACCCAAATTTCTAACAGAGCCTTAAAATATTGTTTTAGAATTTTAAGAATTTTTCCAGAATTTATTTACGTATAAATTCGCTAATCTTCACTAATTACCCTTAATTACCGTAATTAGTGCAAAAACTATGCAAATCACTCACCTTGGCCACAAACAAAATTCTCAGAACTGAAACTCCTCTGATTTGGGCGAATACTGATGTCCAACAGCAGCTCTAACCTTGCTTTGGTGCTTTTTCTTCTTAATTTGATGCCTCTAAGCCTTAATCCTTGATTAGGAAGTGATTTTGGGTGTTTTAGAGAGATTTAGAGAGTGGAGGCCATGACTAGATCAAGAGGAATGAAAGTGGCGGCTGGAAAATGTCTAAAGAAATGTTCCCTAACCCTAATCAGCCCCTACATACTCCTAAACCCGAAATTCCCCTTTGGGCCAAGCTGCTAATCACCCGGTTAAGCCCAATTAAGCTGTTATTCTCCATCTGAAACTTGTTTCAGCCATATCTCCCAAACGGTAAGTCCGTTTGGCTAATGTGACCACTCTACGGAAAGAGAAACCATCATTCGAAGCCAATGGAAGTGGTTTCAGGTCAAAATTCCTTTCCAGTCAAAAGTTATGGCCAAAACAGTGCCAACTAGGGGTAAAATGGTCATTTAAAAATTGGGAAAAATCATGAACATGGGAAATGACCCCAATAGTCGTCTCCCAAAGTTACATGACCATACGACTTCGTATGTGAAAGAAATAAATATTCTACGATCCTATGATGCGCAGAATGCGGGTCGTTACATTCATGTTTAGATCTATATTTCGATCCATGGTAGTTTATGCAAATATATGATTCTATATGACCATTGTCTATGCAAATTATTGGCTATGCGAATTTATGTTATAATTCCTATTTGTATGTTAGATCTGTTTTTATGTGTTATGCAAGTTGTGATGTTTCTTTTCTTTTTATGAGTTAGACTATACACGAATCTAACATATTTCATATTAAACGTGTGAACGACGTGGGGGCAATGGGAAAATATTAAATACTAATATTGTGAATTGGCATAAAAATGGCTCAAAAGCATATAATAAATTTGAGACATTAATTGGCCTAATTTATATGCATAGAAATTATGGACATAATTTAGGTGACAATTATGGACATAGATTAATTTGGAAGTTATTGACAATTTGAAAAGGAGATATTAATTCAAATTGGGGCCAAATAATAATATGTAATAATAAATGCCTAATACACATGGTTAGACTCGTTTGTGGTGTAAGAATGCCCGGACCCGCCCGGCAAATCCAGAAACCACAAACGGTAGTCTAATGTGAGAGGTCAAAGGCATAAATTAAATACGTAATAAACGCCTAAGACACGAGGTTAGACTCGTTTGTGGTATAAGACTGCCCGGACCTGCCCGGCACATCCAGCAACCACAAACGGCAGTCTAATGTGAGAGGTCGTAGGCATTATTAAAAGATGCTTAGACACGAGGTTAAGTCTGGCTTGTGGTGGAAGTCTACCCGGAACCGCCCGGCATATCCAACGGCCACAAGCAATCGACTTAATGTGGGAGGTATGTGCATTAATAATTAATTAATGCTGATCAAAGACGAATATGAATGGCAAACAGAAGTTTGGTTGAGTGGAGTAATTCTCTGAGTACCAATGCGATGTTGATTTCGGTCTTCGGGGTTGATACTTAGGGAGTTATTCTCTTACCAATGTATTTATGAACTAAGATGTACTTAATCATAAATTAAGTAAAACATGTTATATGATACATACATATATGATGCATAACATGATAAGTGGATAGGGTTAAGACTAGTTTAACCAATAATCTGATAAGTGGTTAAGGTTAAGACCAGCTTAACCAATAATTGATAAGCAGGTAGGGTTAAGACCAGCTTAACCAATAATATATAAGTGGATAGGGTTTAGACCAGCTTAACCAATAATCTGATAAGTAGGTAGGGTTAGGACCAACTTAACCAATAATACATATTAATTTGATAAGTGGGTTGGGTTAAGTCTAGCTTAACTAATAATATATATATTAATCTGATAAGTGGATAGGCTTAAGGAAAACTTAACCAATAATACATATTGATCTGATAAGTGGATGGGGTTAAGACCAACTCAGCCAATAATATATAAGTGGATAGGGTTAAGACCAGCTTAACAATATATATATATATATACACACACTAGTGTGAACCCGTGCTACGAACAAGGGCAGCAGTTACATGTATTGTGTAATTAAATTTAGTGAAAACCACTCAAAAATATAGTCATGTAGTTGGAGTATCAAAATTTTGGGCGTGTAGTAGAGATCTTTAAATGCAGTATCTAGTAGAAGACTTTGTTGACATGAAAAAAATGAAAGTAAAATTTTCACAATAAGCAAGCTTTTATATGTGAAGGTAAGCATGTCGAGGAATAAAACCAACTTATAAACCACATCTCGTCATGTAAGTATGTTGCCCATCGTTAACAAAGATATTACAATCGACTTGAAAAATCCGCATATTTCGAATTATCTTTTGAGATTGAATTTGCTTTAACAAATTCTATACACTTATTGACTCGGTTTATTCTATTGGTAAATAACTTGATTTTTTAAATTTTGTACATCTACATTCTTGTTAAAACCAATTTCAATATACTACTTTTAATACTTGGGATATATCAATAGCGAATGAAACAATAATATAATCAATCTAGATTTTTGTGGTAGTCTAAAGTGGATATAGCGCTGCCTTCTTGTTATGCTCCGCTCTTAAAAGTAGTGTATTATCATTAATTTATGTATGTGTTAAAATCCTAAACCATTTCATTATATTTTTAAAGTGCAAAATGATATCATCAACTCACTACTACCTATAAAATAACCTTAATCCTCACACAGTTTCCATGATACTTATTGCATAGTTTTAATATTCCTAGCAATTAATTGGGCAATGTTTATATAATAAAGAAAAGGAGACATTATATAAAATAAAACTAATTGTGCATGCGGAAAGAGTATTTCCGTCAAACTGTACGTCGTAATCCAACTTGTAGATCAATGTAAATAAAAAAAACAAAGAGTACATACCTACACAAAATATTTTTTGTTACGAAATAAGGAAATAAGAATATTAAACTAAATTTGAGATGAAAATTAGTGGAACATGCTTACATGAGGATTATCCAAAAGAAAGAAAAGAAATTAATTTATGGCGAAAGTTAATGTCTAGTTTTCGCTCATGAAAATATTTTAGACATGAAATCAATTGGCGTTGAAATGATATGCAATGATTTATATTGATAGAACACCAATTAGTTCATAGGAAACTGTATTAGTTAACGTCGATTTCAAGATAACAAAAAAGGTATAATGATGGAAATTTAATATCTTACATATAAAGCTTATTTCTATGTAGCAGGAAACGATGACCTGACAATTCTATACCATTTTTTTTGGCAAAGACTCACCTTTACTGCAAATAAAAACAAAAGTATGTACAAATTACAGTGTAAACACAAATATATAGATAAGCCCAGGCCTACCAAACATGAAATAAACAACCGCAAGAACACAAATCAAAAGAAAATTAAAATACTGAAAATAGTCAATACACGCATCACTGATAACAAACCAACTACAAACTAAAAAAGCAGAGCTTGAACCAAGCGCGAGATCCACCATAACGGTAGCAGACCGAAACAAAAAAATTCATCAACAAAAAGCACACCCAGCTCACCACACCAACAGCAGCAACAAAGACCAAGTTCTAGAGAATCATCACCCTTAAAAAAGCACCGCCAACTGCCCTGTATCATCTAACCATGGTTCAAAACACAAAGAACAACATTAAGCAATCTGCATCATGGTAGAAAACTACACTAAGACTCTAAAACTTAATCTTTCTACATTTACGTTAATGGTCGGGCCATTAACTGAGGTTTTGACACTTGTTTGGTGACATATCCAACTCGAAATCTGAGCTAACATCCATGGATGTGATGAAGAATTAATCCTATAATAGTGTACATTTGTCATCATGAATTCCACTGAAGGTAAAATAGCTCTCTAAGCCAAATGGACATATTAAGCCACTAAAATATAATAAATCTGAGAGCTACTTTCCTACACTTGATTTTATGTCAATTTACAATATTAATTCTACATTTATATGCATTGGTGGATGATTGCTATATCAAGCTAGTGCTATTTTTCTACACCTGATTATAGCTTCCTTTTAACGAAAACACATCTATTGTCCAGCCTATATAAAAATAATAATTGATCCCATCTCGGAAAAAAAAATACATAACTCAATATTATCTCATCCCAATCTATGTATAAATCGAAAACTTGAATTGCTTACCATACCTATCTTCATACTGCGATTTGTTAGCTTATACCATTTGTAAAAAAAAGGTGTTGTGCCTCGATCGAGAGAGAGAGAGAGAGAGAGTCTCGTTCATGTACTGTTTGCATCAGTTTTATCTTCTTTCCAAATTTTGATTTGTAGCTACAGTAAGTATGCTGTACATATATACGCCTTATCCACATTTGTAATAGCTCTTTAAATAATCCAAAACATTCTCAACTACACATTATAAATTCATATGCATTTTCAACATTTTTCTTTCATATCGATTTAAATGCTAACACCCCCTCTGAATTTTTCCATGCATAATTTAGATTCATGCAGGAAACCAAAGATTCTAAAAGATCAATATACATCGGATAGAAAGTTGCTTGGGGTAAAAAAGTAGTGGTGATTATAACTGATCTTAAGATGAAATACCATTTTTCCCAGAAATTTCCCTGCAACGGGAGTTTATTTATTTAATGCACCTGTTTAAAAATTCAATTTACCAAAATTATGCATGACTCAAAGAGAATATTGGTAAGAAACATGAAATCTTAATGGAATTTAACAGGACCTAAATAACATATAAAAAGAGGGAAAAATTAAAGTTTATCTCATTCATTCTACACAACAGGTGTTGCAAAATTGGGTAGGTTTACTGAAAAAATAAGACAACTCCTTAGGTAATATAAATATATTTTTGTCAGCATATACGAATGTACTAATCTGCATTGTCAACATAGCACAGAATTTGTGTTCGAAATTAGTATAGTAAGTCAAAACACGAGACTAAAATCAACATAGACATCGTCTCTATGAATAAAAATTGTAAACATTTTGTTATTGTTACTCATATCCGAAATAGAAGATACATTTACCGCTCTGGTGGAGCTACGCAGCACTATGAGCGAAGTATATAGTCCTGGACAACTATATCTCTAACAGTAGACCATCTTGTAAATGCACAAGCCTAGCTCTGTATAAGGTGTACCATAAAAAAAAGTGGAATCATTTTAATCACACAACTCAAAATTGCAGCAGGCCATGTTTCAAAAGTGGTATTTATTAAACTGCCTAAAGTTTCGGACACCTACATATTGCAACTCTTCCAACATTCCTTACATTGCTTTATTATAGAAGTAGCCACTTCTATTTGTTGTAAACCATCCATTGCAAAGTTGGAGCGTAGACTTGTTATTGATTAAAAATGCCATCTATTTTAGTTTTCAAGTTTGGGTATAGGTTTTTAGAACCCAAAAAATTAACCGATAAACATCATTTCTGCATCAATGTTAAATGTGAATTGATAATCTATAATACCTAAAATTTTGAAGCCTTTTGGATTGGAACTGAAGTTGCAAAAGTTAAAATCCAATTTTTATCTTTTAAAGCAACACCTAAATTATCCAATTGAAACTAATTATGGCTGACAAAGGTGGGTAAATACAGTATATTAAAACAAACATTTTGTACAGTACTTTGTACATGTAGATACAGAAGACATATAACTTCCCTACTTGCCTTTAAAACCATGATTTATGTTCTACACAGATGAGTATAAGGCAAAACAAAAGTAATTAATCCAAAGTAGCACATCATTTTTAAATAAAATACTGAGCTAATTTGAAAGTGATGTATGTTTGAAATTTAAAAGCCTTAAAAAACACATTGCAAATCCAACTATAGTAAAATTTAAAAGACATACTTTGCAAACCCGTCATCGATGACAATGTGATTTGTAAAAGTTCCTGATGTCATAAGAAAATAACATAAAGCTTGCAGTTCCGTAAAATGAAAATAAATCGATTTTTGATTTCCAAAAAGACCGGCTTTCAATTTAAGCATCATTACTGGAAGGAAAAAGCTACCATCATGAACATCTGATCCTTGGAAACTAAAACGGGAATGTATAGTTACATCAAACTTCGTAAATGCATAATGTTAGGATTACATTATCTTTTAGTCGGTTGAAATTTTTCATCAATAAAGGGAAAAATGAATTAAAACATAAATGTTGGGCCTACTTTATAAGAAACAAAATGTAAAAGTATGCAGACAAACAATAGTTGAACTAAATTGAGTATGTACAATCAAACCCATTTGCAGCTTAAATTTATTATATTAATAGCGCAAATCAAATGGAATATGCAAGACAAAATCATGCATAACTATAATAATTCAGTGAAGAGTAGCATTTAAGGACAGGAAAATACGAAACTGAAATTATTTTGACAAAAACAATGTTAAATGAAGTGCAACTGTGCAAGAAAAACCTTTCATTGAAACATGATGATTACTCAATGAAACTGCAACATGTTCAAGTTGAACAGCAGTGGGATATAAACTATATTAGTTTTATGTAGTGCACTCGTTAATAATAGATCTGCCATTGCTAAAAAAAATTGTTTACAATACTCCACTAACTGGTCAAAAGGCCCATAATACTCAACTAATTGGTTAAAAGGACTACAATTTAAAAGTAATTGATCATTTAGTTAGTTATCAATATTCTAGTGATCTAAACCATATTAGTTATCAATTATCCAATAACTTACCAGCAGATCTAAATCCGAGAAGTATTGCTCGTCCTATTTTACTAGTCGAATCCACTTAAAAAAAGAAATTAAAACATAAATCTGCAAACACCAAATGAAAACTATTTTTAGATGAAAATGATAATTGAATATATTGAATTGCACACTTTATTGACGTGTACATGCAAGTTTTCACGGCAAGGAGTCGACATTTTAGCAATGGAGAGCTTAATAAGACATTACAAAGCTAATGGGTAAATGCTTATTTGAAGAATGCATTGTTCCACTTAGGAAAAAAGGCTAATTTGTTGATTTGAAGTGTAAAAAAAAAATATTTATAGTCCGCGTGAAGATTTTAGTTTCCAAGTTGATTAAAAACCTAAGAAATCAAGGCGGTTAATAGTCAAAAACCGATGCATAACTTACCAATCAAGCAGTTTAAGCAACGGATGTACATATACCACGAATACAATTATACACAATTACTAATGATAAAAGGTTGAAAATTTACCTTGTAATTAGAAAAAATAATAGTAGACATAAGTTGCTTATGACGTAAAGAATAACAATACTATATGATATAAGCATGACATACAGTTCATTATGTTAAGCAAAATACTGTTCAATTAGATGGATTAATTACGGAGAACATATGAACGGAAGTATGGAACAAAGTTTTTTATAGACGGTTCGCTACACATGCATATAAAAGCTAAATAATTTTGTCTATTTAGTGTCAAGGTAATGGTGTGATGCTCTAAGGCACGTAATCATGTTCACAAAAACTGCGAAAGTGAAATATCAGACTTATCGGTCGTGAATTAAAATGAATTTATTTCACCCTTCTTGGAACAATTTTTTTTAACCACCGTTTCCTCGATTAATTATCTTTTCACTTTCACCGCCTTTAATATTAAAGCATAGCCATTTATTTCATGGCTTCATGTTCATTCATATGATTTAGTTTACTGATTACGAAAATAACTATCTTTTCATATTTATATTTTTGATCGCCTCCTATTGCCTAAATATCATTATTCTTCCTTTCATGAAAGGTAAAATAGAGTATTTATAAAAAAAAAATCCCTTAGCATTGTACCATTGACATAGAAAGTTCGGTCAAAAAGGGAGGGAAATTCTAATGCATCGCTTGAATTTAAGTTACTGTCTATATTTTCTTATTTTTCAACGTGATTTATAATTAGATATTTGATTGCTTCACCATATTTCTTCCCATATATTCATTTAGTTTTTAAAATATTTGTGGGATTTAATTAAATACGTGTTAGTATGTTAAGGTGCTTAGATCAGGAATTTATAATGTTGTCGTCTTCCAATTTCCACGATCATTTGAATAAACCAAAAACTTCAAGTTCAATTTGACTCCAGGGCTGTAGTTTTAGTCAGAGGTTCATTGGTTCAAACCTTTGTTCGCTATTGCAAAGCAGTATAAATTTAAATAGAACGAAGAAAGTTTACACATGAAGGCTATCACTGCTATCTAGTTAGAAACTACAAAAGTGTGATAAATTCTTTCTAAGAGCTGGAGAAAAAGAATATTTTCTGACTTGCCAGTTAGAGCAAGACGGTACTGTAATGGTTATGCACCAAGATATCCTTTGTATGTTAGTTCTTTTGGAATGTTTAAACATTAGATTTTAAGTCATTGACAAAATCCTTTATGTTTTAAGACATAATAACTTTATCTAACCATGCAAAACATTAGCGTAAGCTATATGAGTTTAACTACATTGACAAATAGCGTCTAAAATCGCTGATAATAGAGAATAAAAAAGGTTTTGAAAAAGGGATGCAATGCATGATAATAAATAAAATATACATATGCATATAAGAAAAAATAATATTAACTCTCGAATTGTTACATAGTGACTTTACTCAAATATTCTATTTTATTGCATGTAGTGATTTTTGTATGAGCTTATTACGCATGATTTGTTTACTTATTTACAACAGAATAAATGATATGGCATGAAACAAAGATATGGATAATCTATACATAGAATTAAGAGTCTAAAACACGAACGTATGCAACCATATTCATATAAAACATGCAACGAATTATTTTTCTGCCGTGAGTGTGGCACGCGTTGACAATAGTATTTAAAGTAAATGGATATCAAGTTAGAAAAATATGGTTAAAAAATAGAAAAATGATCAAATAAAAATCCATATGTTAAGATTTGAAAATTTAATATCATTTTACATAAGATGTCAAAGGATTCATTCAATACATGCATCCACTATTTCCAAAACCACATAGATCACGAAAATTAAAGATGGGAAAGGCGAAGTATATTATTCAAAAAATTGCGGAAAACCTCAAGAATTTTTTAAAACACTTAAGAGAAAGAACTAATTAAGCACTAGATTATGTCAAAGAGATGACATCACAAAAGAATGCATAGAGCAGGTTTAAAAAAAGTCTAAAGTATGAATCAACATTTGAGGAGGAAGCATACAAATCTAGCATTATCAAAAAGAGGATGAAAAGGCAATTAAATATGAGCACAAAGCAGTTTAATTAGCTGGACCATTTCATTGGCCACCTGAAGATGTATTGAAGAGAAATCAAGGGAACAGAGAATGTGGTTTATTAAAATGTAGCAAACATGCCAAGTGGATTAATTCAAATCAAATACAAATGCACTAAAGAGAAGTCCAAGTAGGGAACATACTGAAACGGGCACAGTGGGAAAAAAACATGAAGTATAAGTAAGAACAATATAAAACTAATAAACAATTAACAAACATGTACATAATAAAATCCATACCTGATATAAAGATTAAGTTAAAGAAAAAGCTAGAGGTAAGTTGAATCTTAAGGTCATATAGTGCATATCAGAGCCAATATGTTCAAATAAGAGAAACTTTGAAGACTTAGGGAAAATTTGGGTAACTGAAGAAAAACAAATGACTCGTTGTACTAATGTAATATTCTTGGTTTACCGCTAAAGGAAATTAGTGATAGATAAATAATATTAAAAGGAAATTACACACAAAAAAGTTTAATATTCATAAATTTAGCATGTCCAACAAATGCCACCACACTGTTCCAACATTATCAGCTATAATTTAAACAAATTTATGTACACTTGTAAATGTGGAAACTGAAGAAAACACCATAATTTTTTTAGAAATAATCTAGTACGAAGTCTTAAGTGGAACTGTTGAAGTAAAATTGATTAGAATGTTACTGTCAATCTTCTTTTGGAAGAAATTGACTTAATGCCTAATTGGACAATATGGACCAAAAGAACTAACATTAAAAAGAAAAAAGAAAAAAAATTGAACAGTAAAAAAAAATTCCTAAAGTATGAACAAACATTTGAAGTGAAAACTTATGAATTTAGCTATATCCAAAATGAGGATGAAAAGATAATGAAATATTAGTCTAAAGCAGTTTAATTAGCGGCACCAAATTATTGGCCGCTTGTTGATACACTGAAGAGAAATTAAGGAAAATGGAATGTGGATTAAACAAAATCTAGCAAACACGGCAAGTAGATTTAATCAAATCAAATACAAATTTAATGAATAGATGACAATGGAGGGGTCATATATTTTATAGTATCTTCTCAAACTCACTAAATTTAAGTATAATTTAATGCTTTGTCTAAAGAGTTTTGTTTTTCTTGGGATTTTTTATAATTAAAATCCAATCTGTCATGGAGGGCCTGCTGTAAACTTCATATGCTCAACAAATTTCGGTTTTTTTCATAAAATAGAATGGCTTAGAATGTAGTAAACGAATAAAGACATAAAAGCTGAAGATTGAACGGATGGTTTCTTATATCATTCAGTGGTTGTGAAAGGTGAATAATTGTCATATATCATTCTTAAAAAATGCATTTATTGGTAGAACAAATATATTTGATGTTTAAATTATATTAGTCTACAAATAATATAATTAAATATATTATTTCTACAAATAACTACATTACTTCTACAAATATATTATTCTTAAATTATAGAAACGGATGGATTGCCATATATTTATTTGTATATAGTCAAAATTATTTTGTCATGCATTTAAAATCTAAATTTTATCTGTGTTCAGTATATAAATGTCAACAAAACAATGAACAATCAAATTTAGAAAAAACTCGAAAGTGTACAGGGATAAAGATCGATACATGCGGAGAATTTGTATGTCCAATGATGATTTAGATGGCAGCGAGGTAAGGCGAGCAATACGAAAGCAACATATAAATTTTCAATCTTTAAAGGGGAAAAGAAACGAAAAGCATGGATAGATCCATTTATATGCATTTGTATAATCCATTTGTATGTAGCAATCGAGAACAATGTCGGGAAAAGTGAAGAAGAATTATTTGTACCTGTTGCAAGGTGGAGAAGAAGGATAGCCAAGGCGCAGACAGAAGGGGATTGGCGGCGAGGTCTTAGAAGCCGAAGGCAGACGAAGGTAGGTATGGCAGCCACCGTATTCGATACGCAGAAGAAGACAACATAGCTTGATCGAGTATGATACATTCAACATCCCAAGCTTTCAAATCTTCATCCCAACCTTAGCGGGGCTCAGGTTTGGAAGCACAGGCAGCATGCTTTCTAACAAAACTTCAAATTAAAGTCAAACCAGTGTTAGGTAGCAAAAGGATAGGAGAAATTGACTGGTTCAAGGGTTACCAAGGGGCTAAGAACGAAGTTTTTGGCTTCAAATTGATTTTGAACTTCGGAATACATCTAGTAGAACGAAATTTAGGCAAGTTTAAGAGGAAAACGTGGTTGTCAGATGACGCAAACCCGATTTTCATGGCAATGGCAGTAGAAATGGAGCGGAGATAAAAGGGAGATGAAAGAGGTCGCATTGTAGTATTTAGACTGCGTATGGATTGGGTTTTTATCGTGTTAGATGAAAATGGGGGGAGGGAACAGATCAAGAGTGAAACGGAAGCATAGTCCAAAGCGGGCGAACGTGGGGGTTCGTAGATTAGGGAAACCAGAAGCCGTTCGATCTATCCGATGGACACATGGCGAGATCTTGAATTTTTGAAGAAAATGGAACTGAAAGGACTCAGAGGAAAGATTGAGCTTTCATATAATATAATAGATATATATTGATCTGATAAGCAGATAGGGTTAAGGCAAGCTTAACACATAATGATTTGTTAAGTGGGTATCATGGGTGACATGTGGGATATAATCATTAACACTTAACCAAGATAAATATGTGGTGGGACATAGGGGTTAAGTGGATGACATGGGAGACATGTGAAATACGATTAGAGACACTTAACCATATTGAAACATGTAAGAAGACATGAATAAGAAGGAGTTAAGTGGAAAATTCTAGTGGGGATCAAGCATAGGTGGAAAGCTTGTGTCATGCATGGGGGACCCATTTCAAACCAGTAACCCATTAAGTATCTTTGTGAGCTCGAGTTAGATCGAGGACGGGACACGCTTACTGGGTTTGATCGTAAGAGGTCAAAACAGGTTAACGGTGGCAACGCAAGTCCAACGGGGTCATGTGCATGCGTGGGCCCGGGCTGGTAGGTAAGACGTTGTTGCATCGTGTAGATATAAGTCGTGCATCTTTAGTGGTATCAGGTTGCCACTTTGGGGAGTGATACACCCCACTATGGGACCAACACGGGTATCTACGAGTTAGGGAGCCGATCGAATAACGACTAGCGGAGAAAGGAGCAGGCGACACCTATGAAGACAGCTAGGAGTCCAACTACCATATTATGAATAAATGTTGTAATTATAATGGGGAGGGTTGTGGGTACAACTAGTGGAGATAGGAGCAGGCGGCACCTATGAAGACAGCTAAGGGTACACGAAACTACCATTATTATTATTTTGTTCAGTAAGCGGGATCGATTTTTAGGGTGACTAGTAATGGTGCAGTATAGTAATTATCCTATAGTGATTAGAAGCGAGATTAACGCCAAATTATTCCTCTTGTTTGTTTTATCTTGCCCACTTGCTTCACAGTCATTCCTTGTTTTACCAGTTTATGCCTTATCTTAATTACTCTAATAATTATATTGTTAAAGTTATGGTACTCGCCAGACTTCATGTCCGACCCCCTTTGTTTTCGCCTCTTTTCTTCCTTTCCCCCCAGGTTCTCAGGGCAGGACTAGTACTAGTGGAGCTTGATCTGGAACTTCCTCTCTCTTTTGGAAGTGCTTGGATTGCTGAAAGTAAAGTTCAGCTCATCTCTTTTATGGCTACTTATGTTGGGGTTATGCTTTTTACTTTATGTACTTAGAAAACAATTTGTCAAGATGGTTACTAAGTGTACTTGGTTTTTTTTTGGTTTATGATGTTGTTGTAATAATACTATTTCTCTGCTGCAATAAAAGTTGTTTTGAATTTTCCAAGTACCAATATATGTATCTGTCTTGTTATATTCTGTTCTATTCACCAATAATACTCGATGGAAGTTAATGCATTCCCTTAGAGAGTGACATTAATGGACGTGAGGTGTTACACGTGGTATCAGAGCTGGAGGATAACAGAACAGATAAGAGATTTTGAAAAACTATTTTTCAAAAGCGTTTTATAAAGAAATACTTTCAAAAGTATGTTTTAAGGAGAGTATTTTCAAGAGAAAAGTTTGTTTTAAAAACATAACCCCTAAGAGCCATATATCTTTCCTTCGATTCTCCATTTTGAATCTCTTCCTCTTTCCTTTTTTGAATTTCTTCCTCCACGTATAGACGTTTTTTCTAAGGTATGTAAGAACTTCCATATAATGGGAAGAAAACCACTTCATGGGGCTGGGACGTTTGTCAAAGCTAGAAGGAAGCGGAGGACTTGTTGATACCTTTAAGATAGACGATGGGAGGAAGGTTCAATTAGCTGCTTGGTTAATAAAGGTCGAGGCCTCATTTTGGTGGGAGGTCACGAATGGAGAATGTACAGGAGAGACATGGATAGGACACACGATAAGAAAGTAGAGCCAAAGAAAGGCGGTAAGGATAACAAGGGGCCAAGAGAACAGGAAGGGCCACACTTGTAAAATACATGACTACTTAAATAAAGACGTTAGAAAGAAGAAGACTAGTTGTTATCGTTACGGAGAAAGAACACATCTTATTAGGATCATCCAAAGAAGCAAAAGGAAAAAGTAAGGACAAGGTACAGGATCTTCTGGAGGCCAGACGCGTTACGTCACGGCTGGCATACCTGATAGAGGTAGGAATATCTTGGTTGGAAGTTTGGTTTTTCTTTTTGATCATCCTGTTCGAACCTTGTTTGAATTCTGGCGCTTCACACTCATTTGTATATGCTTCGTTAGTTGAAACAATGCACCAAAATACTAGTCTAGTTACAGATCCCATAGTAGTTTCAAATCCTATTGGTGGTTCAGCTCATCTTTCGATGATTTGTCGGGATTTGAGAGTGTCTATCTTGAGTGTTGGGTTTGAATGCAACACCTTCGTTCTTGGCTTCATGGGCTACGGCTTGATTCTAGGCATGGATTGGCTATCCAAAAACGGTGCCATCTTAGATTGTGAAAGAAAGATAGTCTTTGTGGACGATATCTTGATTTTCTCTAGAAGAAAGGAAGAGCATGCCCTACATCTTAGGGAAGTCTTAGAGACCCTACAAGCGCATCAACTCAAAGCTAAGTTCTCCAAATGCCAATTTTGGAGAAAGGAAGTGAGGTTCTTAGGACACATGGTCTCTAAGGAAGGGATAGCTATGGATCCTGTAAAGGTGGTGGCAATCCAAGATTGGAAGATTCCTAAGAACACAACAGAAGTAAGAAGCTTTTTAGGGCTAGCGAGCTATTATAGGAAGTTCATCAAAGACTTCGCGAAGATATCAGACCCACTTATTTGGTAAACAAAGAAGAACTTGACTTTTGCTTGGGATGTTGATGGTGACGATGCTTTCCAACGTTTGAAGAAGGCTTTGACGACAGCTCCAGTTTTTTCAGATGGGAGTAAGCCATTCACAGTGTATACCGGTGCTTGCGGGACAGGGCTTGGAGCAGTTTTCAATGCATGAGGAAAAGGTGATATGCAAAAGGCGGCAAGTACAAGCATCGCTTATCATCCACAGACGGATAGACGGACAGAAAGAGGTGAATAGAGTCCTTGAAGATCTTTTGAGGTTATGTATCCTAGATTTTGGAGGGATATGAGAAGAGGCAACAAGCTTAGTGATGTTCATGACATGTTTCACGCATTGCATTTGCGGAAGTGTTACA
The DNA here is from genome assembly GCA_030737875.1 of Allium sativum. Taxonomy (NCBI): domain Eukaryota; kingdom Viridiplantae; phylum Streptophyta; class Magnoliopsida; order Asparagales; family Amaryllidaceae; genus Allium; species Allium sativum. Next base: position 702,613,060 of record CM060915.1, read on the forward strand.
AGATACCGCGGAAGCAGTGGAGCCGAGCATGCTTATAGAAGTGGAAGTAGGGTGAGATGCCACGATTAGACGAGCTCCTACATGCATCCTTGGGACGAAGGTATTAGAGCTACACAACAGAGAGGTCAAGTTGGTCAAAGTGGAATAGGGAGATGATCAAGGAGACCAACTTGATAAACGGAAGAGGAGATTTTTAACTTCTCCTTTTCCTACCTTTTGTTGATACTTGTCCAATCATTTAGTATGTCTTTGCGACGATATCTTCGATCTTTAGTTAGGAAAACCCCTATAGTTGTAAACATGTGTTTGAGACATGTTCTGTTTGGTGGATGCAAATGGATGCAAGTGGTTGCTAGTGGTTGCTCGTGGATGCATGTAAACACACATTAGGCACTAGATCGGCTCAGTCACTTTCATATTGCATATAAATATGTGTGCATTTAAATAATGGATGTATAATGGTTGTGTTATCATATGGATATTGCATTTTGATGAATTGTTGTGCACACATGTAGAAATAATTTGTATCGTTAGGATTCTTTCGCATACATAATGGACGCGTGGCACTATCATTATTTGCATTAAGGAGGTCAATTGAATCAGTAGACCACCTGATTTTGCATTGGATAAGGAACATATACACACTTTTTGCATATTTTCATATAGCATTAGAAACCTTGTAAGGACAATGGATGCCTGTGTTTGATGGTTGAGTAGATGGATGATTGGATGGTAAGATGGCTAGTTCTAGTTGGTTCTCTTAGGTTTGAACGGCCTGGATTGGTCCTAGGTTTATCTAATGGCTTAGGTTGATTTAAACTTCTATAAAAGAGTACCTAGACTCAAACCCTAAAACAAAACAAAAAATTGTCTCTTGGCCACCATGCTGCTGCTAGGATAGTTCTCCTTCCTAAAGCTTAAGGATTAGCGAGTCAGAATTCTAATTCAAAAGATGAACAAATCATTCTCTTCTCTAACCTATCTTTGTGAGTACTATTTCTTTCACAATATAACTAATAAATTAATTATGATGGGTTGTAATTGGATTATGAGAACATGTCTGTTGAATCACGTGATGTTGTTTAACTTGTTATCTAATGTTGGTAGATCTATTTCATATTTTACTTGATTCACTTTATATGTGAATTTTATGCAATTTTGGGATGTTAAATCATATGTTAAATCATATTTGAATTTTATGCAAGTTTGGGAAGTTAAATCATAGGTTAATTCATATATGAATTTTATGTAAGTGTGGGATGTTAAATCATAGGTTAATTCATATATGAATTTTATGCAAGTGTGGGATGTTAAATCATATGTTAATTTATATGTGAATCTTATGAATGTTTGGGGGTGTTAAATCATATGTTAATTCATATGTGAATTTTATGCAAGTTTGGGAAGTTAAATCATATGTTAATTCATATGTGAATTTTATGCAAGTTTGGGATGTTAAATCATATGTTAATTTATATGTGAATCTTATGCAAGTTTGGGATGTTAAATCATATGTTAATTCATATGTGAATCTTATGCAATTAAATCATATGCTAATTCGTATGTGAATTTTATGCAAGTTTGGGATGTTAAATTGTATGTTAGTTTGAATATGAATCTTATGCAAGTCTATATGTGAGTTGTACACAAGTTTATATGTGAATCAAGTATATACATATGCTAGTTTATATGCAAAAACGTGTGGTAAATTCATGTGCAAGTTGTAGAAATCCATATGCAAGTTTAGGTGAAAAATTATATTCACATTTTTGGGTGAAAATTTTATTCACATATGCAAGTTAAGTGAGACCCATAATTTATATATGCAAGTTCAAAATTTCATGTTTAGATCTATATTTAGATCCATGGTAGTTTATGCAAATATATGATTCTAGATGACCATTGTCTATGCAAATTATTGGCAATGCGAATTTATGTTATAATTCCTATTTGCAGGTTAGATCTATTTTTATGTGCTATGCAAGTTGTGATGTTTCTTTTCTTTGTATGAGTTAGACTATTTGCGGGTCTAACATATTTCATATTAAACGTGCGAACGACGTGGGGGCAATGGGAAAATATTAAATATTAATATTGTGAATTGGCATAAAAATGGCTCAAAAGCATATAATAAATTTGAGACATTAATTGGCCTAATTTATATGCATAGAAATTATGGACATAATTTAGGTGACAATTATGGACATAGATTAATTTTGAAGTTATTGACAATTTGAAATGGAGATATTAATTCAAATTGGGGTCGAATAATAATATATAATAATAAATGCCTAAGACACGAGGTTAGACACATTTGTGGTGTAAGACTGCTCGGACCCGCCTGGCAAATCCAGCAACCACAAATGGTATTCTAATGTGAGAGGTCAATGGCATAAATTAAATGTGTAATAAACGCCTAAGACACAAGGTTAGACTCGTTTGTGGTATAAGACTTCCCGGACCCGCCTGGCACATCCAGCAACCACAAACGGCAGTCTAATGTGAGAGGTTGTAGGCATAATTAAAAGATGCTTAGACACGAGGTTAAATCTGGCTTGTGGTGGAAGTCTGCCCAAAACCTCCCGGCATATCCAGCCGCCACAAGCAATCGACTTAATGTGGGAGGTCTTTGCATTAATAATTAATTAATGCTGATCAAAAACGAATATGAATGACAAACAGAAGTTTGGTTGAGTGGAGTAATTCTCTGAGTACAAATCTGATGTTGATTTCGGTCTTCGGGGTCGATACTTAGGGAGTTGTTCTCTTAACCAATGTATTTGTGAACTAAGATGTACTTAGTCATAAATTAAGTAAAACATGTTACATGATATATATACATATATGATACATAACATGATAAGTGGATAGGGTTAAGACCAGCTTAACCAATAATCTGATAAGTGGATAAGGTTAAGACCACCTTAACCAATAATCTAATAAGTAGGTAGGGTTAAGACCAGCTTAACCAATAATATATAGGTGGATAGGGTTAAGACCAGCTTAACCAATAATCTGATAAGTAGGTAGAGTTAGGACCAGCTTAACCAATAATACATATTAATTTGATAAGTGGGTAGGGTTAAGTCTAGCTTAACCAATAATATATATATTAATCTGATAAGTGATAGGGTTAAGGCAAACTTAACCAATAATACATATTGATCTGATAAGTGGATAGGGTTAAGACCAACTTAGCCAATAATATATAAGTGGATAGGGTTAAGACAAGCTTAACCAATAACACATGTTGATTTGATAAGTGGGTAACATAGGTGACATGTGGGATATAATCATTAACACTTAACCAAGATAAACATGTGGCGGGACATGGGGGTTAAGTGGATGACATGGGAGACATGTAAAATACGATTAGAGACACTTAACCAAATTGAAACATGAAAGAAGACATGAATAAAAAGGGGTTAAGTGGAAAATTCTAGTGGGGACCAAGCATAGGTGGAAAGCTTGTGTCAAGCATGGGGGACCCATTTCAACCCAGTAACCCATTAAATATCTTTGTGAGCTCGAGTTAGATCGAGAATGGGACACACTTACTGGGTTTGATCGTAAGAGGTCAAAACGGGTTAACGGTGGCAACTCAAGTCCAATGGGGTCTTGTGCGTGCGTTGGCCCGGGCTGGTAGGTAAGACGTTGTTGCATCGTGTAGACATAAGCCGTGCATTTTTAGTGGTATCGGATTGTCACTTCGGGGAGTGATACACCCCGTTGTGGGGCCAGCACATGTATATATCTACGAGTTAGGGAGCTAATCGAATGCGGAAGGTAGTGGGTACGACTAGCGGAGATGGGAGCAGGCGGCACCTATGAAGACAGTTAGGAGTCCAACTACCATATTATGAATAAATGTTGTAATTAGAATGGGGAGGGTAGTGGGTACAACTAGTGGAGATAGGAGCAGGCGGCACCTATGAAGACAACTAGGGGTACACGAAACTACCATTATTATTATTTTGTTCTGTAGGCGGGATCGATTTTTAGGGTGACTAGTAATGGTGCAGTATAGTAATTATCCTATAGTGATTAGGAGCGAGATTAACGCCAGAGTATTCCTCTTGTTTGTTTTGTCTTGCCTACTTGCTTCACAGTCATTCCTTGTTTTACCAGTTTATGCCTTATCCTAATTACTTTAATAATTATATTGTTAAAGTTATGATACTTGCCAGACTTCATGTCTGACCCCCTTTGTTTTCGCCTCTTTTCTTCCTTTCCCCCCCCAGGTTCTCATGGTGGGACTAGTACTAGTGGAGATTGATCTGGATCTTCCTCTCTCTTTTGGAAGTGCTTGGATTGCTGAAAGTAAAGTTCAGCTCATCTCTTTTATGGCTACTTATGTTGGGGTTATGCTTTTTTACTTTATGTACTCAGAAAACAATTTTTTAAGATGGTTACTAAGTGTATTTTTTTTGGTTTATGATGTTGTTGAAATCAAACTATTTCTCCGCTGCAATAAAAGTTGTTTTGAATTTTCCAAGTACCAATATATGTATTTGTCTTGTTATATTATGTTCTATTCACCAATAATACTCCATGGAAGTTAATGCATCCCCTTTGAGAGTGACATTAATGGACGTCGGGTGTTACAGTAAACCAAAACTCTCTTTCGGGTTCATCCTCCAAAGCTTGGTATACTTCCATCTGATCGATGCTCGGGGTGTCGAGTGTTTCAATTGGAACCATCTTTGTCTCTTCCAGATTGTCAGAGCTTTCTAATTTTGTCATTTTGTCAGCCTTCTGATTTCTATTCGCGGAATATGGGAAATGTTGTAATGCTCCAATCCGTCTAACAACCCCTCAACCCGTTTGAGGTTGGCCACTAGTCGTGGTCCCTTTGTCTGAAACTCCTTTCGAACCTGGAATACTACAATTTGAGAGTCACAGTAAATATCCAACACAAATACTCCAAATTCCTTCTTGAGCTTTAGCCCAGCGATTAGGGCTTCATACTCGGAGTTGTTATTTGTAGAAGGAAAGTTCAGCCGTAAGGCATAATAGTTTGAACGTCCTTCACGAGTTACCAAAACAATTCTGGTGCCGGACCGTCGGTCGTTGCGAGCACCGTCTGTATACAGCTTCCAAATCCTCAATCCTGATTTTGTATTCGAAGGGCCGACTTTCTCATCCAATACATCTTCCACATGGATTATGAACTCAACTATGAAATTTCCAAATGCTTTCCCCTAGATGGATTTCCTTAGATTGAAAGTGAGATCGAATTAGCTCAATTTATTGTTCCAATTAATCAATCTCATAGACGTTTCAGGTCGTTGAAGGACCTATCGTAGCAGTCGGTCGGTATATATCACGATTGGATAAGCTTGGAAGTAATAGCACAATTTCCTTGAAGTGATTAATAGGCTATAGGCTGTAAGCGAGCTTCTAAATCTTCGGGTAATTACGTTCTGTCACAGCCAACTTCCTAGTCACATAATATACTGGCCTTTTTGATTTTATCCTCCTCCTAGATAAGTGCTGAACTAATTGCATGTGACAATAACGCTGAGTACACGAATAAGTCTTCATGATCTATTGGCTTGGAAAATATTGGAGGTTTCTCCAGGTGGTCTAGCAAATCCTAGAAGGTTTCAGCATAATCCAAGGTCAATTCAAAGTGGTGCTTCTCTTGCTTTATTAAGTCCAAGAAGCGAATGCACTTATCAGTGATCCTGGATACAAATCTTCTCAAAGTTGTAACTTTTCCTGCTAAGCTCTATACATCCTTGATTCTTCACGGTTCTCGAATGTTCCTAATTGCTTCAATCTGGTCCGGATTGGTTTCGATCCCGCGAGAACTAATGATGAAATACAAAAACTTCCCTCAAGCAACTCCAAATGAGCATTCCAAAGGGTTGAGTTTCATTCTGTAATGTCAGAAGATATTGAATATTTCTGCCAAATCCGTGACTTGATCAGCCGACTGCTTGGACATCACAAGAATGTCATCCACGTATACCTCCGTGGATTTCCCAATTTGATTAGGAAACATGTGATTCACAAAACGCTGGTATGTTACCCTGGAATTTTTCACTCCGAGGGGCATCACTACATAACAATATAAACCAAGGTCTGTGATAAACACGTAAGCTCCTGTTCTGGCACAAGCACTGGAATCTGGTTATATCCCAAATATGCATCCATAAATGAAAGAAGTTCATGTCCCACTGTCAAATTTGTTAACTAGTCGATCCTTGGAAGTGGAAAGCTATCTTTCGAGCAGGCCTTATTCAAATCTGAAAAGTCAATTGCACGTTCGCCATTTTCCATTGGCCTTCTTGATAAGAACTGGGTTCGATATTCAGTCGGGATATGTTGAATCTCGAATAAAACCATTGAATTCCATCTTTTCAACTTCTTCCTCCAAAGGGGTCTACAGACCAAGCATACGCCTTTTTTGTTTGACTGGAACACTCTTAGGGTTGATTTTTGGCGAGTGGCTTATGATCGATGGAGAAATCCCATACATGTTGGCATGGGTCCATGCTACTACATCCAGATTCGATCATAAGAAGGCTATCAATTCGTTCATCCGGAAGGAATCTAAATGAGATCCTATTTTCAAGACCTTGGTCAGGTTGTTGTCGTCAATTGGAACCTCCACGGTTGTCTCGTTAGGGGTCGCCCATCTACAACCCAGTTCCTCGTCCTCTTTAGGATCATTATCCTCAGACTGATAATCAGGCAACTCTAGCCGGGATGTTTCCTTTACTTGTTACACAGATACCCCCTTACCGGGAGTAGAGATATGGTTGGGCTCTACATCATCTCCATAGCGGATCACCATCCATTCTTGTAAATACAAAGCTCTCTATGCCACCTGGTGCCCGCGGAATATTCCTACCTCAGCTTCAGTAGAGAATTTCAGCAGCACGCACCAGGGTGCATTGCAGGCTGTAAAACCTGCCAGAGCTGGTCGTTCAAAAATTCATTATAAGGGGAGTCTATGTTCATCACAAAAAATGGGAGAATTCATACCCTCCTATAGTCTCCCTCGCCAAGTTCTACTGGCAATTAAACTACTCCTACCAGTGTAGTCGTCGAACCGTTAAAGCCACGTATCTACTTAGTGCACGGTTTTAGTTCTCCAGCTTTTAACTTCATTCAGTAAAAAGCTTTCTTGAATAGATATTGATGGAGCTCTCGTAATCGACAGGATCTTCCGCACTGTCGTCGGACCAATTATAGCTGATATTACCAAACGATCTATGCTCGGAGTTTCTACTCCCATGCTTTCTCGATCGTGGAAAACAATGTTGTGCAACATTGTTTTCTGTCATTTGATTGTTGTAGTATCCTTGGGAACATTACACTCCCCTACATCCAGGTGCTTTGCAGCATTGACATATTGTTTCAAAATTCTAGTACTGAACCCTGTTGGTTGAAGCCCTCCGACAAAAGTATTGATGACTATTACTTTTCGCTTCTGTTGGGTCGTAGCTTTTGGAGCTGTCTTCCCTTGATTCGGAGAAGAACCTCCTTTCCCCCGTCTCTTAGGGCGGCTTCATACTAGTCAAGCTTTACTTCACTTAGCAGCCTCTCTACCATATCTCTCAGATGTCCGCACTAATTCATTGAATGGTCGTAGGTTTCATGAAACAAGCAAAACTTTCTAATTTCTCGTTCTTTCTCTGTCGAATCTCTAGGATGAGGTTTCTTGTATTGCATCACATTATAAGTATCCAGATAAATGTTCTCTATGGTATCAGTTAACGACGTGTAACTTTCAAAGGACTGGAATCAGGGTCATTTCTTGGAGTCACCCTTTCGATTCCTGTTCCTTTTCTTGTTGTTCTTACCCTGGCGAACATTTCATTTGTTTTGATTTCCAACATTGACTTCATCTTTCTCAAAATTATCACCAGACCGCTTTATAGCGACATTGCTTTGGATTTCCTCCCTTACAACCTCACTGGGTCTACTTTTTCTGTTTAAGTATACCTCTTCCTGTTGCAAATGTATATTCATTTTCTCGTGAAACAATTCGATGCTTGTAGGGGTTTTCCAACCAAATATTTTCTGAACTCGATATCCTTGTCTACCCCATCTATCATCGCCATTAGAATAGTTTAAGGATTGGGGTTGCTCACTTCTGTGATAACCACATGAAATGGTCCAAATACCCTTTCAATGTTTCCGTAGGAGCTTGTTTAACCACTGAGAGGTCTATGAAACTTTTAGACTTCTTCGCATGCAGCCGAAATTGATTCAGAACCTTTTCACTTAAATATTTATAGTTAGGAACCGACCAAGGCAGAAGTCTGGTAAACCACATCATTGCGACGTCTTCTAGGTATATCTGAAAAGCTTTACACATAATAACATCAGGAGCCGTTGCAGCATTCATATATCAAGAGTAACGCATTAGGTGCTGTCCTGGATCATTTCTACCTGAATGAGGGTTTATTGTGGGAAAATTGAACCGCCTTGGAAATTGCATCCAAGATATCATCCGTGAAAGGCGTGTGGCGATCTATACCCCAGTCTCATTGGTATGGTCCACTACGACAAATTGACTACATTACAACTGTGGAAAACAGTTGTAAAAGACTTTTTACAACGGTGGAGCCACCGTCATCTATTAAGAAGTTGTAATAGACTAAAGTCTTTTGCAACTATTTTGCACCGTTGTGAAATATATATTTTACAACTGTTTTCCACCATTGTAGTAATACATATTACAACATTCTTGCACTGTTGTAGTAATATGTATTACAACTTTTTTTCACCGTTGTAGTAATTCCTACTACAATTGTTATGCATCCTTAAGGCAGTATAATTTTTACATATATTTTTGTCAGTTATAATACACTTTCCTGCAACTATAGTTGAATACACTTTACAATTGTAGCAAGAGCTAGATAAACAGAAAACAAATTAATACAAATTTAAAGCATCGGTTCCATTTATATAAAAAAGGTTACAACTTTATATTCAAAATACAAAACTAAGGAATCAAACATAATCCATATTGAACCACATTCCAGAATTTCAATGTCTCATCCCCTGCATTTCATTCAATGATTGTTCATGTACCACATCATACAATTCAACTCATGCTCTTTTTATAACTATAATCCCATCAGCTTCTTTGCTACTCCATCTTCACCACCACAAGATCCGCCATCTAAGACACAAATAAGCACTGCACATTTCGTCAAACGTCCATCCAACAACAACAAAACAGAAGAAGTTACTATAAGTGTGTCATTAGCGACTCTAGTCGCATAAGACAAGTCACCAAGAACCCATGCCTCTCTAACATCAGCCTCCGTTTTGCACAAAATTTTCTTTTTTAGATAAAATACAACAAGAGGAATCAAGAGTGATAACTCTAATCCATGGCCAACAAAGAACCTGTTACCAAACACATTTACAACATTAGTTAGTCACTTAAGTATGCATGCAGAAATAAAAGTTCAACCACAACCTCTTAGAGATTCAGGTGATTTAACCTTTAAACCGTTCTTCTTGACTATAAATTTCCCTAAAGTATTTCCAACAAAAAACAAGAAATTCTACAAAGCACAATCCATTTTTTTATTGTTATATTTTTTTAGCAACTCCTAAGTAAGATATTGTACTCACATGGAATGTAGTTCCCTTACATTGCCTGGAGGACTTGTTGAGCTCTATTTATCATTGTCCAAGCTAGACTTTATCTACCAGTTTACAAGGTAAAAGTTACCACTTTGCCAGAACATAAAACTAGTTAATTACTGAACATGTAAATATAAAGGACAAGGTTCTAAGTTTATACTAACAAAATTTATATGCAGTGGAATGCTCATCTTGATTTCAATAAGCATTGGATAGAACACCCTAAACAGTTTGAAAAGTTGCATTTAACAAAGTCTAACAAGCGTCAAATTACAAGTTTTTTGCAACCAAGGTAGCATAAAAAAACATGACTATATACTGAAATATTAATTAATAAATTACAAAATATTACCTTCCTATTTAACTTAAGATCAAAAAAGCTTTTCTAAACTCCAGCATCCCAAGAGCTTCTATAACCGAACTTGGTTACTGGTTTGGTAGCAATGTAGCATTCACTTGTTCACATAATGGTTGAATTGCTTTGTGCTGCTCTCATATGTATATACAGAGATCCACTACTAGTTGATGCATTTCTAAGGTTATCTAGAACAATGGCAAAAAAAAATAGTTAAAATTCTATACTTCAACAGGGTTTCAAGAATACTTTACATCAAATACACAAACAAGGTGAGTAAATTAGTTATAAAGAGTGTGCAAGCAATGATGAAGAACCAGTTTAAAATAATGCTCTGAGATAATGTCTAAAGGATGCAAAATGAATAAAAATGCAGATTAATAAACTCTCATATATGTTTTAAGCTTTTGCGTAGGTGTTTGGTGCATGCAATCTATAACATTTTCTGTCATTTTTATTGATCCATTTGTAATGACCATGTGTAATAATTCTTTCAACGGTTTAAGTGCATCGCCAAATTTTGTATGCTAGAGCTAGAGCTAAAGATAAAGAGCTGGACATAACTTTACAATGCAACTGTGGGGGATATAATTGAAAGAAATACATGGAAAAATTTTGTTTCCAATAAATAATGATTGAAAAAACTCCGCTTAACAATTATTTGCAGCGTTTGGCGAACTAAAATCATGAATTATCCCAGATTAAATCAGCAATGGTCTTCCCACCGATACTGTAAACATTGCATGGTAACAAAATTATACATTGAAGAGATAATAAACTGAATTCATCCTTCGCGCTGCTCTCACTTTCTAAAATTTATTAGAATTGATGAGGTCTATAATGCGCTAAAATGTCAAAACTCGAAAATCCATTAACATTACAATAGTGAATTGCAAAGCAATAAAGCAAATCTAAAACCTAAATCAAATAATTCATGTTACTATCACATTTTATTGAACTCAAAATGATACCCATAGTTTTAAAACATTCAAAAGTACCAAAAGCCATCCTATCATTAAGACGCCAAATAAAAATTTTATGAATCCAAAAAATGAAACCAAAATCATACCCATTTTGAATGTAACACCGATCTAAATAATCAACTGTTGCGGCATGTCTAAAGTTTGATTCGATTTCAATTACACAATATGATTCAAGATTGAGTCTCTGCTATTGTACGATCGTCATCCTCAGATGTTGTAGAGTCAGGCTATCGTTGTCATTTTAGAGTTGCTATTGTTTTGGGATTGGTTGTTTAAGGGATTTTGTGTACGCCATTTCATTTTCCTCATGCGGTGTGGATTAAGCTACTGGCGCCCTAGATTTTGACGTGGTCCAAAGCGGAAGCGCTACTCGCTTTACGGTGCAAAAATTTTGAGATTTGGTAAATTGTTTTGAATGTAGTTTAGTATGATAAGTTAATCAAATGCTATTTTGAAGATATATTGTTTTGAAAGCCATTTAATATGGTAAGCTAAATGATATATAAAAACTACTTATTAAATTTACGATTTTCCTTTTCTTTATTTTTTTGAAAAATTGTATTGAAAAATTATAAAACTTGCTTGAAATTTTTTGTTACAATATTAAATATTATTTTTTAATTAAATATTATTACTTCTTAGTAATTATTTATCACTTCTTATTAGTAATTCTAAATTTTTAATTTCAACGTATTACTTTATTATTAATATTAGTTATTGCATGTTCTCAAAGTAACTATTATTTATTATTATTACATAGTAATATTTAATTATTCATATGTTTATTACAATTGGGAAGGAAGAAATGTTGTAATAGGTATTTATTAAAAATGGAAAACTAAAAGAGTTATTAAAAATAAGTTTATTATGACTTTTTAAAATAAAATGTCGTAAAAAAAAATTTCACAACTGTAATTTTGTGATAGTTGTAAATGTGCAGTTGTAATATGGTCAATTTGTTGTACTGGCCCCTACCGTCGTTCATTATTTGATGCACTGTCGCGACTCTGGTTCAGCGCTTTCAACTCTTCGAGATCCTCCTGCTCCTGTTTCAGGCAGCGTCACCTGATTCGCTATCTAGATAGAGTGTCCTTGCCCTTGCGACCCCAGTCAATCACAGGATGAGTGGGTTGAAGAAAATGAGCTTGAGTGGTCTGGGAAGTGTCTTGGTCCCTAGGAAGAACGTGGGATCCATGCATAGCCAATAACATACGTTCTGCTAGACTAGGATCATTAGGACCAATATTAATTGTTGCATCTTCTCGTGAACCCAGTGAACTGAACCTGACCTGTTGGAGGTTCTCAGCAATTTCCTAAGGTCCCCTCTAACGCGGATGTTGTTCATTCTCCTCAGAGGAAGATGAACCTTCTGCAACTTGATGATGGAGAGGAGACTGTGTTCTTTATCTACGAACTTCATCCATCTATAGGGCAATTATGTTCATATCATTCCGGATTGTAGCGCTATCCCATTTGAGCTTCAAAGGCTGCATTGTTCTCTTCCAACTTGGAGAATAAACGTGCGAGATCGTTTGATGAAATGGGTTTTGTGGAAGGATCTTGATTGGTGGTAGTCGTTACAGCTTCTCTTGAAGGTCCGGGTCGGGTCGAATTCGACCCGGGGTCATTAGACCCAAGGGCATTTTTCGCCACTGGTTCGATGTGTAGATCAACTCGCTGCTCTTCATTGTCTTCGATTCTCTAGGAAGCTTGCTAGTTCCTATATCCCATAGTAATCAAACTTGTTGAAATCGTTGAAAAAACTGAAAGCGAAGAAAATAAGGAATATTCCTTCGGACTTGGTGATCTAAACAGTAGATTAATAATCCTAAAAGCTGATAATTCTATCTTCTAAGTGAAAGAACCAAAATGGTACACTAGAAAATGACACTAACAACCAATAAAATAAATTTTAAAGAGAATAATGAAGAAATATAAACTAAAAACAAAAAAAGCAAGCAAACACACAAGATTTATAGTGCTTTGGCGTTAACGGGCCTACTTCCACTTTATATGCCTATATTCAACAAGGAATTACTACTACAATGCTTAAAAACACTCAACACTCGAATTGCAATCAACTCCTTCACTCAGATAGTGAAATTCATTCAAAAACACGATAAATTGCCTACAGGTCGAGTATCAATGTAACACCCCGTAATTTTAAGAACATCATTAACAATAAACTAAGGAATACTTAATTAAAGATTGCGAATTAAGTAAAACGGACTGAACCATTGCATTCGTCTAGGAGTTCTGGTTAAGAAGACTCTGAATTTGCGTAAAAAGGACAACGTATGAGGAAGATATAAAGTTAAAAGTTTGTATACGTATAAGGAGAATATATGAATATAAAACAAATCAAAATTTCAAAATAAATCTAACACAGAAGCGGGAAACTGAAGCGGGAGTTCCGCCCGTTAGGGGTTGACCCGCTCCAGCCTAGGTCAACAAATGTTCGACCTATAGGGGGCTAGGTCGACCCCTCCTTGATCAGGTACGATGCAATTTTCTGTACCTGGTCTTGTTTCCATGCTAGGTTCATTGGAGAAGTCTGTAACAACATGCCTGGAATGGGCCTAAATTTCGACCCAGAAAAGGCCCATCGAAACTTAGAGCCATTCTAAACAAGTCGTTGGTTCCTGTAAGGATTACATTTGCACATATAACAATAACATATACTTCAAATGGAAATCTCACACAGCGGAAAGAGAGAATACAATACCAAAAATAACTTGTACCATTTATTTCAAATCATAATCACGGTTACATTTATTCAATACGTACATCAAATAGTACATTTTCATAAGATTCCAAAATAAGCAAAGCAATAACTGCCAATAATATCATAATAATTTCGTCTTCTCCATCGGCTTCAATCCTGACTTCATCCATGGCTTTACCCCATCTAGTGACCTAGTGAATGTTAAGGAGAGGAGGTCAAAACATAAATTTCTGTATGACTGGAATATAGTATTACATAATGTCTATACCCTGTATTTTTAGCAGTTACATATGTCAAGGTACGGCTGCACGGCACACAAGATTTCACACAAACATAATTATCTAACCAATGGTTGGATATCCAAGTCACCCATTAGTGTCTTTAGGGTAAAGACCCGACAAGGCGGCATTCTCGGTCACTTATGGCCTAATTAAAGGTGGATTTTTATAATCTTTTATAACCCTGAGGCAGACCCCTAGCCCTTTAAAAACCCTGTCCTAGTACGTTAACGTACTTAAGTCTAATCTCTCATTCGTAATATGAGAAGTAGTATTGCGAATGTTACTACTTAACTGATATTATCTGATAGGACGACTAGACTTCCCTTAGACAGTTGGTGAGCATGCGATGGCCATATGTCCTTCAATTACTAATCTGTCATTAGTTGAGCCCTTAAAAGCTTCTAGAGGAAATGGATATCCCCCGTGAACTACCTTACTCCATTAACTGTTTTATGTCTAACCACTTTTAAAGAAGGATGACCCAAAGGCTTACCTTAATACTAATAAGGGTGTGTCCCATGACTTGGGTTCCTCTTGAAGGAATAAATATTCAGAGGGATCCTAGTCCTGACCACTTAAGACCCAAATTAGATAAAAGGCGAGTCAGCCACTTGAGACCTTCATAGGGCGTAGTAAGCTTATTTGTTTTCTGTGACGGCCCGCCCTGCACCAGCCGACATTTTCCCTTGAAGTGCACTGTGCCGATGCCCAACCGGCACGAGGCGGTCGTCAAAAAAAGAAAAAAGAAGACGATGAATCAACAAAGAACCGGTAGTATATCTCACAGCGCATGGAACAAAATATAATGATAACATAACTTGATATAAAAGAGGCGAGACAGTGCATAAGCTGAAAACTAAATCATCATAGCAACGGAAAAATTCAAATACAGCTTATGATCCAAACCATCATTATTACACTTTAAAATTGTCTCTAAAGCAAAGTAGGAAGGTACACTACAAATATCCAAAGTAGTGACCAGCAACAACATAGGGAGAATATATGGGAATAATATGTGTAAGCCTCATGCTCGTCTTCGGACAGCTACTCGCGCATCACCACCTAACCTGTCTCTAGCCTGCTCGTTTAGGAGCACCCAGAGTAATAAGAAGAGACATAAAACTCTGGGTCAGACAAAAGTCTGGTATGAGCGATAAGCAACAAAACAGAACAATAGCAGGTATAATCCAGTCATACCTGAACCTGGACCTGCAACCAAAGAGTTAGCACAACAAGATGTACAGTACTCTAAGGTAACATAAACATAAAGTGTAAATGAGGGTGGGGCTATAGTGATAGCAAACATCAGACATAGCAATCATCCTCACATCTCTCACTCAGTGCGTAAAGCATACAATATCCACCACTCGATCACCCAATCCTTTTCTACGATCACTTTGCTACATGGAGCCACAGACCCCATTGCACTGATCCATAGCCACTAACCCGTCTCTCAGTGGTGAACTAAACTTGGATATTGATAACCCCTTTGCACATTTCCCACAACAAAGTCCAACTCATGAAGTTAACTCGTTGATCCCCTTTGGGGTCCTGAGTAATAACCTCTCATTTGGACTACTTTGCATCTCGGGTTTTGGTCATTATCCCGTCATGTGACTCCTCAGTTCAGTTCGTGATCCTACATATCGATTCGTGATGCTCCAAAGCTTCGATTCGTGATAAGCTTCCTCGGCTCGTGGTTTAGATCAATCTTCGACTCGCGTCACTCCCTTGGCTTCGGTGCGTGGTCCACACGGCTTGTGGTCCCCCTCCAGGTACGGTTCGTGATTCACTTTTCTTCCATTCTCAGTTCGGGTTCGTCGTAAACAGGAGGCTCTCGGTCCCAATCCTGATCTGGTTCGTGATTCTCCGGTCCGGGTCATGATCCCATTTCCTTCTTGGTGCGGTTTCCGGCTCTCCATCCTAGGGTTCGCCCCCTTCCTCATGGTCGGCCTCCTAGGGTTCGCTCTATTCCTCACGGTCGGGGTGTGAGGTTTCGCCATCTTCCTCTCGGTCGGGTCGTGAGGGTGCTTCACGTTCCTAGGGGTCGGTTCGTGAGGATACTTTGCTATCCTCAGAGTCGGGGTGTGAAGTTACTTCACCATCCTAGGGGTCGGGTTGTGAGGATACTACACCATCCTGGGCGTCGGGTCGTGAGGATACTTCGTCATCTTAGCAGTGGGGTCATGAGGATACTTCACCATCCTAGGAGTCGGGGTGGGAGTGCTGCACGATCCTAGTGGTCGTGGTGTGAGGTTGCTGCACGATCCTAGGGGTCGTGGTGTGAGGATGCTGCACGATCCTAGGGGTCGGGTCGTGAGGAACAGGTGCTTCACGAACGAGACTCTACATTATTTCCTGCAACTTTTCCAGCGAGTTGTTTACGCCATACGATGGCGTTTTTGACCAATCTAACAATTCTAGGCAATTATAAAACATTCCAAACAGTCATAACAACGTGTAGCATCAACCATAAACACCAAAACAACAACTTAACATGTCAACTATGGATCAAACATACTCAAAAACCATGTTTTCCCCTTAGTCATGCTTAATCAAATCCAACATTAGGATTAGCAAAATATGTCTAAATTAACCCAAGTTTCAAACAGAGGCATACAATAACATTTTGGAATTTCTAAATATTTTTCCAAATTTTTAACATGCATAATTTCGTTAATTAACACCAACCACCCCTAATTGGCCGTAATTAGTGCAAAACAATGCAAATCACTCACCTTAGCCAAAATATAAACTCAGAACTAAAATGATTCTTTAAATGTCATGAATTCCAATGCACACAATAGCCTTTGCCTCTAATTTGATGTTGATTAGACTTGGTTTGATGCTAATTAGCTTATTCTTCAATTAGAAAGTGATTTGGAGGTGTTTTAGAAAGTGGAGGCCATGCCAAGGGTTCAAGAGATGTAAGTGGCGCTATAAAACTGATTAGAAATGATTTCCCAAACCCTACCAGCCTCCCCATAACCCTAATCCCAAAATGGGTTATGGGCCTAGCTGTTAATCACTCTAATTAGGCCCGGTTTAGCTGTTTTTCACCTTCCAAACCTTATTTTAGCCATTTCTCCCAAACGATAAGTCCGTTTGTCAATGTGACCACTCTACGGAAAGGTAAACCATCATCCGGATCCAATGGAAGTGGTTTTAGGTCAAAACTCATTCCCAATCAAAAGTTATGAGCAAAACAAGGTTTGCCAGGGGCAAAACGATCATTTAAAAATCGGAAAAATCGTGAACATTGGAAATGACCCCAATAGTCGTTCCCCAAAGTTACAAGACCATACAACCTCGTATGAAGACAAAATAAATATCCTGGGATCCTCCGATGTGAAGAATGTGGGTCGTTACATTCTCCCTCCCCCTCCCCTCCCTTAAGAAATTTCGCCCCCGAAATTCCTTAACCAAAACATACAACGGTTCCCGCTTGCCTATCAATTATTTGCAATAAATCAAACATACATAACAAACGCAACAAGCCTATCCTAGCATGCGGTTTACTAACGAGGGAATAACTATCGCTATTAAAATCTTATAAGGCAAAGAGTTCTGTATGTGACTTGCTTATGCTCTCCTCTGTTTCCTAAGTACCGTCATTTTCATTCTCACCCCACTGAACCTTGACCAGTTTCACCGTCTTCCTTTCAAGTTGCTTCATATCGCTCTCGAAAATATGGATCGGCTTGCGGTTCCCAACCGCCTCGGGTTCTACTTCGATGTCATCCAACTGCTCCGGTGAAATAGTCATATCGGGATCGTGCACGAACTTCCTTAACTGGGAAACATGAAACACGTTATGAACTTCTGTCATCTTTTCTGACAAATCAACTTTATATGCCAAATTCCCAACTTCCTCGAGAACTGGGAATGGACCAACAAATCTTGGTGTTAACTTGCCTCTCCTGCCAAATCGAATCACGCTCTTTAATGGAGAAATCTTGACAAACACCAAGTCGCCAATAGAGAATTTTAAATCTCTTCTCCTCTTATCAGCATAACTCTTCTGCCTATCTTGAGCAGCCTTCATTCGCTATTGGATAACCTTGACCTTATCTGAGGTTTCTCTTATCATATTTGTCCCAAGAACAAATTTCTCATCGGTTTCTAACCAACATGATGGTGAGTTGCATGGTCTTCCGTATAAAGCTTCAAATGGAGTCATGCTAATACTGGACTAATAACTTTTATCATATGCAAGCTCAACTAGACGCAAATGGTCATCCCATAACCCACCAAAATCTAATATATAAGCCCTCAAGAGATCCTCTAATACACGATTCAACCAAACACTATCATGATCCAATCTAGTCCTTGGTAAACAGTCAATGAAACCCATTAAGACTTGTTCCCATTTCCATTAGAGAATTTCCAACGGTTGTAACAACCACTAGGCTCCTTTTGCTCAGTTTTAACTAATTGGCAATTCATGTACTTCATCTCTCAATCCATTAACATTGGGTACAACCAATCTCCCATTCTTTCAAAGCCATCCTTCTCTATCAATTCCATACTTGCTCATCTCCTTACTATCGATATCCATTTCTACATTGGAGATGATATCCAATAGGTTAGGATCATTCCTCTGACTGGAACCAATCTGCTCAATCAAAGTCGGTCTGATCGCCTAACTTGCTAACATTTTTGTATCCAATCCATACTTACGTTTGAGATCATATCCCACGATATACTCTAGTTGCTTCCATTCAAGAAACATAGCATCTAAACTGTCATGTCTTCTATTCAATGCATCAGCTATCGCACCTAGTCTGATAGCACAGGCATCCGTGTATGCCATCGTCTCTTCATTCTCTATTACCAGAATCCTACAGGTGATAGTCTACTCAAGGGATTCTTCCTTTCTTCCATTCTCAGTTCGGGTTCGTGGTAAACAGGCGGCTCGTGGTCCCTATCCTGATCCGGTTCGTGATTCTCCAGTACGGGTCGTGATCTCCTTTCCTTCTTGGTGCGGTTTATAGCTCGCCATCCTAGGGTTCGCCCCCTTTCTCACGGTCTCCCTCCTAGGGTTTGCCCTAATCCTCACAGTCGGGGTGTGAGGGTTCACCATCTTCCTCACGGTCGGGGTGTGAGGGTTCACCATCTTCCTCACGGTCGGGTCGTGAGGGCGCTTCACATTCCTAGGGGTCGGTTCGTGAGAATACTTCGCTATTCTATGAGTCGGGGTGTGAGGATAATTCACCATCCTAGGGGTCGGGTCGTGAGGATACTTCACCATCCAAGGGGTCGTGAGGATACTTTGCCATCCTAGGAGTCGGGTCGTGAGGATACTACGCCATCCTAGGAGTCGGGGTGTGAGGGTGTTGCACGATCCTTGGGGTCGTGGTGTGAGGGTGCTGCACGATCCTAGGGGTCATGGTGTGAGGGTGTTGCACGATCCTAGGGGCCGGGTCGTGAGGGAGAGGTGCTTCACGAACGGGACTCCGCATGATGAGCTGATTACGCCATACGATGGCGTTTTCGACCAATCTAACAATTCTAGGCAATCACAAAACATTCCAAACAGTCATAGAAACATGTACCATCAACCATAAACACCAAAACAACAACTTAACATGTCAACTAGGGATCAAACATACCCAAAACCCATGTTTTCCCCTTAAACATGCTTAATCACATCTAACATTAGGATTAGCAAAATATGTCTAAATTAACCCAAATTTTTAACAGAGGCATAAAATAATATTTTGGAATTTCTAAATATATTTCCATATTTTCAACATGCATAATTTCGTTAATTAACACTAATCACCCCTAATTGGCCGTAATTAGCGCAAAACAATGCAAATCACTCACCTTAGCCAAAATATAAACTCAGATCTGAAATGATTCTTTAAATGGCATGAATTCCATTGCACACAGTATCCTTTGCCTCTAATTTGATGTTGATTAGACTTGGTTTGATGCTAATTAGTTTAATCTTCAACTAGAAAGTGATCTGGAGGTGTTTTAGAAAGTGGAGGCCATGGCTAGGGTTCAAGAGATGTAAGTGGCGGCTAGAAAACTGATTAGAAATGATTTCCCAAACCCTAATCCCAAAGTGGGTTATGGGCCTAGCTGTTAATCACTCTAATTAGGCCAGGTTAAGCTGTTTTTCACCTTCCATATCTTATTTCAGCCATATCTCCCAAATGGTAAGTCCGTTTGATCTCTATGGAAAGGTAAACCATTATCCGGATCCAATGGAAGTGATTTCAGGTCAAAACTCCTTTATAATAAAAAGTTATGAGAAAAACAAGATTTGCCAAGGGAAAAACGGTCATTTAAAAATCGGCAAAAATCGTGAACATTGGAAATGACCCCAATAGTCATTCCCCAAAGTTACACGACCACACGACCTCGTATGAAGACAAAATAAATATCCTATGATCCTCTGATGTGTAGAACGCCGGTCGTTACATTTTCACACATCAACTTATATGTGTGTATATACACACACACACACACTAGACCTCTCACATTAACCCATATACCTGTAGATGCTAGATATGCTGGTCGGTTCCGAGGAGGCTTCTACTACAAGCCGTTTTAATCTCGTGTCTAGTGTACAAAGCTTATGAATGGCCCAAGGCACCTAGATATCTCACATTAATTGGACCCACTTGTGGTTACTGGATATGTCGGTCAATTCTGGGAAGGCTTCTACCACAAATGGCAACTAACCTCGTGTCTACGTGTCATTTATTATATATATATATAGGCCAAATTATATATATTTATTATATATATTGTATATTTATATATATACATATAAATCAAAAGTAAAAAATGGCGGACTCGTTGGGGGACTCCACAACGATTCTCCAACCTAAACCTTCTTCTAATAAATTTGATCCAAATCCTAATCCAATTTCAAATTCGTATTCCCATAACTCAGATCCAGAAGATGATAGTAGATCCACTCAATCGGTTGAGGATGATTTCTTATCTCTTGAGTTTGCCAAACCTTCGGAGAATTATGTTTTTATATCAGAGAATACGTTTAAAGCATCGACCGATTCTTGGATTAACTCTATTGTTCTACATCATGTGGGTTTTAAACTAGCAGTGATAAAACTAAAGGATTATATTTCAAAAGTTTGGCATCCAAAAGGTAATTTTCTAGTTCATATTACTCCAGAATATCATTACATTGTTCAATTTGAGGTTGTTGAAGGCTGCATGGCAGTGCTGAAAACTTTGACTTATTCTTATTTTGGAAGGCTTTTGATGGTTTTTAAATGGTTTCCTAGTTATGATTTTGGAAGTTTTAAAGAAAATAAGGTTCAGATCTGGATAAAGTTTTTAAATATGAACATGGATATATGGGTGAATAAAGCTTTTTCAATGATTTCGAGTTTTATTGGGGATCCGATTAGAGTAGATGAAGGAACTGATAGCAAGAAAATCACTAAGTTTGCGATCTTAGTTGCTATAAATATTGACTCTAAGTTGCTCGATAAAATTCCCATTCTAATGCATAATGGTACTCATAAGGAAGTTATGTTTGAATATGAATTTGTTCCGTTCAGATGTGACCAATGTAAATTGTTTAGGCATAGAACGTCATTCATGTAGTTTCTAAGAAGCCGGTCTGGACTTCAAATCAGGATATAGAAGCTAGTGGTTCAGGGGAGGCTGATCAAAAGGATAGTAATAACACTCATACTGAAGAGGATTTGAATTTTCTTAATGAAGAATTGCCTAATAATATCTTGCCTGATGGTATAGCTATAGTTGCTGAAAATTTGTCTGAGAATAATCAGGAGGAAAATCAAGTTGATGTGTCTGATGGTATTTCAAAAAACATGGACTACTTAGTAGTTTTGAAAGGTAAAAAAAGGAAAAGATTCCAGCTCTTTCTAAAAGATATTTAAGGAGCAACTCAGTAGTTAAATGACGATTATTTCTTGGAATGTCAGAGGGAAGAACACACCCAAGCGTATGCGTGATGTATTATCCCTGATGACTAAAACCAGACCTATATTGTAGGTTTGGTTGAAAATAAACTAAATAGTGAGAATTTGGAAGTATTTAGGAGAATGTTACCTAATAGTTGGAAGATTTTACCTTGTAATGATGCTGAGTTTTCTGGAAGAATATTGTTAATCTGGATTTCTGATGTCTGAACAATAGATGTGTTATCTTCATCTAAGCAACGCATTACTGTTCTAGCTCAAAATGCTGGAGGCTTTAATATGGTTCTTTCTATGATTTATACTTGCAATTGATTTTATGAAAGGCAGAGATTATGGCAGGCTTTAATTCAAGAATCAAACGATATAAGTTGTGAATAGGTTCTTATGGGAGATTTCAATAATTCATCATCACATTTGGATAAATGGGGTGGCCTCCTGGTTCTATTTCAGTACATAAGAGCTTTTAATAATTGTTTGGCTCAATTTTGGATTAATTGAAATAAAAGCAGCAGGATTCAATTACACTTGGCGAAGAAAGGGAATGCCAGATTGCAATGATAAAATCTTTGTCAATCATTGTTGTCTTCAAAGATTTAAAGATATTAAAGCACTTTCATTATCTCAACATTCTAGTGGTCATAATCCTATTTTATTGGAGCTTATTATTTCCTCTACTACTAAAGGTTTTCCTTTCAGGTACTCCAATGAGTGGCATGTTAAAGAAGGGTATGAAGAATGCATCAAAAGAGGTCTTCAAACTAGTGGTTGGGGGTTTCCAAGTTATATTTTCTAGGATAAATTAAAGGCTTGCAAGGTAGAGCTTAAAAATTGGAATAGACTGAGACACAAAGATAATGAACTTCTTCTGGTAGCTGAAGAAAACTTTAAAGAGTGGGAATTAACTTGTGGTGAAGACCCAGAAAATGTCATATTATTTGAGAGAATGCTTGTAGCGAAACATGAGCTAGATATTCAAAAGCAAATCAAATACTGGAGTTACAAGAAGAAGTCAAAGGTTTCCTGGCTTTAGGATGGGGACACAAACACTAAATTCTTCCATTCTAAAATGTCAATGAGGAGGCAAGGAAATAATTTGAATGCATTGATAAATAATAGTGGGGAGTTGGTTTACAAACTAGAAGAGATTACTGAGGAAGCTATTGGATATTATTCTGCATTATTTATTGGAGTCTCTGTTTCAGAATTCCCAACTTTTCAATCAATTGCAAGGATTAATTCATATGGTCAGCAGGTATCGTTACAACCAATTTCCTTAGAAAGATTAAGTTAGCTGTAGATTCAGTTCATATTGATTTGAGTCCAGGTCCTAATGGAATTAGTTCGATTTTTTTAAAAATTGCATTGGGATTTGATTAAGATGGATTTATTATTAGCCATGCAAGACATGTTCTCTTCTACTAAGCTTCCAAAAGGGATTAATCATACATTTGTTACACTTATTCCTAAAGTGGAGAGACCATCTGAAATTGCATATTACCGTCCAATAGCTTGTTGTAATCTCTATTACAAGATTTTTAGTAAAATTCTTTGTAATAGGATTAAATGGTATTTGTCTCATTTAATTTCCCCAAATCAAGGAACCTTTATTCGCTCTCTTTTTATTGATGATAATATATTATTGGCTCATGAAATGCTTAGAGATTTCAAGAAGGAAGGGGTTAACAAATTTTGTATAAAGGTTGATTTACATAAAGCTTATGATATGATGAACAGGAAATCCATATGTCATATTATGTTTATCATGGGTTTCCCTATACATTTTATAAATGTGATCTTTGAATGCATAAATACCCCAACCTTTTCAATATTAATTAGAGGAGTTCCAAAAGGGTTCTTTGCTCTGAATACGGGATTACGTCAAGGAGATCCTTTGTCTCCGTATTTTTTTCAATAGCTATGTAGCTTTTTTACTCTCAGTATGATTGAGGCTGTGTTGCAATAGAAGTTCATTCCTTCTATCAGATTTGAGCCTGTGATTTCTCACTTACTTTATGCAGATGATTTAGTAATTTTTGGTAAATGTCTCCCCATTTGTGCAAAAACTTTAAAGGATATTTTTGTTAGATTGGGTAAGTTCAGTGGTCTGACAGTCAGCACTCTTAAAACTAAAATTTATTTTAGTGCTCATGCAAGAAACACAAGTGAGTATACGTCAATTTTGGGTTTTCAAGTGGATCATTTGCTAGTGAGATATTTAGGGGTTCCTATATCATCAACTTATGTGCACTATAATGAATGTCTATCCTTATTACATAAGGTTCAGCATAGAATACAATCTTGGGATGCCAATTTTCTAAGCTTTGCAGGTAGAGCATTATTGATTTTATCAGTGATAACCCCCATGGTATTGTATTGGTTATGTGTATATCAACTTCCTGAACATGTAATAGACAAATTAAGTACAATGTGCTCAGATTTTGTTTGGGGGGGAATTCTCAGCATAAAGTTCAATGGGAGACTCTTTGTTTACCCAAGAAGGAAGGGGTTATTGGGTTGAAATCATTTTCTGAATTAAAAAAAGCTGCAGGTATAAAACTTCTTTGGAAATTTCTGTCTGGTTCATCTCTTTGGAGTGCGTGGATGAATAGGAAATATTGCTATAATAAACATTTTTGGAGCATGAGAATGGACAATAATGCTTCATGTACTTGGAAGACTTTGTTGAGATTGAGGAACTCTGGAAAACAACTTTTTAATAAGGTGATTGCTTCAGGTATGAACACTTTATTACG
Source organism: Allium sativum (assembly GCA_030737875.1). Classification (NCBI taxonomy): domain Eukaryota; kingdom Viridiplantae; phylum Streptophyta; class Magnoliopsida; order Asparagales; family Amaryllidaceae; genus Allium; species Allium sativum. Next base: position 702,637,703 of record CM060915.1, read on the forward strand.
GTTTGAACCATGGGTAAATTGCAAATGTCTAGTTGATTTGCTTGGGATCTCTAGATTTTTCTGTCTAGGTAGTCACAATGATTTTGTTTCATCTATAATTTGTGATGGGATAAATAATGCCAATTTGAATCCTGCTACGAGAGAGATCAGTCAAGAAGTTAATGCAGTTTCAGTTAAACAAAATGTTTCTGATGACTATTATGAATGGGGAGAAGGGGGAGATTTTACTTTTCACAAAGCTTGGGAAAAGATTAGAGAAAAACAAAGTAGAAAATCTTGTTATAAAGTGATTTGGCATGGGAGAAATGCAGGAAGAATGGCTTTTATTGCATATCTTGCAGTAAATGATAGACTTCCTACTCGAGAAAGGTTGCACAAATTTGGTATGATTAATGATAATGGATGTGTTTAATGTGATGGGAATGTTGAATCTATTAACCATTTGTTTTTTGATTGTGAGTATGCAAGTTTTATATAGATAGCGATTGGCGAGAAGTTATGTTTTGTGGCAAACCAGATTGGTTCAATTTAAGATGAGGCATCCAAACTTTTAAGCAGCTTTAAAGAGAAGGATCAAGTCTTTGATGTAGCATGTGCAGCATTAACAACAGCTATATACCATGTATGGACTGAAAGAAACTCCAGAATCTTTAAGCAAAGAAAGTCAGCAAGGAAATTAGAGTATCTATGTTTGAAAAAGAAGTACAGAGCTTGGTGAACAAGAATAGTAGCAACACGAGAAGGTCACAGATGAAGAAAGAATTGCTTAGAAGATGGGGTATTGAATTGTATGACCCCGGTGGATTTGTTTGTAGTTTTTTTGTTTGGTTTGTAATGGGTCGGAGAGGCTATGATATGCTAGTTATATTTTTGTTTTGAGTTTGTTATGTTAATATATGGCGTTTATATGTGCTCTTTTTCCTTATGTTGCACCCATCCAGGTTAGGGGGACATAAGGTTTTGATGAGGCATATAAACAAAGTATATGATTGGTTTTGAAATAAAGTGAACCAATTTTCAATATATATATATATATGCCACCTTATACATGCACACACAAGCAAACAAATATATATATATATATGTTAAGGGGACATTTCAAATTCAAACTCTAACCTAATCACATTTATTATGCTTAATATAACATTAATTACGTTGATTAGGTTTAAATAAGTAATATAATAATAGTACCCGCTTAACATAACAGTTGAACAAACAGGTAAACGTTCTAACGAGGTGGCAATTGTCATCTTATTCAAATTAAGGCATACAAGACAGACTTTTTCATATTTTACCACTACACATAAACATGATGGCAAAATGAACATATAACAAATAGCAGTGAATGGAAAACGTATACATATACATAACTACTATAACTTGTATCCTTAGGCATGTAGAAACAACTTAAATATTAAATTAAAGGTATAGTATTTCATACGTTCACACATGTATGTTTAAAATCCATATTTCACCAAATTCGCCCTTTTTGTGTGTTATACACCCAAAAATATTTACACTTGATTCATTCCAATTTATGAATGCGTTTACACCCAAATTAGGATCCAAATCCAATTCTACTATGAAATAATTTAAATCCAAACCTTTTTAAGCTTAATCAAATGATGGCGGTGAATTGCATAAAATATAAATAATAATTCAATACTCATTTTTGCCTTTAATTCAATACAAAAACACAATTCTACTAAACCAATTCAATATGGCAATTTCCTACGTGATTACAATGTAGAAGATTTGGGGATTTTTCATGTTTTATTATTGCATATCCAAATCTTCATAGGCATAACAATTCATATAACAAGCTGATAATAATATGAATATGTCTTTAAGCACAATTAGGTTCCACTCACATGGAGATGTGGTAAAATCTGTAGATCTATGATGGTTCTTAACGTTCAAGCGAGCTCTGATTCTCCTTCTAGCAAAGTACATATAAGAAACATATAATTAGATTCTTATACATATGTTTTTATGCTAAATTCCAAATCCCTAAACTTGTATAAATTGAAATAGAGAGATATAGAATGGAGGTAGAGAAGAAGAAACCTTCACCCTTTTTATCTTTATTTTTCCATGGAATTCAGCAGCATGCAGGAAGAGGTTTAGAAGATTAGGTTGTCTAATGTGGGGTTTGAGGGGTTATTTATACTTGCTCGTGTGAGCGAGAGCCGTCGGATTAAGAAAATTTAATCTGACCCTTTCATATAAACACAACCTCTTAGAAAAACCTAATCACATAGCCTTATTGGGCTATTTATTTTATTTATTGAGTTCATTATTTGTTTCATTGCTTTCCTTTTATTACCAATCCTTTTCCTTATATAACGCATCCTTTGTCCCCTTGTCTTTATCTATTTATTTGGATTTCAAATCCACCTAAGGAAAAGTTATTGTTGTCCAAATGTGTAGTTTATCCCTTAGATATTATCAATTCAAACATATACAATAACGCAATTAATTCTAATCACATCTTTCCTTTTTAATGTTGCCATTGTCCCCTTCTTGTGTATTATATATACATGCATATTTAAATTAGATGGAATATTCCAATTGCTCATTTATATATTTCCACATATTAATATTGTGATTTGAATTTCCTTCTTTTAATTTTAAATTATTATTTGGACAATATATATAATATTCACATAATTATATATACATATAATTTCTGCGTACACTGTCCAAATTCAACTACTCATAACTTCTTCATACGTTAACCGTTTTCAGCATATTATATATGAAAATGATGTAGAATTTCGCCACGAATCCAAATAAAAGAGTTTCATAGCCAAATTCATAAAGTTGTAAAATTTCCATTTTCCAGCCATATCGTTTAATTGCTTGTTTTAATTATTTAATTTATTTTCTAATACTTATGAATTTTACTGGGTGTTACTTAGTCTATATAAAGGCCAACATTTCTATTGTTTTCCTACACCTAAAACAATGGAGACAATGAGATGCTGCTTCTGCTTGGATTGAATCAAGACTATCTTCTATAACATAAGCCTATACATATTTATTTGAGTCATTTCTTGTACATTGATCTAATCTTAGTGAGTTCACGTTACTTTTAGATATAAAGTTTACAGTAACCTTAACATGTTAATAAACCTGGATCTGGACCTATGTCTGTTAAGAAACTGATTCATATCTAAACAGTTTTATTATTACATGTATTCTTTTGTACACTAGTTCTGTTGTTCAGTTCTTGTATGCCTATCTCTTTTATTATATGCCTATTTCGGTTCTTCTCCCAATATTGTTGAAACATGCGTACAAATTAAATTGGGATAGTTTGAAAACAATTGGGAATGATAATAATATGACTGAAATTTAGGGGGCATAACTTGTACTGTGGAATATGACTTAATTTTTGGGGGCATATATTGTACTGTGAATTATGACTGGGAATTTAGGGGCATATAAATCTACATGGTTAATTTAAAGATTAAGTGGAACATGCTAATGAAACCGTAAGTAACCTGTGAAACCTGTTTAATCTGTGGGGTTAAGTAAATATGTTAAAATAATGGGGTAAAGTAAGCACGTTTAATTTGTAGGGGTTATATGAACTTGTTAACCTGTAATACTTAACCTATATAATCTGTTGAGGTTATATAAATCAGTTAATCTACAAAACTTAACCTGTTAATCTGTAGGGGTTAGGCGAACCTGTTAATTTGTAAGGCTTAACCTGCTAAAAATCCTAGATAATTGGGGACACAGGTCTAAGGGTTTGACTTGTGTCATGTGCTGTGTGGGGCCCATATCAGTCAGTAACCCATTCTGGTATTAAAAGGGGACCCGCTTAAGGTAGGGGTCAGGGCATTCATACTGAACTGATTGTAAGAGGTTCATCTAAATAGGGGTGTACACGGGGTCGTTCCAATGGAGCCATGTGCGTGCATGGGTCCGGTCTGTGGGGGAAAATAAGCCGTTGTTGCACCAGTAAATAGGTATATGTCCTTCTGTAGGTTGCCACTTTAGGGAGTAATACACCTTACTGTGGGGCCAACATAGGGTATTTACCAATTAGGGAGCTGATCGCTTGGGGGTAGTAATTTGGGTACATCTAGCTAATCCTGTCTTTTTTCTGTTTAGGTACCTATTATTTATGTTTCGGTAACAACCGTTATTTCTGTTAAGGTACCTGTTATTTCTGTTTGGAGTAAAACCCGTTACGTAACTAGAGTACACCTAAAACTATCATTATGTTTCAGTTGGGATCATTCTATTTCTATTATATTAGTTGCCACCTAATTCTATTATAAAACTTGTTATACTAGTATTGGTGCAGGGAAAAGTATTTAAGAAGCACAATCTACTCTGTTTATTATGCTTATCTTGTTTATACCTATCATATGATGCTGTTACATCTCATCCAGTCTTATAGGCCTATCATGTAACTTTTATTTCTCTATATGCTAAAAGTCACTGGACTCTCCAGACTTTATGTCTGACCCTTTCTGTTTCCTTTTCTCTCTTCCCTTCCCCCCCAAGGTTCTCAGGGTGGGAACGCTCCGGCATGATTAGAACTTTCTCTCTCTTTTGTTTCTACTTGGATCTGGATCTTCTTTGATGTATCACTTTGACTACTTGTCCACGCTATTGTGGCTATTATTGGGGATTATGATTTTACATTTCTGTACTCTGATGGTTTTTAGCGCAAGACAAATGTTTTGGTTTCAGTATTTTAGACTGATGTTGCAATTGGTTTTGAGACTAAGATGTTTTTCTGCTGAATAATGAAGTTTTAAATTTCCGCTGCTATTTTTATATCTATCTTGTGAGATTCAGTTTCTGTTTACCTATAATGCTTCACTAAACTTAATGCATTCTGATAAAGAGTGACATTAATGGACGTGGGGTGTCACATTTGGTATCAAAGCAGAAGGTTACAAGATCGTATAAAAGTTTTGAAAATTGTTTTCAAAATTAATGTACTTTCAAAGAAAAAGTCTGTTTTCGAGAGATATATTCCGTAAATCCATATAAAATATCTTTCGATTCTCTATTTGAACCTCTTTTCCTTTTCTTTTCAGCATGTCTGGGGAAACGAAACTCCCCAAGGGCATTCAGATACCGGCTTGGTTCCAAAGGTATCTTGAGGCTACGGCGCCAACCAAAGGCCATGGAAAACCCCCTCCCCCAGCTGTAGCCGTTATTCCTCCTCCTCCACGAGCGGATAATTTCTCTAAGATATGTTAAGATCTATGTGCTATGGGAGGAAAGTCATTACGTGGAACTAGGAACTTTATGGAAGCACGGAATACGCTAAAAGAGACAGAGAACTGTTGTATGTGACGTAGTTGTATACACAATTATATGATTTTTGTTTGATGATAACAACCAAATAAATATTAATTTAAATGTGTTTGTTACCGTACTGGTCTATATTTACATCATAGACAGGAATATACTATTTATATTTAATTAAAATATGACTGTATAGAAATTCAAATATTCAGTGTATTTTATTTAAATAGAATATTTTATTTCAATATCTAAAATGTACAAAGTTTACAACACCACTATTTGTACTCTTCACTAATATCTTTCATTTCAATTCATTCAGTACATTTGTTCCTCTTTACAACACTCACACTCATTATACAGTCATATATACATACATTCACTCAGTTACATTTTCAGTTACAAGCTTACAAATCTGTCTTTTGTCTTCTGTCTTCACAGCTTTCTCTGTCAGTCCAGTCATCACCTGCTTTCCTGTCACAATGAAACACACACATAGTACACTGCAATAGGAATAAAACTGAATACACGCGAATATAAATTTTATTCTTAAAATTTTATTTGCCTCAGATTTCTGGTGTGTTTCTCATCATCTTTCTCACTTGATCAGCCTCGACATAACCATACTGGTTTGCTGATCAGAACCAGCATCAAATTCAGCTGATTATGATCAGCCCTAACGCAGTACAGTTAGTATGCTAATGTTTATTACAGGTGACACATACATACAAGACAGGTCAAAAATCAAAAGAGAAATGAAAGTAAAAAATATCAGAGCATGTTTGGTCGAACTCATCAAATATGGCAAGCATGGAAACGGTGCAGCCAAGTTCAAGCAAAGTGTGCATAATGTGTGCAATGAACAAGCAAGTGATGGGTACCCAAAGGCAGTTTTATGGCAACAACATAGCAAGTTTACTTTTCAGTAAGGTGACAAATACATAGTGGTGGTAAACCTGCATATGCCAAGGTGGTGCAAGCATACTCATTTCAGGTTGAAGACAGTGAACTACAATGGTCCATGCAGCAAATTTCAAAATAACACAAGGCATGTTACAACATTTTAAATCAGCAAATATGGTGATACAAATACATATCTTAGCAACAAAAACATGATGTGTAAGCATGGATCAAGCAAACTCAAGTGCAGCCCAAACAAATCAGATCAGTGTATACAACAACTCAAGAATGCCAGGTGCATGTACAAGGAAGCATTTTTCAGTCATGTTCAAGGGAGTGGTCACATACATGAAAACATTTCAAGTTGGTCGAGCCAATATAAATTCAATTCTTGCACATAGTATCTAGGCTACAGGTAAAGGTTCTAGTTCACACAGCATACTCAGCAAGGATGAATGAACCAGTCTACTCAAGTACATGGACTTAAAGTGGTACAACTACATGAGTGCAACAAGTCAGTATTGCAAGTGACTTTCAGAAAAGGGCAGCATCTACAAAATCATTTAAGCGAACAAATAGCATGGCAAAAGTGAGCAAGCAAGCATTGAAAAAGCTCAATAATGATTCAACAAGTACATGATGCAAGCATAAGAACAACAGAGCATATGGATGCACAAGCAATTGTAAAAATGGCAAGATTCAATGTATGTGGAGCAGATGGATATAAATGGTGATACTACTACAAGTGCATGTCAAATATAACAGATTATTTGCCAAGATTTCCAGAAATACAAGAAATTGCATGGTGAAATAGGTAATATGCACAAATCTGTGTTAAGTATGATCACATATATGCATGTAACAAACTGTGATTTCGAAATCAAAGTTAGTCCATTCATTTAGCAAAGAAGCAATTAAATTTCCAAAACTCATGGTCTATCTTTTTGGCAAATTTTATCATAGAAATGTGCAAATCAAGTTTGCGGAAAAAGTTGAATTCACGACTTTCCAGAATTGAAAAACCATTTATGGCAAGGAAATCTCAAAGTTTTTTTGGAAGTCTTTATTCCAGAATTACATACATGCATATTTGGCAAGTGTCAATTGTGGAAATCATACTATGTTTTCACAATTGTCAAAGATCACAGTGATTCAGAAAGACACCCAGATTCATAGATGAATTCGTGTTTTCAGAAAAACAAAAATGGCAAAGTATCATTTCGGCAAGATCATATTTGAGCAAAGATGTATATGACATGCAAACAATTTTATTTTGTTTTCCAGATATCAGCTTTGGGACGAAACAAAACTAAATGTGGCAAGAAAGAAGATTGATCGTTTCAAGAATTTAGAAATCATATTTTGGAAAGTAAGCAAATTTTTATTAATGATTAGAAACACTATTTGGGAAAGAATTCATTTTCAGAAATCGCCAACAAATCAGAGCAATAAGCAAAGCCATTTCATTTCATTCAAGGCAACAAATTTAAATTTTCATTCGAGAATTTCAAAGGGGAAACCATAAATTATCAGTCAAGCCAATATGACGAAATCAGAGATGTAATAGGTTTTATATAATCCTATTTTAAAACCTATCATCATGGGAAAATGATTGAGATCAACAATAATCAATTCAAGCAGTCAAAGATTAAATTTTAGAGGACTTACAAATTGCTAGGGTTTCGATCCCAAGGCATCTGATTTGCAAATCGATCGAGGAAGGAAAACAATGCACTGGAGCAATCAGAGAAATGACATCATCAATTCATCAACCAACCGATCGATTTGGGGAGAAAGCTGAAACCCTAGTTTTGGATTCCAGAGCCGCCATATTCTTTTTCCAAAGAACAAAAGAAATCGGGACAAAGTGAAAGGGTGGAACCATTTCTAAAAATGACCGGCCATGTTCAAATGAAAAGGGGGGTGACCTCTTATTTTTTTAACTCCTTTATTTCCTAGGGTTTTAGAGTTTTTGTTTTCTTGTTTTTATATTTTGTTCTGTAATTTTGTAAAACAAACGAACAGTTACTAGAGACTGTAAAATTCTAGGAAACCAGTTAGTGTGTTAACTGGCAGTTTACTAGTCTGTAAAAGCTAGAGTTACTGTTTACGGGTCTGTAATCAGGGGAAATCTGATCTAGGGGTTTAGATCAGTCTACGGTTTTGAGCATAGGGTTAGTACAGGAGCAGGGAGTGCGAGTTTACATGGTCTTGTAAGCAGAATTTGTTCCATCCCCTAGTAGAAACCTTATGAATGCAGCAGTAGGCAGGATTTTGCCGAAGCTGGCTATATCTTGTGTCAATTACTTTCTGCATTTCTGTTTCTTCTATTTTCTGTGATCTGTTTATTATTATATATCCCATTAGTTTTTTAATTCAGATAAAAACTGTGATAAACCCTATTTACCCCCTCCCTCTAGGGTTAATCTAGATCCAACAAGAACTTATTTGGGCTTTATGAGGTTGATGACCATAGGTAGATACAGTTAGATGCATGGCTGCTTAAGGACAAGGCTTCGTTTTGGTGGGAGGTGATGCAAGCATGGCGTCCAGTTGATACTTGGGCTGATTTCCGACAAAGATTCGAGATGAAGTTTCTTTCTCAGGCAGAAAAGAGTATGTAGATGGAGAGATTCTTGGCACTTAAGCAGAGAAGTATGTCTGTTAAAGAGTATGTTAATAAGTTCAATCAGTTGGCAAGGTTTGGGCTAGAACTAGTGAATACCCTGCACAAGAAAGCTTTAAGGTTTTCAAGAGTATTAGATCAACCTCTTCAAGCAATGGCATTATCTAACATTCCGATGGGGGCTACATTTGAGAGACTGGTTGACATAGCATTGATGCATGAAGATGGTAAGGATGAGAAGAAAGAGGCTAACACTGATGAGACGCAAAATAAGAAAGTATGGCCCAAGAAAGAACCACAAAACAAGGGTGGCAAGAACGACAAAGCTTAGGCAAGAAGATGTGTCATGGGTCTGGGAGCTTAGGTCATTTGATCAAGGATTGCCGAAAAAGGAATAATGTTTGCTTCAACTGCGGTAAAGTCAGACACTATAATTGGGAGTGCCCGAAGAAGCAAGGACAGGGCCAAAGGACATGATCTTCTGGAGCGTGGGTGCATGATCTCAATGCCATTGTACCGGACAAAGGTTAGAAAATTTCTATTGAAGGTTTGATTTCTCTTTTCGATCATCCAGTTAGGACTCTTTTTTATTCTAATGCTTCTCACTCTTTTATATATGATTCTGTGGTTGAGTCTTTGCACCTTAGTACTAGTATTGTTTCTGATCCCATTATTGTCTCAAATGCCATTAGGGGCACGACTCATCTATCTATAATATGTCGGGATTTGATTATATTGGTGTTGGGCATCGAGTTTGACTGCGATGCGTATGTGCTTGGTCTTATGGTTTATGGTTTGATTTTAGGGATGGAATGGCTAGCCATGTATGGTGCCATCCTAGACTTTGAGAGGATGGTCGTTATACTTTTGACTTGCCGAAGAAGGACTCTCGAGATTTCCTGTGAACCAAAAGGGTATGTCATGCTTAGCTTCCTAGAATCACTTGATGCTTCTGCCAATGATTTGCGAACTGTACCCATAGTCTATGAGTATCTGGATGTTTTAATGAGGTTCGGTGTTTACCTCCATGGTATGAGATTTTTCAGATATACTAGGTGGATAATGCGAAGCCAATCGCATTGCCAGTACACCACATGGCTCCTAGGGAAAGAAGGAAGCTTTGCAAGAAAGTACGGCAGCTACTTGAAAAGTGGTTTATTAGGCAAAGTATATCAAATTGGGGTTCCCCAATCATCTTCGCAACTAAGGAGGATGACTCACTTTGCTTATATGTGGAATACATCGAGTTTAAGCTCACTAAGAAGAATAGGCACCCACTCCCGAGGATTGACGATCTGTTTGACCAGCTTGTTGGCAGATCTATTTTCTCGCAGTTAGATCTAGCTACAGAATTTCATCAGTTTAGGGTGGCCAAGCACAGTATATAAGAATGCCACATGGCTTCTTTGAGTGGTTACTCATGCCTTTTGGTTTGACGAATGCACCCGCATATTTTGTGGGTCTAATGAGTAGGGTGTTCAGGGAGTTTTTGAATAAGTTCGTAGTGGTCTTTGTGGATGATATCCTAATTTTCTCGAAGAAAGAGGAAGAGCATGCCCTACATTTTGGGGAGGTTAGAGGACTGTCAGAGCATACCAGCTTAAGGAAAAATTCTCCAAGTGTTACTTTTGGAGAAATGAGGTGAGATTTCTAGGCATGTGGTCTCCAAGGACAGGATAGCGGTGCATCCCGCGAAAGTAGTTGTTGTTTAAGATTGGAAGTTTCCAAAGAATGTAACGGAGGTGAGATGTTTTCTTGGTTTAGTGGGCTATTATAGGAAGTTTATTAAGGACTTCGGAAAGATATCAGCCCCACTCACCAGACTAACAAAAAAGAATCTGACCTTTTCATGTAGTATTGACTGTGAGTGTGCTTTTCAGCAGTTGAAGAGGGCTCTAACAACAGCCCCAGTTTTAACTTTTCTTGATGGAAGCAAAGTGTCCACTGTATACAGTGATGCATGTGGTACAGGGCTTGGTGTCGTCTTGATGCAAGAGGGAAGGGTATTATGTTATGGTAGTTGATAGTTGAGAGATCATGAAAGGAACTACTCTACCCATGATTTAGACTTGGCTACTATAGTGTTCGCACTTAAGACTTGACGACATTATCTCCTTGGAGAAAGGTTCAATTTATACACGGACCATAATTCGATCAAGTATATGTTCTTGCAGAAGGATGTCATTTGACTCTGCAAAGATGGATGGAGTTCCTAACGTCCTATGATTTTGAGATTTCTTATACCCATAGTAAGGGTAACGTAGTGGCGGGCGCGTTGAGTGGGAAGAGGGTGACATTGAGTCCTCTATTTGTAGAGAGGGAGGGTTTAGAGTACATAATGACCTTCGATTTTAGTCCATCTATGGATTTTACACCTGGGTTATTGGCATCCTTAGAGGTTTGACCTACTCTTATGGATTAGATAAGATCTTCACAGCGAGAGGACCCATAGATAGCAGACATCATGGATAGGCTCAGTAGAGGGGAGGTGTTGACGTCAAAAGTTGATCACTAGTGACGATCAACCCCCAATTGTGCGAAGAGCACACAAATAATGACTATAAGATTCAGAAATAGTAAAGAAAAAGAGGAGCACACACAGAATTTTTACAGTAGTTCGGGAAAAACTGTGACTACGTCCACTTAATATGTATTACTTTTGCTTTTTGATTACATGTACAATACTTTTTCTTTGTTTGAAGAAATGTGAGAGATGAGAAGTTTTTGAGGAGAAAGCTTAGAGTGCTTCAGCCCTTGGAGTGCCGAAGAGATTATAATGAAAGTCCTCTCTATTCTTCTTTGAGCTTTGAGGTATTTATAGGTGGAGATGGCAACTTGGGTTGTGGTGACATGGCCTGGCCTTTTCGGGAAAGCTTGGACGCGTGGAGTCCATTCTTTGGTTAGGATAGCGGCCAGAAGATTGGTTCCAGTATTTATAAATAGTATCTAGAAGTTGTGGCTTAAGTGGCATCCACAGTGAGGTGTATCAAAAGTAGATCTTTGTCCGGATTTGGTTGACTTCCTTTACTTCCTTGAAAGTCGGGCTAAGCATCGGAATAACTCCGTTGAATATTTCCATGCTGGTTCGAGATATTCGGTCGATGCGCTTTGTATGGGAGCGAGATACTCGGTCGACTGGGAGAACGATTATTCTGGAGTGAGTCGTTAGTTGATGAGAATTAGCTCAGGCCAATATGCGACTATTCCGGGCCGAGCTTCCGCTGGGCTTCCTGAAGCATGATTTATACGACTCGGCTGATTGTGCATTTGGGCTTCGATATGGGCCGTCACGGCTTTTGGCAAAAAGAGGGTTAACACTTTCCCCTCAGAATGCATCTTCTTCATTAGAGGGATGTGTGTTCTGAAATTTGAATCGAAGCACAATTGCTCGAGCAGCTATGGTCGCACCGGACCATATTAAGGCCAGAAATCTTACGGCCCTGATGTTGTATTAAGGCCGGAAAACCGACAACTATCGGGAATCGTATTAAGGCTAGATGATGGTCACCGTCTGTACGAGAATTAGTTCCTGCAAAGACAAAATAAGCCACTCTTAATCTGGAGAAGGCTGATGGGTTTTATTTCACTTGGCTTTGAGGGGTGGCGAGTATCATCCATACTCATCTTAGTGGCGAGCATTTACCATACTCGGCTTAGAGAGGTGGCAAGCATTATCCATACTCGGCTTAGTGGTGAGCATTAACCATACTCGGCTTATAGAGGTGGCGAGCATTATCCGTACTCGGCTTAGTGGCGAGCATTAACCATACTCGGCTTAGAGAGGTGGCAAGCATTATCCATGCTCGGCTTGGTGCAAGTGTTTTTTATGCTCGACTCGTGTTAAATTAGTAAATCCAATGACCAGTAACCGCTCCTGGTGCAAATAAAAGGGTGAGTATAATCCATACTCAGTTTAAGATTTCTACCGTACTCGGCTGGTCGAGTAGGCTTTTGGAAATGGTGGTAGGCTTTTGCACGGAGCACATTAAATAAAGGAGGCGAGCATCATCCATGCTCGGCTTAGAGTTTCCAAACATAATCCATGTTTGCAAAAGAAAAATCATAGTAGCTAAAGAATTATTAGAAAGAAAAGAAATTCTAAGAGGACAACTGTTGATTCCAGTGCATGCCTCGGAGCTAAATCCTAACCCTATACATGTGTACATCAAGGTGTCATTTTTATTGATAGAAATACCTTAAAAGAAAAAACTAATTAATGATAATGCGGCGAGTGCTAGTCTCAGGGTCCTTTCCATTTCTAAGAGCTCGGGGACCGACCTGAGGAGCTTGGGCAGAAGATCGCGATGGCATGGCCGGCGCGCGCTTCTTAACATACTTGGGAAGCTCCCCTCGCCTGACTCGATCCTAGATGAGATCGCGCAGATGCCGACATTCATCGGTGCTATGTCCAGCTACGTTGCGGAATACACAATGTTTGCCGGAATCGAGTTCCATCTGGGTTGGTTCTCGTTAAGGAGGTCTCGGTGTAGGAAGGGACCCTCGTATGTCAAGGTAGATATCGAGCAGAGAGGAATTGAGCTCGGTGTATTGGTCGTACTTATTCTCGATTCGAGGTCGTACGTTATGTTTGTTCTTTTCCGGGGCCTTTCCTCTTCCTTTATTCTGGCCGTAACTGTTGAATGGACCTTGTTGATTGGCGGCTAGGACCTCAAGGCTCTCCATCTCAATGTTGGCATCTTCTTATCGGAGGAATCGCTTAGCCTTGGAATAGAAGTCATCTATATCCTTAGGGGGATCTCTGGTTAAAGAGATTGAGAATTCTGATCGGTTTTGAACTCCTGCAATGGCTGCCATAGTACCATCGATGGCTCGGGCCGATCGACTGATGCTACTGCCGCGTTGAACCTTTCGAGGAAGGATCTGAGCGTCTCTCCTGAATGTTGCTTAGTCGTGGATAAGAACATATCACTCTTTGGTCGAGAAATATGTACTTTGAATTGCTCGACGAAGCGGGTGATTAGCGTGTTCCAACTTTTAATCGACTCCGTTGTTAGCTGCCGAAACCACATGCCGGCTATATCTGTGAGGAAGAGCAGGAAGCACTTTGCCATGATGTTGGTCGATGCACCACATACTTCCATGTGTCGCATGTATCTCATGAGGTGGATGGTCGGGTCAGTGCGACCATTGTATGGTTCGATAGCTATGAACTCGAAGTCCAGAGGGTTTCAGGAATTTCTGATTTCTCTAGTAAAGGGGCTACGATTGACATTATTTATGTCCTGCTGTGATGAAGTGCCCCGAGTGAAATGTTGGAAGATACTTGCAAGATGGCTTCCATTTCTGAGGAGTCATTTCCATGAATTCAACTCTACTTTTGGGAGAGCTTCGATACGAGGATCTGGTAAAAGCATGCTCGGAAGGGTGGCCTTTGGATGGGCTCGGCCTCCGAGAGTTGAGTGAAGGTGAGAGTGAGGGTGAGCTCCGATAGGCAGTTCCGGGAAGAATGGTCCCTCTTGAACCTGATGAGTATTGGGTCGAGCCGTACCCATGACAGAGGGTCTAGGAAGATTCGGCATAGCATGTGATGCTCGGAGCTCGGGGTTGCCCCCCGCAGGAGCGAGGTTAGAAGGGTCTACGGTAGCATTTTCTTCCACCACGGTGAGGACCAGTATGGTAGGGTGGTCTCCCTAGTTCGAATGGAAGGCTGTACCGGCTCTTCGTTGAAGGCGAAGAGTGGTTAGACTGGTCTGCGGTAAGATTCCGGGTTGTAATAGGAATGGAATCAATTCTAATGGACCCGGTAATCGGTCGACAGGCATGAGAAGTCGAGTTGTTTCCCAGAGTGGAGGCAAAGTGTTCGACTGACCTAGATCTTGATCGCGACCCTCCTGGGGTTCTGCTGCTGCCGCTGTGCTGGTCGTTGGAAGTGATACTCATGGCTGTGATTGGTTAGGAAGTAGAGCCGAGTCAGGATGAAATGAAGGTGTAGCCTGATTAGTGGCCTGATTCCATGCAGATCGAGAATCAGTTGCTGCCCCAGTCCCGGTCGGTGGAGGAATTTATGTTGAAGCGTTCAATCCCAACTCCATTCGACCGAGAAGGTGATCCATCAGCTGCTGATGTCGTTCGAGGAGCTTACATTAAGATGTCATATGGTCCCTTAATTCGACCATGATTTTGTCCACGTCGTCCCGGGTAATAAATTGAGACATATCTTCATGAGAGGAAGCTTCGTGGCTTGCCTCCGTAGCACTGGTATCGGCTGCGTCGGTGTTCGCAGGACAAGAGGATGTTGTATCTTTTTTCCGCTTGTTCACCATGGATTAAGGCAAACAGATGCCGCTATGCATGTGTTCCCCATCCTAGTGCGCCAAAGTGTTGACGACAAAAGTTGGTCACTAGTGACGATCAACCACCAATCATGAGGAGAGCACATGAATAATGATTACAAGATACAGAAATAGTAAAGAAAACGGGGAGCACATACAGAATTTTTATAGTGGTTCAGCAAAGACTGTTCCTACGTCTACTTTATATGTATTCCTTTTGCTTTTTGATTACAAGTACAATGCTTTTTCTATGTTTGAAGAGATGTAAGGGATGAGAAGTTTTGGATAAAAAAGCTTAGAGTGCTTCAGCCCTTGGAGTGCCGAAGAGATTAGAAAGAAAGTCCTCTCTATTCTTCCTTGAGCTTTGAGGTATTTATAGGTGGAGATGGCGACTTGGACTGTTGTGATGTGGCCCGGCCTTTTTAGGAAAGCTTGGACGCGTGGATTCCAATCCTTGGTTAGAATAGCGGCTAGAAGATTGATTCCAGTATTCATAAATAGTATCTCCGGAAGTTGTGGCTTAAGTGGCATCCACAATGAGGTGTATCAAAAGTAGATCTTTTTCCAGATGTGGTTAACCGCCTTTACTTCCTTGAAAGTCGGGCTAAGCATCAGAAAAGCTCAGTTGAATATTTCCATGTTGGTTCGAGATATTCAGCCGATGCGCTTTGTATGGGTGCGAGTTACTCGATCGACTAGGAGAAAGATTCTTCTGGAGTGAGTCATCAGTTGATGAGAATTGGCTTGGGCCAATATGCGACTATTTAGGGCCGAGCTTCCACTGGGCTTCCTGAAGCATGATTTATCGGACTCGGCTGTTTGCGCTTTTGGGCTTCGATCTGGGCCGTCACGGCTTTTCCAAAAAGAGGGTTAACAGGAGGTTTCTAGTCACCTTAGTAGATATTCCACAGATGAAAGAGTGTGGCTACGGTGAGATGAGAGGCTTTGTGTCCCCCGAGTTGGGGATATGTTGAGGACAGTCCTTGAGGAAGCCCATCATTCCAAGATGACTATCCATCCGGACGGCGATAAGATGTACAGAGACATGAAGAGGATTTTCTTTTGGGCCAAGATGAAGAAAGATGTAGCAGAGATTATAGCTCTATATTTAGTTTTCCAGCAAGTAAAAGCTAAAAAGAAGAAGCTTGCATGTTTCCTTCATCCTTTGGAGGTCCCACAGTGGAAGTGGTAGAGTGTCTCTATGGATTTCATCGAACGTTTGCCTAGATCGAGGAGAGGCAACACAGGTATCTTTGTTATAGTAGTCAAGCTTACTAAGAGTGCTCATTTCTTTCCTGTTAAGAACAAGAGAACAACAACATGGTTGGCATCTGAAGCGACCCGAACTTCCCCGGTCTCCGAAGAGAAGAGAAAGAACAAATTACTTTGAGGACAAGACGAATCAGAATGCAGACGGAAGAACATTTCATTGTTAATTACAACAATTCCATCAGAATACAAGAATATACAGAGTATAAATCAATATTACACAATTTACCAAATATCAGAGATTACACGAAATTACATAGCAGCGGAAAATAATACAATACACAACTGAAGGAGATATACGGATACAAAGCTTTCCGGATATCATTCCAGCTGTAAACCAGGATCCTGTGAATATAAATCTGCAAAACCAAAACTACTAGCTGCCCGTGTTAAAATAAGGGCACCCAGAGTTTAGGTTAAAACAATAAACTCCAGGTCAGTCATGGGACTGGTATGAGAACTAAAACAGTTATTTAAAACTTTACTTTAAATCGATTATATCAAGGGACCACGCCGTATATCACGGAACGGGTTTCCTCCCAAGAATACCAGTGCATATAACAACACAGCATAATGCTTTTTGGAAAAATGAAGCTATTATAAGACCCGGGTCCTATCACACAATGCAACGCAAGCCGGGGGATAGGGTTTTCCCTTATAATAGCCAAACATGCTTAGTACGTTTAAAACAAATCATTGCTTACTATTATAAGTGCATAGTGTATAAAACAACTTCAAATCATAAGTATCAATCATAGACGACATGGGTACCATATATCAGGTCGCCATACTAGTTCTACAATTAAAACCGCAAAATCACGTATTTGGAAATTGGATTTCCATCTGTGAACCGAGGCAAAAGATAGTCCCCTACCGATTCGAGACACTCTAGTCCGTGTCTCAGGTCAAAGCCAGAGTGACCTTTGGATCGTCAGGGCCTGTCCACCGATGTGAATTAAAATGCCTGAATACTGTGTTTCCCCACCCTTTGGGGTGTCAATGAGCCAACAAATGACTCCATCGGACCCGGATCGTCCGATCAAACCGAGGCGCCTCGCAACAGCAACAACCACATAAGTCAAACTCGTCAGGGCATGTAAAACCACTGACGCCACTTCTATCTAGAAGGAAACGCATGCCCTCCCTGAGGTCCTTCTCCCGTTTTTGGTCAACCGAGGTGCGAGGCTCGCGAATCAACGTTACATAAAGCTACGCCACACAGGCCGTGCTTTGATCATTAACCACAAGACTTTGCTTTTCAACAGAAGCCTTGATACATTGCCACTTAGGCATGCCACACATGCAATTCATTCCATGCGATGGATATCCATCAATATATAACCCCTAAGCTCGTACGTCTCAGAGAAGGGCGTTAAGCAAGAGAATAAATTCTCCGCCGCCAAACAGATATATATTTAATAGAAATCAATCACACATACTGAAATCCAATGTCAGACACACAGTCCATTTACAAGTTCGTTCTAGGTCTGAACGAAACCAGAGGCACCTAGTACCCCGCATATCCATCGATCTCCAAGTACGTCTGGATGATCACCAACTGATTCTCTCCTCCTGGATATACGGCCCAATCAAGATCATCATTAATTATCCAAACGACGTGAAGACCTCCAGTCTTCAACCTCCGTTTTCATCTTCGACACCACGTCGAATCAGTTATTCAGAATGGGATAAACCCGGTCTTTCTGAATAACTCGCGTATATAATAAACAAGTGTTACACAAACACAACATACGCCTCATTCCAATTCATCAGTCACTAATCATAAATCAACAAGAGAATAATTCCCCAAATATTAACCCCAAAGGCCGAAACCAACATCAGATCAATACCCAGGAAACCATTCTGCTTAGCTAACCTACAGTTAGTTTCTAAATTTCACATTTCTTAGGGAAAGGTTCCCATTAATTTTATCAAAGATAAATTCCTTTAAATTTATTCTTTAATCTTCTTTTGAATATCAATTCAGACTAGTCGGGATTAACGAACCTTACCGAAGTAATCATTTGTTTTCATTTCCCAATCCCAACCTATTCATCCCATGAAGTAAAACTGGTAATACTTCATATCTAACACCACAGTGTTATCGGTAAATTCAATTACCATTTCACGTTTAAATCTAATTAAATATTTAACTATCGCCTGGAGCAAAACTGGTGATACTCCATTCTCGATCTTTTCAATCTAATTAAAGATTCATTAAAACTCCACTTAGTTTTATCTTTAACTGGGTTAAAGAATCAGTGTCATTTAAAACACGGTTCACGATAAACCCCAAAATCACATCACATTTCAATCAGTCCCTAACCGTAAATTGGCAGTGAGCAATTCCCTAAGTATTAACCCCGAAGGCCGAAGCCAACATCAGATCAATACCTCAGAAACCATTCAACTTAACTAATCTCCAGTTAGTTTCTGATTTTCTTAACTCCTTTGGGTCTAAGAACAGTATTATTGAAGATACCGTTCACGACAACCCAAAATCATGTTCCATTAATTATCGGGTTAAAGAACAAGTGTTATTTAAAACACTGTTGACGATAAAACCAAAAATCAATACCAATTCAGTTCCAATTAAATATTATTTAATTGGTACACTTCATTAAAACAAAATAAAAAGATTTAATCTTTTTCTCAACTGGGCTTAAGAACAGTGTTAATGAAGACACCGTTCACGACAAACCCAAATCACATTTGATATTAAATACAAGGCTCTGAATAGAAAATATATCGGCTTATATTCAATATCAAATTCTACGACCGACAAATATCATATTGGAAATAACGATATAAATATATCTTTCAAATTTCCATAACAATATCTGTATAATCACGAAATCCAACATCGAAATATTCCAAAGACAATTTCGATTCATATCCCTTCCAATTCAATTATTGGAAATCCTGGTTATTTTCAAAACCATTTCAAATCCAATTTATTTATTTTAAAAATAAATATATTGTTATTCTAGTTCAAAACTAGTTCATTTCGATAAAAATCTATTTTTATATTTTCAAATATGGAGTTTTTCATCCCAATTTTTCCTAAATCATTTCTTATGATTTTACACAAATTATTACTATTTTTCATAATTTTATCAAGGGGGTGCTCTCGGCGGTGTTTGCAGGTTGAATGAAGGAAGAGCGGTGTGGATTTGGGCTGTGGTTCGATTGGGAGGTGGAGAGAGAGAGAAGGAAGAGGAGTAGTGGTCGGCAGCTGCTTTGGCACGGGGCACGATCTTCGGTGGCTCGCGGGTCTGCGAGGTGGAGGGTGGGGTCTTCGGGTTTTTGCTGGAAGAAAGGGGGAGGGGGTGTGCGCCAACGTCGTGGAGGAGGAGGGGGGTTGTGCGGTGGCAGCGTCCGCCTGGTGGAGCGGCGGCTCTCCCCTCCGTCGCATCCTCTTTTCCCTTTTTTTTTATTTATCTGGTTCAATTTCAATTTGAACGAGGGGGGGTTTGACTTCGGTTATGGGAAAAAGAGGGGTTTTTTATTTTAATTTTATTCTCCCAAAAAGTAACTTCAAATTTCGATCTCTAAACAAGACCCACCGCCTGTCGTCCATAGCTAATTACCCTCATTCCGAACACAATGGGATATGTTTCGTAAGCCAGTTTGGCGGTTTCGATCAGTTTTCGTCAAAATCCAAATATAACTCTATATATTGAATTTGAACGCACATTTCTATTTACCGGGGCCACATACTAACTAGAAAAATTCCCGAAAAAATTTTCTAGCTTCGTAATGACGATACGGTCCTAACTATACAAATTTCATCCAATTCTGAGACCATTTGAAAAATGGCCAATTTCCAGTCGATTAAAATCAACTGAAACTAATCAAACACGTTTTCCTTTGCCACGCTCACATATTGATTCGAAAAATTACGAAATTTGGAATCTAGCTATAACTAGACATCCCGGATCCAACAAAAGTGGTTTCGTCGATATCCGAGGTCATTTGCAAAATTTCCATTTTTAAGGGCCTGAATTCCATAACGACTATTCTGAAATTTCAACTGGACATAACATTTGATCCCCGCTATGAAATTTCGATTTTTCGGATTCATTGGAAAGATATCCCCGAATAGATTCTAATATATTTTTTTCACTAAAATCCGGTTTATTTTGCACCCGGTACATTCATTTAAAATTTGAAATCGAATTATCGAACTACCGCGCCATTTTCAATTCCTTTTATATATATAAATAAATATTTATAATCTAACGACGATTCGAATAAATATATACGTTCGAATTCTATTCACACTAAATTTTTCATCATTATTATTTAAAATAATTCATGTTAAATAATCAAAATTCACTAAAATTGCCAAAATAAAAATTTTAAATTGGTTTGGATTTCCGGGTTATTACAGCATCAGTTTATCTTCATGAGATAGTCCATCTGCATGGATTACCTTTTAGCATAGTGAGCGATTGTGATCCCATCTTCACTAGTGAGCTCTGGAAGTGCCTACAAGAGGCACTAGGTACACAGTTATGTTTGAGTACTGCATATAACCCTCAGAATGATGGACAGACTAAGAGGGTGAATAAAATTTTTGAGGATCTTTTGAGGCTGTGTATCCTAGACTTTGGGGGGACTTGGGAGGAGCATCTCCCATCAGTTGAGTTCACCAACAACAATAGTTACCAAGCTAGTATAGGCATGCCACCCTTCGAGGCACTATACAAACAACCTTGCAGATAACCGACTTGTTGGTCAAAGACTACGGATAGGCTTCTACTTGGACCAGAGATAATTAGAGCGACTCCAGAAAAGTTTGATCTTATCCGCAGACGTATGAAGATAGCTCAGGACAGGCATAAATCCAACTCAGATAAGAGAAGGACTGACAATTAGTTTAAGGTAGGAGACATGGTTTTCATCAAAGTGTCACTTCTGAGGAATGTGGTTTGCTTTGGATCTGTAGGGAAATTGGCGCCAAGGTTTGTAGGGCCATTTCCCATAATGGAAAGGATAGGTCAAATGACTTATAAGGTGAGATTACCAGAGAGACTGGCGGGTGTTCATGATGTTTTCCACGATTCCCATTTGCGGAAATGTCTACACGATACGGCAGATGTAGTTGAGCCAATCATGCTTGAGGAAGTAGAGGTAGAAAGGGAAGCAATAGTTAGACGAGTTCCTACTCGTATTCTGGAATCGGAGGTTAAGAAACTACGCAATGGAGAGGTTAAGTTGATGAATGTTCAATGGGGAGAAGACTATGAGGATGCAACTTGGGAGACTAAAGACAAGATTCAAGCTTCTTACCCTTTTCTTTTCAAGGGTATGTTCTTAACTTCTTTTTCCAAGCTTTTATTCATATTTGCTTCTATCATTAAAGTATATCTTAGTGGTCGAATCTTCGACTTTAGGTAGAAAACCACTGGATGTAAACATGTGTTTGAGACATTTTACGTTTGGTGGATGCAAGTGGATGCACGTGTTTGCTAGTGGTTGGTCGTGGATGCATATACACACACTAGGCACCAGATTGGCTCAAAGCACAATCATGCTGCATATCGATATGTGTGCATTTTTTCTTTCTAAAGGATGGGAGTGGATGTATCATCATATGGATGTTGCATATGGACGGATGATTGTGCACACATATAGCGTTTACATGATATACTAGGACTGTTTCCATACATCCTGGAATGGCACTAACATATATTGCATTAGGAGGTCGACTAAATCAGTAGACCGCCTGATTTTCATACTAGCATAGGGACATATATGCACACCTTTGCATATGTTCATACAAGCATTAGAAATTCCTAAGGACCATGGTGCATGTGGATGATGGATGAGTAGATGATTGTAGGTGGATGCTAGGATAGTAACTTTCTCCTAGACTTGGAGATTTCGAGGACGAAATCTTTAAGTAGGAGAGAATGTAACACCCCGTAATTTTAAAAACATCATTAATAATAAACTAAGGGATACTTAATTAAAGATAGGGAATTAAGTAAAATGGACTGAACCATTGCATTCATTTAGGAATTTTGGTCAAGATAGACTATGAGTTTGCGTAAAATGGACACCATATGAGGAATATATAAAGGTTATAAGTTTGTATACGTATAAGCAGAATATATGAATATAAAACAAATCAGAATTTCAAAATAAATCAAATAGAGAAGCAGGAAACTGAAGCGGGAGTTCGGCCCGTTAAGGGTCGACCCGCTTCAGATTGGTTCGACCTATGGGTCGACCCATGGGTCGACTCAAGAGGTAGGTGGGTCGACCCCTCCCGATCTGGCCCGATGCATTTTTTGTACCTGGTCTTGTTTATGTGCTAGGTTCGTTGGAGATAGTCTATATAAATGCCACCATTTCTATTATTTTCCTACACCTAAAATAATGGAGACAATGAGATGCTGCCTCAGCTTGGATCGGATCAAGACTTCCTTCTACAACACCAGCCTATACATATACATATATATATATATATATATATATATATATCTTAGTCATTTCTTGTACACCGATCCAATCTCTGTGAGATCACGTTACTTTTAAATATAAATTTTAACAGTAACCTTGACATGTTAATAAACCTGGATCTGAACCTATGCCTATTAAGAAACCGAATCATATCTAAAAAGTTCTGTTATTAAACGTACTCTTCTGTACATCTATTCTGCTATTCGGTTCTTATGTACCTATCTCTGTTATTATATGCCAATTTCTGTTTTTCATCCTCTCCTGTTTCCTTTTTATTATATAATCCTAAGCTACCTTTGAGCCTAGGCCAATATTGCTGAAACATGTGTACGAATGAAATTTGGATAATTCGGGGATGACTAGGAATGATAATAATATGGCCGAAATTTGGGGGCATAACTTGTATTGTGGTATATGGCTTAATTTTTGGGGCATATATTGTATTGTGAATTATGACTGGGAATTTAGGGGCATATAAATCTGTAGGCTTAATTTAAAGACAAAGCAGAATGTACTAATGAAACTGTAAGTAAACTTTGAAATCTATTTAACCTGTGGGGTTAAGTAAATGTATTAAAAAGATGGGGTTAAGCAAGCCTGATTAATCCGTTAGGGTTATATGAACCTATTAACCTGTAATACTTAACCTGTGTAATCTACTGGGGTTATATGAATCTGTTAACCTGCAAAACTTAACTTGTTAAACTGTAGGTGTTAGACGTACCTGTTAATCTATAAGGCTTAACCAGTTAAAAATCTTAGTTAATTGGGGAAATAGGTCTAGGGGTTTGACTTGTGTCATCTGCTGTGTGGGGCCCATATCAGTCAGTAACCCATTCGTGTATTAAAAGGGGACCCTGCACTAGGTAAGGGTCAGGCACGCATACTGAACTGATTGTAAGATGTTTATCTAAATGGGGGTGTATACGAGCGCATTCCAACGGAGTCATGTTTGTGCATGGGTCGAACCTATGGAGGGAAATAAGTCGTTGTAACACAAGTAAAAATGTATGTGTCCTTCTGTAGTTTACCACTTTAGGAAGTGATACACCCTACTGTGGGGTCGGCATAAGGTATTTATAAGTTAGTGAGTCGATCGCTTGGGGTAGTAATAAGGTACATCTAGTCCTATTTGTTTTTTGTTTAGGTAACTGTTATTTATATTTGGGTAACACCCGTTATTTCTGTTGAGGTGCCTGTTATTTCTGTTTGGGGTAAAACCCATTATGTAACTAGAGTACAGCTAAAACATCATTATGTTTCTATTGGGATCATTCTGTTTCTTATATATTAGGGAACACCTAATTATGTCATAAATCCTGTTATACTAGTATTGGTGTAGAGAGAAGTATTTGAGAAGCGTAGTCTACTCTATTTATTTTTCTTATCCTGTTAATCCTGTTTATGCCTGTTATATGATACTATTATATCACATCCAATCTTATATGTCTGTCAAGTTACTTTTATTTCTTTACATGCTAAAAGTCACTAGACTCGCTAGACTTTATGTCTGACCCTTTTTGTCTCCTTTTCTCTCCCCACTCCCCCCTCAAGGTTCTCAGGGTGGGAACGCTCACGCGTGATTAGGATTTTTTCTGTCTTCTGTTTCTGCTTGGATCTGGATCAGCATGATGTATAACTTTGACTACTTGTCTACTCTGTTATGGCTATTATTGGGAACTATGATTTTACATTTCTGTAATCTGATGGTTTTTAGCGCAATACATATGTTTTGGTATCATGTATTTGGTTGCAGTATTTTAGCCTGATGTTGTAACTAGTTTTGAGACTACGATGTTTTTCCACTTAATAATGAAATTTCAAATTTCAGCTGCTATTTTTATATCTGTCTTGTAAGATTAGGTTTCAGTTTACTTTTAACGCTTCATGGAACTTAATGCATTCTGATAAAGAGTGACATTAACATACGTGGGGTGTCACAATCAATGACGGCAAAGTATAGAGCTTCTAAGTTTTTAAGTTGCAAAAAGATCCTTTGCCTTTGGCCAGGTCGGGTATATATAGGAGTTGGCTAGGGGATTTAGGCGGGAGAGGTCACACCCAGGTGGCATCCTATCCGATTTTATAGGCCCCGAACGACGATGGGTTCACGTGGATCGTGGGTCGAAGTTCACGGCTACGTATAATTGACCCCGTTTGTGTAGGAGATAGTGGGATCATGTAAGAACTATTGAGTAATGAGTCAAAGCTGTCACCAGGTCGAGTCATTTTCATTCGACCCGATGGTTCATATTCGAACCGATGCAACGGCTTTTGGTTCGAACCGAGGCGCCTATTACATATTCGACCCGGAAGCTGCTAAGTTATATAACCTGTTGTATCTTTGAATCGACCCGTCTCTTGACTTACCGAAATGGCATGACTCCAGGCTTCTAGTGCATGTGATCATAATCCCTCGAACGTTGGACGTCCTTGTCACAAGGTAGACTAACAATCGTATAACTGAAGCCAACAACAATCCCTCAAATACCATATGAATTGGTAAGTAGGTATGTAATGTTCTGGATTTTTAGTCGGTTATTTCGAATATTTAAATTTGTTTTAAATATTAATTTTGAATAATAAATAGTATTTATATTGAATTTATCAATCTAATAATCGATCTACAATTTAATTTCAAATATACGGAATTGTCGTAATACGAAAATGGTAAATAATTGAATTCAGATTTGAAATTGAATCAAAACAATTCAATCGATTTATATAAGTCCTATATTGAACTAGAACGATAATAAATTTTATTATCAATAGGTTTAACTATTTTAAAATCAATTTATATTTTAAGCAATTGAATTTAATATAAATTGTTGACCCAAATTTGTTATCTTCTTCATGTAGTCAAATTTAATTTCAGAACCCATTCCGTTATAGGAAATAATATTGCAGACTTCCATCGTCACATTAAAATAGCGGTTCAGAGATTGCAAGCAAGGGACCAAGAGATATTTTGGTATATTATATAAATTAATTTTCAAATCAAATTATCATCAGTCATTTACAACCGACGTTCTCCCTATACGCCAACCTATTATTCTTCTTGAGCTCATATTTTTGCCTATCACTTCAGTATTAAGGAAACACAGAATTGAATGGCACTGTAGAAAGTTCTCCCCCTTCACACATTTATAAACAGCATTTCCTTCTTGTTTTGTCCAAATCTCAAAAAAATAGAGATTGTAAAAATCATTTGAAATCCCTCTTTGTCTCATTTCCTCAATCGAGAATTCAGTCCACCGAATACCAGAAAAAAAAAGAGAATTCGAAATCAAATTCGAATCTTCATATCGAGCTGGAACTCACATGATAGAGGTAGCTCGAATTCTTGATTAAGGGCTGCTCAACGTCGAGATGCGATTTAGGTTTATTATTCGAAGCCAGGTCAGGAGTTCGACGTTGATACCAGGGGTGCGACATGAGATCGATAGTGGTTAGCAGAGGGGTGATGCGACTCTGGAAAAGGCAAGGCTGGGTTGAAAGTGTAATTTAGGGATTCGAAAGTAACAGACGTTGATCGCGATTTTAGTTCGTGGTATTTTGGGATTGCGATGGTGTTCTGAAAGAGTGCGAATGCGTAATTAGAGTTGTTTGGCGGTTAGTGATTTTTGGGGCTTGGCAAGGAGTGTGCGAATGGAAGAGAGGGCGTTGAATTCTCTGGAGGTCGACTTTGGTTAGTTGCTAATCGGAGTTGATGCGACTGTAATGTGATGAAACTGAGGTTGAAGGGTGGCGATCAGGAAATTAGGAAGATACCGTTGGAATGATGCATAAGGATTGTTTTATGGAGGGAAAGTTCGGTCCTTATTGCTGGAATAAAATGGGAAGTCCCTGTAATGTGATGTACTTCGTTGAACATGGGGTCTCTGGGTTTGACAGTAAGATATGGGGAGCTTAGACTGTGAACTTTGGCAATAGTGGAAGACATGAATGGTTGTAAATTGGAGAGGTTGGTCTGCGTTGAACGGACCGATGGCAGTTGTTTGGAGCTATTCGGAGTTTTGCTCCGCCGATTAATTAACTCCTTTTCAGTGACATTAAGGTATACATTTATGTACGAAAATATAAAATGCATAGAACGATTATTTGTTTATGTTAGTAGTTGTTAAATAAATAATCGTTTAATCAATAATTAAAATTAAATCGTCGTAGGTACAAAGATAATTTATTCGAGATGATTCGTAACCGACAATATGAAAATTAACAGGATATTCGACAAAGGGAATCGAGGCGAGTAAATCTCAATTAAAAGTTATGTTTGATTTATTTTTATCGTTAAAAATAAATGTTTGGTTGTTCGAATGCATGCACGGATTATTGAATCATTTTGGTTATTATATATAATATATAGTACTTATTTAGGCTTGGTGGTTGTGGTTATTATATTGGATATTTCCCGTATTACCATTAGCGGATGCCCGCAGTATCACTAGTGGATGACCCTATCGCCCCATGATATATGAGTCGATGGCCTTCTATACCGCGATATCCTTCCTTGAAGCAGGATTGGTATTATTTATGTTGTTTGACATTTGTGAATGCAGTAAAACAGATTGGAGGAATCCAACTGGATTCCTCAAATTTATTTACCATTGTTTACATATTTATATATGTGTGTGATGTATGAATTGAATGGGTGATTTGTGTGCTTGGATATTGGAATATCACTGGCCCTAGATATTGATATTTAAAAATATCATAAAAAAGGTTTTTTAGATTTTAAAAGGAATATTTATTTTTCAGATTAGAAATTGAATTTCGAATGGTTTAGAAAATATTTACTTGTTTTTAAAAATAAAACAAGTAGTCAAGTTTATAACTGATATTAAAGATTTAATAGAAAAAATATCATGGGATAATTTAGAAATGGAAAACTCGAGTGTCAATTTAAAAAGAGTAATTTATTTTTCGAAAATAGAAATGGAATTTTAAATAGAAACTTGTTTTAAATATTTAAAAAAAGAAGTGAAATTTATAAACGATGTTTATAAATAAAAGAGAAGAATTTTCATTGGATAATTTATTTAAATTCAAGTATGAATTTAAAAAGGAATTTTTAACTTGAAATCGTTTCAGGGAAAGGAAACGATGAAATTTATTTAGATGTTTGGAATGTAAACTGGATTTAAATAAATCCATATGGATTTATGGTTTGAATTAGGCGATGTCGAATTTATAGAAATAAGATTAATTTCCAAAAGATATTGGAATTGTATTAAATAAAAATTTAAGATTTTAAATTTGAAAATAGACTCCATGCTTATATAATAAAATATCTCAAATGGGAATTGAGTTTCAAATATATTATTAATATGGATGTTTGTTTAATAAGAAAGTTAAATTAAAAACAATGTTTATAAATATGATAAAATAATATTTATCAAGTAATTTGAAAATAAATTTCCAAATGTGAGAAACGGAATAGAAGGTGAGATTTAATTCGAGTTTTTGGTGTTACAAGCTTTTATCTATCTCAAGATAAAAACGTTGTCGGTCAAGGTCTGAGAGGTAATAAATACCCCAACTTGAACGACTTCGCTATTATCAAGGGATGATATTAGTT
This sequence comes from Allium sativum, assembly GCA_030737875.1. Taxonomy (NCBI): domain Eukaryota; kingdom Viridiplantae; phylum Streptophyta; class Magnoliopsida; order Asparagales; family Amaryllidaceae; genus Allium; species Allium sativum. The sequence continues at coordinate 702,666,117 of CM060915.1, forward strand.
TGTAATGATAAAGGAGATTAAATTAAGTGATTATTCCCATAAAAGGAGTTTATAATTGGAATTCGATTTATATCGGATTTTATTAATAATTTAACCCTAGAGGGATTGAAATTGAATATAGAAATCGAGTTTTGAACAAATTCATAACCGAGTTATGAATATGGCATAAAGAAATTGACGAGTTAAATAATCTGAATTGCGAAGTTAGATTTGGGATAACGGGCTTAATTTATTTTAAATTTAATGAAAATGGAGTTGGAATTATTTTATAATTGAAGTTTTTTAATGTTTATATTTAATTTAATTAAAACGAACTCGCCGCAGCGCGGTAGTTCGTAATTTGGCATTCTGAACTTCAATCGAGTATAAAGAACTCGATATAAGTCGAAATTTGATGAAAACAGAAACGTTTGGACCTATTGAATAATAATTTTCTAGTGGAGGAGAAAAATCCGGATTCCGCCTTAAAGAATTTGAGTTACGTCAAAATCAAGTTTTAGAAAATCCGCTGTAAAATCGTTTAAAAACCATAATGATTTAATTAATTAATTAATTAAGGGATTAAAAATTTGAATTTCCACTAGAAAACCCAGATTTGAGTTATATATTAAATATGCAATCAAATCGAATAGACGAAGCGATTTTTGGGACAAAATCAGATTTCGGTTATTTAATGAAGTTGACTGATTAAAACAAATTAGTTAAAGAACTAGTGGGTGGGATTGAATGTGGTGAAATCAAAATAGTTGCATGGATTTGAAATGAAATGGGAATGTAGGTGTATATATATTAGACAGGTATGGGATAAAGTGAATGAAGAGTATGATGATTATAGTTTAAGCGCCTAACAAAAAGGTACATGTTTAAATTTCATATGAGTTTTATGTGTTGTATCGGCAAACCGCTTGGTTTTTGATTTTCTTTTTGAATGGTAAGGGCCTAGAGAGGTGAGTTTGGGTTTGCACTATTGACCGGTACAAAGGAGGCGTTAGCGAAATTTTCCGGAAATTTAAGGAGTTAGAATTTTTTTAAGAAAGTTTGATAACTAGAAATCAATATATCGATATGTATAGAATTCGATAAGGAAAGTTAAAATGAATATTAATTAAAAAGGGCCAGTGATTTGGTTGATGGATGTTTGTTTTCCTTTGATAGTTAAATCACCGGCTATCAAAGATTTTTGACCATCGTTGTCAATATGGAGAGACCGGTTGGATTTAATATCTGAAAACCACTCTGTATAGGTGTAGGCATTGCGAATTAGATTATGCCGAAGATAAATGGAAGACGGAGTAAAAATGCAAGGGCTGTTTTATTTGTCCAAACCCAGAACAACTTGTATGGACGAATGTCTGACAGAGTATTCCTAACGGATCACATAAGACGATCTTTTCGAGGTATTACATTGGGTGGCGGAGGAATTCGTTTCTCTTATCTTTTATACCCGTAATATTTCGGAAAGAACAACTAGTGATTTGACTAGTTTGACGATGTAACATTCAAAGTGAATGGTGACTAGATGTTCTGAAAGATTAACGTAGCCTCAGCCTCACAACCGGGAAATAACAAAAATCGGGTAGGCAGCATGGCTAGGTGGGTCATACCCAAGCATGGTATATTTGTCACCGATCTAGAGAAAATTCAATAGTTATTCTTCTTTTGATTCTGTATCTTACGGAATACGGTTGGACGGCCGACAACCGTGGGTGACAATATATACGCTGCACTCAAGCTAAATGAGTGGGCGGTCATGTGTGGTCGGGTTGCAAGACGTTCTTGCTGAACCCCAGTGTATCCCCTCTAGAGTACATTGACCGGGAGGTGGTCTCATGCTTTGTCATTGTTGGAATCTAATCTCCAATAAGCGCCTTGCGGTTTTTGACTTTATACTATATATGTAGAGCGTAAGATGCAAGCGTTATACTATTTGGTTATTTATTTGACTAGGAACTGTTATAATATCACTGGATTTTGATATCAAAAATGTTTTGGTTATAGTAAGGTAAAAACCGTCTATGTTTATGTGTGGATTGGTCTTACTATTACCCTTTCTTTCAAAAAGATTTTCAAAATTAAACAATATGGTTGGAGTTTACTCACACCAATCCCACGACTGACCCAGAGTTTATTTTGTTTGTTTTTCCTAAAGTCTTGGGTGCTCAAATTTGTACGGGCAGTCAAGTGTTTCTGGATTTTACAGATACACATGGAGGAGCTTGAAGCAGGAGGCTTCACCGTTAGATATTTAGAAATTATTTTCCACTGTGTTGTATATATGTTGATCTCTGATAATGGTGTATATATATATATATGTATGATACAAAATTTTGTATTTCAAAAGTTATGTTATATAATATATTTTATTCGTTCCGCTATGAGATTCTGTTTTGTTATTTATGTTCTATCTTCTATTTTTTTATTTCTTTAACCCTGATGACTTGTATTTTTGTATTATTTGAGTTGGACGTGTGTTGTTTAGTCTACTCAATCGGTACGGATTTGCAGGCCATTACAAGGAACCTAAAAGCAAACCCTACATCTAGGAATACTATACTGAAAGGCGAGGGGATGATCCTGACCAGGCGCTAAAACCCCTACATACTGCTCCCATGGACGTATAATAATGTTAGTCTACCGTCTCAGATCCATTTGTTATCGTGTCTCCTAAAGCTCGTTATGCACTCCCTGTGCAACACGGGGGACATGCATAGATGTACCCAACGATGTAGTCTAGGAAATTATATATAAGTTGTGTCGATCGCCTCAGGGATACGTCTAGGGTGAATGTTAGCCGTGTACTCATAATACCAAAAGCGAAAAATATACCAAAAACCATATAGCTGCTTGGAGCACTGTAACGCGTGGGTATCCAATGCTACATACAAATAACCCAACATAGTTGTAGCCTAATCATATATAGCAACTGATCAATGTCTATCATGCTAGCCAACAAACTAAGTCTAACAGTCCCCTAGTCGTCACTAAAAAATATGGATCCAAAAAGGTATAATAATAAGGCCCCGATCACCGGAGTATGCATATCCTTAGTGTCCTGATGATCTACTATATACTGCTGTAGAGTAGGGAGGGTAACATGACTTCCTCTAACCGAGTCCGAGTCTAAACCCGGTAAATGATCGGAAAAACTATCAGCCTCCTCAAATGATGCATCAAAAGGAATAGGGACACGGTCGGGACGACCTACCTCTATGCTGGTGAGCATGTAAAAATCTAAAGGGGTCACCCTAACTCGAAATCAAGGAAATGAAAATTGTGTGTACTAAACCACCAATGTTCACTAAGAGCCTCGACTAGGCAACGGTCTACATATGCAAACCTAGGTAAATCTAAGAAGTCTCTGAATGGGGTCGCACGAAGCCTAAACAAAATTGGCTCTGATAAATGATCATAATATTGTGCCATACAACGTAATCAACTACCTGGCATGGCAACGCGTCGAACCTAAACATGTGATTATTTATTGAAAACATAAACTAATAATTATCATTCATGTACAGTAAATTGGTTGTCTATCTACATAATAATAAACAAAATGTATATCTGAGGCGTCGATATAGCCACAGTCGATCGAGGAGAAATAGTCGGAGGCAAGTCATGCAAAACCCTAAGTCTGTCAGCAGTAACGGTAGCGTTAGGCATTAAATGAGCTGGTCCAATATTGTTGTATGTCGAATATCGGACGATGCGTCTACTGATTTTCACCTGATGTACTAGCAGCATATCGATGTAATCATTAATAAAAAATTAAAAAGGAAAAGTTTATATCGTATAAAACTAAAATAATGGCCGGAAGTGCCTCATATAAGCGTAAATCTCATGCGTTTGTTCAACAAACGCCCAGGCATCGGGCGTATATTGAACAAAAGTCCACTCTTTTAAAGATGCGGGCATTTGTTCAAAAAACATGCGTTATTTTTAAATATATGGGGCATTTGTTCAATAAACATCTGATTACTGGGTGTTTATTAGACAAACGCATGTCCCCAAAAAAGTTGGGGAATCCCTAATTCCAACAATTCGTGGTGCGGAAAATCGAAAATCCACACCCCGAACTGTTGGAGTTGCTTTAACAAACTTTTGTCCATGCACATGCAAAGTGCAATGTAACACGAATACACACCTCCACACACACGTGTAGAAGAATATACACACTCAAACGTGCATACAGCAAAGATATACATGCACAACAAAACTCTTACATAAAAACACACGTAAGCAAACATACACACAAAGGATCCCAAGGCGCATGCGCACAGTCACAGTAACACACTTGCCCATTCTCGTAGAATAGAGCAATAAGCTACCCAAAGCACTGAAAATCTAAACATAAGATCACATATATGGTTATATATACAATACTCACACATATCTAAGTTCACATTTATGTCGCTACATACACACAGGAAAACATGCATGCGTACATACTTACAGTACACACCTTCCCTTTTGCACCCAGATTCAAGTAGTGCACCAGTTCACCTTGACTGGAGGATAGGTCGATCTCTACCAGCGTATGCCAAAGTAATTATAAGGATGTTGGAAAAACAAGTAATAACAAAATTGTGGATCCAACAAGTTTTAAGATACAAAACTAACTAGTGCTAAACATAGATACGTAAGAAGAATTAATGGGCTTAAACATAGATACGTGAGGATGTAACTTACCTCAGTACGACATTTTTCATTCTTACATCTACATATCTGCATATTTCACCAATTAAATAATGCCATTGCAGCCACTTCTTGGAAATTAATAGCAGTTGATTCAAACAAGGTATCTTCTTTCTTATGAATACCTGCACAAGATTGTACACTGATGAAATAAAAATTGCAAGCGATTGTTGGTGTACATCCATATCCAGACCCAACTTTTGAGAATTTATATTAAATTTTGTCGAATTTAAATTGAATTTTAGTGGATATTAGATTTAGGTTTCTAATTGAATTTATAAAGTCATATGACTTGAGGAAGAAGAAGGGTCTTGAGAAAGAGAACACTAAATATCACGATACACTAATTTGATTTTGGGCTAAGGGATAGTTGAGCTTAAGCTATGTTGTGAAATTGGCATTTTTTTGGAGGGAGCATGGGTCAGTTTGGTCCGTTTAGAGCTCAAACCATTACCAAACTGCAACAAACGATTAGTAAAATATGAAGACCATAACATTATATTTTACTACGGTCCGGTCTCGATTCGATTACAAACGCATTTGGTCCGGTTCAGTTCATTCCAGTTCGATTTTTAAATATATTTTTTGCACAAAGGCAATAGGTTTAATAAAAAATCCAAATTTGCTATTTTGGAACATCCAAATAGGCAACAAAATTGACGCACAGATAGCAACACCAATTTCAGACTATTGTCGAACCGATACAATCAACAATTATCACGGATCAAAGGATGCCGAAAATTGTCCGATTGATAGCAGCAGCACCTACAAATTAATGGTTATACTGAGAAATAACCAATTCTGATTATCTTACTGATATCGGGATGATTCTTCAAACTCGTTGAACTAGATAAAATTATAGATGAACTTGAGATAACACTAAATCTCCATTGATCGAGATGATGTCGAAAAGTTTGGTCTTACAATTTGTTGATTCACAATAAAATACTAATGTTGGGGAGGAATAGTTAGAACTACCAACAATGGAAGAAGACAAATTTTGATTACAGAATTAACTAACTATTAAATGGTTATAACCACCTATTTATAGTATGCTAAAAGTCAAACCCGATACCGGCACAATAGATACAAAGGTAACGACACCGAAACAAATTACAAAGCTATCCGTACTGGAACGAAAAAAATAAGGCTAAGCCGGAACCGACACTGAAATACCATGAAGCTTCTCCGAAACCATAAAACCGAAGCCACATAGGTTGAGCTGAAACATAAGCCAGCAAAACAGATTGCACCGATAGTGGTACCCAACAAGTTATATCAATACCATATTAACTCCTCTATTATTGAACTGAAATGAAACAGAGATAGTATATAACTAATACCCGACACAAACGATAATTGATGTCGAAACAACTATCACCGATACCAGTTAGTCCTGCGCTGTATCATCCTCCCATAGATGAAAAGAACCTGATCACAAATTCACAATAGTTTCTTCAACCAAATCATTCTCGTAGTGTGAATATGAATTGGTAACCTCAGTTGATAAGCGTTGGGGTTGATTTCTTACCATTCTTTAAAGGACCAATTTTTCTGGAAGCTAATTTTTTATAGGTACCAGTAGGAAATCGGTTTTTCGCCAGCACAGCCGACACAAAATCACCTTCCTGAAACTCGACATGTCTATGATTTGAGTCTGCGATTGGCTTGTATTTGTGATTTGCTTCAACCAGCCGTCCCTGCACCGCATGGTGGAGCTCCAGCAACCTCGAGACAAGATCAATGGATTTTTTTGCATTTTATCTTGTCGTAGCAATGGAGTTAATCTGAGGGTCCCTTCAAAATTATTAAATATACAAATATGAAAGGACTGAATCCGACACTGCAATCGATAACATGGTTATGGGCAAATTCAGCTTGGCATAACTTTGAATCCCAGCTTTTCAAATTTTCATTAACGAGGCTTCTCAACAAATTTCCCAAAGATCTACACACCACCTTCATTTGTCCATCCGTTTGTGGGTGATATGCACTACTAAATTTTAATTCCTTGCCAACCATTTCCCCAAACTGATCCAAAAGTGACTCAAGAGCCAAGTTTCAAGATCTGAAGCAATTGAATCCGGTAGTCCATGAAGATGATATATCTCCCGAATGTATAGTTAAGCCACATTCACTGCTTTTGTTGTTTTCTTGCAAGCAATAAAGTGAACCATCTTTGAAAATCGATCAACGACTATGTAAATGGAATCGTTGCCTCGCTGTGTTCTTGATAAACCCAAAACAAAATCCATGCTCACATCTACCCATGGTCGAGAAGGAACTGGAAATGGCATATACAATCCCTCTTTAATTGTCGTTCCCTTGGAACTTGACAAATGAGACACCTCTGCACAAACTTTTCAACTTCTCAACGCACCAAAGGCCAAAAATATGGATTCAAGAACAACTGCAGTGTACGGTCTCGAACTACATGCCCTTCATCTGAAGTTCTTTGATTATCTTTATTCAAGGACTACATTCTTGAATGCATAGTTGATTCCCTTTGAATAGAAAATCCTTCATCAATGAAAATTTTATTGCTACACCTTTCTTTATTTTGTCCAAAATCTTTGAGAAATAATTATCTGAAGTCAGTAGTTCTAAAAGCGATCAAATCCCAACACTTCAACCCTCATGGTTGTAAAAAGATTTCCCCTTTGGCTTAGAGCATCCGCTATTTTATTTGTAACTTCAGCATTATGCTTCACTACAAAGTAAAATATTGAAAATAGTAAGTCCATGACACATTTATAGCTGCCACTTTGTCTTGACCCTGGAGATGTTTTAAAGCTTCATGATCCATGTACAGAATGAATCCTTATGGACAAGATAATGTCTCCAATATTTGATGGCTTGAACCACAATATAAAACTCAACATCATAAGTGTTTTATCCCATCTTTTCCCTAGACAATTTCTCACTAAAATAAGTAATAGGTCTTCCATTCTAACTCAAAACTCCTCCAATCCCAACTTTTGAAGCAACGATATAAAGATCAAATGGTTGATGGAAGTCTATAAGTACCAGAATAAATGTCGAAGTTAACATATTCTTAATAAGCTCAAAAGCACGTTCTACCTTCTCAATCCACATAAACTGCTTTCCCTTCATGAAATCGATCATTGGAGCCATAATATTACTAAAATGCGTAATGAAACGCCTTTAAAAAGAAGCCAAACCATGTAAACTTCGAACTTGTGAGACAGTCTTCGGTTAGGGCCAATCTCTGGTTGCCGCAACTTTATTCTAATCAATTTGCAAACCTTCTTGTGAAATAATGTAACCCAACAACAACATAGTCGGAGACATGAATATACATTTCTTGGTTGCTGCATAGAATTTTCTCTGACGAAGAATGCTCAAAATTGCACGTAAGTGTTGTGGATGCTCGGGACTAGCACTATAGATGAGAATATCATCGAAGTACATAACCACAAACTTCCCGGTGTAAGGCCAGAATGTTTGGTTCATCTCTCTCATGAAAGTACGTGGCGCATTTGACAACCCGAAGGGAATAACAAGCTATTCATACAACCTTTCTCTAGTTTCGAAAGCAGTCTTCCACTAATCTCCCAGTCTGATTCTGATCTGATGATACCCACTCTTCACATCAATCTCCAAGAAAATAACTAACCCACTAATTAGATCTAGTAAATCATTCAGACATGGAATAGGGAAATGATATGTCACATTAATCTTGTTAAGAGCTCGGCTATCAGTGCACATTCTCCAAGTATCATCTTTTTTTGGTACTACTAATGCAGGAACAACATAAGGACTAAGGCTTTCCCGAACATGGCCTTTACTCGATAAATCCTCCACTTTTCATGGTAACTTCTCATATTTCCCAAGACTCATTATGTAATGCAGCCAATGAAGTAAAAAAACACCTGGTTCCAAATCAATTTGATGTTGGATGTATCTTAACAATGGTAGACCATTCAGAAGCTCTTTTGGAAACACATCTCCAAATTCACACAATAATAGCTTCACTGATTTGGGAATTTCATCACCTTTTGTAACATGGAATCCCACTAACAAATACATCTTGCCACCTTCTTTAACCTCTTCTATAAAGTAATTCATCGATAACAAAATGACAGTCTCGGTCTTCTTGGTAAGTTTAGACCTACTCTGATCACGCCTCTTAGGAACCAAGGTAATTTTAGTGCCTTCAAATATGAAGCTATAACTGTTTATGCACCCATCATGTTGTACAACCCTGTCATATTACTATGGCATCCCTAGCAAGTGGTGCCATACATCCATGTTCCCAATGTCACATTAAGTTTCATCTTTATACTAAAGACCAATTGAAATAAATACGAGTGCATGTTTAGAAACCGTTACCTTTCCTCTTTTCTTCAACCAGGCTAGCTTGTATGGTCGAAGAAGCTTTTCTGCCTTAATGCCAAGCTTCTGAACAACTTCATTTGAAATGATGTTATCATAGCTTCCTACATCAATCATGAATCAACAAATTTTTTCCAATATCGTGGATGTAGATCGGAAAATATTGCTTCGTAAACACTTAGATTTGTCGACATTCTTCATAGTTAGACAAACCCACCTCATCATCAAATTAAACCCTTCATCAGCAATTACAATTTCCTCTTTAACTTCGTCAAACCATGGTGGGTTTGAAAAATCCAACTCTTCTTTGTCGTTACTAGCTCCACCATTATCGGTTACCAAAATTCTCCTTCTTAGCTTCGGACATTCAGAAATTTGATGCCCTATTTCTTGGCAATTGAAACATTTCAAATTACTGCCTCCTTTTTCCTTAGCTAAGTCTGTAATGTTCAATTTACTGGTTGGAGAACCACTACCAACATTCTTGTTCTGACCGTTCGAAGACGTTAAACTACCCCCTCGAAGAACTTGCTTTTCTCATGCAAGAGCTCTCTGATGTGACTCAGCGACTGAAGCTAGAATAAAAATATTGACCATGTCTTGGATTTGATTTCGAAGTCCGCCAATATATCTCGTGGCCAACCATTCTTTGGTCTTGGATATGTCATTACGAGCAACAAGTTTAAATTTCTTCCGTAACAATTGAACGAGTTCCTTTTCATAAATTCTGCAACCGTTGATACATCAGCGATTGGTAGTTGTAAGTTAAATACATTGCTCTCATCATTTTCTTTATTTTCTCCCATGTCATCACCTTGGACTTACCCATCCTTGCTCGAGTCAATTTCGTTTGCTGCCACCAAAATGTGGCTCTGCCCCCTGAATCTAATAGCAACCAATTGAACCAAATGATTTTTCGGTACCCCTTTATACTCCAAAATTTCATTGACCGTGGAAATCCAATCTAGGAATTCTTCAACTTGCATACCGCCATTAAATTCTGGAATTTCCATTCTCATTCTCGCTTCCTTCCACTAATCCATCTCCTAAGTTTGAATTTGAAATCTCGTATCTCCATGATACTGGAATCGAGAGCTTCCATTACCTTCATCTTCTACAAACACATTCTCCGACATAGGTGCAGCTCTACTTCCCTGATTTCGAATCATTTCTAAAACCAATCTTTCAAGATTCTTAATACCTTCATAAAGTCTTGCATTAAGTCTTTGCTCCATTTGAGTTGCATCTTCCTGTCCCTAAACATCCACAACTTTTCGATTTCAATTTGCTCATCTTGGCAGTATGGTGATTTTAAACTACGAAGGAAATTGAACCGAGCTAGATCTAATACCAATTGACGTAACGATAGCAACATCAATTTCAGATTAATGTCGAACCAATACAATCACCAACTACCGTTGATCAAAGGATGCCGAAAATCGTTCGATCGATAGCAGCAATGTAAAGGCCCACAAATCTGTACTATTTGAGTTCACTAAAACAACATGCATCCAACCCGAATTGCACAGAAATACGAGTCATTAGGGTTAAAGAAATAGAAATAGAATGAAGATAGAACAAAAAAAATCAGAATCTCATAGCAGAAATGAATAAAATATAATATATATTGAATAACCTTTTGAAATACAAACAGTATTATATGTATATACCATATTAGAGTACAACATATATACATCACATCAGAAATAATTCTAAATAACTAACGGTGAAGCATCCTACCTCAAGCTCCTCCAAGTGTATCTGTAAAAGCCTAAAATACTTGACTACCCATACAAATTTGGGCAACCAAGAGTCTAGGGTAAAACAATTAGAATAAACTCTGGTTCAGTCATGGGACTGGTGTAAGTAAACTCCAACCATATTGTTTAACTTTGAAAAAAAAACTTTTGAAAGAAAAGGATAATAATAAGACTAGCCCACACTTTAACATGGACAGTTTTTACTTTACTATAACCCAAAACATTTTTGATATCAAAATCAGGAGATATTATAATAATGTCCAATCGAATAAATAACCATCTAGCAGAACTCTTGCATCTCACGCTCCACATACATAGTATAAAATCAAAAACCGCAGGGCGCTTATTGGAGATTGGATTCCAACTATGATAAGGTATGGGACCACCTCCTGATCAGTGTACTCTAGAGGGGATACACTGGCATTCAACAAGAACATTTTGCAACCCAACAACACACGACCAGTCACTCATTCAGATTGAGTAGACTGAATGTATTATCACCCACGGTTGTTGGCCATCCAACCGTAATCCGTAAGATAAAGAAGTGAAAGAAGAATAAATTAATTTTCTCTAGATCGATAATAATACACCCTACTTGGATATGACCCAAATAGCCATGTTGTCTGTCCGATTTTTGTCATTTCCCAGTTGTGAGGCTTGAGGCTATGTTTATCTTTTTAGAGCATCTGGCCACCATTCACTTTGAATGCCACATCGTCAAACCCGTCAAAACACTAGTTGATCTTCCCAAAATATTACGGCTATAAAAGGCTAAGAGAAACAAATTCCTCCACCACTAAACATAATACCTTGAAATAATCGTCTTATGTAATCTGTTAGGAATACTCTGTCAGACATTCATCCATACAAGTTGTCTTGGGTCTGGACAAACCGAAAGCACTATTCCATCAATCCATCTTAGGCAATTTCTACCTATGATTAACAGAACAACCCTTGCACTTTACCCCATCTTCAATTATTTTCAGAATATCTAATTCACAATGCCTATTCCTATACGGAGCAGTTTTTGGATAATAAATCCAACGGGTCTCCCTGTATTGACAACAATGGTCAAAAACCTCGATAGTCGGTTTTTTAACTATCGAAGAAAACCCAAACATCCATCCAACAATCACTGGCCCTTTTATATATTTCATTTATACGTTTGTTTCCTTATCGAATTCTATATATATCGATATATTGATTTCTAGTTATCAAAATTTCTTTAAAATATACTAACTCCTTAAATTTTCAAAATTTTTTACCAGCGTCTCCTTTGTACGGCTCAATCGCTGCAACTACAACTCGCCACTCTGGGTCTTTCCATTCAAAAAGAAAATCAAAAAGCCAAGCGGCTTGCCCAGTAGGCTCATAAAATCTCATATCAAATTTAAACATGTACCTTTTTATCGAGCACTACAAATATAATCTTCATTCTCTTCATTCCATACCTGCTAACCTATGGATATTCCCGTTTCCAATCTGTCTCAAATCATTCCAATCATTTTAACCCAATTTGTTAATTTATTTTCAAATTAGCTTATTTCACCCTTAATTTGAATCAATCATTTTTAAACACGTTATTATTTGTTTAAAAACAGGTCAAACTCAAAGTTCATGTTCGATTCCAAATACTGATCCAATTTTCATATTTGAATTTCCAATTTCAATTAACAAATTCAATTCACTTAAACTACGTTAAGTACGATCGAAAACTCATTAACCAATTTCCTTTAGTAATTAGTTAATATCATTCCTTAATCCAAAATTTGATTTTTATATCAAAAATCATTTCATTCAACTTGCTTAAGTTCATATTTATTTTATAACTCAAAACTGAATTTTCTAATCGAAATTCGGATTTTATTTACTCAAAACCCTTTAAATTTATTTAAATATATCATTATGGTTTATAAACGATTTTACAGTGACTTTTCTAAATTTGATTTTGATATAACTCAAAATCTATAAGATGAAATCTATATTTTTTCTCTTCCATTAGAAAATTATCATTCAATAGGTCCAAACGTTTCTTGTTTCATCAAATTATGACTTATGTTGAGTTTTATATACTCAATCGAAGTTCGAGTTGTTAAATTATGAACTACCGCACTGCGACAAGTTCGTTTTACTTAAATTAAATATAAATGCTTAAACTTCGTTTATAAATCGGTTCCACCTTCATTTTAATATAAATTAAGCTAGTTTTCCAAATCTAACTTGAAAACTCCGATTATCCAAAATTGTTGATTTTTTATTCAAATTCATAACTCGGTTATAAAATTATTCTCAACTCAATTTCTATATTAAATTCCAGTTTCCTTGCACATAAATTATTTTGTAAAAATTTGGTATAATCGAATTCAAGTTTTAAATTCCTTTTATGGAAGTGATCCATTAATTCACCATCCTTTGCCATTACAAATTTATATCATCCCTTGATAATAGTGAAGTTGAGACGACGTAAACTTCCCCAGTCCCCGAGGAGATGAAGGAGCCCGGATTGTTTTGAGAACACGACGCATCAGAACACAAACAATAGAACATTTCATTGCTATTACAACAATTTACATCAGAGTACAAGAATATCAGAGAATAAATAATATACAGTGAAAAATAATAACAGAGATTTAAAATACATACATTTCAAATGTATAGATACAATGCACAGCGGAAAATACATCAACTAGCACAACTGAAAGAAATACATGGATACAAAGCTTTTCGAATATAGCTCCAGCTGTAATCCAGGATCCTATGAAAAGAAATATTTGCGAAAACCAAAACTACCAGCTGCCCGTGTGGAAAATATGGGCACCCAGAGTTTAGGTAGAAACAATAAACTCCAAGTCAGTCATAGGACTGGTGTGAAAACTAAAATAGTCAAGAAATATGACATGGAATGGGTTTCCTCCTATGAATACTATAAAACAAAACTCGCCATGCTAAATAAAAGAAAAATGAAGCTATTATAAGACTCAGGTCCCATCACACAATGAAACGCAAGCTAGAGGATAGAGTTTTACCTTATAGTAGCCAAATATGCTTGGTACGCGAAATTTATCTTTTATTATTACTATAAGTGAAGAAATCAACTTTAAATATAAACGTATCAATCATAGACGGCATAGATACCATATATTATGTCGCCATACATAGGTTTACAACTAAAATTGAAAAATGTCGTATTGGAAGTTTGTATTTCCATCATGATGGCTGCTGATTCGAAAGATCTATTGCGTAGTGCAATACTCAACGGCTTACGTCCAGGGCATTGGAAAACACCGTAATGCACATCCGCTTTTTGGGGAAATTAAGTAACACTGCGGCTTACGTCCCGGCTAGAGAAAACACTGCTTACTCTACCCCTCTGGGAATCGGGAGGTGTGCTATGTCCCTTTGGGCGTGGAGCGACCACACTCAGCTCATCTCGGTCGACCGAATCCGTGACGATTCTAAAGGTGTCTATCCTCATCTCAAAATCATACTGATCGAACCATCAGTTCACCATCATATCGGTGTGTGAGGCTCGCGAATTAACGCTACAGAAAGCTGCGCTACTTAAAGTTGTGCTTTGATCGTCAACCACAAGGCTCTGCTTTTCTACAAAAGCCATGATCCATGCATCCCAACATGTCACATTGTCAATCCATACTATACCATTGATTTCTGCTAATATATAACCTCTTAGCTTGTATGTCTCTGAGAAGTGTGACACCCCACGTTCGTTAATGTCACTCACTAAGGGAATTCATTAAGTTCCGTGAGGCATTATAGGTAATCAGACACAGAATAATTACAAGACAGATATAAATAAGATAGCGGAGGAAATTTAATTTTTTTATTTCAATAAAAATACCATGGTCCACAATTTCAGAAGTCACAAAAACCATTACAATAAAATAACTTCTGTCTTGCATCATCAGAGTACATAAGTAAATAAAAAGCATAATCCCCCAAATGAAAGAGTTAAGCCATAGTTGAGACAAGAACTTGAGCCATACTTCAGAAGTAGCTCCTAGCAAGGTGATATCTGAATCCTGATTAAGCCTGGGTGTTTCCTCCCTGAGAACCTGGGGGGAAAGGAAGAAAGAACGAGAAACAAAAAGGGTCAGACATAAAGTCAGGTGTGTCTAGTTGCTTTTAGCCAGTAGATAAATAAAAGTAACATGATAGGCATATAAAGTGGATAAGAGAGAGATCACTACATAAATGGCAGGTGTGACAAGGTAAGACAGATAAGGTGTACATACCTCACTAATTATTACTCTGCACTATTACTAGTATATGCAAAAAGAGACAATCCCTCCAACTATAAGGTGGTAGACTTAGGTATACGTCCAAATGTATCATAACTACTACCTTGATCGATCGGCTCCCTAACCCTCGTAGATACCTTGTGCTGGCCCCACAGTAGGAGGTATAACTTCCTAAAGTGGCAACCCCTCGTCGCAACAATGTGCACAACCATATCTACAGGTGTCACGGTCATCTTATCCCCCTCTGCCCGGCTCATGCACGCACATGGCCCGGTCGGTTTGCGCCGTCCACACTGTCCTCCACGTTTGGATCTCTTACAATTAGTCAGTAAGCGTGCCCCTTATCCACCTAGTACGGAATACTTTGTTTGTTACCTACTCCGGGTTACTGACTAAAATGGGTCCCACACAATATGATACAAGCTCTCCCCTTTGTCTTGTATCCCCCACTAGGTTTTCATTGACTATGTATACCACTAAGTGTCTTTAATTACATAGCCTTATTTATTTCTACTGGTTATGCTTACCTACAGGTGTCTTTAATACATAACCCTATCACTTCTACAAGTTATGCATACCCTAAGAGGTGTCTTTGATTATATAACTTTATTATTTCCGCCGATTATGTATACCACTAGGTGTCTTTAATTACATAATCTTAATGGGTTAAGTTTGTGGGCCTATTACCCATCCCCAGTTCAGATTTACTTTAACCACCCCTCAACCATGTTTACTTAACCCCCAACTTAAACTTAAGTTCATACAATCCCTATGGATTAACTTAGGTTAAGTAGTCCAATTCTTTACCATGTCCATTTATGGTTTCATAATGGGCCAGACCTCCCACATTAGGCCTACAACATGTGGATGCCGGATATGCCAGTCAGGTCCTGGCAGACTTATTCCACAGTTGGGCCTAACCTCGTGTCATGGCCCAATTCGTACTTACGTACTTAGACATCCCACATTAGGTTCACCATTAGTGGCTCCTGGATATGCCTGTCGGGTCCGGGCAGACTTCCACCACTAATGGAACCTAACCTCGTGTCATAAGTACAATTACAATTCCTAATTGTAATTACTAGACATTCCATTTTTAATTAATTAATCAGTTAATTAATCCTTTCCTTTTATAGGTGTTTTGTCCAATAATTTTGAATTACATGTCCATAAATGTTCATATTCAAATTATGCCATTTTTAATTAATTTACCAATTAATTAATCCTTTCTTTTATAGGTGTCAATACCTACTTTGCCTAATAATTTGAATTACATGTCCATAAATGTTCATATTCAAATTATGCCATTTTTATCACTTTTTCCCCGTTCCTTAACTAGTGCCCTCACAAAATTGGCAACATGCTTAGGCTAGACAATAGCCTAGTCATAAACGATTATAGGGAAAATAATGGGAATATAGCTAAAATGATCATCTTGGCATAAATATAAACTTGTATGATAATAAGGTGAACATACATACTAGCATGGACATGAAATTGTCATCATAACAAGGTGGACATAAAACTGATGAACTATGATGTCACAATATCTAAATCAGCCATTTTAGATGTCCAATCGATTTAAATCTAACATGATAACATAGGGTGACAATTTAGATCACATAAAATAGATCTAACATGTTAACATAAGATGACAATTTAGATCACATAAAATAGATCTAACATGTATCATAAGGTTACAATTTAGATCACATAAAATAGATCTAACACGAATCATAAGGTGACAATTTTAGATCACATAGGATAAATCTAACATGAGTCATAAGGTGACAATTTTAGATCACATAGAATAGATCTAACAAGAATCATAAGGTGAAAATTTTAGATCACATGGGATAGATCTAACATGAATCATAAGGTGACAATTTTAGATCACATCGGATAGATCTAACATGAATCATAAGGTGACAATTTTAGATCACATAGAATAGATCTAACATGAATCATAAGATGACAATATTAGATCACATAGGATAGATCTAACATGAATCATAAGGTGACAATTTTAGGTCACATATGATAGATCTACATACATCCGCCTCATGGCATATCATAAAAGTTACAACCCAAGATCCATAATGATAACATAGTAGAACAATTGAATTGGATCCAAAGAAATAGATCTATCATGATATAGCGTAAGATCTAACAATAGCATAGATTCAAGGTTTGAAACATATCCAAATCACAGTCTTTCATTATTCACTATTATTTGTCTAAACCTAAAAGCAATTAGAACTCAATGTGATTGGATTGCTAAGATGATAGAAAAGGTGTTGAGTCTATGTTTGAATCTTAGAATTTGATATGCTTTAGAAGAAGATGAGAGATCCTAATTCAGTTCAGAATCCAGCAGAGTCCGGCCACCATTGTTTCTTTTAGGAGAAAACAAAGGATATGAGATATATTTACAGTTGCTGGGTTACAGGATTCGGATGCCACCTCGGCCCTAATGAAATTGGGCCAAGTCACTGGTCGTCACTCACTTGAAAAAGGCCCGAATACCCAAAAACTGTTCTAGGCGCACTTTATAGGTGCGCCAGTGCAAAATTGCCTTGGTGCACTTGGCAAGTGCGCCAGTTATATCTGGTTCTCATTTTCAACTTTCTATCATCCGTAACTTATTCATATGTTATCCGTTTTACGCAAAATAGGTGTCTATCCCGACCAGAATTTCGAGACGGATGTAACGACGTAATCAGTTTCCCTTAATTCTAGATATTAAATTAATTATTCTTTAATTTATCTTCTTTAATGTCGTTAAAAATTCGGAGTGTTACAAGAAGGGTGTTAAGCAAGAGAATAAATTCTCCGCCACCAAATAGATATATATATTTAGCAGAGATCAACGAATATAGCATAAAGGAATACAATGTCAGACACACCATCCATTTGCAAGTCCGTTCTGGGTCTGAACGAAACCGGAGGCACCTTATACCTCGTCCCATATGTCTAATACAGGAGAGAGGCCCTCGCACATCCGTACAATCCACAAGTATGTTCGGAAAACTACCACTATAACCTCTTCGTGGGAGCTACCCACATTCATGGCATCAATAGTAATCCATTCGATGTGAAGATCGTCAGTGTTCAACCACCGTCTTCAATATCTTCAACTTTTAGCCGTCGAAACAATTATTCAAAATCGGTTAAACCCGGTCTTTCCGAATAACTCGCGTATCTTATAATCGAGTGGTATAAAAGAACATCATATGCCTCATTCTGATCAGAATTTTCTTTTATTCAAATATTCTTTTCACAATTTAAACCAAATTAAGGTTTATCAAACTAGTCGGGATTATCGAGCCTTACCGAAGTAATCATTTATTTTATTTTCCCAATCTCAACCTATTAATCCCATGGAGCAAAACTGGTAGTACTCCATATCTAACACCCATGGTGTTATTGGTAAATTCAATTACCACTTAACGTTCAAATCTAATTAAGGATTTAACTATCGCATGAAGTAAAACTGGTGATACTCCATTTTTGAACACTTCTCTAATTTGGCAAATTTAATTACCACATTAACATTTCAGTCTAATTAAAGATTCTTAAAACTCCTCTTAGTTTTAATCTCCAAAAATCATTATTTAATGATTATTTTAGGAAATAAATCCTGTCTTTAACCGAGTTAAAGAACAAATGTTATTTAAAACACAGTTCACAATAAACCCCAAAATCATCTTCCATAAAATGGAATTTACACGGAAATCATAACAGCATATAATGGATATAAATTTCCATATCAGACTAATAATATAAATGGAATAATGGCAAAGCCTTTTAAATTCCATATATAATAACGGTCTTCCTTTACAGAAGCTCATCTCGATTATTACCAAATTGAATTCCATTCAATTCCAATTTAATATATTAAACTGGAAAACATTACTTTGGAAAATTCCATTAATCTTAATTAAAAGATTATAAATTCCAAATCATATCTTCACTGTTAATTGGGTTAAAGAACAAATGTTATTTAAAACACCATTCACGATAAACCCAAAAATTCCATTTTAATTCAATTCCAGTTAAATATGAATTAATTGGTAAACTTCACTAAATCTTAATTAAAAAATTTATTCTTTTCTCAACTGGGTTTAAGAACAGTATTATTTAAGACACCATTCACGACAAACCCAAAATCCAATTTGATGTCAAATACATGGCTCTGAATAAAAATTATATCGGCTTATATTCAATATCAAATTATGAAACCAACAAATATCGTATTGGGAATAACGATATCTGTATCTTCCAAATTCCTCAACAATATCCGTGTAATCATGGAATCCAATATCGAAATATTAAGAAGATTATTTCCATTCAAATCCATTCCAAACTATTCATTGGAAATTTCTGGTTATATTAAAACCATTTCTCGATCCAATTTATTATTTCTAAAAATCATTGGATTATTATTTTAATCATTAATTAGTTCATTTAGATAAAAATATATTTTTATCTTTTAGAAACTGGATTTTTTTCATCCAAAATCTTCCCAGATCAGTAATTATGATTTTACATAATTTTTCCATATTTTTAATAATTTTATTAAGGCACTTACAGTCGGTTTCCAATATCGGCCAACGAACTGCATCCATAGCGACCTTTTCCAAAATTGATTTGGACATATTTTAAAATCTAACCATTCAAATTGAAATCTCTTATATTCATTGGAAAGCTCTTTTCGATACGAACCCAAAGGTTCCGGTTTTAGGTGAGTCCGACAGTTGGATCTCCCGTTACATCAATTTGAAGTTAATGGTTGAAATTCGCGAACGGTCGATGCGCAACTCGTTCTATTCAAACCATTATATATATATATATATATTATCTATTTCCATTTAAAACGTATTTTATAAATAATTTATAAATTCGTTTTAAAAAAAGGATTCCAACTTCATTTTTAATTTTAAATCAAAATTGAATATTCCATATCATTACAATATTTAAATGATAATATTTTCAAAATATCATATTTTGAAATCAATCCTTTTCGATATTCATTATAAAATGAATAAAATCGACCGATAAATCCATTCGAGTTGAAATGGTGTTTAACAACCTGACTCGGCTTCATATATCCCAATATTTTCGTGTCCATCCAAAATCGGACATAAAAATCATAATTTAATTCTTCACTGAATATTATTTTAGAATATTCCTTTATATTCTGAATCGGAATGCGACTCAATCAATTGCCATATAATTTCAGTTATATGGATTTCATACATCGCATGTATTCAACAATAATGATAAATAATCACTCAACATTCAAACATCATCCATAGTGCATTCTACAACTGTATAAGCATTAAAATAAATAAATAATGCTTACCACAGTTTGTCAACCAATCGATTGACATACAACTAAATATTGGGATTAGTGTATGTCAAATATCATCCCAATACCCGTGTGGGGTTTCAAACAACAACAATCGATTCAAATTAATCATTAGTTAAAAATTTTAACCAATTCTAATTTGATTCGGATTATTTTTCTAATTAGCCAATTTTCACTATTTAAATTATAAATGGATATATATAATTTAATTTCAACAACCACAAAGTGTCTATCCACATTGTTTGAAATACGAATGTCGTATATTGAAACAACGCTTCTTATGCAGATGAGTCGTGAATATTTCTGTGTTGAACTCAAGCAATGTCACATACAAAACATAAAAATCAACACTGGAAATTCATATATTTTTAGTTATAAAATAAATAAATAAATAAATGTACAAATATTTTAGTGAGAGGATTCTCATTTTGGTTTCCACTCCGTCAGTCTTTAACGAAGGATTGTTTTAACAAAATTAAACCAGACGTTTAATTATGTTAAAAACTGCAACTGCTTCTGTTTCCATTTTGGTCAGTTCCATGTTGTAGTGCTCGACTCCACAATCGCAACGCAACTGAAGTCGTTCAATTCTGATAAGATTTGAATGAGTTATGAGATTTTATACGTTTAATTACATTAACCAATTTTTGAAAATAATTAAATAAAACTAATGCACTAATCACCGTAATTAACTTTAATTATATGGTTTAGGGTTTTAAACCCGTCTTCCTCCTGCTTCGACTTACAGAAACCATCATCGAAAATAAACTTCCACCGCCCCTCCCTCCTCAAGTGACCGGAAATCCATCGCCACCTACCCCAACGTCTGCCTTAACCTCACCTTCCACCGCTTCGAACACCGTGAAGCTCGGAACCCCCAACTCCCCTAAACCTCGTTCGAATATAGAGCCAATGAGCTCAAAACAGAATGATTTATACCACCATATTTCATCATCCCCGTATAATAGTAAAGCCCTCGTCAAGCTATTGAATTTATGTTTTATGAGCAATTGAAATTGCTTTGCGAATTTGAATAAAATTAGGGGAGAACGAGGGAGTTCCACGACCATTGAATTAGGAAACGGCGGCGCTGGAAATAATAAGGGATTAGGGTTTGGGATTTATAAATATATATATATACATATATTATTTTAATCTGTAAATTACTTGTTTAATGTCACGAACTCCCAAAAAAACACAAAGACTGTCATTTCTAACCAAATACCCCTATTCTGGACACAATGGAATATGTTTCGTAAGTCAATACGATTGTTTCGATCAGTTTTTGTCAAAATTAAAATATAAATTAATATAATGGTCAATATTAAATTCCAACATTGTGACACCAGACGTCCGTTAATGTCACTCACAAAGGGAATGCATTAAGTTTTGTGGAGCATTATAAGTAAACAGAACGGAATATTACAAGACAAAAAAAGTAGTACTTGAAAATTTTATAAGTTTATTGCAACGGAAACAGAAATAAGTTTGATTACATTTCCAAATACCAAAAATCAAGTACATAATATCAGTCTTGTACAAAACTTTCGGAGTACATAATTTTAAAGCCATAATCCCCAACAGAAAAATGCCATATGCTGAATCAAAGGCAAGCAACACACCTTTCAACTTCAAGCTGGAAGAAAGAGATATCTGAACTAAGCTTGAGTATTTCCTCCCTAAGAACCTTGGGGGAAACAGAAGAAAAGAGGGGAAACAAACTAGGTCAGACATAAGTCCGGTGAGTCCAGTGACTTTAACAATATAAACATTAAAGTAACAGGATAAGAACATAAATTGGAAAGCAAGAAATGACTGTAGAATAAATAGGCATGACAAAGCAGACAAGATGAACAAGATATAACATTGATTGTGCTTCTAATCACTACAGGATAATTACTACACTACCCCAATGCTAGTAACACCGTATCATTACTAGTTACACCGCATCTTTACTAGTCGCATACTAAAAGTTGACCCCTTTTACTAATCAACATAATGGTAGTTTCGTGTACTCCTAGCTGCTATCGTAGGTGCCCCTTTTTGCTCCTACCCCAACGAGTTGTACCCACTACCTTCCTCGTTCGATCGGCTCCCTAACTCTCATGTATTTATTACTTGTGTCATTTGACCTCGCTTGTATGTATTCATTACTTGTGTCATTCGGCCCCGCTTGTATGTAGATACCTGTGTTGGCCCCATCATGGGGTGTATCAATTCCCATGATGGAAACCCGACACGATTCAAGATGCACAGTGTATACTACTGATGCCCAGTGCCTGCTTTTTCTACTCTGGAGCACTTGCACGCCCATACTCCGTCGGAACCTACACTGCTGCACCACTCGCCCCTATTTTGACCGCTTATAATCAGCCCAGTAATCATGCCCCACCCTGCCTAGCTCAGGGTACCATGATACATCTATGTGGGTTACTGCTGAAATGGGTCCCCGTTACTAGGGTTTCCTAATCAACATGTTATAATGGTTAAGTGTTCTAAATTTAACTTAACCCCACCCATTTTCTTAATTAACATGTTGTACTGGTTAATTGTTGCCTATTCATATGTTACTTAACCTTCTCAATGATTCATGCATGTTTATTTAACGGCTAAGTTTGTGGGCCTATATATACTAATATTACCCACTTACCCAAGATTTACTTAACCCTTCCCCTTATCAAGTCCATATGTATTATTGGTTAAGCTTGCCTTAACCCTATCCACTTTGTTCATGTAATATTGGTTAAGTTGTCTTCTTGTCTATGTTATGTGACACCCCACGTCCATTAATGTCACTCACAAAGGGAATGCATTAACTTCTGTGGAGCGTTTTAAGTGTGTATAGAACATAAACTTAACAACAAGATAGATATAAAATAGTACTTAAAATTTTAAAACTTCATTCATTGCAGCGGTTAACAAATAAGTTTGATTACATCATCAAAAACCAAAGACTAGAGTCAAGTACATAATATCCATCTTGACTAAATCAGAGTACATAAAATGAAAGACATAACCCCAATATAAAATAGCCAAAAATAAGATAGGCTGAACTTTTACTTCAGCGATCCAAGCAACTTCCCAAGAAAGAGATAAAGTTGTCCAAATCAAGCTCCACTAGTACTAGTCCCACCCTGAGCACCTGGGAGGGAAGGAAGAAAAGAGGTGGAAACAAATGGGGTCAGACATAAAGTCCGGCGAGTGCAATAACTTTAACAATATAATCATTAAGTAACTAAGATAAGGCATAAGCTGGAAAATAAGGAAATGACTGTGAACAAATGGGTATGACAAAGCAAATAAAGGAAATCAGATGAACAAAGATAACGATAAAGGCGTACCTAATCACTATAAGATAATTACTACACTGCACCACACCAAACACCCTAAAAGTTGATCCCGTCTACAGAACTTTAATAATGATAATGGTTGTTTCGTGTACCCCTAGCTGCCTTCATAGATGTCGTCTACCCTATCTCCACTAGGTGTACCCACTACCCCCATTCGATCGGCTCCCTAACTCGTAGATACCCGTGTTGGCGCCACAGTGGGGTGTATCACTCCCCAAAGTGGCAACTGATACCACCAAGAATGCACGGCTTATACCTACACGATGAAACAACGTCTTACCTACCAGCCCGGGCCCACACACGCACATGACCCCGTTGGACTTGTGTTGCCACCGCTAACCCGTTTTGTCCTCTTACAATCAAACTCAGTACGCGTGTCCCGTCCTCGACTTGGGTCGAACCCACAAAGATACTTAATGGGTTACTGGTTTGAAAAGGGCCCCATGCATGAAACAAGCTTTCCACCTATCTTGGTCCCCTCTAAGGATTCCCCCCTTAAACCCATTCTTATTCATGTCTTCTTACATGTTTCAATCTTGGTTAAGTGCATCTAATCGTATTTCACATGCCAACCAAGGCACCCACTTGATTTCACATGCCACTCAAGGCACCCACTTAACCCCCTCATGTCCCACCACATGTTTATTTGTTTAAGTGTTTCTTAATTCATTAACACCATAACCTTGTAAAGACCTCCCACATTAGACTGGCATTTGTGGCAGCTGGATTTGCCGGGCGGGTCCGGGCTGTCTTACACCACAAACGATCCTAACCTCGTGTCTTTACAATTGTTACGTATTTAATTCGTGCCTTTGACCTCTCACATTAGACTGGCATTTGTGGCTGCTGGATTTGCCGGGCGGGTCCAGGCAGTCTTACACCACAAACGAGTCTAACCTCGTGTCATAAGCGGTTTATTATTACACATCTTTATTTAACCCCAAAGTGGATTAATATCCCTATTCAAAATTTGTAAATAAATTCCAAATATACTTATGTCCATAATTGTCTCAATTATGTCCATAAATGCCAATTTTTCCAATTAATGTCTTTAATTAATTTTATGCCTTTTTCAAGGCCTTTATGCGAATTCTCAATATGTGTATATTCAATATTATCCCCATCATCCCCACGTTGTTCATTTGTTTATCATGACATATATGTATATTAGACTAGCAATTTGTCTAGCACATAAAAGGGAAGAAACATCGCAAATTTGCATAACACACAAAATGGATCTAATCTTGCAAATAAGGATTACAACATAACTTGCATAAACTTTGTATTGTCATGAATCTAAACATAGGCCTAAAGGTGTGAACTTGCATATATATAATATAGTTTTTCACCTAAAACTTGCATATATGAATATAGTTTTTCATCCAAAACTTGCATAGGCCATAGTCACAACTTGCATAAAATTATGTATGTCATATATCTAAATATAAAGGGGTAAACTTGCATTTATGTGAATCCAATTCCTACCTAAACTTGCATATAGTCACTTTATTTGGTTCACATGTAAACTTGTGCACAATTCATATAGAAACTAGCATATAATCTACACCCAAACTTGCATATAGAATGATGTCAAACATGAATCAAGTTGAACATAGGTGATTGGGCATATACAAAAGAATCTACAACAAAACTGTTATTATAAACAACTATCATATATTCACAAAATACCACAATTTCCAATGTTTCACAAACATAGCCATATAACCCAATTTATATCTCAACCCAATTAACTTGTTAATTATCTTATTAAAGAAATTGAACTCACAACTCAAAGAAGGTCTTGAGTTCTGGAATCTGAGTTCTGAAATTGGTTTAGCTCGCCTTTGAAGAAGACAAATTCGTTGTTGTTGTTGTTATAAATTTGAGTTGAATTGAGTTGATTAGCTTCACATTCCCTTTAGTTGGTGGCGGCTAATCTAGGTTGCAAGGTGATAGCATGACGTCCATGGTTCTAATTTTTTATTTGGTTTTAGGGTTTGAGTCTACATGTGTTTATATAGATTTCAGGATTAATTTAGGCCATCCGATCAACCTAGAATCAATCAAGACCATTCAGACCAGATCAGAACTATCCAAGAACCCTAGTGACTCAGCAGCAAGTCATAAAATCGTCATCTTTCATATCTGCCCGGGGGGGCAGGTCGACCCCCAGGTCGACCCCTAGGTCGACCCCCAGGTCGACCTGTATGGGGGAGGTCGACACTAGGGTCGACCCCCTGGTCGACCTGGGTCCTGGGCGGGAATTTTCCCGCCCAGCCCTCTTCTGACTTCTGATTTGAATTTGAATCTGTTTTCGAGCTGTTTGAATTTATTTGAATTTTCTGGAAACTTCCGACAGCCATAACTTCTTCATACGAAATCCAATTTACGCAAACTCGGACTCTATCTCAACCAGAATTCCGAGATGAACATAATGGCGTAACCCGTTTCCCTTGATTCTCACATTTAAAATTATCTATTCTTTAATTTGTTAACTTTAATATTTAAATTTACGGGGTGTTACATGTTAACTTAACCCACCCACCTAACATGTTATATTGGCTAAGTGTCGCCTGTTCATATGTTACTTAACCTTTCCATTCTTAGCATGTCTATTCCTTAGCTTTAATTTATTAATTAAAGCACCAACCTCTCACATTAGAACCGTTGTTTGTGGTTGCTAGATGTGTCGGGCGGTTCTGCGCAGACTTCTACCGCAAACTCATTCTAACCTCGAGTTTTTGGGCTTAATGCGCTAAACTCTCACATTACATCTATGTTGTTACGGTCGCTGGACGTGCCGGGCGGTTCCGGGCAGTCTTACACTGCAACTCAATCTAACCTTGGGTTAGGCACGTTCATCTTTTAGCTAATTTACATATTTACCATTTATGTCCAAGTTTATATGTAAATTATCCATAATTATGGTCAATTCAAGTTATGCCACATTTTCTAGTTATGCCCAAGATTAATTATATGATTACAACGCCTTTTTACGCCAATTACATAATATTCAACCTTTACCTAAACTTTTCCCCAACGTTCCCACGTCGTTCGTGCGTATAGTTCATGTGATATGTTAGGCTCGCAATTAGCCCAACTCATAAAAAAGGAAAAAGGGAAGAAACACATGACATCATAACTGGCATATACAATATAGATCTAAGACGGCATAAATCTAGTAAACATACAAAAATAGATCCAATCAACATATTTAGTGCGAACTAGCATGGATCTAAACATAAACTTGCACGGATTTAAACATATGAACATATAATTCTAAACATATGGACTGATATGAATTTAATCATATAAACATGTAGATCTAAACATATGAACATATAGTTCTAAACATATGGACTGATATGGATCTAATTATATAAACATGTAGATCTAAACATATGAACATATAGTTCTAAACATATGGACTGATATGGATCAAATCATATAAACATGTAGATCTAAACATATGAACATATAAAATATTATCTTACATATATGAACATGACTTGCATATAATCCTTCATAACTTGCATGGATCGAGCAAACTTGCATACATAACTTGCATATGTAATTAGGCATATGAATTAACATAGAACATAACTTGCATATGATGAATCAAATCAAGCATAAATCAAAACATAGTTTGCAAAGACATAAACTTTATATGATTTACAAACATTTTCATATAGTCCAATTCATAACTCATCACAATTACGTTTAAACAATTATCTTGTGAAAGTAACTGCACTCACAGAAAACGGATCTTGAATTCCGGGATCTGATTTCTGAAGTTGCTAAGCTAATCCGTTGATGTAGAAGTTGATTCGTTCGTTGTTGTTCTAGAATTCCTTTTCGCAATTCCTAGGCTTTGAATCTCTTATCTTCTTACCTCTTTTTTTTTTAGAATTTGATTTTTTATGGTGGCGCCTAGGTTAGTTTGTAGATGAATAACATGACGGCATCATAGTTTAGGGTCGTGAGGTCTAGGGTTGAGGTTTGGGGTGATTATATAGAAGTTTAGGATTAATATGGGCCTTTAGATCAACCTAGGAGTCATCAAAGCCATCCAAACCCAAGAGATCCAACCAGAAAATGGCACCTATGCCCTAACATCTCAGAAAATCGTCACTATCCAGATCAGCTCGTTGGAGTCGACCCCTACAGGGGGGTCGACACCTGTGTCGACACCCCTGGTGGGTGTCGACACCCTATGGCAGGACTTTTCCCACCCAGCCTTCTCTGTAGATTTGAATTTCGAACTCGATTTGTTTAATTATTAATTTAATTTAATTTCTGCTTAAACTTGATAACTTCTTCATATGGAGTCCGATTCACGCAAACTCGGACTCTATCTCAAGAAAAATTCTGATATGAACGCAATGGCGTAACCCGTTTCACCCAATTCTTCTTTTAAAGATTAATTATTCTTTAATTATATCTTACGTCCCATTTTAAAATTACGGGGTGTTACATTCCCCCATACTTAAAGGATTTCGTCCCCGAAATCTTCAAGTCAAGAAGAATGTGTATCCTACCATCCAACAGCCATCTACTCAACCATTCAATCACAGGCATCCATTGTCCTTAAAGAGGTTTCTAATGCTTTCATGATCATATGCATAGTGTGTGTATATGTCCTTATCTAATGCAAAATCAGGCGGTCTACTGATTCAGTTGACCTCCTTGATGTGAATCATGTCGGTGCCATGAGTCCATCATGTATGCAATTATTCCTAATCGTACTTTATAACTTGTACATGAGTGCACAATCATTCATAAAATGCAACATCTATATGATAACACATCAAGTTTCAGTCCATATACAAATACATATATGCATATGCAATATGAAAGTGACTGAGCCGATCTAGTGTCTAATGTGTGTGTAAATGCATCCACGAGCAAACACTTGCATCCACCAAACATAACATGTCTCAAACACATGTTTACAACCATAGGATCTTCCTACCTAAAGATCAAGAATGTAATCGAGAGGATGCACTAAATGATAGGACAAGTCTAAACAAAGTGATAGAAAAAGGAGAAATTAAGAGTATACCCTTAGAAATGAAAGGGTACAGCGTACGCATCTTGTCTCCCGTCTCCCAAGTCGCGTCTCCTTGATCATCTCGTCATTGGATTTTAGCCAACTTGACCTCTCGGTTGCGTAACTACTTGATCTCCGATCCAAGGATGCATGTAGGAGCTCGTCTAATCGTGGCATCTTGCTCCACTTCCACTTCTCTAAGCATGCTCGTCTCCACTATTTCTACGGTATCATGTAAACACTTCCTCACATGCGACACGTGAAACATGTCATGAACACCACTAAGCTTTTTCAGCAACTTCACTCTGTCGTCTGTCCAATTCTTTCTGTAATGGGAGATTGCCCTACGAACCTTGGTGCTAATTTCCCTACACTCCCCAAAGCGAACTACGTTCCTCCACGGTGACACTTTAATGAAAACCATGTCTCCATCATCGAACTCAAGGTTGGTTCGTCTCTTGTCAGCGTTTGACTTTTGTAGGCCCGGTGCCATCTTCATTCATCTTCGAATCAAGTCTATCTCCTCAGAAATTTCCCTAACCATATCTGGCCTAAGTAAAATCTTATTCGTAGATTCCCACCAACAAGTTGGTGATCGACACGGTCGTCCATAAAAACCCTAATACTAGCTTAATAACTCTGTTATAAGCGAACTCCACAAATGGAAAGTGCTCTTCTCATGTCCTCCAAAATCTAGGATGCATAACCTCAAAAGATCTTCAAGGATTTTATTCACCCTTTCTGTCTGTTCATCCGTCTGTGGACGATACACGATGCTCAATCATAACTGTGTACCTACTGCCTTTTGCATATCACCTTTTCCTCTTGCATCGAAAATTGCTCCAAGCCCTGCCTCGCAAGTACCAGTATATACTGTGAACGGTTTGCTCCCACCTAACAAAGTCAAAACTGGGGCTTATACCTTCGTAAAGCCCTTAACGAACTTCCTATAGTAGCCTGCTAACCCTAGTAAAATTCTTACTTCCATTGCTTTTCTAGGAACCTTCCAATCTTGGATTGCCACCACCTTTGTAGGATCCACTGCTATCCCTTCCTTAGAGACCACGTGTCCTAAGAACCTCACTTCTTTCCTCCAAAAATGACATTTGGATAACTTAACTTTGAGTTGATGTGCTCTAGGGTATCTAAGATTTCCCTAAGATGTAAGGCATACTCTCCCTCGCTTCTAGAGAAAAACAAAATACTATCCATAAAGACTACCACAAACTTGTTAGGAACTCTCTAAACACCCTACTCATCAAGTCTACGAAATATGTGGGTGCATTCGTAAAACCAAAAAAAAAGTATGATGAGCCCTTCGAAGAAACCGTTAGGAGTCCTAAAAGTAGTCTTATCTATGCTATCCTCAGCTACCCTCAACTGGTGAAATTCTGTAGCTAAGTCCAACTGCGAGAAAACCGAAGCACCAGCTAACTGATAGAACAAATCATCTATCCTCGGCAATGGGTGTCTATTCTTCTTCGTGAGCATGTTCGACTCCCAATAGTCCACGCACAATCTAAGCGAACCATCAATCTTCGTAGCAAAAACAATTTGAGCACCCCATTCCGAAATTCTTCTTCTTATGAACCCTTTCTCAAGTAGCTCCCCTACTTGTTTATTGAGTTCCCTCCTCTCTCTCTCTCTCGGAGCCATGTGGCGCACTGGCAATGCATCTAGCTTTTCATTATCTACAAAGTATATTTGGAGGTCTATCTCGCGCCTTGGGGGTAGACCCTGTACCTCATCAATGATGTCACCATACTCACGGACTACACGAACAGATTTCAAATCATCGATGAATGCGTCAAGAGATTCTAGATAGTTAAGCATCACTGAACCCCTAGGGTCACAAGAAATATCAAGGGTCTTTCCACAACGAGTCAATAGCCTAACTACCCTCTTTTCATAGCCTTGGACGGCACCATGCCTGGCTAGCCAATCCATCCCTAGAATCAAGCCATAGCCCGTGAAACCAGGAACTAAGGCGTTGCATTGAAACCCAATGCCCAAGATAGACACTCTCAAAACCCGACAAACCATAGATAAGTGAGTCGAACCACCAATAGGATTTGAGACTACAGTGGGATCCATAACTAGACTAGTATTTAGGTGCAATGTTTCAACTAACGAAGAAGATACAAACGATTGCGAAGCGCAAGAGTCAAACAAAGTTCGAACAGGATGACTGAAAAAGGAAAATCAAACTTTCAACAGAAATGCTTCTGTCTCTCTCCTGTCCTGGTGCCATGAGAGCACGAACCTGTCCTCCAGAAGTAGGTCCTGTCCTCTATCCATGCCCTTGTCCTTACCTCCTTAGGTAATCTTAAATCATATGTCCTGCCTCGCCGCAATGGTAACAACCATGCTTCTTCTTCTTCCTACGGTGCTTAAGTATATGGTCCGTTATACCATAATAAAGACACCTTCTTTTGTTACGGGGGTTAATTATTCTTTCCACTTTCTCCTTTACCTTCTTCGTGGATTAAAGCCATATCAACAAATTCCTCATCCTTGGGTTGTGTTCCTCAGCCTAAACTTCCTCATCGACCAAGCAGTTATTTGAACTTTCCTTCCATTGTCTATCTCTAAGATACCAAACGATTCCTTCACTTCCTTGAGCCAATTTATAGCCCCGACAAACGTCTCAGTCCCATGAAAAGGTTTTCTGCCCATCGCACCGAAGTCCTTCCATATCTTAGGAAAGGCATCTAAACACGGAGAAAGAGACTCAAGAAGGAAAAAGGAAGAAATTCGAAATAAAGAATTGAAAGATAGATATATGGCTTTTGGGGATTATGTTTTTCACAGTAAATCTTTCTCTTGAAAACTCCTTCTTTGAAACATGTTTTTGAAAATAATACTTTTGAAAACGGTTTTCAAAATCTTTTATCTGTTCTGGTAACCTTCAGCTCTTAGCCCACGTGTAACACCACACGTCCGTTAATGTCACTCACAAAGGGAATGCATTAAGTTTTTTTTGGAGCATTATAAGTAAACAGAATGGAATATTACAAGATAGAAAAAGTAGTACTTAAAATTTTTATACCTTTATTGCAGCGGAAAAAGAAATAAGTTTGATTACATTTCCAAATACCAAAAATTAAGTACATAATATCAGTCTTGTACAAAACCTTCAGGGTACATAATTTTAAAGCCATAATCCCAAACAGAAAAATGCCATACACTGAATCAAAGCCAAGCAATACACCTTTCAACTTCAAGCTGGAAGAAAGATATATCTGAACCAAGCTTGAGTATTTCCTCCCTAAGAACCTGGAGGGGGGAACGGAAGAAAAGAGGCGAAACAAACTAGGTCAGACATAAGTCTGGTGAGTCCAGTGACTTTAACAATATAAACATTAAAGTAATAGGATAAGAACATAAATTGGAAAGCAAGAAATGACTGTAGAATAAACAGGCATGACAATGTAGACAAGATGAACAAGATATAATGTTGATTGCGCTTCTAATCACTACAGGATAATTACTACACTGCACCAATGCTAGTAACACCGTATCATTACTAGTTACACCGCACCTTTACTAGTCCCATACTAAAAGTTGATCCCTCTTACTAATAATGATAACAGTAGTTTCGTGTACTCCTATCAGCTATCGTAGGTGCCCCTTTTTGCTCCTACCACCACGACTTGTACCCACTACCTTCCTCTTCGATCGGCTCCCTAACTCGCATGTATTTAATACTTGTGTCATTTGACCTCATTGTATGTATTCATTACTTGTGTCATTCGGCCCCGCTTATATGTAGATACCTGTGCTGGCCCCATCATAGGGTGTATCAATTCCCATGATGGCAACCCGACACGATTCAAGATGCACAGTGTATACTACTGATGCCCAGTGCCAGCTTTTTCCACTCCGGAGCACTTGCACGCCCATACTCCGTCGGAACCTACACTACTGCACCACTCGCCCCTATTTTGACCGCTTATAATCATCCCAGTAATCGTGCTCCAACCCGTCTAGCTCAGGGTACCATGATACATCTATGTGGGTTACTGCTGAAATTGGTCCCTATTACTAGGGTTTCCTAATCGACATGTTATAATGGTTTAGTGTTCTCAGTTTAACTTAACCCCACCCATTTGCTTAATTAACTTGTTGTACTAGTTAAGTGTTTCCTATTCATATGTTACTTAACCTTCTCACTGATTCACGCATGTTTATTTAACGGTTAAGTTTGTGGGCCTATATATACTTATATTACCTACTTACCAAAGATTTACTTAACCCTTCCCCTTATCAAGTCCATGTGTATTATTGGTTAAGCTTGCCTTAACCCTATCCACTTTGTTCATGTAATATTAGTTAAGTTGTCTTCTTGTCCATGTTAACTTAACCCACCTACCGGGCAGACTTCTACCGCAAACTCATTCTAACCTCGGGTTTTGGGCTTAATGCGCTAACCTCTCACATTAGATCTATGTTGTTGCGGTCGTTGGATGTGCCGAGCAGTTCCGGGCAATCTTACACCTCAACTCAATCTAACCTCGGGTTAGGCACGTTCATCTTTTAGCCAATTTACATATTTACCATTCATATCAAAGTTTATATGTAAATTATCCATAAGTGTGGTCAATTCAAGTTGTGCCACATTTTCTAGTTATGCCCAAAATTAATTATATGATTACAACCCCTTTTTATGCCAATTACATAATATTCAACCTTTACCTAAACTTTTCCCCAACGTTCCCATGTCGTTCGTGCGTATAGTTCATGTGATATGTTAGGCTCGCAATTAGCCCAACTCATAAAAAAAAGGAAAAAGGGAAGAAACACATGACACCATAACGGGCATATACAATATAGATCTAAGACGACATAAATTTAGTATACATACAAAAATAGATCCAATCAACATATTGAGTGCGAACTAGAATGAATCTAAACATAAACTTACACGGATTTAAACATATGAACATATAATTCTAAACATATGGATTGATATGGATCTAATCATATAAACATGTAGATCTAAACATATGAACATACAGTTCTAAACATATGGACTGATATGGATCTAATCATATAAACATGTAGATCTAAACATATGAACATATAAAATATGATCTTACATATATGAACATGACTTGCATATAATCTTTCATAGCTTGCATAGATCGAGCAAACTTGCATACATAACTTGCATATGTAATTAGGCATATGAATTAACATAGAACATAACTTGCATATAATGAATCAAATCAAGCATAAATCAAAACATAGTTTGCAAAGACATAAACTTAATATGATTTACAAACATTTTCATACAGTCAAATTCATAACTCATTACAATTACGTTTAAACAATTTTCTTGTGAAAGTAACTGCACTCACAGAAAATGAATCTTGAATTCTGGGATCTGATTTCTGAAGTTGCTAAGCTAATCCGTTGATGCAGGCGTTGATTCGTTCGTTGTTCTTCTAGAATTCCTTTTCGCAATTCCTAGGCTTTGAATCTCTTATCTTCTTATCTTTTTTCTGGAATTTGATTTGTTATGGTGGAGGCTAGGTTAGTTTGTAGATGAATAGCATGACGGCATCATAGTTTAGGGTTGTAAGGTCTAGGGTTGAGGTTTGGGGTGATTATATAGAAGTTTAGGATTAATATGGGACTTTAGATCAAACTAGGAGTCATCAAAGCCATCCAAACCCAAGAGAACCAACCAGAACATGACACTTATGCCCTAGCACCTCAAAAAATCGTCACTGTCCAGATCAGCTCGCTGGAGTCGACCCCTACAGGGGGTCGACACATATGTCGACACCCTAATAGGGGGTCGACACTCTAAGGCAGGACTTTTCCCGCCCAACATTCTCTGCAGATTTGAATTTCGAACTCGATTTATTTAATTATTAATTCAATTTAATTTCTGCTTAAACTTGATAACTTCTTCATATGGAGTCTGATTCATGCAAACTCGGACTCTATCTCAAGCAGAATTCCGAGCCGAACGCAATGGCATAACATGTTTCACCCAATTCTTCTTTTAAAGAATAATTATTCCTTAATTATCTCTTATGTTCCATTTTAAAATTACGGGGTGTTACAAACGTACATTTTAAGTTACTGGGGCCACATACTAACTCCAAAAATTATGGAAATTTAAATCTAGCTATGTTTTGACGATACGGCCCTACCAAAATTAATTTCTACGAATTTGGAGGCTGTTTGAAAAATGGTCTTTTTCTGATCAATTAAGTTTAAACTGAAATTTGAACACGTATTTAAATTCACTGCGCTCACATTTTAATTCCATAAATTATGAAAATTTAAACCTGACTATAATTTGACATTATGGATCCAACAAAAGAAGTTTCGTCGAAAACGAAGGTCGTTCGCAAATTGGCAATTTTTAAGGGCTATATATTATTTAAAATATATATAAATTCCATAGCAATTATTCTAAATTTTAATCTGGACATAACTTTCAATTTATATTATGAAATCTGAATTTTTCACATTCGTTAGAAAGATATAATTAAACAGATTCAAATGTTTCTTGTTTTACTGGAATCCGATTTATTTTGAATCTTATACATTCAATTGAAGTTAAAAATCGAATTTTTAAACTACCGTACCATTTCGAGTTTGTTTTAATTAAATTATAAATTCATACGTTCTAACTTCGATTTAAATAAATTTTAAATCATTAATTCTCAAAATAAATCATTTTAAATATTAAGAATCCATTAAAATAGCTAAATAAAAAATTTAAATTGGTTCAGAATTTCCGGGTTGTTACAAAAGTCGTTCAAGTTGGGGTAATTTAATTACTTCTCAGACCTTGATCGGCAACGTTCTTATCTTGAGACGGATAGGAGTATGTAATACAAAAAATGACATTACTTATCATAAAAATCCCATTTTCTATCTCATTTCATAATATGATTTTCGAACGCCATTTCTTACATCTGGAAAATTCTATTTCCAAATTATCCAATGAAAACTACTCCATTACATTTATAATATTGTTTATAAATTAACTTCCTTAATTTATATTAAACAAACTTCCTAAAAAAATCTACTTGAACTCTATTCTCATTTTGGAATATTTTATTATTATAACTTATATATAAACTTAGCATCTATTTTCAAATTTAAATTCTAAATTTTTATTTAATACATTTCCAAAATCTTATGGAAATAATTTTATTTCTATAAACTTGATGTAGTCTAATTCAAACCATAAATCCATATGGATTTATTTAAATTCGGTTTACATTCCTTACATCAGAATAAATTTCATCATTTCCTTTTCCCGAAATGATTTCCAATTATAAATTCCTTTTTGTGATATTTTTTAATATCTATATCTAGGGCCAGTGATATTCAATCATCCAAATACACAAGGCATCAATTCAATTCAACACATCACACATATATAAATATGTAAACAATAATAATTAAAATTTGAGGAATCCAGTTGGATCCTTCCAACATGTTTTCCTACATCCACAGATGTTAGACAACATAAATAATACCCATCCAACTTCAGGGCAGGATATCGCGGTGTAGAAGGTCATCCACTATATATATTGTGGTGTGCATACGGAGTGGGTTTACTCACCTGATTTTATTTGTCGAATATCCTGTTTAATCCCATATCGCGCAGCTACGAATCTACTCGCCTCATTTCGAATGAATTTATCAAGAACTTACTATTATTTATTTTTATTTAACGATTAAACAACTATTCATTTATTTCGGCTACTGACATAATCAAATAAATTATTCTACGTATATTAGAATTTCGTAAAACATATACCTCAACCCGGTGTTAAACCTTTCTACCCAAAATTCTCATTGATGCAATCTGCTGCAGTATGCTACCACCATCGGCTTGATCATCCGAACACATTCTAACTTATCACCACATCCACTACATATTCACCACTGCTGCAGCTTATACTTCCCACTGTCAACATGCACCACAACAATCGAACCACCAGTGATGACCACGACGATCCCTTTTTCCATTGCACCATTCAACCGAATACCTAGCCATCACTGCTATGCTCTACAACGTCAACTTCTTACAGTCCAGAAGTCCTTCAATTAACATCCACCTTCCCCTTCATCACATCTGAATCACATCCCTACAAATAGAGAGCGACTTCCCCAAATTACCTATTGTCGACCCCCTTACTCCATCTTCAGTTCTCACCTCAAAATACCAGTCGTAGCCCCCTCATGCAAATACTTCGACGTCCAACTACCTACTCCACACTCACACCAACCCCCTAGATCGTGACTTCGAGCATTGCGCAGAGCTGCTGAAGATCTTACGTCCAAACTTTTCACAGAACTTTGATACATACTTCGGCTTCCCCTATCCCAATTCGTGATGAACCCCGAGTAGAAACAAACCCGTTGAACACCATAAACTCAATCACAAGCTTCCAGAATAATTTCGAGCTTCAGATCTTTACCGTTCTTGAATCACAATTTCATTTCATTTTATATTAAATCATGAGCGACCATTTTTTATATCGATCAAATCGATTTTTACTGGACAAAGAATATGGAATGAAGAGGAAAGAAGGAATCAAAATGTTTTCGTGGGTTAAAGAAATGGGAAATAACAAAGGAATTGGGTTGGTTTTATAGATGCATGAGGGAACATGGGTACAACGGCCATTAATTTTGTGTTTCCTTGATTTCAAAGGAGGGAGACAGAACGCACGCAAAAATTAAAAGGAAATAACTGTAGATAAGTAGGCTGCATTGTAAAGAAGTTTAGGGTGTACTTTATACTTTTTATATTTTAGTTTAAGTTGAACCGATGTAATTTCATTAA
The DNA here is from genome assembly GCA_030737875.1 of Allium sativum. NCBI lineage: Eukaryota > Viridiplantae > Streptophyta > Magnoliopsida > Asparagales > Amaryllidaceae > Allium > Allium sativum. The sequence continues at coordinate 702,703,779 of CM060915.1, forward strand.
ATGCAAAATATCTCGTGTTTCAAACCCCTTTTAGGGAAACAACCGACACCCCCATGGTTATACCACTACTCTGAACACACTGGAACTGGTCCCAAACCCTAATTCGATTGTCTGGAAAAGATATCAATTTAAATCGAAGATTTAAATTAAATTCAATCGGTAAAAATATAAATTGATTTTAAAACAATTAAATTCATCGATAATAAATAATTATTATCATTCTAATCCAATATAGAATTATATTGATCGACTGCATCGTTTTGATTCAGTTTTAACTGCCAATTCAACTATTATCGTTTTGTATTACGATAAATCGATATATTCAATATTAAATCGATAACTTCACATTAAAAATCCATTTATATTTATAATTCAAAATTTAAAACAATTAAAATCTTTAATATTAAATGAACAAAAATCCAGGACTTTACATTCCTTCTGCCTTAAAAGAATTTTGTCCCGAAATTAGCAATGTAGAAGTAATGCTACAGACCCGTTAACTTTTCAAAATCCACTTATGTTGAAACTTAATATTTCGTACTTTTACAATTTTTGTTCTACCAAAACCTTTGGTTCTTATGCATATTGCACCGCATACGCTTACAGTCATATGCATTCAAATTGATTCTAATCAATTTATCCATTTAAATTGCTTAAGTTAAATTTAGATTCCAGAATACAAATTCCCGGGTTTTTACTTTAAACCCTTTTTGAAATCATATAACTATATACGTAGATGTATTTATAATCACTACAAATTCAAAACATTTGAATTTTCCAAATAACTTGTTTTTTAAAATAATCTTCCTATGGAAATTTCACTATGGCAGCAATCCGTCACTTAGGAACTCGAAAATGAATACCGATGATGTCGCGATCGTCATCAGAACTATTTTCCCGCCACGGAAGTGAGTTCAGTGCTTTATCACTTTCAAAATCCATTCAATATGAGTTTCATTCAAAAATTCTTTTAAACAAAGCTATATTATTTACATAACACTTTATAAAATATTTTTCCAAAAATCCAGGATCTAAACTCCAAATTGTGGTTTCAATCCAATTTTAATTCATCTCATTTATTTATTTATTTCATATACAAATTCAATTTGATTATATATAACCCTTTCAATTTTATAACCTTATAATATTAACTAACTCATCCATAAATAATTTTAGAAAATTATTTAGTTTTATATCAAAACATAGTTTTGGGTATTTCATTTGCCCATCTTTTAAAACAAACTGGGTCGAATTACTCTGTTCAAGTGCTTAGAAACACCTATCGATACAATTGTTCCTTCTGTACCGACTAAGTTCATAACCCACTCGTCAACCAATCAACACAATATAAAACAGTTTTTATATCAACTTACAAATACTCTCTCTCCTATATATATATATATACATATATCTATACATATATATATACACACTCAACTCATTCTAGGGCACTATTGACCCTATCACTTATGAGTAAACTCCCACCAAAGCCTACGTGTTCGCTCAACCTAAGCTCTAATACTAACCGTATAGGGCCTCAAATCCATACTATCTGAGTTGACAAAAACAACACACATTCGAACCAAATTGCGCAAAAAATATGAGTTATTAGGGTTAAAAAATAGAAATAGATAGAAGATACAACAAAAGAAAACATCAGAATCTCACAGCGGAACTGAAAAAATATTGAATAACCATTTGCAATACAAAACTGTATTTTATATACATACCATATCAGAGTACAACACATATACATCACAGCGGAAATAACTCTAAATAACTAATGATGAAGCCTTCTGCTTCAAGCTCCTCCAAATGTATATGTAAAAGCCTGAAACACTTAACTGCCCATACAAATTTATGTACCCAAGAGTTTAAGGTAAAACAAACTAAATAAACTCTAGGTCAGTCATGGGACTGGTGTGAGAAAACTCCAACCACATTGTTTAACTTTGACAAAAATCTTTTGAAAGAAATGATAATAGTAAGGCCAGCTCACATGAACATTCACGGTTTTCACCTTACTATAAGCCAAAACATTATTGATATCAAAATCCAGTGATATTACAATAATGTCTAATCAAATAAATAACCATCCAGCAAAACACTTGCTGATTAGCACAGAAATGTGTTTATTTTATGCTCTTATATCTTATATTTTGTATATAAATAAATATTACATTGGGTATTACTTGTTGTTTTTATAGATGAGTTGTTCAAGCCTTATATAGCCTTAAAGTGAAGAATTGATGCCATATATATGAAGAATTGCATAAGAAGCTGTCATTGGAGGCTAGTTGTGTTCACATTGGTCACCCTGGAAGGAGATTGGTAGAAAAGATCTTAGGGAATCAATCAGCTGGACACATGTTAAACAAGGATAAGAGGAGGATCTAGCATAATCTTTGATGAAAAAAGGCCCATATATTCATAGATTTGATTAGGGTTTTGCAACTAAGCTATAAATACACATGTATACCCATTGTAAAGATATACTTTCTTTTGTACCTTTCTCTTCCATTAATCTAGTTTTCTTCTTTTCTGCAATTTTATTTTCTTAGCAATTAGTGTTGTCTACACAATTAGATTTGGTAGAGCACTATTCGTATTTTTCACTTATTTTCATTAGTGATTGACCGTCTGATTAGATTCAGCGGTAATCCAAAATTTATTTTCTGTTGTTATTTAATTTCTACAATTTTAATTTCTATTCTTTTTATTGCTTGCCTAGGTCACGATTGATTGAATATAGATTTGATTAGATTCAGATCTGATTCAATTCGATAATAGTCTTATTGCAGTTTCAATTTTGTTTGTTTTTAAAATCAACCTCCAAGATTTGTCTAACTCACCCAAGAAATATATAAATAATAAAATTTAAAATCCTCCCTGTGTTCGACCTGCATATTACACAATCTATGCGCTTGCAGTTATTATTACAAAATTCACGCATTTCTAGTTCTTAGAAAGCGTCGATCAAGTTTTTGGCGCTGTTGCCGAGGAGGCAATAATAAAATTTTATTATGTGTTTAATTTCCGATTCGTGTTAGTTTTATTTTATTTTATTTTCTCCTTTTGTTTTCATATATATATAGAAAAAAAATTGATTAGTTGATTGGGTGTTATACATTGATACCATAATCTTCTAAATTAGACAAAAAAATTACCATTTTTTCTTTTAATTTCATACCCATTTTCTGATTTCTTTCCTTCAATTTTCCTTCTTGATTTCTATACATTTGATTTCCTTTCTTCTTTTGCAAATTCTAAAACAAAACAAAAAAATCAATCAAAAACTTAAAACATATTTCTGTTTCGCGGGTTTCTTTCTTTTTCTGGCTTACAATTGTTCCCTTCCTCTTACAAGTTCTTCATAACACCACCTTCCTTTCACCAAAACCTCGTAATATAGTTCACAGTCCTCCTACCATTCTTCAGAACATCACAACCTTCGCCGATCCTCACCACATGTCCATTTCCAGAACCAAATCCACGTAGCATCCCTCATCTAGCAGCCATCATCCCTCACACAAACGACAAACAATCCTCCAAACTACATCTACAAAGTTCAACACCTGCTTTTCAACAAACCCATTCTAACCTGTCAAGACCCTCAACGCAAACCCCGACCAGAACCCAAATAGTAACTCAACCCGCAGCTCATCACAGTTCTACCCCTTCAAACTTTCACCCTTTGTCATCATCCCTCACCATCCATAAACCACCATCTCCTCACACGTGCAACACCAAAGTCCATACCCTTCCTTTCAAAAAAAAAAGCCAATCCCTACATTGCCACACTGGCATACCCTTAATATCACCAAAACCCCATTCACATCATCGTACTGATCTCATCACGAAAACTCCAATTCACATAACCAAACTCAAAACCACATCGATTTGCCAAACCACAAATTAAGTCAATATCCAAAACCCGACGCCGAAGATCCAGATCGCAACCATTACAAATCCGCACTCTACACCGAATTGAATCAGACCGATTCAAACCAGAAAACCCAATTAGAAAAATCTGAATTCCCCATTCATGCCCCCAATCGCAACTTGTTGAAATCCGAATTTCATGCCTACCGTTTGCAATTGTTTTGCTTTGAAGCACTTACAGCAGTGTAAAGCAGGAGAAAAACGGGGAGAATTCATGCTTATTTTGCTTCCCTCGCACTGCAGCAGTGTTAGTTTGCACGTGGGGAAGGAGAAGTAGTGGGAACTCCCCATGCTTATTTTTTTCAAGTGGCAATCCCTAAACGGGAATCAGATCCTCGTTTAGGGACTTCTAGGCAAAAAAAGAAACAAATCGCTAAACGGGGAAGTGATTGTCGTTTAACATTTATTATTATTTTGTATTTCTTCTCGCCATCCACTGCAGGGAAGAGCAAGTGTCTCGCCGCTTTTTTTCTTCTTCCCATTGCATTTCTCCACCTTCTGCTGGGAGTGCTCGGGGACCATGTTTGTAATTGTTGGGTTTAGAGGAATTAATGGCTTGTTATGAGAAGTTCTGACTTCTGAACAAAAGAGCGGAGCGCAATATATTTTTTCTCTCTATCGTTTCTGACTTGGGGATAAAAGCTTGCGTTTCCTTTTATTGAGTAGGAGGGTTCTGAGTTTTGCGTGCTAATTAGGTGGGCTAGTGGGTTTTATTTGTCTATGCATTACGGAGTTTGGGTTAAGTGTGTGTTAACAACGCATGATTTTTGAAAATTGTTCATCTTAATTCACAAGACGTGGTGTTTGTGAGTTGTTTTTGTTTATTTTTTTTGGTTTGTTATCATTTGTTTTAAGTTTAGTTTAATCTAGTTTTTTTTGTTTTTTTTATTTGCTTATTTTATTTAATCTAGTTTACTTTTTTTTGTCTTAAAAAAATTCAAGGGCCAAAGTGAAGGAACACAGTCAAGCAACGAACAAGAAATTCAGAGGTTAACCAGTTTGCATACAGTGGAATTTGAAACGTGAACACAACTCAAATTTTCTGGAAGGACTGCCATACCCCACTGTAAAATTTTCTAAACTCTACAGGTGCACTACTGCAGAGAATAAAAATATAAACATTTCTTGTAAAAAAAAATTGTAGGGGCACCGGATTTCTTGTACAATATTTAAATTTCTACAATTGTTTTTGTCAGATTTTTGTGGTTGACTGATATTTCCATAACTGAAATCTTCATTCTCATTATTTTCAACAATAAAAATAGACGTTGCAAAATAATATAATTGAAAAATGGTGCTTTGTGAAGTTGATTGTCTCGTATAATTGGATCGTAGATACATAGTAGTTCAATTTATAGAACTATTAGCAAAGAGGCTGCATACTAGCCGTAAAACATTGGTCGTATCCCTTAGTATTTATTCTATACGTGAAGGACCATAAGACCCTCTTCCCCCTTCTAATTGAGTCAGTTAATTAATAGAACACAACTTAGTATTTTATAACATTTTAAAGTGTGAATATTTTCTGTCTTGTCTTGGCTTCATTAAAATGTCTGAATTAAAAAAACCCCTCTGAGAAATGTGTGATAATAACCTGAGAAGACATTCCTATGAAGAGTACGAGTGAATTACAACTCATGAGTCAAAATTTTCCGAAATTTCGTGAGCCCGATGCCAACAATTTTCAAAATTTTCCAACTGACCAACATTTCAAAATCATATAAATGATCGAAATTGCGATTTCAATTCAAATTTCAGTAATTTTGATTATGGGCCACATCCACGTCAAAACCACTTTGAATCCCAATATAGCTTTGATTAACATCAATATAGGGTTGTAAACCAAAAATTTCAAATTATAGCTTATATCAACATCTTGAAAATAACCAAAATTGCAATTTTCCCTCGAATTTTAACAGTTTTGGTTATGAACATAATTTTTCTAATCAAATTGTTTTCCAATATCATTGTCATTTTTCTAAAAATTCAAACAACCACCACATTGGAAATAATATTGATTGTTAAATTAATGTGGACTATAATTTTGAGAATCAAAGAATCCAAAACGAGATCTCTTAAATCAATGATTTTGAAGAATATCATCTTAACATTCTTAGAGCGACCGAAGAAAGGCTAGATAAAAAGATGGATGGACTTCTTTGTTTGATGACATCTTTTGTAGAACAACGCGAGCAACAAAATCAAATGGGCATTGAATCAGAAAATAATCCAATTTTTACTAACAATGAAGATTTTCAAATAACAACTTTGGAAATTGAGAATAACGATCTAAAGGAAGTTGTTCAAAATTCAACAAATATTTGGACTTCAACTCTTTTCAGGAAAAAGATTTAAGCTTAGATTTTGATCTTTCTCCTTTAGGCTGCGAGAAACTCAAAATTTTAGAAATTGAACAAAATAAAAATGTTGAATATTTTAGAAATTCAAATTTGGAGAAGGGTTTTAAGGAACATGAATTTTTTGAATTGTATGAGGTTGAGTTGCTGAATGAGGATCAAGTAGAATCAAGTCACCAACCCAAGTTTAAAATTTTCTATTTTGAGGTTTCAAATGAACTTGAAATTGTCAGTGTCGAAAATACGTTGTCAACAAATAAAATTAAGAAATGTGATCACATAGTCTTGAACAACACTCAGAATTCGAATTTCATGATTGCAACTGAATTTATATATGATCACAAATTTTTGAACAATTACACTGATAATTTGTTGAAAACATGAATTATTTTTGGAATGTTAGCTTGGTTGACAAACTTCATGTTAGGATGGCACTGGACATTTATCTATTGGACTATAAATCTAGATATAAAGATGAGATGGTTCTCAAAAACCATTGCTTATTAGAAAACATGCCTAGACATGGTGGGAATGGGAATCATCGGGCTAGAACCAAGTATAGGGGAAAAAATTGGTGGCATTCTTCGCATCGCATGCATCACGAACACATATATCATTGTACATATGATCCATTCTTACATATTGTGACACCCCACGTCCGTTAATGTCACTCACTAAGGGAATGCATTAAGTTTTGTGAAGCGTTATAGGTAAGCAGACACAGAATAATCACAAGACAGATAAAATAGCAATGGAATTAAAAAAACATTTATTAATCATAAAGCATGGTTACACCATATGTTTGAAAATACATAAACTAAGTATACTTCTGTCTTGTACTTTAAATATCAGAATACAATAACAAAGAAAGCATAATCCCCAAATCATGAGCCATAGTAGCAAAAATAGGAGCTTGAGCAATACATCTAGAAGCTCTAAGCAAGACGATAGCAGAATCCTGACTAAGCCTGAGAATTCCCTCCCTTGAGAACCTGGGGGGAACGAAAGAAAGAAGAGGAAACAAAAAGGGTCAGACATAAAGTCTGGTGAGTCTAGTTACTTTTAGCCAGTAAATAAATAAAAGTAACATGATAGGCATATAAAGTGGATAAGAGAGATCACTACATAAATGGCAAGTGTGACAAGGTAGACAGGATAAGGTGTATATGCTTCTAATGATTACTCTACACTGCTACTAGTATATCCAGAAAGAGATGATCCCTTCAACAATAAGGTGGTAGACTTAGGTATACGTCCAAATGTATCCTAACTACTACCCTGATGGATCTTCTCCCTAACCCTCGTAGATACCTTGTGCTGGCCCTACAGTAGGAGGTATCACTTCCTAAAGTGGCAACCCCTCGTCGTAGTAATGTGTACAACCATATCTGCAGGTGTCACGGTTGTCTTATCCCCTTCTGCCCGGCTCATGCACGCACATGGCCCGGTCGGTTTGCATCGTCCACACCGTCCTCCACGTTTGGATCTCTTACAATCAGTCAGTAAGTGTGCCCCTTCTCCGCCTAGTATGGAGTACTTTGTTTGATACCCACTCCAGGTTACTGACTGAAATGGGCCCCACACAATATGATGCAAGCTCTCCCCTTGTCTTGTATCCCCCACTAGGTTTTCACTGACTATGTATAACACTAGGTGTCTTTAATTACATAGCCTTATTTATTTCTACCTGTTATGCTTACCCTAAAGTGTGTCTTTAATTACATAACTCCAATCTTTCTACCGGTTATGCTTACCTACAGGTGTATTTAATACATGAACCCCACTCTTCCAACCGGTTATGCTTACTTATAGGTGTTTTTAATACATAACCCTATCATTTCTACAAGTTATGCTTACCCTAAAAGGTGTCTTATAACTTTCATATTTTCCACCGGTTATGTATACCATTAGGTGTATTTAATTACATAACCTTAACGGGTTAAGTTTGTGGGCCTATATGCGAATATTACCCATCCCCTCTTCAGATTTACTTAACCCACACCTCAACCATGTTTACTTAACCCCCAACTTAAATTTAAGTTCATACAATCCCTATGGATTAACTTAGGTTAAGTAGTCCAATTCTTTACCATGTCCATTTATTGTTTCATAATGGGCCAGACCTCCCACATTAGGCCTACAACATGTGGAAGCTGGATATGCCGGTCGGGTCCGGGCAGACTTATTCCAAAGTTAAGCCTAACCTTGTGCCATAGCCCGATTCGTAATTATGTACTTAGACCTCCCACATTAGGTTCAACATTAGTGACTGCTGGATATGCCGGTCGGGTCCGGGCCGACTTCCACCACTAATGCAACCTAACCTCGTGTCATAAGTACAGTTACAATTCCTAATTGTAATTACTAGACATTCCACTTTAAATTAATTAATAAATTAATTAATCCTTTCCTTTTATAGGTGTCAATATCTATTTTACCCAATAATTTGAATTACATGTCCAAAAATGTTCATATTCAAGTTATGACATTTTTAACCCTTTTTCCCTCGTTCCTTAACTAGCGCCCTCAAAAAATTGGCAACATGCCTAGGCTAGACAATAGCCTAGTCATAAGCGATAATAGAGAAAATAATGGGAATATAACTAAAATGATCTTCTTGGCACAAACATAAACTTGTATGATAATAAGGTGAACATACATACTGGCATGGACATGAAATTGTCATCATAACAAGTTGGACGTAAAACTGGTGAACGGTTGGCGGTCAATAACTATGATGTCACAATAAGCATGGTCAGATCTAAATTAGCAATTTAGATGTCCCATCAGTTTAGATCTAACATGATAACATAAGGTGACAATTTAGATCACAAAAAATAGATCTAACATGATAACATAAGGTGACAATTTAGGTCACATAAAATAGATCTAACATGATAACATAAGGTGATAATTTAGATCACATAAAATAGATCTAACATGATAACATAAGGTGACAGCTTAGATCACATAAAATAGATCAACTAGTTTAGAAATAGATCTCCACACATCCGCATAATAGCATATCATAAAAGTTACAATTAAGATAAAGGTTTAGTTCCAATCCTAACCAATTCAAGGTGACATATGTTCATGATTTACATGCATGATTAGATTTATCCAATGATATAACTATCCAAATTAATAGATCTATATTAACCATAATATAGTTACAAACCAAGATCCACAATAATAACATAATAGAACAATCATAATTGAATTGGATCTATCATGACATAGCATTCGATCTAACAATAACATAGATTCAAGGTTTACAACGTATCCAAATCATAGTCTTTCATGATTCACTATTATTATCTAAACCTAAAAGCAACTAGAACTCACTGTGATAGGATTGCTAAGATGATATAAAAGAAGTCGGTGCTGTGTCTGTGCTCGAATCTCAGAATTTGATATGCTTTAGTTTATAGAAGAAGATGAGAGACCCTAGTTCAGTTCAGACTCCGGTAGAGTTTGGTCGCCATGATTTCTATTGAAGAAATATGTTAAATAGTTGCATATTTATAACTGCAAAACCCTCTGGAAACGACTGCCACATAAGCCCTAGGGTAAATCAGGTCGCGTGTCGCCTCCCACTTGGGCAAAGGCCCGAATACCCAAAAAAACTATTCTGGGCGAGCTCTACAGGTGCGCTTGTGTAAAAATACATGGGCGCACTTGTTAAGTGCGCTGGGAATTTCTGCTTTTTCTGCCAAACTTCTATCGTCCATAACTTCTTCATACATTATCCGTTTTACAAAAACCAGGTGTCTATATTGACCAAAATTTCGAGACGGACGCAATGACACAATCCGTTTCCCTTATTTCTGAATATTAAATTAATTATTCTTTAATTTATCCACTTTAATGTTGTTAAAATTTAGGGGTGTTACATTCTCCCCTACTCAAAGGATTTCATCTCCGGAATCTTCAAGTTGAAAAGAATGTATCCTACCATCCATTATCCATCTACTCATCCACCAAACACTGGCATCCATTGTCCTTAAAAGATTTCTAATGCTTATATGAGTATATGCAAAGGTGTCTGTATATGTCCCAATACAAATGCAAAGATCAGGCGGTCTACTGATTCAGTTAACCTCCTTAATGCAATGTATGTTAGTGCCATGAATCCAATATGTATGCAAATAAGCCTATTATAACAAATAAGCTCTACATGTGTGCACACTCATTTATCCAAATGCAACATCCATATGCTAGTTCATCCATTTCCATCCATAAAAGAAAAGAAAATGCACACACATCCATATTTAGTATGAGAGTGATTGAGCCGATCTTAGTGCCTAATGTGTGTATATATGCGTCCATAGGCAACCACTAGCAAACACTTGCATCCATCAAGCATAACATGTTTCAAACACATGTTTACATCCATAGGATTCCTATCTAAAGGTCGAAAAATACTATGGATAAGATATACTTAATGAATAGAAACAAGTACTGATAGAGCTTTGGAAAAAGGAGTTAAGAACATACCCTCGAAGAGAAAAGGGTACGAAGCACGAATCTTGTCTTCAGTCTCCCAAGTCGCATCCTCTGGGTTATCTCCCCATTGAACCTTTAGCAACTTGAGCTCTTTATTGCGTAGCTTCTTAACTTCTGATCCAAGAATATGGGAAGGAACTCACCTGATTGTCGCCTCCCATTCCACTTCTACCTCTTCCAATATACTCGGCTCAACCACTTCCGTGGTGTCATGCAAGCACTTCCACAGATGAGAAACATGGAAAACATCATGAACACCAGATAGATTTTCAGGAAGCTTTACTCTATATGCCATTTGGCCATTCCTCTCGGTTATGGGAAATGGTCCCACAAACTTAGGTGCCAACTTCCCTACTGATCCGAAGCGAACCATAATCCTTAGAGGTGACACTTTGATAAAAACCAAGTCTCCTACTTCAAATTTGAGGTTAGTCCTTATCTTGTTTGCATAGGATTTATGCCTATCTTGAGTTGTCTTCATCCTCCGTCGAATAAGGTCAATCTTTTTGGACGTTTCTCTAACCATATCTTGTCCAAGTAGTAATATTTCTGTAGATTCCCACCAACAAGTTGGCGATCTACAGGATCGTCTGTACAATGCTTCGAAGGGTGCCATGCCGATGTTGGCCTGATAGCTGTTGTTATAGGCAAACTCTACTAAAGGAAGATGCTCTTCCCAAGACAATCCAAAGTCTAGGATACACAGCCTTAAAAGATCTTCTAGAATTTCGTTCACCCTCTCTGTTTTCCCATCGGTCTGAGGATGATAAGTGGTGCTCAAACGCAATTGTGTACCTAATGCTTCTTGCAAGCTCCTCCAAAATTCGCTGGTAAAATAGGGTCACGATCGCTCACGATGCTGGAAGGAACCCCACGAAGATGAACTATCTATCGGACATAAATTGCTGCTAACCATGATGTCGTCCTCTTAGTACTCTTAACTGGGATAAAGTGAGCGCTCTTGGTGAGACTATCTACCACAACCCAGATATTAGTGTTTCCTTTCTTCGATCTAGGCAAACCATATATGAAATCCATAGAGATGCTCTCCTATTTCCACTGAGGAACCTCCAAAGGATAAAGTAAACCATTGGTCTTCTTTTGCTCAGCTTTGACTTGCTGGCAAACTAAACATTAAGAAACAAATTCGGCCACATCTTTCTTCATCCTAGCCCAAAAGAAAACCCTCTTCATGTCCCTGTACATCTTATCACCGCCTGGATGAATATTCATATTAGAATGGTGGGCTTCTTCTATGACTACCTTTATCAAGCTTCCAGTTTGAGGAACACAAAGCCTTCCATCTCGTTGCAACAACCCATTTTCATCTATGGCATATCTGCTGAGGTGACTAGAAGTCTCACCTCTTCTGAGCTTATCCATGATGTCTAGAATTTGTGGGTCACCTTGTTGCGAAGCTCCTATCTGGTCCATAATAGTCGGTCGTATCTCCAAGGATGCAAACAAATCAGGCAAAATCTCGATAGAGGGTCTAAAATAAAAAGTTGACATGAACTCCAAGTTCTTTCTTTCCACAAACATAGGACTCAGGGCCACCGTCTACCAACTTAGTGCGTCTGCCACCACAATACCCTTGTCAGGGGTATAAGAAATCTCAAAATCATCAGAAGCTAGAAACTCCAACCACCGTTGTTGCCTTAAATTGAGATCCTTCTGCGAGAACAGATACTTGAGATATTTATGATCGGTGTATAACTCGAACTTCTCTCCAAGTAAATAATGACGCCACGTCTTTAATGCAAACACTACGGCAACTAGCTCTAGATCATGGGTGGGGTAGTTCTTTTCATGAACTCTCAGCTATCTACCCCTATAACACACTACTTTTCCTTCTTGCATTAGAACCGCGCCAAGCCCTGTACCGCATGCATCAGTGTAAACGGTAAACACTTTATTCCCATCAGATAAAGTCAAGACTGGGGTTGTTGTCAGAGCCCTCATCAGTCGTTGGAAAGCAACGTCACAGTCTATATCCCATGAGAATGCCAAGTTCTTCTTCGTCAGCCTGGTGAGTGTTGTTGATATCTTTGCAAAGTCATTAATGAACTTCCTATAGTAACCTGCTAACCTAAGAAAGCTTCTCACCTCGGTTTCATTTTTAGGAACGTGCCAATCTTGCACTGCAACCACCTTCGCGGGATCTACAGCTATCCCTTCTTTGGAGACCACATGCCCTAAGAATCTCACCTCTTTTCTCCAAAAATGGCATTTGGAGAATTTTGCTTTAAGCTGATGGCCACGAAGAGTTTTCAAAAGTTCTCTCAAATGTTGGGCATGCTCTTCTTCGCTTTTGGAGAAGATCAAAATATCATCAACAAAGACTACAACAAATTTATTTAGAAACTCCCAAAACAATCTACTCATCAGATCGACAAAATAGGCGGGGTGCATTTGTCAGCCCAAAAGGCATAACTAGCCATTCAAAGAAACTGTCCGAAGTCCTAAAGGCAGTCTTATCTATGCTGTCCTCAGCCACCCTCAACTGATGAAACCCCATGGCCAAGTCTAACTGAGAAAATACCGAGGCACCAACAAGATGATCAAATAAATCATCAATCCTCGGAAGCGGGTGCCTATTCTTCTTAATGAGTTTATTCAGCTCACTATAATCAACACAAAAACAAAATGAACCATCCGCCTTAGTTGTGAATACTACTAAAGCACTCCATTCAGATATGCTTCGTCTGATAAACCCTTTCTCAATTAGCTCCCCTACTTGCTTACTCAGCTCCCTCCTTTCCCTTGGAGCCATATAGCGCACTGGTAATGCAACTGGCTATGTATTGTCCACCAGATATATACGAAAATCGATATCGCGCCTCGGAGGTAAACCCCGAACCACATCAAAAACATCGGAAAAATCTCAGACTACTGGAACAGATTGCAGATCATCAATAGATGAATCAAGATACTCTAGGAAACTAAGCATAACCGACCCTTGTGGGTCACACGAAATCTCGAGGGTCTTCCCATGACAAGTCAGATGCCTAACAACCCTCTTCTCACAATCCAGAATGGCACCATACGTGGTAAGCCAATCCATTCAAACCCGAGCACATACGTGTCACATTCAAACATGGCGCCTAACACAGATATTTGAAACCCCGACAAATCATCGATAAATAAGCCGAACCACTAATGGGGTTTGAAACAACTACGGGATCTACTACCATACTAGTATTTAAGTGCAGAGATTCAACTACACAACTAGATATAAACGAATGCAAAGCGCTTGAATCAAAAAGAGTTCTTATAGAAAGATTGGAAAAAGAAATCAAACCTTCCATGGAAACTTTCCTACCTCTATCTGGTGCACTAGCCACGAGCGCATTCGCTGGCCCTCCAGAGCTTCTTGTCCTTTGACCTTTCCCTTGCTTCCTTGGGCACTCCCCAGAATAGTGTCCAACCTCTTCACAAACGAAGAAAGCATTCTTCCTTTTCCTGCAGTCCTGGGCCAAACGACCCTCTCGCCCGCAACTATGGCACTTCCTCTTACCCTTAGCTTTGTCATTCTTTCCACCCTTCTTCTGTTGTTGTTACTGTCCTTTCTTGGGCCATACCTTTTTATTTTGTGTTTCTTTAATCGTAACTTCTTCCTTTCATATTTATTTGAACTTTATCTGTGTTCCCTTCCTGGGCCATCATTTTTCTCATCCTTGGGCTATACTCCTTAGCCCTAACTCCCTTATTCTCCTTTTTACCATATTTGTGTAACAAGTTAACAAGTCTCTCGAAAGTCGCCTTCATCGCACGGAATTCCTTACGAAGGTCAAGAAAATTAGCCGTAGGTGATACTACTGCAGCTTCAGATGGTGGTTAGGCACTTCATTGCCCTTCGATATGTGCCGCATTTCAAACATACCTATGGCATCATGCCGGAATGGGGACACATTTCGGGAAGGATCGGTCCCCCAGACAAAAAGAGGAAAAAGCAATCAAGTGGAGAATCGTGGGATACTTCCTATGGCCTTGGGGAATATGTTTTTCAAAACAGACTTTTCTTTTGAAAATGATTTCTTTTAAAACCTTTTTGAAAATAATTTTCAAAAACTTTTATCTAACCTGGTAACCTTCAGCTCTGATACCAAGTGTGACACCCCACGTCCGTTAATGTCACTCACTAAGGGAATTCATCAAGTTTCATGAAGCATTATAGGTAAACAGACACAGAATAATTACAAGGCAGATAAAATAGCAGCGGAATTAAAAAAAACTTTTATTAATCATAAAGCATGGTTACACCATATGTCTGAAAATACATAAACTCAGTATACTTCTGTCTTGTTCTTTAAATATCAGAGTACGAAAACAAAGAATGCATAATCCCCAAAACATGACCCATAGTAGCAAAGATAGGAGCTTGAGCAATACATCTAGAAGCTCCAAGCAAGACAATAGCAGAATCCTGACTAAGCCTGAGAATTTCCTCCCTTGAGAACCATGGGTGGGGAACGGATGAAAGGAGAGGAAACAAAAAGGGTCAGACATAAAGTCTGGCAAGTCTAGTTACATTTAGCTAGTAAATAAAGTAACATGAAAGGCATATAAAGTGGATAAGAGAGATCACTACATAAATGGCAGGTGTGACAAGGTAGACATGATAAGGTGTATATGCTTCTAATGAATACTCTACACTGTTACTAGTAAATCCAGAAAGAGATGATCCCTTCAATTATAAGGTGGTAGACTTAGGTATACGTCCAAATGTATCCTAACTACTACCCTGATGGATCGGCTCCCTAACCCTCGTAGATAACTTGTGATGGCCCCATAGTAGGAGGTATCACTTCCTAAAGTGGCAACCCATCATCTTAATAATGTGCACAACCATATCTACAGGTGTCACGATCGTCTTATCCCTTTCTGGTCGGCTCATGCACGCACATGGCCCGGTCGGTTTGCGCCGCCCACACCGTCCTCCACGTTTGGATCTCTTACAATCAGTTAGTAAGCGTGCCCCTTCTCCGCCTAGTACGGAGTAATTTGTTTGATACCTACTCCGGTTTACTGATTGAAATGGGTCCCACACAATATGATACAAGCTCTCCCTTTGTCTTGTATCCCCAACTAGGTTTTCACTGATTATGTATACCGCTAGGTGTCTTTAATTACATAGCCTTATTTATTTCTACCAGTTATGCTTACCCTAAAGGGTGTCTTTAATTACATAACTCCAATCTTTCTACCAGCTATGCTTACCTATAGGTATCTTTAATACATAACCCCCAATCTTCCAACCAGTTATGCTTACCTATAGGTGTCTTTAATACATAACCCTGCCATTTCTACAAGTTATGTTTACCCTAAAAGATGTCTTATAACTTTCATGTTTTCCACTGGTTATGTATACCACTAGGTGTCTTTAATTACATAACCTTAACGGGTTAAGTTTGTGGGACTATATGTGAATAATACCCATCCCCTCTTCAGATTTACTTAACCTACCCCTCAACCATGTTTACTTAACCCCCAACTTAAATTTAAGTTCATACAATCCCTATGGATTAACTTAAGTTAAGTAGTCCAATTCTTTACCATGTCCATTTATGGTTTCATAATGGGCCAGACCTCCCACATTAGGTCTACAACATGTGGATGTTGGATATGTCGGTCGGGTCCGGGGAGACTTATTCCACAGTTGGGCCTAACCTCGTGTCATAACCCGATTCGTATTTACGTACTTATACCTCCCACATTAGGTTCAACATTAGTCGCTGTTGGATATGCCATTCGAGTCCGCGCAGACTTCCACCACTAATGCAACCAAACCTCGTGTCATAAGTACAATTACAATTCCTCATTGTAATTACTAGACATACCATTTTTAATTAATTAATAAATAAATTAATCTTTCCTTTTATAGGTGTCAATACCTATTTTACCCAATAATTTGAATTACATATCCAAAAATGTTCATATTCAAATTATGCCATTTTTAACCCTTTTTCTCCCGTTCCTTAACTAGCGCCCTCACAATATTGGCAACATGCCTAGGCTAGACAATAGCCTAGTCATAAGCAATAATAGGGAAAATAATGGGAATATGACTAAAATGATCATCTTGGCATAAACATAAACTTGTATGATAATAAGGTTAACATACCTACTGGCATGGATGTGAAATTGTCATCATAACAAGGTGGACATAAAACTGGTGAACGGTTGGCAGTCAACAGCTATGATGTCACAATAAGCATAGTAAGATCTAAATTAGCAATTTAAATGTCCCATCGGTTTAGATCTAACATGGTAACATAAGGTGACAATTTAGATCACATAAAATAGATCTAACATGATAACATAAGTTGAAAATTTAGATCACATAAAATAGATCTAACATGATAACATAAGGTGATAATTTAGATCACATAAAATAGATCTAACATGATAACATAAGGTGACAATTTAGATCACATAAAATAGATCTACTAGTTTAGAAATAGATCTACACACATCCGCATCATAGCATATCATAAAAGTTGCAATTAAGTTAAAGGTTTAGATCCAATCCTAACCAATTCAAGGTGACATATGTTCATGATTTACATGAATGATTAGATCTATCCAATGATATAACTATCCAAATTAACAGATCTATATTAACCATAATATAGTTACAAACCAAGATCCACAATAATAACATAGTAGAACAATCAAAATTGAATTGGATCTAGAGAAATAGATCTATCATGACATAGCATTCGATCTAAAAATAACATAGATTTAAGGTTTACAACATATCCATATCACAGTCTTTCATGATTCACTATTATTTATCTAAACCTAAAAGCAACTAGAACTCACTGTGATTGGATTGTTAAGGTAATAGAAAAGAAGTTGGTGCTGAGTCTATGCTTAAATATCAGAATTTTATATGCTTAAGTTGATAGAAGAAGATGAGAGACCCTAGTTTAGTTCAGACTCTGGAAGAGTTTGGCCACCATGATTTTTAATGAAGAAATATGTGAAATAGCTACATATTTATAGCTGTAGAACCCTCTGGAACTGACTGCCACATGAGCCCTAGGGTAAATCAGGTCGCGGGTCGCCTCCCACTTGGGCAAAGGCCCGAATACCCAAAAAAACTATTCTAGGTGCACTTTACAGGTGCGCCAGTTTAAAAATACTTGGGCGCACTTGTCAAGTGCACCGGGAATTTCTGTTTTTTCCGCCGAACTTCTATCGTCCATAACTTCTTCATACGTTATCCGTTTTAAGTTAACCAAGTGTCTATCTTGACCAAAATTTCGAGACCGACGCAATGGCACAGTCCATTTCCCTTAATTATGAATATTAAATTAATTATTCTTTAATTTATTCACTTTAATGTTGTTAAAATTTCGGGGTGTTACACATATAGTTAGACTGCATTTTATTTTACAAATCATTTTACATTTAATCCATCTCTCGCTTTTATCATTCAAATTTAGGAGACGTGTTTATAGTGTGGACATTGTTTAGTTCTGGTGTAGGGGGGGTCTACATTACATCCTTTTATTTTTCTTTAAATTTTCTCTCTCTTTCTTTTCATACAGGACCATCATGCATTTTAGATCATAGTAACATGCCATTTTTATTGAAACATGACTCATTTTAGATTGATACAATAAAATAAATTAACAATCGTTTGTCAGTTGATAGTATTTTTTCTCTCAACTAAGATCGAATAAAAAATATAATGAAAAGTTGAATTTTGAGGGATAATAGTGTAATCGGTACATGGGAAGATTCTTGGGTGATGGCCACGAAGTTTATTCTAAATTGTAGTTTTTGTTTAATGAGTGGAGGACTAAAAATACTTATATTGGCTTTTCGAATCTTTAAAACTAAGTTGTGTTAAGTTGAATTCGCGTAACTTTGTCTTGTTGTTATATTTTCAATAATAATAATAGTAACCCAAGGGTATCCAAGATTTCTTGTAAATCTAGCGTTGGTGTGCAAACCCACCAAGCTCTATCCGACATGTTGTTGAAAAAGTCAGTGTCAGTATATTTTGGTCTCATTTTATAAGTTGGACACTTAAGCATTACCGACATCTTGTTGACAAAGTCAACGTTGGTTTGCACAATCTGCCAAGCTCTGTCCAAACTCTCTGTCAGTCCGCAAGGCAGTGCATGGGTGGTATACCTTGGTCTTTAAGTTAGGTGTACGTAATTAATTATAAAGCTTCAGATTTATAGAGATTGAGAATAAGTAATGATGCCCAAACACTTCTTGACCTTACTGATTTGACTAGCCATACACAAGGAAAATAGAATACCACTTTACAAACTGTGACAAGCAAACTAAGAATTTATTTCATGGATACACTATGTTATCAACTAAATCAACTGGCCAAACTAGAGTTTAACATTGAAAACTTGAATTATGTTGATTTTTTTTGACAAGTTGAGGTATCTAAAATACAATCAACTGACTAGAAATTGTTAATTTAATTTGTTGAACCATTTTTCTGGAATAACTCATGTTTTCATTTTTTTTTTCATTTGCATATGTCCATTACATTCATGTAGTTGCATTAGAATAATAACCTACTGCATTTGGATTTTTTGGGTAGTATCCACTGAAAACCCTCACGAGACACCACTCGGTCTACTATGGAGACCTAGAGGTTTAACGGCTTGTTGCATATGCTCAATGAAATCGTTTTCCTACGAAAGTGTGACCTATATAGTTAGTTTTTAGATTTTGTTTTACTCGAGGACGAGTAAAAGATAAGTGTGGGGGTATTTGATTTGCACAGAAATATGTTTATTTTACAGATGAATTGTTCAAGATTATACAGCCTTAAAGTTAAGAACTGAAGCCATATACATGAAGAATTGCATAAGAAGCTGTCATTAGAGGCTAGTTGTGTTCACATTGGTCACCTAGGAAGGATATTGGTAGAAAAGATCTTAGGAAATCAATCAGCTGGACACATGTAAAACAAGGATAAGAGGAAGATCTAGCATAATCTTTGATGAAAAAAGGCCCATGTATTCGTAGATTTGATTAGGATTTTGCAACTCAGCTATAAATACACATGTATACCCATTGTAAGGAAATACATTCTGCTGTACCTTTTTCTGCCATTAATCTAGTTTTCTTCTTTTTCTTTTCTGCATTTTTATTTTCTTAGCAATTAGTGTTGTCTACACAATTAGATTTGGTAGAGCACTATTTGTATTTTTCACTTATTTTCATTTGTGATTGACCATCTGATTAGATTCAGCGGTAATCCTAATTTTATTTTCTATTGTTCTTTAATTTCTGCAATTTTAATTTTTGTTCTTTTTATTGTTGTCCAAGGTCATATCGGATTGAATGTGGATATGATTAGATTCATATCTCATTCAATTCAATAATAGTCTTATTGCAGTTTCAATTTTGTTTGTATTTAAAATCAACCTCCAAGATTTGTCTAACTCGCCCAAGAAATATATAAATAATAAAATTTAAAATCCTCCCTGTGTTCGACCTGCATATTACACGATATGTGCGCTTGTAATTATTATTACAAAATTCACGTTTTTCTAGTTCTTAGAAAGCATCGATCACTTGAATCTCATGCTCCACATACATAGTATAAAATAAAAAAACCGCAGGGCGCTTATTGGAGATTGGATTCCAGATGTGACAAGGTATGGGGCCACCTCTCGATCAATGTACTCTAGAGGGGATACACCAGGATTCAATAAGAAAATCTTGCAACCTAGCCACACATGACCGGTTACTCATTCAGCTTGAGTGGACCAAATTTATTGGCACCCACGGTTGTTGGCCATCCAACCGTAATTCGTACGATACAGAAGCGAAAGAAGAATAAGTTAATTTTCTCTAGATCGGTGATAATACACCCTGCTTGGGTATGACCCAACTGGCGATGTTGCCTGCCCAATTTTTGTCATTTCGCGGTTGTGAGGCTTGAGGCTACATTTATCTTTTTAGAACATCTGGCCACTATTCACTTTGAATGCCACATTGTCAAACCCGTCAAATCACTGGTTGATCTTCCCAAAAATATTACGGGTATAAAAGGCTAAGAGAAACAAATTCCTACACCACCAAACCGTAATACCTTGAAATGATCGTCTTATGTGATATGTTAGGAATATTCTGTCAGACATTCATCCATACAAGTTGTCCCGGGTCTGGACAAACCAGAAGCACTACTCCATCAATCCATCATAGGTAATTTCTACCTAGGATTAGCAGAACAACCCTTGCACATTGCTCCGTCTTCAATTAATTTCAGCATATCTAATTTGCAACACCTATGGCTATATGGAGTGGTTTTTGGATAATAAATCCAACCGTTCTCCCCGTATTGACAACGATGGTCAAAAACTTTGACAGTCGGTTTTTTAACCATCGAAGAAAAACAAAACAGCCACCCAACAATCACTGTCCCTTTTCTAATATTTCATTTATACGTTCGTCTCCTTATCGAATTGTATATATATAAATATATTGATTTCTAGTTATCCAAAATTCTTAAAACTTTTCTAACTCTTTAAATTTTCAGAAAATTTCTCCAGCGTCTCCTTTGCACATCTCAATCTATACAACAATAACTTGCCTCTCTAGGCCCTTTCCATTCAAAAAGAAAATCAAATAGCCAAGCGGCTTGCCCAATAGGCTCATAAATCTCATATCAAATTTAAACGTATACCTTTTTGTCGAGCACTCAAAGCATAATCTTCATTCTCTTCATTCCATACCTGTTAACCTATGCATATTCCCATTTCCAATCTGTCTCAAATCGATCCAATCATTTTAACACAATTTGCTAATTTATTTTCAAATTAGCTAATTTACTTATGTAACGACCCAGATTTTTGGTCGATTTATTTTAAATATTTAATATTGTTTTAAATATTGAGTTGATAATATAAATGATTATTTATATTGAGTTATCAATTTAATAATCAAAATACGACTTATTTCGAATATATATAATTATCGTAATATGAGAATCTAAAGTAATTCAATTCGAAATTAAAAACCGAGTCAAAATGATTCAAATGATTAATAGAAATTCTGTTTGAATATAAATAATAATAATTTATTATTGATAAATTTATCATTTTGAATTTAATTTATCAATTTAAATTAATATCTTCTCCAGATGATCAAATGATGCTTCGGAACTTGTAATGACCCGCATTTTTATCGGTTTAGATTTGAATATTTAAATCAGTTTAAATATTGAATTCGTGATATAAGTGGACTTATATATTAATTAAAACGAAGTTGAATTTATAAAAATATATATTAAATATAATCGAGCCCGTAATATCGCGGTAGTTCGTAATTTAACGCTTTGAACTTCAACTGAGTATACAAGACTCGTTATAAACCGGATTTCTTCGAAACAAGAAACGTTCGAATCTGTTGAACTGTATTTCTCTAAGGGAAGTGGAAAAGGGAGGTTTCGTCGCATAGATTGCAAGATATGTTCAAATCAAATTTTCAAATAGTCACTATAGAATCGTTCATTGGCCATAACGGTTTATTTAAAATAACTAGATATCGGTTTCGAAGTTAGACAAGGTTCTTTTGAGGCGTAGTTATAATTTAATTTTTAGAATTTTACTGAAATTTTTAATTAATTAAATAGGAAACTTTTTATTTGGAATATTGTGCACCCTGTATCAGTATTTCGGGGTTTCACAATATAAGTTAACCTACCGATATTATTACATTTCTGGGATCGTGACACCTCGTTGGACACAACTGTATCTTTATTTTTGTCGGTAGCATCTCGTGCGTGAACGGAGATGGGTAAGTCCAGGTTCATAACTTTTAAAACAAAAACAAAATATCGTTAATGATCACTGTCTAAATTAACTGTTAACATATTTCACGTTGAGTTGCTGCTAGAGATATTACTTTGATTATCTAGTTTGTACTCATGCATTTACAACTATCCGTATATTCTTTGTTTATAATGTTTCGTGCTTCATGAGAAAAATTTAGTCAAGAGACCTCATAGATATTACAGTACGTAGAGATAACAAATGCGAGTAAGAAAGAGTATAATATTTATAAGTCCATACCTTTCCTGTTAAGCAATCGTACTGCTGCGCCTTCCCCAAGCTATAGATGTTTCCTTTTCAATAGTGAAATCTCTAATCACATAAAACCCATACCTATCCTAAGCATAGCATGAACTATCTACATGTAAATCAACGTACAGTGAAAGGAAAACACATGAACGTGCCTATGCCTGTGCAAACATTTATACACTAACAGCTAAAGAACCTACCCTGAACATATCTACGAAGCATTGTACCTCTTCCCAGCTGATGTTTCTAATCAATTGAGTAAACAATACGAAGCAGACCTATACACTATGACATGAAAATACATAGGGGAACAGCAAAAGCTATGACATGAAAATTCAGGACCATTCCTTCACAGCTAAGGCATCAAACTACATATATATACACCCAAACACACTTCTTATTCTCGTCACTTTCATTTTGGAAACCAAGCTTGCTAATGGCGATCTAAAGAAATTAAAAGACTCCAACTCTCGTCTAAAATCTCATAAATATCCGAACGAATGTATTTGAGAGCCTTAAGCATTTCTTCTATCTAATATCAGTTGGGGGAAATTCAACGTCAACTTCTTCGCTGTGTTGAGAATAGCAAGTTTTCGCAGTTGTGAACAAGGCAACGAAGTAGGAGCTCTGGGTATTGTTTTATGTCATGCATATGTGAGCAACTGTAGTCTGTATTAGTTGTAGCATTATTTGAGTTTGCTTTTGAGACATGCGGGTTCGACAGCTTGCAAAAGGGTCAAGAACGTTAGGGGAAGTGTGACGATGTGGTGACCGTATGATTGGAAAGTGAAAGTGTATGCTGGGTATTCTATATATGGGAAGTTGCGTGAGTTTTCATGTTTGAGGACTGATGTGTGTGCTGTTGAAAACGTGAAGGGGTATACAAAAGGGGACATGGTCTTGTGTAGTGGAGTTAGCAGGAGGACGTCTGGTTTGTGTAGGGTGTACATTGATGGATTTCACGTGAAGTTGAGGGCGGAAGAATAGTGGTAAAGGAACTTGCGTCCCAGGAAGGTAAAGGTAAATGTAAGTTGCATTAAAATAATAAATATGAGCATGGTGTTTGATAAAATGGTGACATCATGGCTTTTTATATATAAGGCGTGAAACAGGGAGGTTTGGAAGGGATCACACTGGAAGCCAATAGCATATGTATGGAGAGTAGAAATGAGGTGAATGAAATACATGGCATTTTAAACATAGGAGACTTGCGTGTAGAAGGAGAACGTATGGTGAGTGATGTCTGCACTGGAACGAGAGTGGCAGCGTTAAGAGGAAGCAGCCCAGTCTTCGATTTGGGTGTCGAATGGCGTCGTTGTGGATGGAGCACAGTTCGGGTCATGGTAGAATTGAACGCCGGATTTAACCGACTGACGCAATTCGTATTTAACGGTTAACGCGCCAAGGTGAGTAAATTCACTAACTCTGACCTATTTTAAAATATTATAATTATATTTTAAATATTGGTTGAATGTTGTGTGATGGTCGTTTAGGTAAATTACAGTTAAAATTGGTTGAAATATATATATCGTTGCATATGTACACATCATTGGTTGGATACTGATTTGACTAACATCTGTGGATGTAGGAAACCGGTCAGAGGAATCCAACCGGATTCCTAAATATTTATGTGTGTTGTTTGTTTTATATATGCACTGTTTGAACCGTGTTGAATGAAAATTTAACATTTGTTTTGATTACTAAATAAATGATATCGATTTAGAAAGTGGCAACAGTCGACCATAAACACATCGTTTTGTAAGAAGTTGATTGGCTGTCAGGCGAATCAACAAAGTCGATTATAAAAAAATTAGATTTTTATAATTAAAGCGAAGCTTTAAACTGTAATAGAAATTCTATTATAAACTGGTATTTTATAGTTCATTTTATAAAGTAAAATATTAGTTAATTATTTTTAATTAAATAATTGTTTCTTAAGTGGACCTCTTTTAAAATGTAAAATGTTATTGAATTAGAGATGTCAAGATTTCTATAACAGAAAGAGATGTCGAGATTTGTTATAAAGTGGAATATAACAGCGCATTGCAAGTTTTGAACTATAGCGATAAAATAACGTTGTTGAATAGGCTTAAGCGTGATTGTTTAGTCGAGATTAGTTATAAAGGGGAATATTGCAGCGTATGACAAGTTTTGAACTATAACGATAAATCATCGCTGTTGACCAAACTTAAGCATGATTCTTATATAGCACTACTCCCTAGGGGATGTAAACAGTTGTTTTGAAATCCACTTATTCTGAAGTAATAAGTAACGATGGTTGTCCAAAGAAATATAAGAACGAGTAGTGGAGAATCGTTTCAGAAAACGATGACATCATTTCGATGTTTGAAATATGATTAGAGTTAAGTAACACTATTAGAAATGGAACTAAAATTCGACGACGACAAATGGTAAATAAAATGTGCCCATGATTGTATGATGTTTAGTTATACATTAGAATGGATGTTTGTTTTTACTTCGATAGTTAAATAACCGACTATCAAAGTGTTTTGACCCTCGTTGTCAATACGGAGAGACCGATTGGATATATTATCCGAAACCACTCCGTATAGGCATAAACGATGCGAATTGGATTATGCTGAAGACAATTGAAGACGGAGTGAAATGCAAGGGTCGTCTTGTTTCAGAATGGTGTTTTCTGTTTGTCCAGACCTAGGACAACTTGTATGGACGAATGTCTGACAGTGTATTCCTAACGGTCACATAAGATTATCTTTTCAAGGTATTACGTCTTGTGGTGGAGAAATTCGTTTCTCTTAGCTTTTATACCCGTAATATTTTTGGGAAGATCAACTAGTGATTCGATGGTTTGACGATGTGGCATTCAAAGTGTATGGTGGCCAGAAGTGCTAAAAGATAGACGTAGCCTCAAGCCTCACAACCGGGAAATGACAAAAATCGGGCAGGCAGCATGGCTATGTGGGTCGCTCCCATTAGGGTGTATAATCACCTATCTAGAGAAAATCTTTTTGTTTCTTAATCTATCGATTCTGCCCATTCGAGAACGGTGGTTTGAGTCCAACCGTTGGTGATATACATTCGATACACTCAAGCGAAATGAGTGGTCGGTCATGTGTGGGCCGGGTTGCAAGACGTTCTTGTTGAACCCAGTGTATTCGCCTCTAGAGATACACTATCGGCAGGTGGTCCCATACCTTGTCATAGTTGGAATCCAATCCCCAATAAGCGCCCTGCGGTTTTTTTGGATTTTGTACTATGTATGTAGAGCGTGAGATGCAAGCGTTCTGCTATTTGGTTATTTACTTGAGTAGACATTACTATAATATCATTGGATTTTGATATCAAAATATTTTGGGTTATAGTAAGGTAAAAACCGTCCATGTTTATGTGTGGGTTGGTCTTACTATTATCTTTTTGTTTCAAAAGGATTTTCAAAGTTAAACCGTATGGTTGGAATTTACTCACACCAGTCCCACGACTGACCCAGAGTTTATTTTGTTTGTTTTCCCTAAACTCTTGCGTGCCCACATTTGTACGAGCAGTCAAGTGTTTCAGGCTTTACAGATACACTTGGAGGAGCTTGAAGTAGGAGTCTTCACTGTTGGTTATTTAGAGTTATTTCCGCTGTATCAAATGTTATGTTATACTCTGATATGGTATGTATATACAAAGCAGATTGTATTTCAAAGTTATGTTATATAATATATTTTATTCGTTCCGCTGTGAGATTCGTGTTTACTCTGATTCTGCTCAGTTGTGTTCTTCTTCTTCTTCTTCTATTCTATTAATTCTATCTTCTCTATCTCATCCTCTAATTTCTTTCTATTAATGATCCGGTATTTTCGATGTCTGAACAGTCGACGCTGGGTTTTGTTTCGATTTTCGGGGTCGAAAATCCCGGGTCGTTACAGTGGTATCAGAGCTAAAGGTTAAGTGATTACCTTGGCTCTGTGGCGTAACTCAATAGAGATAGGGTTAGAAATACCCTAGATTGAGTTTGAGTGTATATATATGAGCGCGTATTTGTAAATTGGTATAAAAACTGTTTTATATTGTGTTGGTTGGTTTGGCGAGTGGTTTATGAATTCTGGTCGATACTGGATTGCAAACTGTATCGATAAGTGTTTCTAAACTCTTGACTAGAGTAATTCGACACAGTATTGTTTTGAAGAAGGGTAAATAAAATAATTTTTGCCCAAATATATTCTGATATAAAAAGAAGTATATATTATGAGATTATTAGAATATATATGGATATGCTGGATGTTGTTATAATCAAATAAGATTATAAAGTGAAATGGTTATAAATAACCAGTTAGAATTCTTATAAAATTAGATAGGATAAATCTGAATTTAAACCAGAATTTGAAATCAAAACTCTGGAAACTTGGAAAAGAATTGGAAAAAAATGTTTGGATTAAACATATGGAAATTTTAAAATCCTGGGAGATTTGAAATTCTTTTCCAAGTATTGTTAAAGATATTTTGAAGTAATTTCAAAAATAAAGTGTTTATAAATGAGTTTTTAAGTAATATGGTATTGAACTCACTTCGATCACTGGAAAATAATTCGGATGATGACGGCCGCATCATTAGTGTAATTTTCGAGTTTCGAAGTGACAGATTACTACCAGAGATTTTTTCTTGAATTATTGTGAGGAAACAAGTTGTCAGAAATTCAAATGTTTTGAATAAAATATGATTTCAAACTGATTTGAAATAAATCTCAGGAATTTGAATTCTGAAATAAAGATGTAACTTATGGAGTTAAATTGGTAAACGTGGAACTTAAACTAAGATAAACAAAATTGGACTGAATTTGGGACAATCCAGAATGGAAATTGTAAAAGAGAAATATTGGAGATTCGAGTTGTTAAGATGAATTGATTCTTGAAAAGTAAGAATCGAATTTTGAATTTGGAAATGGAGATAACTGATTTGGGAAATAAATCAGTAAATCGACTGTCGTAATAGAAATTAACAAGGTTAAGAGTTTGGAATTGAATTGAAGTCGATTAAGTGGAAATTGTAATGGAATAAGATCTAACTTGGCAAAGTAGTCGAATTTGTGGATGAATTGATTCTTGGATTGGAACCAAACTTGGTTGTGAAATTTGAATTGTTGAGTAAGAATTGGGAATTGGGATTTGAATTGAAAATTTGAAATGGAATTCGGCTTAAGAATAAGCGAATGATTGGTGGTCAATTGGAGATGCATGGATGTATGCTGAATGGATAAAAGTGGGAGAGAAAGAATTGGATGCCTAACCAAAAAGGCACAGGTTATATTTTTCGAGTACGAGATTTTTTTATGAGTCTGTTTGGCAGGCCGTTTGCTGTTTGATTTTCTATTGAATTGGAGATGGGCCTGAGAGGCGAAATGTAATAGTACCGATTGAGACATGCAGAGAAGATGCTGGCAAAATTTCTCGGAAATTGAAGGCGTTAGAATTTAAAAAAAAAAATCGTAAACAAGAAGGAATTAATATTTAATTGGAATTAATCAATTCAGTTGAAACTTAAATTATGAAGTAAACCAAAAAGATTTTAACCTGTTTACAACAGAAATTGTAGCATTTTCCCCCTCTTAGCAATTTCGAGGACGAAATTATTTTAAGGGGGAAGGAATGTAATGACCCGCATTTTTATCGGTTTAGATTTGAATATTTAAATCAGTTTAAATATTGAATTCGTGATATAAGTGGACTTATATATTAATTAAAACGAAGTTGAACGTATAAAAATATATATTAAATATAATCGAGCCCGTAATATCGCGGTAGTTCGTAATTTAACGC
Organism: Allium sativum; assembly: GCA_030737875.1. Taxonomy (NCBI): domain Eukaryota; kingdom Viridiplantae; phylum Streptophyta; class Magnoliopsida; order Asparagales; family Amaryllidaceae; genus Allium; species Allium sativum. The sequence continues at coordinate 702,732,435 of CM060915.1, forward strand.
TTTGAACTTCAACTGAGTATACAAGACTCGTTATAAATCGGATTTCTTCGAAACAAGAAACGTTCGAATCTGTTGAACTGTATTTCTCTAAGGGAAGTGGAAAAGGGAGGTTTCGTCGCATAGATTGCAAGATATGTTCAAATCAAATTTTCAAATAGTCGCTATAGAATCTTTCATTGGCCATAACGGTTTATTTGAAATAACTAGATATCGGTTTCGAATTTAGACAAGGTCCTTTTGAGGCGTAGTTATAATTTAATTTTTAGAATTTTACTGAAATTTTTAATTAATTAAATAGGCAACTTTTTATTTGGAATATTGTGCACCCTGTATCAGTATTTCGGGGTTTCACAATATAAGTTAACCTACCGATATTATTACATTTCTGGGATCGTGACACCTCGTTGGACACAACTGTATCTTTATTTTTGTCTGTAGCAGCTCGTGCATGAACAGAGCTGGGTATGTCCAGGTACATAATTTTGAAACAAAAACGAAATATCGTTAATGATCACTGTCTAAATTAACTGTTAACATATTTCACGTTGAGTTGCTGCTAGAGATATTACTTTGATTATCTAGTTTGTAATCACGCATTTACAACTATCCGTATATTCTTTGTTTATAACGTTTCGTGCTTCATGAGAAAATTTTAGACAAGAGACCTCCTAGATATTACAGTACGTAGAGATAACAAATGCAAGTAAGAAAGAGTATAATATTTATAAGTCCTTACCTTTCCTGTTAAGCAATCGTACTGCTGCGCCTTCCCCAAGCTATAGCTGTTTCCTTTTCAACAGTGAAATCTCTAATCACATAAAACCCATACCTACCCTAAGCATAGCATGAACTGTCTACATGTAAATCAACGTACAGTGAAAGGAAAACACATGAACGTGCCTATGCCTGTGCAAACATTTATACACTAATAGCTAAAGAACCTACCCTGAACATATCTGCGAAGCATTGTACCTCTTCCCAGCTGATGTTTCTAATCAATTGAGTAAACAATACGAAGCAGACCTATACACTATGACATGAAAATACATAGGGGAACAGCAAAAGCTATGACATGAAAATTCAGGACCATTCCTTCACAGCTAAGGCATCAAACTACATATATATACACCCAAACACAGTTCTTATTCTCGTCACTTTCATTTTGGAAACCAAGCTTGCTAATGGCGATCTAAAGAAATTAAAAGACTCCAACTCTCGTCTAAAATCTCATAAATATCTGAACGAATGTATTTGAGAGCCTTAAGCATTTCTTCAATCTAATATCAGTTGTGGGAAATTCAACGTCAACTTCTTCGCTGTGTTGAGAACAGCAAGTTTTCGCAGTTGTGAACAAGGCAACGAAGAAGGAGCTCTGGGTATTGTTTTATGTCATGCATATGTGAGCAACTGTAGTCTGTATTAGTTGTAGCGTTATTTGAGTTTGCTTTTGAGACATGCGGGTTCGGCAGCTTGCAAAAGGGTGAAGAACGTTAGGGGAAGTGTGACGATGTGGTGACCGTATGATTGGAAAGTGAAAGTGTATGCTGGGTATTCTATATATGGGAAGTTGCGTGAGTTTTCATGTTTGAGGACTGATGTGTGTGCTGTTGAAAACGTGAAGGGGTATACAAAAGGGGACGTGGTCTTGTGTAGTGGAGTTAGCAGGAGGACGTCTGGTTTGTGTAGGGTGTACACTGATGGATTTCACGTGAAGTTGAGGGCGGAAGAATAGTGGTAAAGGAACTTGCGTCCCAGGAAGGTAAAGGTAAATGTAAGTTGCATTAAAATAATAAATATGAGCATGGTGTTTGATAAAATGGTGACATCATGGCTTTTTATATACAAGGCGTGAAACATGGAGGTTTGGAAGGGATCACACTGGAAGCCAATATCATATATATGGAGAGTAGAAATGAGGTGAATGAAATACATGGTAGTTTAAACATAGGAGACTTGCGTGTAGAAGGAGAACGTATGGTGAGTGATGTCTGCACTGGAACGAGAGTGGCAGCGTTAAGAGGAAGCAGCCTAGTCTTCGATTTGGGTGTCGAATGGCGTCGTTGTGGATGGAGCACAGTTCGGGTCATGGCAGAATTGAACGCCGGATTTAACCGACTGACGCAATTCGTAATTAACGGTTAACGCGCCAAGGTGCGTAAATTCACTAACTCTGAGCTATTTTAAAATATTATAATTATATTTTAAATATTGGTTGAATGCTGTGTGATGGTCGTTTAGGTAAATTATAGTTAAAATTGGTTGAAATATATATATCGTTGCATATGTACACATCATTGGTTGGATACTGATTTGACTAACATCTGTGGATGTAGGAAACCGGTCGAAGGAATCCAACCGGATTCCTAAATATTTATGCGTGTTGTTTGTTTTATATATGCACTGTTTGAACCGTGTTGAATGAAAATTTAACATTTGTTTTGATTAATAAATAAATGATATCAATTTAGAAAGTGGCAACAGTCGACCATAAACACATCGTTTTGTAAGAAGTTGATTGGCCGTCAGGCGAATCAACGAAGTCGATTATAAAAAAATTAGATTTTTATAATTAAAGCGAAGCTTTAAACTGTAATAGAAATTCTATTATAAACTGGTATTTTATAGTTCATTTTATAAAGTAAAATATTAGTTAATTATTTTTAATTAAATAATTGTTTCTTAAGTGGACCTCTTTTAAAATGTAAAATGTTATTGAATTAGAGATGTCAAGATTTCTGTAACAGAAAGAGATGTCGAGATTTGTTATAAAGTGGAATATAACAGCGCATTGCAAGTTTTGAACTATAGCGATAAAATAACGCTGTTGAATAGGCATAAGCGTGATTGTTAAGTCGAGATTAGTTATATGGGGGAATATTACAGCGTATGACAAGTTTTGAACTATAACGATAAATCATCGCTGTTGACCAAACTTAAGCATGATTCTTATATAGCACTACTCCCTAGGGGATGTAAACAGTTGTTTTGAAATCCACTTATTCTGAAGTAATAAGTAACGATGGTTGTCCAAAGAAATATAAGAACGAGTAGTGGAGAATCGTTTCAGAAAACGATGACATCATTTCGATGTTTGAAATATGATTAGAGTTAAGTAACACTATTAGAAATGGAACTAAAATTCGACGACGACAAATGGTAAATAAAATGTGCCCATGATTGTATGATGTTTAGTTATACATTAGAATGGATGTTTGTTTTTACTTCGATAGTTAAATAACCGACTATCAAAGTGTTTTGACCCTCGTTGTCAATACGGAGAGACCGGTTGGATATATTATCTGAAACCACTCCGTATAGGCATAAACAATGCGAATTGGATTATGCTGAAGACAACTGAAGACGGAGTGAAATGCAAGGGTCGTCCTGTTTCAGAATGGTGTTTTCTGTTTGTCCAGACCTAGGACAACTTATATGGACGAATGTCTGACAGAGTATTCCTAACGGTCACATAAGACTATCTTTTCAAGGTATTACGTCTGGTGGCCGAGAAATTCGTTTCTCTTAGCTTTTATACCCGTAATATTTTTGGGAAGATCAACTAGTGATTCGATGGTTTGACGATGTGGCATTCAAAGTGTATGGTGGCCAGAAGTGCTAAAGGATAGACGTAGCCTCAAGCCTCACAACCGGGAAATGAAAAAAATTGGGCAGGCAGCATGGCTATGTGGGTCGCTCCCATTAGGGTGTATAATCACCTATCTAGAGAAAATCTTTTTGTTTCTTAATCTATCGATTCTGCCCATTCGGGAACGGTGGTTTGAGTCCAACCGTTGGTGATATACATTCGATACACTCAAGCGAAATGAGTGGTCGGTCATGTGTGGGCCGGGTTGCAAGACGTTCTTGTTGAACCCAGTGTATTCGTCTCTAGAGATACACTATCGGCAGGTGGTCCCATACCTTGTCATAGTTGGAATCCAATCCCAATTAAGCGCCCTACGGTTTTTTTTTTATACTATGTATGTAGAGCGTGAGATGCAAGCATTCTGCTATTTGGTTATTTACTTGAGTAGACATTATTATAATATCATTGGATTTTGATATCAAAATATTTTGGGTTATAGTAAGGTAAAAACCGTCCATGTTTATGTGTGGGTGGGTCTTACTATTATCTTTTTGTTTCAAAAGGATTTTCAAAGTTAAACCGTATGGTTGGAATTTACTCACACCAGTCCCATGACTGACACAGAGTTTATTTTGTTTGTTTTTTCCTAAACTCTTGGGTGCCCAAATTTGTACGAGCAGTCAAGTGTTTCGGGCTTTACAGATACACTTGGAGGAGCTTGAAGCAGGAGTCTTCACTGTTGGTTATTTAGAGTTATTTCCGTTGTATCAAATGTTATGTTATACTCTGATATGGTATGTATATACAAAACAGATTGTATTTCAAAGTTATGTTATATAATATATTTTATTCGTTCCGCTATGAGATTCGTGTTTACTCTGATTCTGCTCAGTTGTGTTCTTCTTCTTCTTCTATTCTGTTAATTATATCTTCTCTATCTCGTCCTCTAATTTCTTTCTATTAATGATCCGGTATTTTCGATGTCTGAATAGTCGACGTGTTGTCATGTTCAAATAGAAGTTTGGAAACACGTGATATTTTAAATAAAGTAAAATCACAGTGGTTCAACGCAAAATAAAAATAATAATAATATAGAACCTTTCCTTCCTTCCTAAGCTAATTAACCAAGTACTCCGTAAACCTAAACCTACCATGTGCATAGGCACCCCTATTCCTTCATTGCTAAGTAGATTTTTCCCTATTTAAACCAACATGTTGAGTTCTTTCATTTCTTCTGTTCATTTTTCATTCTTGAGAGAAAATCAATACAGCTCGTCATTCTTTCATTTTAAACCCCGTCCGATTATTTAATCAAAATGAAGTTGTGACATCCTTATTGTTCAAAACAGAAAATCAAAAAATTGTTTTTGTTCCTCTCCAGATTATTTTCGTTCGAAAATTAAAGAAAATGGAAATCGAAATCTCATAGCCAAATCGCGATTGAAACTACAAAGATCCTGAAGCTCTACAGCGTTGATGGAGGCACTCGCGAATTAGGGCATGATTGAAATTACTGATGTTTGAATATTCTCAGCAATTTAGGGTTTGGAGTTGCGTTGTCATGGGGAAGCTAGAATTCAGGATTGTAACAATAGGAAGGTCGCGAGGTACTGATGACGATCTGTATAATGGTTGAGTGTCTAGGGTTTTTATTTTTCCATTGATTTGGAAAAGGGAAGTTTAGCAGGGTACGAAGGGGATTACCATGAGTTGTTCGAAGGCTGAAGTTGGGTTTGGGTGAATCAGCAAGCAAATTGTGGAGAAATTGGAGGAATTAAAACACTTGTGACATGAAGAAGGAACTCGCAATGACAAGTAGAGTGGTGGAGACTTTTTGGCAAATCGACTATAATAGTAGAAAATAAAATAAAATGGAGATCGAAGTTGTCTGGAGCTGATATAGCTAGATTTGTCAATTCAGAGAAGAAAGGTTTAAAAAAATAAAGGTAATTATTTAATTTAGTAATTTTATTGCATTTAAAATTTATTCGATAACTTAAATAATAAACGTAATGTTAAATTAAAACAAGGTTTGTGCGTACTGAATCATTCATGTAATCCATAGTTGCGGGATATCTAATCAGGAATTAAAATGGAAATCAGAGTAGATCAGAAAAAAATCACGGTGAGTAAATCTCACTCAGATTTTAGTTAGAATTATTTTTATTATTTAAAAATAATTGTCATTGGTTGGTTGGATGCGTTTAAATATATTTTTTATGACTATTATAAATATATATTAGTTATTTAGGCTTTGTGGTTATTATATATATATTTGTGGTTGGATAGTTCATGCAATACCATTAGCGGATGTTCGTAGTATCAATAGCGTATGACCCTATATGCCCCCACGATATGATAGTGAATGGCCTTCTATACCGCGATATCCTACCTCGAAGCAGGATGGGTATTATTTATGTTGGCTAACGTCTGTGGATGCCGGAAAACAGGTTGGAGGGATCCAACTGGATTCCTCAAAAATATTATCTATTTGTTTGTTTTCATATATATTATCATATATGATGTGTTGGAAAACTAATGACTGATAATTGAGTGTATTGGGTGTTTGAATATCACTGGGCCTGAATGTTGATTTATAAAAATATCGTAAAAAGGTAATTTGAGATTTAAAAGGGCAAATCCATTTTTAAAAGTAGAACTTGAATTTTGAATGGGCTATAGAAATATTAACTTGTTTTAAATATATAAAACAAGTATTGGAATTATAACCGATGTTTATAAATTTAATAATATTGTAAATTGAGGTGAATTTATAAATGGTGTTTGTAGATTAAATAATGCAGGGAAATTGAAGTGAATGTATAAACAATGTTTATAAATTAAATGGAATAATTTTCATTAGATAATGTGGGGAATTGAAATGATTTTATAAATAGTGTTTATAAACGAATGAAAATAAATTATCATTGGATAGTATGAATATTTAAATTCAAATGTGAATTTAAAATAAGAATTGGAAATCGTTTTAAATCGAAAACAATGAAATCTATTCTGATGTTCGGAATTTAAATTTAATTGGGAAATTTAATTAGATTTTGCCGAAATTATAAAATAAATTATATCTAGAAAGGATATTGGAATTGTATAAATTAGAAACTAAGATTTAAGATTTAGTACTAAAATAGATTCTATGTTATATACAGATAAGTTAAAATAAATAGAATATTCCAACATAAGATTTTGGTTTTAGATAAATTTCGAAATGGAACTTGTTTGAATTTATAAAACAAGCAAATTTATAAACGATGTTTACAAATGTAGTGGATTAATTATCGTGAGATAATTTGGAATTATAATTTCAAGTATTAATTTAAAAATAGAATTTGAAATCATTTCGAAAAGGGAACGGCGGTTTTTATTCCGGAATCAGGATTATAAAAGGAATTGAGTTTCAAAACAGATTTTGAAATGAAACTTGTTTTAATATATAAAACAAGGAAGTTGGATTTATAAACGATGGTTATAAATCTAGTAAATTACCATTAGATAACTAAGACATTCAAACTCAAGTATGAATATAAAAAGTGAATTGGAAAACGGTTTGAAATAAAACGATAAATTTTACTCCGAAATTCGGAATATAAATTGAAGTAAGAAAATTCCAAGGTATTTATAATTAGAATTCGTTATATCAAATTATATAAATAAAATTATTTATATAGGGAATTGGAATTTAATATAGCAAATTGAGTATAAATAAATTTATTACCAAGTAAATGAAAAAATCGACGATTATAAATAATCAGAATATTAAGTTGAATAATGAAAATTGGTTTAATATATATTAAAATATATTAGAATGGAGTTGAAATATATTATAAATGAAATTTAAACGTATATATATAAATGTAATTAAAACGAACTCGCTACAATGCGGTAGTTCGTAATTTAGTGTTTCGAACTTCAATTGAGTTTACCTAATTCAATTTAAGTCGGACTTCTTTGAAACAAGAATCGTCAGGACCGATTTGATAATAGTTTTCTAATGGAAGAGAAAAAAATCTATATTTTGTCTTATAGATTTTGAGTTATGTCAAAATAAAATTTTCAGAAAAACAGCGCCATAACCATTATAAAACCATAACGGTTTATTTAAATAAATAAAAGGATTTTAAGTAAATAAAATCCGAATTTCCATTAGAAAAATCCAGACATGAGATATAAAATAAATATGAAATCAAGTGGAGTAAGTGAACTGATTTTTGAAACAAAAATCAGATTTTTAATTATTAAATAGAATTAACTAATTTGAAGAATAATTAGTTAATCGAGTTTTGATACGAAATTGGGTTTTGGTTAAATAAATGGAACTGGTAAATTTATATTTGAAATCGAATATCAAACTTGAATTAAAAATGGAATTCAATTGGTTATAAGTAAGTTTAAAGTATATTTGAACGTGATATGTTCAAATAAAAAGTGAAATGGGAAAAAGAGCTAATTAAAGAATAAATTAGCGAACTGAGTTAAAAATGATTAACTTGAGTTAGAATAAATTGGGAATGGACGTATATAGGTTAGACGGGCATGGAATTAATGAAGTGTATCAAGATTATAATTCGTGTGTCCGACAAAAAGGTACACGTTTAAATTCCATTTGAATTTTTATGCATCGAATCGGCAAGCCGCTTGGCTTTTTGATTTCCTTTTTGAATGGGAAGGGCCTAGAGAGGCGAGTTAAGGTTTGAACTATTGAGCGGTACAAAGGAGATGATGGCGAAATTTTCCGAAAATTTAAGGAGTTCGAATATTTTTAAGAAAATTTGATTACTAGAAATCAATATATCGATATATATAGAATTCGATAAGGAAACAAACTTAGAATAGAATATTATAAACAAAAAGGAAATCTATAATTATCTAGAAAAAACAGAGAGAGAAACGTTACATGTTTTTAAAAATGAGTAATTGGTTTATATGATGTTGATTATTCGAGATAAGTAGTCTTGTCTGTTTTGAAGTAAAAATGTTATTCAGTCAAGGTCAGAGAGGTAGTTATACCCTAACTTGATTGATTTCATTATTAACAAATAAATAGCAAGATTCAGGCTCGAAGATAAATGTTTTGAATAAGATTTAGTTGAATGCAGTATTTTGGGTTGTTGTAAAATGTTTTACACAACATTCGTTTTAACCCAGATAAGTAGAATTTTAGAAATATAATAATAAAAATTTCCTAAGTATAGAAATGAATGATCGTGAAAGGGAGAAGTACTTGGAATGTTTTCCAATTTTTAATTGAAGATATTTTTTAAGTATAGAAATAAAAGAGGTGATATATGGAAATGTTTTCCAAATAGCGCAAGAGGCCAAGATGATTATTGAAAATATTTGGTTAACAAATAATGATATGGAAATGGAGAAGTGATTTAATTAATGAAATATTAATTAAGGGGCCCAGTGATTGTTAGAAGCTATGAATGGATGTTTCTTTTCCTTCGATAGTTGAATAACCGACTATCGAAGTATTTGCCAATATCATTGTCAATATTGAGAGACGGTTGGATTATTATCCGAGAACTACTCCGTATTGGCAGTAGCATTGCGAATTAGATTATATGAAGATAATCGAAGACGGAGTTAAGTGCAAGAGATTTTTCCATTAATCCTAAGTAGAAATTGCATAAGATAGATTAATGGAAATTGTGCCTTCGGTTTCATTCGGTCCCAGAACGAAGTTGTATGGACGAATGTCTGATGGAGTATTTCCAATGATCGCATATGTTAGTCTGTATAAATATATATGGTGGCAAATAATTTATTCTCTTAGAGTAATACCCAGATTATTTTTTTGCAAATCAATTAATGGTTAATGGAACTGATGATGTGGCATTCAAAGTGATTGTGCTATCAATGTAAAGTAAGCAAGCGTAGCCTTAGGCCTCAACAACTGGGAAATAACAAAAATCGAGCAGACAACATGGCTAAGTGGGTAGCTCCCAATTAGGGTGTATTATCACCTATCTAGAGAAATTCATTTCATTCTTTATTCTATTCGATTTTGCCCCATTCGAGAAAACGGTTGGTGATCCCAACCGTTGGTGATATACATTCAATACACTTAAGCGAAATGAGTGGTCGATCATGTGTGGCCGGGTTACAAGATTTTCTTATTGAACCCAGTGTATTCTTCTCTAGATATACACTATCGGAAGGTGGTTTCATACCTTCTCATTGTTGGAAATTCATTACCCAATAAGTGCTCGCGGTTTTGATTGTATATTACATATATGTGGAGCGTGAAATGCAAACGCTCCACTAGGTTGTTATTTATTTGATTTAGACACTATTATAATATCAAAAGAGTTTTGATATAAAGATTATCATTTCCTTCAAAAGGAATTTGAAAGTTAAATCAAGTGTTTTGGATTCTCATAATGGAAAAACTCGTTCCATGTTATATGGCGTTTCCTTATGAGATATCATTTATTTTCTCAAACTGTTTTAAATTGTTTACTCATACCAATCCCATGAATGACCCAGAGTTTATTTTGTTTTGTTTTACCTAAACTCTTGGGTGCCTAAATTTGTACAAGTAGTCAAGTAGTTCAGGATTTTACAGATTTATCTGAAGGAGCTTGGAGTAGGAGGCTTCAGTGTTGATATTTAGAGTTTATTCCACTGTATTGTATTTGTGATATACTCTGATAATGTATGTAAGTCCAAATATAGTTGTATCTCAAAATTGGTTATTTATATATTATATTTTATTCCGCTGCGATTGTGAGATTCTGTATTGTTGTTTCTGCTCTTCTTCTATCTTTTTCTTCTTATTTCATAATGATTCGTAATTCTGTATAATTTGGGTTGGACGTGTGGTGTATTTAGTCAACTCAGATAGTACGGATTTGCAGGCCTTTACAACTTATTTTATCCTTAATTTCAATCAATTGTTTTTAAACACTTTATTATTTGTTTAAAAACAAGTCAAAATCAAAGTTCATGTTCGATTCCAAATTCTAATCCAAGTTTCATATCAGAATTCCCGATTTCAATTAACAAATTCAATTCACTTAACCTACGTTAAGTTCGATCAACAACTCTATTAACTAATTTCCTTTACTAATTAGTTAATATCATTCCATAATCCAAATTTTGATTTTTATATCAAAAATCACTTCATTCAACTCGCTTAAGTTCATATTTATTTATAACTCAAAACTGAATTTTTTTAATGGAAATCCGGAGTTTATTTACTTAAAATCCTTTTAATTTATTTAAATAAATCGTTATGGTTTATAAACAATTTTACAGTGACTTTTCTAAAATTTGATTTTGATATTAACTCAAAATCTATAAGATGAAATCCAAGTTTTTCTCTGCCATTAGAAAATTATCATTCAATAGGTTTGAACGTCTCTTGTTTCATCGAATTCATATGTATGTTGAGTTATATATTCTCAATTGAAGTTCGAGTCGTCAATTTACAAACTACCGTGCTACGGCTAGTTCGTTTTAATTAAATTAAATATAAATGTTTGAACTTCGTATATAAATCAATTCCACCTTCGTTTTAATACAAAATTAAGCTAGTTTTCCAAAACTAACTTGGAAACTCCGGTTATCCAAAATCATTGATTTTTTATTCAAATTCGTAACTCGGTTATAAGATTATTCACCACTCAATTTCTATATTAAATTCCAATTTCCTTGGACATAAATTATTTTATAAAAATTTGATACAAAAATTATGGAAAATTCAAATTTCAATGCATCCAAACAACCAACAAACAACATATAAAAATTAGTATTAAATAAAATTTTGATTATAATAAATTATAATCGAATCAGGGGATGAGTTTACTCACCTAATTTATTTACCGAATATCATGTTTAATCCCATATCGCGCAGCTACAAATCTACTCGCCTCGTTTCAAATGAATTTATCAAGTACCTATGATTATTTATTTTTATTTAACGATTAAACGACTATTCATTTATTTTAGGAACTGACATAATTAAATAAAGTATTCTATGTATATTTGAATTTTGTATAATGTATACCTTAATTCGGTGTTAAACTCTTCTACCCAAATTCTCATTGATGCAATCTGTTGCAGCATGCTACCACCATCGCCTTAATCATCTGAACACATACTGACATATCACCACACCCACTATAGATTCACCACTGCTGTAGCTACTACATCTCAATCTCAACATGCGCACCAACAGTCGAACCACCAATGATGACCTTGACTATCCCCTTCTCCATTGCACCATTCAACCAACACCTGGCCATCACTGCTATGCTTTACAACATCAACTTCTTACTTTCCAGATATCCTTCAATTAACAGGCCCCTTTACCTTTATCATGTCTGCATCACATACCCACAAGCAGAGAGCGACTTCCCCAAATCACCTGTTGTCGATCCACTTACTCCATCTCCGGTCCTTACCTCAAAATGCCACACGTGCCCCCCTATGCGACTACTTCAACCTTCACCTAACTGCTCCACACTCACACAAACTCTTTAGATCGCGACTTCGAGCATTGCGCAGAGCTACAGAAGATCTTGTGTCCAAACTTTTCACAGAACTCCACTATTCTTCGATACGTACTTCGGCCTCCCCTATCCCAATTCATGATGAACCCTGGGCAGAAACAAACCCGTCGAACCCCCTAAACGCAATCGCGAGATTCCAAAATGATTTCAAGCTTCGGATCTTTGCGGTTTTCGAGTCATGATTTCATTTCGTTTTAAATTGAATCAGGACGACCATTATTATTATTATATCGATTGAATCGATTTTTACTGGAAAAGAATATGGAATGAAGAGGAAAGAAGGAATCGAAATGGTTTCGTGGGTTTAAGGAATAGGTGTTAACGAAGGAATTGGGTTGGTTTTACAGGCACGCCAGGGAATATGGGTACAACGGCCATTAATTTTCTATTTCCTTGATTTCAAAGGAGGGAGACAGAACATACGCAAAAATTAAAATGAAGCAAATGTAGATAAGTAGGTTGCGTTGTAAAGAAGTTATGGTGTACCTTATTTATTATTATATTTTAGTGAACCGATGTAATTTCATTAAATGCAAAATATCTCGTGTTTCCGTGCCCTATTTTTAGCGTAACAGCCGGCATCCTTAGGGTTATACCACTATTTTGGACACACTAAAACAGGTTCCGAAGCCTAATTCGATTGCTTGGAAAAGATATCAATTTAAATCAACGATTTAAATTAAATTCTATCAATAAAAATATAAATCGATTTCAAAATAATTAAATTCATCGATAATAAATAATTATTATCATTAATTTAATATAGAATTTATATTGATTGTGTAACGACCCAGAAAATCAGAACCAATTTAAAAAATTTATTTTAAGAAAATTTGTTAGAAAATGTGCCAGAATATAAAAATTCCATTTTTAAATAATATTAAAGCTATTAAAAATAGTCATTTTACAAACGACCTCCATTTTCGATGAAACCATTTTGGTCGGATCCGGAATGTCAAATTATTGCTATGTTTAATTTTCCATAATATTTGGAATTAATATGTGAGCATGGTAAATTAAACTATGCTCGATATTTTTTATTGAATTTAATAGACCGTTAAAAAGGCCATTTTTCAAACGGTCTCCAAATTCGACGAAATTAATTTTGTTAGGACCGTATCATCAAAATATAGTTAGATTTATTTTTCGGGAATTTTTGGAGTCCGTATGTAGCCTCGGTAAATTTAAATATACGACCAAATTAAATAATTAAATGATTTATATTTTAATTTGAAGAAAACAAGCCTAAAATGATCGAATGGGCTGACGAGACCTAGCCCACTGTGTCCGGAACGGGGATATTTGGCTAGCCGCAACTCTCGTTGGTCTGAATTTGGAGCTGTTAAGGGTTAACGGGCTTTAACTAAGAAATTAAGGAATTTAATATTTAATATAAATAACCTAAAACCAAACCCTAATCTATATTATACAGCAGCCGCCCCCTAGTTTCGATGGCCAGAAATGCTCCTCCTTTCCACCACTAATTTCTTTCCATCCACACAATAAAACTTCCCATTCCTTTTGACAATATTGAAGCCCTCTCCATCCCCTTCCCATCCATACGGCTAACCCCCCTGCCATCAGTATACGTCGTGTTCTAGCTCCCGGAAGTCAGGCCGTTAAGGTCGCCGCTGCACCCCCTATCACGATCGAACTCCACCATGTGGGCCCCCTAGCGCGCCATCCCCCTTCGACGTGACGAAACCCGATCGACTTCATACTACACCGATTGGAAGCAAGATCAAAACGTAAGTTTGAACAAATAAGGAAAATCGTCGGCCTGTGTTTCTGATTGAAGAAGAGAAGGGTATTTTCTCATCTAATTATTTAATTAATTAATCAAAATATCATTTACATAAATAAATTCATATCTTTCTCAAACGAATACAGAATTGGAAAATTTCAGAACCGTTGGGACCGTAAACCCAAGATCTACATTTCAGAACAGACTAGAAAGAATTTGGAGCAAATCATATTTTGGGGTAGATCCAATTCTGAATTATACAGAATTTGAAGCACTGTGAGAATTCTATTTTTTTTAATAATTAAAATTAATTAATTATGGTTGTGTTTAGAAATCTTTACCAATCCACTGTTAAATTCAGTTTGATGTTATACGCGATTTGATCTAGATTGATTGATGCTATTTGGTGTGATCTGTTCGGTTAAGTTGTATATAATGGAATTATGGTGATTTATCAACAAAATAAAATTGTCATTTTTGTTGAATTAGAATTGACAAAATAAAATTGTCATTTTTGTTGAATTAGAATCAACAAAATAAAGTTTTCATTTTTGTTGAATTAGAATTGACAAAATAAAATTGTCATTTTTGTTGAATTAGAATCAACAAAATAAAATTATCATTTTCGTTGAATTAGAAATGACAAAATAAAATTGTCATTTTTGTTGAATTAGAATCAACAATATAAAAATGTCTTTTTTGATGTATTAGAATTGTCAAATATAAAAATGTCATTTTTGATGTATTAGAATTGTCAAAAATAAAAATAACATTTTTGTTGAAATAAAATAGTCAAAACAAAAATATCATTTTTGTTGAATAGATTTGTGTTAAAATAAAATTATCATTTTTATATGTTTTGTTGAATTAGAATTGTCAACAAAAACAAAATTATCATTTTTATATGTTTTGTTGAATTAGAATTGTAAACAAAAATAAAATTATCATTTTTTTGTGTTTTATTGAATTAGAATTGTCAACAAAAATAAAATTATCATTTTTATATGTTTTGTTGAATTAGAATTGTCAACAAAAATAAGATTATCATTTTTATATGTTTTGTTGAATTAGAATTATCAACAAAAATGAAATTGTCATTTTTATATGTTTTGTTGAATTAGAATTGTCAACAAAAACGAAATTATCATTTTTATATGTTTTATTGAATTAGAATTGTCAACAAAAACGAAATCATCATTTTTATATGTTTTGTTGAATTAGAATTGTCAATAAAAACAAAATTATCATTTTTATATGGTTTGTTGAATTAGAATTGTCAACAAAAATAAAATTATCATTTTTATATGTTTATATGTTTTGTTGAGTTAGAATTGTCAACAAAAACAAAGTTATCATTTTTATGTGTTTTGTTGAATTAGAATTGTCAACAAAAATAAAATTATCATTAAAAATAAAATTATCATTTTTATATGTTTTGTTGAATTAGAATTTTCAACAAAAACGAAATTATCATTTTTATATGTGTTGTTGAATTAGAATTGTCAACAAAAAAATTATCGTTTTTATATGTTTTGTTGAAATAGAATTGTCAACAAAACAAAATTATCATTTTTATTTGTTTTGTTGAAATAGAATGGTCAACAAAATACAAGAATCATTTTTATTCGTTTGTTGTAATAGAATGGTCGACAAAATAAAAATATCATTTATTGTTACACAATAGAATTGTATGCAAATGAAAAGAGACAATTTTATCGTCATGTTATACATTAGAATTGTATACAATTTAAAAGAGACATTTTTATCGTCATGTTATACATTGGAATTGTATACACATTAAAACAAACATTTTTATGTGTCATGTTATACATTGAAATTATATACAAATAAATATATTTCTTTTTATTTGTTGAAGTTAAAAATAGAAATTGCATACAAATAATAAAAATAAAAATTATATTTTTATTTGTCATTAGCGACATTGTAATGTAAATAAATTACACTTTTATTTGACATTAAAAACATGTAGTGAGTTAATGTAAATAAATTACATTTTTATTTGACATTAGGAACATGTAGAAATGTATGTAAATAAATTACATTTTTATTTGACAATAGAAATAAGTAGTAAGTTAATGGAAATAAATTACATTTTTTTTATTTGACATTAGAAACATGTAGTGAATGTATGCAAATAAAATACATTTTCATTTGATATTAGAAATGTAGAAAATGTCATGTAAATAAATTACATTTTTATTTGACATTAGAAACGTGTAGTGAAGTATGCAAATAAAATGTATTTTTATTTGACATTAGAAACATGTAGTGAATGTATGCAAATAAAATACATTTTTATTTGACATTAGGAACATGTGGAAATGTATGCAAATAAAATACATATTTATTTGACATTAGAAACATGTAGAAATGTTTGCAAATAAAACTTCTCTTTTTATTTGACATCAGAAAATATTGGGAATGTATGCAAATAAAACTTCTCTTTATTTTACATTAGAGAATATAGGAATTTGTTTGCAAATACAATCCATTTTTGTGTGTCATTAGAAACATTTAAATGGTTATGCAAAATAAAACATTCTTTTATTTGGCATGTTAAACACATTAGTGGAATCGTCGAGTGATTTAGATTTATATATAATTATATATATATATACAAATTAAAATTAAACGAATCGTGCGCGGTAGTTCGCATTTCGGAATCGTAACTTTAAACGATTATTCCGAAAAATCCGACTGTCAAATTTTCCCAAAACTGGAACTGTTAGGTCCGCTTTGGGAAGATCTTTCCAACGATATAAATTTTGTTAAAATTCAACGGCTAGATCTCGAGAAATGTGTAAATCAAATTTGGGTAAAAACAGTGCCAGGGCCGCCTATTGACCCGAAGCATCATTAAGTTAAATTGGGCTATTTTTATATAAATAAAAATAGCGATAAATCGTTATAAAATAATATTAACGATATGAAATGATTTAATTATAATTATTCGAGAATTATTTGAAAAGACCGAGTTCAATCTCAATGCAAATAATTATACGACGATTTAAATTGAAGATATTGAAGACGGTGTTCGAAGACTGGCGATCTTCACATCGAATGTACAACTACTGATGCCTTTATTGGAGTTGCTGCCTTGAAAGGGTTACAGTGGTAGTTGTCCGGACGTACTTGTTGATTGTCCGGATTAAACGAGCACCTCTCTTCCATATTGGACATATGGGACGAGGAATAAGGTGTCTTCGGTTTCGTTCAGACCTAGAACGGACTTGTAAATGGATGTGTATCTGACATTGGATTTCATTCTATGTGAATTGATTTCTATTAATATATATCTGTTTGGTGGCGGAGAATTTATTCTCTTGCTTAACACCCTTCTCTGAAACACACGAGCTCAGAGGTTATATTTTTTAGTTATCGGTCACATGGCATGGATTGTCAATATCGCATGCCAAGATGCAAATGATCAAGGCTTTTGTTGAAAAACAGAGCCTTGTGGTTGATGATCAAAGCACAACTTATTTAGGCATAGCTTTGTGTATAGCGTAACTTCGCGAGCCTCACACCCCGGTATGAGTCAAAAACGAGATAAGGACCGTAGAGAGTGCATCTGTTTCTTTCTAGCTAGAAGTGGTGTCATGGAATGGAGCCCAGACATTTTTACTTATGTGGATGATGGATTACGAGGCCTCGGATATATTGATCGATAGTGGCCAATTGATAGGTCCAGTAAGACTGGGAAACGTGTGTTCAGGAATTGCCAATCCACTAAAGTATTTGTGGACCGGCCCTACCGCATCCAAGGGTTGGCCGTAGGTGTGATCCTGAGGCATTTTCTAGAGTGTCTCGAATCGGTGAGGAGCCATCCCTAACCTCGACTCATGATGGAAAACCTAATTTCCAATACGACATTACGTTTTTTATTGTAAACCTATATATGGAGACATAGTAGGATGGGGTACTATGCCGTCTAGGATTGACACATTTACTTTGAAAGTATTTTTAAACTGATTAGACACTAATAATAATATTAAATATATTTTTACACGTATCAAGCATGTTTGATCATTATAAGGTAAAACTCTAACCTCCGGTTTGCATTGCATTATGTGATGGGACTTGAGTCTTATAATGATTTCATTTTCTTAAAAAGCATTGCGTTATTTTTAAAAGATTTATTTAATTTATGCACTGGGAATCCAATGGAGTAAACCCGTTCCGTGTTAGAGGCGTGGTCCTGTGATTGGCCTTATTATTTGGTAAGTTAAGTAAAGATTTCTCATACTAGTCCCATGACTTACTCGTAGTTTGTTTCACTTGCAAACTCGGGTGCCCTTATTTTTACACGGGCAGCCAAGTGATAGATATCAGGTTATTTTGGACATGTGCTGGATTGGAGTATGCTTGTGGACAAGAAGATGAAGATTTCCTCTATCTTTTATTTCTATTTTGAAACAGTTAGACATCATTTATCCATGTCGTACTTAATGGTGTTTTAGACTTATTTCTATTTGTTGAGACTTTCTATATGTTAAGTGTACCCTGTAACTGTGCCACTCTGATGTTGTGATGTTGATGACATTTCTATTTTCCGCTGCTGTGATTAATGCGTTATGAGTCATCTGAGATCTATTATTGTTATAAATATGTTATATTCCAATGATTATCCTTGCTTTCGTACTATGGGAGTTTGGGGTCATCACAGATTGACTGAATCGTTTTGATTCAGTTTTAATTGCCAATTCAATTAATATCGTTTCGTATTACGATAAATCAATATATTCGTTATTAAATTGATAACTTCACATTAAAAATCCATTTATGTTTCTAATTCAACATTTAAAACAATTTAAATAATTAATATTAAATGACCAAAAATCCGGGATGTTACAAGAAACACCTACAAATTAATGACGATACCGAGAAATCACCAATTCTTTTGATCTTACTGATGCCATAATGATTCTTTGAACTCGATAAAATTGTAGATAAACTTGAGATAACACCAAATTTCTGTTAATCGAGATGATGTCGGAAAGCTGGGTTTTCCAATTCGAAGATTCACAATAGAATACCAAAGTTTGGGAAGGAATAGTTGGAACTACCAACAATGGCGAAAGCCAAATTTTGATTACAGAATGAATTAACTATTACCTGGTCATAACCACCTATTTATAGTATGCTAACAGTCGAAGCCGATACCAGAACAACAGATACAAAGGTAACAACACAAAAACAAATTACAAGCCTATCCGATACTGAAACGAAAACATATAAAGCTAAGCCATAGCAGACACAAAAAGGTCATGAAGCTACTCCGAAACCACAGAACCGAAGTCACAAAGCTTAAGCCAAAACATAAGCTAGAAAATCATATTGCACCAATATTGATACCCAACAAGTTATACTGATACCAAACTAACTCCTCTATTATTGAACCAAAATGAAACAGAGATAGTTTGCAACTGATACCGACTTAAACGATTATTTATGTCGAAAGAACTATCACTGATGTCAACCGGCCTTTTGGTATGGTTCCCAGCAGTATGCAAGACACGCTTGACTAATCATATCGCGTGATATTACAGCCTAGAGGCATCGCATCCGCGGTCTAGTACCAGAAGACTCGAGTCTGGGCACTAGCAGGATGTCGCATCACTCGAACGTGACCTCCATTAGTATCCGTCCGCATCCGAGCCGAAGGTGAGCCGTGCTCCGAGCCGAAGGCGAGCTGTCAAGCGGGTCCGGGCGCAGCGTCGGTGGGGGTCCGGGGCCCTAGAGTGGAGCTACCATCTTGAGAGCGCCTTCACCTCACAACGAAGGCATTCCAGAGCCAAAGTCCAGGCCTTGGAGGCTTTTCAGCTTTCCATGAGTGCCTGGACTCCACAAAAAGATGGCACTCCCGGAACATGATGGCAACCTTTAGCCTCAACAACTAACGATGTGGCCATCGCCAACCGCCAGCGCAACGCCTGAGTCAAGATGCAAGTGCGTCATGGTTGGGTTATTGATCGGATCCTAAGCCTAACAGTTCAACTGTGTGTCGACATCCTACATACGCATTCAGGTCGACAGTCCAAGCAAGTCCATTCCTCGAGGGCTGCATCACAAAACAAAAACTCACTGATCATTGTCCGCTCACTGAGCGCCACGCAAATGTTTAAGTTTACTAGCCCCAGCTTGGAGCTAAGACTAAGTCATCAGAATGCAAAGTTATGTGTCGTGCTCCCACGCCCTTGCTAGATTATCATGTCTCTCAAACCAGCTTCGACCTCTCGAAAAACCAGGAGGGTTTGTTAAGTGTTCAGGATACAAAGCCCACTCCCGTATCCACACATGTTTGGTGACTTTTATCCCAATTCCTAATTCCGTTTCCCAAGATCCACCGCTCCACATTCTTGAGTGCCAAATTTGAAATCCCTCTTACTTTCCATATCTCTCTTCCCTTCTCCCGAAATCCTAACAACACCTCGAACATCCAAAGTATAAAAGAAGTATTTTTGTGTCCTCCATGCCTCAAGCTGATTTTTTGTCCGGAGAAGAGAAGAAAGGAAGCAACTACCATCAGGGGATCGACATACCCCGAACGAACGTTACGGGATTGGAATTCGGGATCTTACCCCAAGCTATGATCATATTTCGAAGCTCCAGCTACCAAGTCAATCACGACTCGGCGACAACTCGTGTACTCACCAAATGCCCAATCATCAAAGTACACGCGCTTAGCATTTGGGACCGACCTCGCCTCAAAGGAAAATCTACGCTACATGCCACAACATATGCCGAGTATTGACCTAACAACAACATCTGTATATCCGAGTTGCCGAAACGTTGGTAAAGGGGACCAGCTTGGATCTATAAATAACTTTGGCTTCGCAAATCCAAGTGATCCGGTGAATACTCCATGCAATCAAGCTCCATCCCAACAATGTTTCAACAACCACTTAGGGAGATCGCGCGCTGGGCCATGGCGGCGACCATGCATACACGCTTTGGAAACCTCAACCGAGCAGACCGACATGATTCAAATGCATGCATGCCCACAAGAATTAAGGGTTCAAATGTACACACCAAATGGTCGACTCTCGATCCGAAAACTCCTCAAAAAGCTAAAATTGTGCGATTACCGGCCCATGACAGGCAATTCACCTTCATATTACTCATTCCAACTCAGATTGCATTGCACGAAACCACGTGCAGACATGTGAATCTATACGCGATTCAGACCCGACAACGAACCGTTTGCACTTTGATGCAATCGAGAGTCGGCAACTAACAATCAACCTCCCTAACCTACAACAATTAGGCGCCTTGGGCAGGTTGACACCTTAGCGGCAAGACTGAAGCGAGTCAAAGCATTTAAAAATGCCGGAGTCCTAAATTCATACCGATAGGTTTCAGCAATGCACCTCGAACGCTCCGAAGAAGCGCACTCCCATCACATAACTCAAGGAAAAGGTCACGACCGGTCACTAAACATGCCATATAGATCTTCTTATCCATCGCCATACATGTCTTACTTCAAAGCACATCTCGTTCACACAAGACGTACTTTGAGGGGGCAAATGCTAACCGGCATTTTGGTCTAGTTCCCAAAAGTACTCAAGATACGCTCGACTCAGCATATCGTGTGATATTACAGCCCAGAGGCATTGCCAATATCATCCGCGTTCCAGTACCAGAAGACTCGAGTTTGGGCACTAGAGGGATGTCGCATCCCTCGAACGCGACCTCCATCAGTATTCGTCCGCATCCGAGTCGAAGGCGAGCCGTCAAGCGGGCCCGGGCGCAGCGCCGGTAGGGGTCCGGGGCCCCACAGTCCCGATGGCAATCGACCTAACCGGTTAGGTCAAAACTGTGGGCACCGCCCGATTCATCCGATTTTCTCCATGCCGGAAGCTCAGATTCCTTCATTTTGGACCAGCAAAATAGCAGAATCCTCCAGTTCACGTTAAAGAGCTTCGACACCTTAGAAACGACAAGTTTTTTGCACCAAGAAGTTCGGCTTCCTCCTCATCTATTTCGTACCCCAGGAGGCTTCGAAATTTCGTACTCCCCAAGGGGTTCGAAATTTCGAACCCCCCTGGGTGTACGAAAATTCAAACCTCCAGGAGAGGTTCGAAATTTCAAACCCCTGGTCAAGTGGTGCGAAATTTTCGTATGCAGGGGTGCTGGGTGCCAATTTTCTGCATGTGGTCCTTATTTCTACCTAATCCTACCTACTTTCACTCCTATAAATAGCCCATGGCCTCACACTTCAAAGGGGGTTGGATTTTCTTCACTTGAGACCTTCCTAGAGCTTCATGAGCCCCATTAATGCCATCTCTTCTGTGAGGCAGAAGGAGAATTAAATATTCTTTTTCCCAAATATCTAGCATGTGGCAATTATGAAAGTAAATGTAATGAGCGGGACTCTACCTTGTAACTCTTGAGTGACTAATAAAATTCCAACATCCTTCCAAAGTGGACGTAGGCCTAATCTGCGGCCGAACCATTATGAATACTAGTGTCACTTACCGCTTTCTTCCACTAAGTCTCGCCACCGAATTAACTATTCCTAGTAATAGGAATCTTTGGTGTTTACGACATTTTTTGCCGTCAACATTTGGTCCTTTCATGAGAAAACTTGGACTTCGTGCCTTTGTCGCACATTTTCATCTCGACCTCTGACGAGCTTGGGGTTCCTTGCTTAACATGCCGCTGAGTCCACTTACGATGAAAAAGC
The DNA here is from genome assembly GCA_030737875.1 of Allium sativum. NCBI lineage: Eukaryota > Viridiplantae > Streptophyta > Magnoliopsida > Asparagales > Amaryllidaceae > Allium > Allium sativum. The sequence goes on from CM060915.1 coordinate 702,755,003, forward strand.
GATCAAAGAACGCGATGGTCGGCTCTTCTGCCACAGCTGAGGCCGGGACATCCCAACAACCTCAACCCACGGACATCTCGGCCACTAATGAAAACGTCCCTCCTATTTTGGACCCGAAGCGCCCGCAACTCAAACCCAAATCCGCGCGCTTAATGAAAAATATGAGAAAACGGCGGTCGAGCTAAATCAAGCATTAAGGAATAACATCGACCTTATGCAACAACTATAAGAGAGTCAGCACATCGTCGCTCGACTTCAATTACCTTAGAACAACGCTCGACCCCGACCAACTATCTCGGAAACTTCCTCTTCCAAGTCGAGGGGCCCACATCAAAGGAGGAGGTTTAGCCTCATCAACAACGTCGCCGCCCGCCCCAATACCCTCGATAATGGCAACGACAATGGTCACGCTAATGGCAATGGGACCGGCAACGGCGACTGAACTACAGTCACATATAGCGCGAGGACACAGTACCGAGACCGCTCTCGCTTGATCATCAATGACGAACCAGGTCCTACTAACCAACCTCTTCCTCTATATAACCCGACAACCGCTAATCAGGATGATGGGCCCGCTATTCCAACGGCGTGCGTTCCTCTAGAACAGGAACCGCATCACCCTTCTCTACCTCACCGTCCACACCAGGACCTAATCATAGATGTCGAGGACATGGAGGAAGATGATCTGGACATCCATCATAGAAGATGCCTTGAGCATAATACAAATGACAGTCATCAACTCAAAGACACAATCGAAAATCTAATCCGCGAGAAGCGCCTTGAGCAGTATGTCCAAAAAACATCATGACTCTCACCGACATTAAGCAGAATTCCGACAAAACCTAACGCTCACCCCGTTGGCCGTAATTTACGATGGTACCTCTCACCAGCCCCCAGCGGCAGAGGACCCGCTAGAAATGGATCTCCTTCCACTTGTGAACCCCGAAGTTCATGCGATTCGAGCATAGATTCACACGCTTAATAAGAAATATGAGAATGCAGTTCTTGCGCTGGGCATTGAAGACTAACATCAACCTTATGCGCCAACTTCAAGAAAGTTAACACATCATCATTCTGCTTCAGCTCGCTCATAACTGCGCTTTCTCGTGGCACACCACATCGGAAGTTTCTTCTTTTGGAGTTGGGGGCCCACATCGAGGAAGAAGGTTAAGCCTCATTAAAAACATCGTCGTCCGCTCCAACACTGTGCGGCGACAGTAACAGTAACAGAGATGAGAGGATTATCGAACCATCATCGCTTACGGTGTCTACGAAACATGTACAGGGCATAACCCGTTCACGTCGACCACCCTTAATACCAAATGGCGCAAGCGCTTCGACATATCGACACTCGGCCCATACTTAAAGAAGCCATGATTCCCAAATCTTCATTAGCCGCCATAACTGGCACATGGGTTCGTTACACGTCGCCTACGCCACAAAGTACAATTGCTTCCCCGTCCTTGTCCAAGACGGCTCTATCTGAGTTCTCTTGACTTCCACCTTGAACTATCCCAACTCTTGACTAACTCGCCAAAAGATTGGTCGCGCAATCCAGGTTGCAAATCACGACGCCATCCTCTCAGTCTTGAACATTTACCAAGGCACCCGTGAAAACTCTCAAAGGCTATCTTGCAAGATCCCACATCGCCTTGGCTGAAGTTGAGAAACCTACTCCTCGGATCTCACTCATCCAGCTCACAAATGGCATACAACCTGATTCGAAACTTAGAGCATGGACCAATCAGAAGAAATCAAAGATTAAGGAGATCTTCTGCATTAATGCAGGCTACTTCCTATGTCGAAATCTAGCCTAAAGGAATCATGCTGCTACCCTCAAAGTCCTGCCTCGTGACGACATTCAGAGCTCTAGCAACTCTAATTCGATCGCTCTACGCAATCTTGCTCGCGCCGGCAACATCATAGGTAGTCATAGATACTCATACATGGAAGCTCTGCGATGGAACTTTCAAACTCTCAACAATGGACGGAGTGGAACTCCCATGGGCATAGAACAACGAACATCTCCACCTTTAATTTACATAACTCAGTGTACAACTGATTCACGCCTTCCAACGATGTTTTGCTTTCCTGCAATTCGAGGCATTGCAAAGGCTACTACTACCACAATTACACGTAGGAGTGATGTTCAGTTTCCTGTCTCTCTTCCATGTTTGCTCCGTGCATGACGTGTTTGATTAATCCTGACAAACAGCTTGCGTACAAACATTCGATCGCTGCATCGGTGCCCCGAGCACGAGAGTCGGTGCCGCCATCCGAACCTCGATCAAACATCGAGGCCAAACAACACTAGCTACGTCCGGCACCCCGAGCACGGGAGTCGGCAACGTTAGTCGAGTCGCAGGTCCGTAGCGCGACCGAGTATAAATAACAACTAACTCGAACCTCGGCCCCATGCCGAGACTGAGGATAAATCGTTCCGCGTCCAAGTCCAGGCGACTTGGCACCGCCACCCGACGACCGACTAAGAGTGATGAAAGTCTCTCTTTGCCGGTTATGGGTACCAGTCGAATCTTGGTGCAGCACCAAGACCGACCTTACATCGGTTCTCCCCGAAGCTTTCAAGGCTTAGGTGCAGCTCATGGCCATGATCGGACCCTACGGGGTGATGATTCGGGCTTTTCTCCGGCGAATAAATGACGCTGACGGCTCGCCCCAACCCGATAAACGACGGGAGAGCCACCCACCTGGCGGACCGCATAACGCGACGGCCTACACTTTCACTATACTTGGGATTAACCCCGGGCCACCCAAAACAGCAGGTGCACAGCTTGGTTTCACAAACTACGGGTTTCCTGAGCTAAGGGAAACGTACTGAAACCAGCGCTCTGTCTCACCCCTCCGGAATAATTGACCCGGAGCGTGGTATGCAATCACACCCCTCTGGAATAATTGACCCAGAGTGCGGTACACAATCGCTTTTTCGTTAGGTGTAACAATAAGTTTTCTTATGCAAGTAAGGGACGCCTCAAAACATAAGAAGAACATCTAAACACTTAACACAAATTGCGATCTTTACTAATTCATATTTCATTTCTACACACACCTCGAATAGACTACAGGTCTAACATTTCTTCTTTATGATGACAGGGTGTACATGAAAACCACACTATACCTTTAGGAACCAAAAGAGAGGGTCACACTCGCATATACTATCGGTCTACCTAACCCAAAATATCTATGATTCCTTTAACAATTACTGATGCTACTCATCCTTCTCTTTTCTTTTTTCTATACAGGTTCGGCACTTGGCAAGACACCACCACTGATAAGACCCTTCCTTATGAGCCGCTTCCTCTTTCTCCACTCTTTACAAGAGTAATGGATTCATGAGACATCGACGCATTCCTCTCTCCATCATCCTCGCCGCTTGTAACTATCTTAACCTCCCCGAGGGCCATACATGACAACGACTTAGAAATGATGCAAGAATCAAGGACCTATGCAACTTGGGCTTCTCCCTAAGCCTTCTTGGAGCCCAACTGCGCTCACTTCTCAACATCTTCGACGGTCTTCTGATCAGCTGACTCCCCTGGCCTGGAGTCGCATAATTGCATTTGCTTTAAGTTGGATAAGGGTCCCCTCGCCCTCTTTTGATGGGCATCATCGACGGCTTTCCGTTTTCCTAGCCTACTGAGAGGCCCACTCCTTCTCCGCCTCAATATCAGCCTACTTCTTCGCCACTACAGCGATATATTTCTCCTTGGAATCCTGCCTAGCTTTTGCCCATGCATCTCGTATGGCAACCTCATCCAGTCAGTCTTCCCCTCTGGCTTCTCCGACTTTGCCATCCGACGAGCTTCTTGATCTTCCACCGTAGCTTGCATTGCTTCCACACGTACATCAGCTATGCCTGTCGCATGAGCGCTTCAGTTAACCACAACTTCTCCCCTTCCAAGGAGGCTGATATAAATATGGGATCCCGAAGCCATGGGTTCTCCTACTTCTCCAAAGTGTTCCCGCTGCAACTCCAACCGAGACTTGGACGCTTGAGGAAGCACAAGGGCAAAGCCTTGTGTTGCCTCCGCTCGAAGGAGGGCAGTCCAGCAAAAGAAGAAGCTCTTTGACTGCTGAGGGTTCATCGCTCGCATCCTCTTTAGTTATCAAGTACTCGAGCTAGGGGGCAGTCCCCCACCTATCTCTGCACCAACTTACTCATCGTAGGACCTAAGGAGGATCCCCGTCAGCTTCCGCGCTGGCATTTCCATCACCACAATCTTTGGGGCAATCATTCTAAAGAGGAACATACACCCCGCCACAAGGATGATCCAGACCCAAAATATTGGGTCTCGGAAACTTGTAACCTCCTTCCAATACTATGCAGACCGGGCGTAGAAGTCCGAACCAAAGGACAGAGGGAGCGATACAACCACCAATTCTTCGAGGAACTAGAGAATTTAGACAAGTTCCCAGTATGTGAAAGAAAAAATTCATACCTCGAAGCAAGTTCTCGAGTTTCCATGATCGGTTCATTAGGTTCCCGAAGTCTCAACGCCTTGCCAACAACTCATACTTAAACGCAACGTGAAATTGACTCAAACCCCTCGATGCAACAGCTTCCTACCTACAAGCGCATCGGAACATGGTGACGACACCTAGTTTTAATAACTTTGGCAGTGATTACCAGTAACCATCAACCCCATTCTCAGGTCATAAAATGGTTATAAGCTAATAGGGTTGGAACTAACGACTCAACCGTATGTTTACATCTTATGTGCATATCCGAGTAGTCAGTCCAAATCAGTCCATCTCCATATTAATTCCCCAACCAGTTGTGTTACGTTCAAACTTCAATTACTAACCAGACATGATACATTGAGCAACGATCCGAACTTGCTAGCTCGTCCCTGACGTCGAGCAGAATCTTGCAGATACGGGCTTGGGAGCATCCCTCTACCTAGTATCGCACCAGCCTGGCAATCTCAAAACCAGATCAGATCCCCTTCAGTCCCCGTGATGGAGTCATCTTCACAGCATCCCTTGGTGCTACAATCTTGAGAGCGCCTTCACCTTGCAATGAAGGCAATCCAAAGCCAGAGTCCAGGCCCTGGAGGCTTTTCGGCTTTCCATCAGTGCCTGGACTCCACAAAAAGCCGACACTCCAGGAACATGATGGCAACCTTTAGCCTCAACAACTAACGTCGTGACCATCGCCAACCGCCAGCGCAACGCCTGAGTCAAGATGCAACTACGTCATGGTTGGGTTATTGATCAGATCCCGATCCTAACAGTTCAACTGTGTGTCGACATCCTACATACGCATTCGGGCCGATAGTCCAAGCAAGTCTATTCCACGAGTACCGCGTCGTAAAACCAAAGCTCGTTGATCACTGTCCGCTCATCGAGTGCCATGAAAATGTTTAATTTTACTAGCCCAAGCTTGGAGCCAAGACGAAGTCATCAGAGTGCAAAGTTATGTGTCATGCTCCTATGCCCTTGCTAGATTATCATGTCTCTTAAACCAGCTTCGACCTCACAAAAACCAGGAGGGTTTGTTAAGTGTCCCGGATACGAAGCCCACTCCTGTATTCACACATGCTTGGCGACCTTTATTCCAATTCCTTATTCTGTTTCCCAAGATCCGCCGCTCCATGGTCTTGAGTACCAAATCCGAAAGCCCTCTTACTTTCCATATCTCTCTTCCCTTCTCCCGAAAACTTAACAACACCTCGAACATCCAAAGTATAAAAGAAGTATTTTGGTGTCCTCCATGCCTCAGGCTGATTTTCTGTCCGAAGAAGAGAAGAAAGGAAGCAACTACCATCAGGGGATCGGCATACCCCAAACGAACGTTACGGGATGGGAATTCGGGATCTTACCCCAAGCTATGATCATATTTCGAAGCTCCAGCTACCAAGTAAATCACGAATCAGCAACGACTCATGTACTCACCAAATGCCCAATCATCAAAGTACACGCGCTTAGCATTTGGGACCGATCTCGCCTCAAAGGAAAAGTTACGCGGCTATAAGCCACAACATATGCCGAGTATTGTCCTAACAACAACATCTGTATATCCAAGTTGCCGAAACGTTGGTCATAGGGGCCAGCTTGGATCTATAAATAACTTTGGCTTCGCAAATCCAAGTGATCCGGCGAATACGCCATGCAATCAAGCTCCATCCCAACAATGTTTCAACAACCACTTAGGGCGATCGCGTGCCTAGGCCATGGCGGCGACCATGCATACACGTTTTGGAAACCTCAACCGAGCAGACCGACTTGATTCAAATGCATACCCACAAGACTTAAGGGTTCAAATGTACACACCAAATGGTCGGCTCTCAATCCGAAAACTCCGCGAAAAGCTAAAATTGTGCGATTACCGGGCTATTGCAAGCAATTCACCTTCATATTACTCATTCCAACTCAGATTGCATCGCGCGAAACCTCCTGCAAACGTGTGAATGCATACGCGATTCAGACACGACAGCGAACCGTTTCCACTTTGAAGCAATCGAGAGTCGACAACTAACAATCATCCTCCCTAACCTACAACAATTAGGCGCCTTGGGCAGGTTGACACCTAAGCGGCAAGACTCAAGTGATTCAAAGCACTTAACAACGCCGGAGTCCTAAATTCATACCGATAGGTTTTAGCGATGCGCCTAGAACGCTCCGAAGAAGCGCACTCCCGTCGCACAACTTAAGGAAAAGGTCACGACCGGTCACTAAACATGCTACATAGATCTTCCCATCCATCGCCATACATGTCTTACTTCAAAGCACGTCTCGTTCATACAAGGCGTACTTTGAGGGGGCAAATGTTAACCGACCTTTTTGTCTGGTTCCCAAAAGTACGCAAGACACGCTCTGTAACGACCCGTATTCTACGCATCATAGGATCGTAGGATATTTATTTCTTTTACATACGAAGTCGTATGGTCATGTAACTTTGGGAGACGACTATTGTGGTCATTTCCCATGTTCATGATTTTTCCCATTTTTAAATGACCATTTTACCCCTATTTGCACTGTTTTGGCCATAACTTTTGACTGGAAAGGAATTTTGACCTGAAACCACTTCCATTGGCTTCGGATGATGGTTAAAAATTCCGTAGAGTGGTCACATTAGCCAAACGGACTCACCGTTTGGGAGATATGGCTGAAACAAGTTTCAGATGGTGAAAAACAGCTTAATTGGGCTTAACCGGGTGATTAGCAGCTAGGCCCAGAGGGGAATTTCGGGTTTAGAGGTATAGGAGGACTGACTAGGGGTTAGGAAATCACTTTCATTTCAGTTTTGAGCCGCCACAAACCTTCTTGAGACCTTAGTAATGGCTCCCATCCTCTAAAACCACTCCAAAACACATTTTTAGTGAAGATTAAGCCTAAACTACATCAAAACAAGGCCAAATAGCATCAGAGCAAGGTTGGAGCTGCTGCTATACATAGGGATTCGACCCAAACAGAGAGTATTTCAGATTTGGTGTTTTATTTTGTGGCAAAGGTGAGTGATAGCATCGTTTTGACACTAATTACAGTTAATTAAGGGTGATTAGTGAAGATTAGCGAATTGATACACTAATAAATTCTGGAAAAATGTTTAGAAATTCTTAAATAATATTTTATGCCTCTGTTAGAAATTTGGTTCGATTTGGTTAAGTTTTATTAATTCTATGATTAGTTTTATTTAATCATGCTTAAGGGAAAATAAGGGGATTTTGGGCATCTTTGATCCGTTTTGACATGTAAATTCATTGTTTTGGTGTTTGTGGTTAGTTTGCTATGTTGCTATGACTATTTGACATGATCTGTGATTCATTAGTATAGTTAGATTTGTCGAAAACGTCGTCGAATGGCGTAAATTACTTGCTGGAAGAGTTGCAGAAAAAGTGCAGGTTCTGGACCGGATCGGATCGGATATGGAGGCTCGGATCGGATGAGTTGAACTGGGCAAGGGATCTGATCGGATCGGAACTTGACACTTGAGACAACTGGCAAAAAAAAAGGAAGGCCACGCTAATTGAACTGGGATCGGATCGGATAAAAGAGGAGAGATCGGATCGACTTGGAGACGTAGTGCTCGGATCGGAACTTAACATTTGGGAGAACTAGCAAGAGGGAAGGCCAAGCGGATCAGATGGCGAATCGGATCGGAGCACGTGAAGAACGAGGGAGCGGATCGGAGCGGAAGCACGAACTGGAAGGGAGATGGCACCCGACCCGACCCGGAGGAGGACACTCGACCCGACCCGAAGTGGAATACCCGACCCGAACCGATGCGACGCTATGGATCCGAACCGAACCACTACAGGAGAAGACTACGAACCGATCCAAAGTGGAATACCCGACCCGAACCGATGCGACGCTGTGGATCCGAACAGAACCGCTACAGGAGAAGACTACGAACCGATCCAAAGTAGAGGACCCGACCCGAACCGATGGCTAGGAGGACAACCCGACCCGAACCGATGGCTAGGAGGACAACCCGACCCGACCCAGTATTGACCAATAACCCGAGATGAAAAGGTAGTCCAATATGGGAAGTTAGAGCTCAGGGTCTAGTTGGGAACCAATGAGTTCACTTCATGATTGGGCTTTGCTGCGGGACGTGTGCCAAGGGGCAGTCGATGTCTATGACTTTGGATCACTATGTATGGGAAGTACGTGAACGGATTCAGGGCTGCAATGGCCTAGGTACGACTAAAGGGCTATAGACCAATGAAGTGGGGTCATTTGTAAAGATTTGGTCATGACTCCATGTGGTAAGCTTGGTAGTAGCAGTAGTTGTACAAGTCGAACTCCGTCACTACTTCAATGGGTCTAGTGATTGACAGTGGTGGACATCGTATGCTTTACGCACGGAGTGAGAGATGTGAGGATGGTTGCTATGAAAGATTTGTTTTCTATCATATTGACATGCACACCCCACCCCCGTATTCTTACACTAATTATTATGGCACCTTAGAGTATTGTACGGTATGTGGTACTAACTCTTTGGTTGCAGGTCCAGGTTCAGGTATGGTTTAGTATACCTGTTATTATTCGGTTTAGATGCTTATCGCTCATACCAGGCTTTATGTCTAACCCAGAGTTTTATGTCTCCTCTTATTACTCTGGGTGCTCACACGAGCAGACTAGAGACAGGTTAGCTGGTGATGCACGGGTAGGTGATCCGGAGACGAGCAGGAGGCTTCCACGTAATATATATATATATATATATAGTATTCTCCCTGTGTTGTTGAAGATCACTGCTTGGGCATTGGTGGTGCATCTTCTACTTTAGCTTTCTTTTGTTAGAGACAGTAAATTTGAAAAGTTGTAATAAGCTGTATATGGATTTCCGCTGCTCTGACGTTGATGTTGGTTTTAGTTATCAGCTTATATACTGTCTCACCTGTTTTATGTCAAGTATTTTGTTATTATATTTTATTCCATGCGCTATGAGACATTCTACAGGTTCTTTGTATGTTCATTTCCTTCTTCCCTTTCCTTCACACGACCCGTTCCGTGCTAACTGGACATGTGTACAGCGCACTTTCGGAGGAAATGCAGGCTGGTGCGGGGCGGGCCGTCACACTTGGTATCAGAGCTCTAGGTTGCGTAGTTAACCTAGGGAAGTTATCAGGGAGAGATAATATACGTATACGAGAGAGCGTATTTGTGATTACTTTGGTTTTTAAAATAGCTATATATATATATACTATTACTAGTATAAGAATGAAGTCGTACTGCATTAGCACCACTATGGAGTCGTTAATCGTTTCCTTTTTCAGATTGACGATGAGCCGATATACTAGAGGTGCTGGTAGGGGAGCCAATAATGGGAATGCTGCTGACATGAGGACGATGTTTACTGACCTCATGAGAGAGATGCTTAGAGATGTACAGAGGGCAGCTCCCAATGGTGGAAATGGTGGTGGTCCAATAGTGCAGGCGCCAAGAGTCGACTTCGCCAAGCTGAATAAGGATTATACTAGCCTTGGTAGGAAGCCGTTCCACGGAACAGAGTCGGCCACGGATGTTCAGGATTGGTTGGATAGTTGCGAACGTATCTTCGAGGATTTGGGTATCGAGGATGCGATGAAGAGAAAGCTAGCGTCCCGTCAGCTGCAAGGGCGGGCAATGAATTGGTGGAATGCTATAAAGGCAGCTACTCCCGAAGATCAGATTACTTGGGAGCAGTTTAAAGCTCGCTTTAACGAGAAGTTCATTCCAGCTGCTCAGAAGTCAGTGCTGTTTAAGAAATTCTTGGAGCTCAAGCAGAATGGCAGATCTGTCTCGGAGTACATTGCTGAATTCGACACTTTGTCGAAGTATGGGTTATCTCTTATTGATACTGCCGAGAAGAAGAATGAGAAATTCATAACTGGTTTAGATCAGTACTTAGGGGAAAGGCTCATTAACCACATCGATGAGACGTTTGAGTCGATTGTGGGGAAAGCATTAAGATCAGAAAGTCTCTACCCTAAGCCGAAGACTGAGGTTGCATCCGCAGATGAGCCAAAGCCACAACCAAGTGGTGGAGGCAAGGGTGGTTCCCAGAATAAGAGAAAGCAGAATCAGGCTAAGGATTGCCAGAAGAAAAAGAATAAGTAAGATGTTGAGTGCTTCAGCTGTGGTAAGAAGGGCCATTATGCTAGTAATTGTCGGGCCAAGCCAGCGGATAGGAAGTGCTTTAACTGTGGCCAAATGGGACATCACAAGGACAAGTGTCCGCAACCCCCTAAAGAAAAGCAAACAGTGAAAGCCTACGCCCTTAATGCTATTCCTTCTTCATCGAATGCCCCAACTGCGGCGGAGAAGGGAAAGAATGTCGTCATTCAAGGTATGCTTTCTGTTTATGATGTTCCTGTTAGAGTTTTATTTGATACCGGAGCTTCCAGTTCTTTCATATCTAGTGACCTGGTAGATAGGTTGGGATTGGAGCCCGAAATTGTCGATAGACCTTTAGTAGTGACGAACCCGATTGGTGGTTCGACTAGCCTTAGCATGATTTGTCGTAATGTGGTCCTATCGAGTCATGGATGCATGTTTGTTTGTGATTGCTTTGTTTTGGGCTTTACTGGGTTTGGCATTATTTTGGGAGTAGATTGGCTCCAAAGATACGGGGTGGTGGTAGACTGTGTGGGCTTTTTAGTGACAGCTAGAGCGGATGACGGGCGGAGGATAGTGTTTGGTGGTCTACCCAGTAAGGGGGTATTGGCTAGTTTTCTAAACTCCCTCGACATTCCGCATAGTGAGTTGTCAGGTTTGCCCGTGGTTGGCCAGTATCCGGATGTTTTCGAAGAAGTGACCGGACTTCCACCACACCAAGAGATTGAGTTCCGTATTGATTTGGTAAAAGATGCCAGACCTATAGTGATGCCACTTCGTCGTATGGCACCAAGAGAGCAGCGAGAGCTCGAGGTGCAAGTCAGCGATCTTTTGAAGAAGGGATTTATCAGAAGGAGTGTTTCTGAATGGGGAGCACCAGTTGTGTTTGCTACCAAGGCGGATGGTTCCTTTCGTTTGTGTGTAGACTACCGCGAGTTGAATAAAGTGACGAGGAAGAACAAGTATCCTCTACCGCGGATAGATGATTTGTTCGATCAGTTGAGTGGCGCGAGAGTATTTTCTCAGTTGGATCTCGCGACAGGTTTTCATCAGCTTAGAGTGGAAGCTGAGAGTATAGCTAAAACGGCATTTCGAACGCCGTCTGGATTTTATGAGTGGTTGGTCATGCCATTCGGGCTGACCAATGCCCCAGCATATTTTGTGGATCTTATGAATAGGGTATTCAGAGATCAGTTGAATAAGTTTGTCCTTGTGTTTGTTGATGATATTTTGGTCTATTCGAGGACAGAGGAAGAACACAAGGAACATTTAAGAGTAGTGATGGAGGTGTTGAGAAAACACCAATTGAAAGCAAAGTTTTCTAAGTGTCACTTCTGGAAGAGGGAAGTGAGGTTCTTGGTCCATGTTGTATCAGAGAATGGTATTGTCGTGGACCCGGCGAAGGTGGCTACGGTACAGGATTGGCCTACGCCCAAGAATGCAACAGATGTAAGAAGTTTCTTGGGATTAGCTGGATATTATCGTAAGTTTATCCAAGGTTTCTCCAAGATAGCAGCACCATTGACCCAGTTGACCAAGAAGAATCAAGCTTTTGTCTGGGATGAAAGGTGCGAGAATGCATTCAAGAGTCTAAAGGACAAGTTGACAAGCGCACCAGTGTTAGTCATTCCTAACGGGGATAAAGAGATGACGGTATCCACGGATGCCTGTGGTACCGAACTGGGTGTTGTATTGATGCAAGGCGGTAGGGTTGTAGCTTATGCAAGTCGGCAATTGAAACCGCACGAGAAAAGATACCCTACCCATGACTTGGAATTGGCAGCGATCGTGTTCGCGTTAAAGATGTGGAGACACTATCTCTTGGGAGAAAGATTTGAGCTGTTTACAGATCATAAGTCGTTGAAGTATCTCTTCTCCCAGAAGGATCTAAATCTCCGACAACAAAGGTGGTTAGAATTCTTGGCTTCCTATGATTTCGACATCGCATATACACCGGGAAAGGGCAATGCGGTGGCTGATGCATTGAGTAGAAGACATGCCAGCTTAGGGGCTATGTTCCTTGAATGGAAGCAACTAGAGTATATCGCGGGGTTTGATTTCAGACCAAAGTGCGAATTGGATCCAGAAATGTTAGCAAGTTTGACGATCAGACCCACTTTAATTGAGCGGATCGGCTCTAGTCAGAGGGACGATCCTAACCTATTGGAAATCATCTCCAAGTTAAAGATGGATATCGATGAGGAGATGAACAAGTATGGGCTTGATCGAGATGGATGGCTTAGAAAGAATGGAAAGCTTGTTGTACCCAATGTCAATGGATTGAGAGATGAAGTGCTTAGAGAATGTCATCACTCAAAGCTGACTATACACCCCGGTGGTAACAAGATGTATCGAGATATGAAGCAGACTTACTACTGGGAAGGGATGAAAAGAGACGTTGGGAAGTTTATATCCAAGTGCATGAATTGCCAGCTAGTTAAAGCCAAGCAAAAGAAGCCTAGTGGGTTGTTACAGCCCTTAGAAATTCCCGAATGGAAATGGGAGCAAGTCTCGATGGATTTCATTGATGGTTTACCAAGGACTAGATCGGGACATGATAGCATTTGGGTAGTTGTGGATCGACTGACTAAAAGTGCAAAATTTATACCAGTCAAATCGACCAGAACGGCAGCTAAGTTAGCAGAATTGTATATGAAGTGGGTAGTGAGATTTCATGGAGTACCTAAAAGCATTGTGAGCGACCGAGACCCGTTGTTCACTAGTGGGTTTTGGAAGAGCTTACAAGAGGCTCTAGGGTCAGAGTTACATCTCAGTACCGCATATCATCCTCAGACCGACGGTCAGACGGAGAGGGTGAATCGTATTTTGGAAGATCTCTTGAGAGCGTGTATATTGGATTTTGGTGGATCATGGGATGACCATTTGCATCTAGTAGAGTTTGCATATAATAATAGCTACCAATCCAGTATCGGTATGGCTCCGTTTGAAGCTTTGTACGGAAGACCGTGCAACTCACCATCATGTTGGATAGAGACTGGCGAGAAGTATATGCTTGGACCAGATGTGGTGAGGGAAACTTCAGATAAGATCAAGATCATTCAAAAACGAATGAAGGCTGCCCAAGATAGGGAGAAGAGTTATGCTGATAAGAGGAGAAGAGACCTAAAATTCTCCGTTGGTGACTTGGTGTTTGTCAAGATTTCTCCGTTGAAGAGCGTAATACGATTTGGCAGGAGAGGCAAGTTGGCACCAAGATTTGTTGGCCCATTCCCTGTTCTTGAACTAGTCGGGAATCTGGCATACAGAATTGACTTACCGGAGAAGATGGCGGGAGTTCACGACGTATTTCATGTTTCCCAACTAAGGAAGTTCGTTCACGACTCAGATATGACTATTTCACCTGATCAGTTAGAGGACTTCGAAGTAGAACCCGAGGCGGTTGGGAACCGCAAGCCGGCCCGTATTGTCGAGCATGACATGAAGCAACTTCGAAGGAAGGCGGTGAAGCTAGTCAAGGTTCAGTGGGGCGAGGACAAGAATGATTGTACTTGGGAGACAGAGGAGAACATTAGGAAGACACACCCAGAACTCTATGCCTGGTAAGATTTTGACTTCGATTTAGTTTTCCGCATGCTAGGGTAGGCTTGTTTGCTTGTTTTACATGTTTGATTGTTGTATGTGGCTGTTAGGCATGCGGGATCTTTTGTATGTTTAGGGTTAAGGAATTTCGGGGGCGAAATTTCTTAAGGGGGGAGAGTGTAACGACCCGTATTCTACGCATCATAGGATCGTAGGATATTTATTTCTTTCACATACGAAGTCGTATGGTCATGTAACTTTGGGAGACGACTATTGTGGTCATTTCCCATGTTCATGATTTTTCCCGATTTTTAAATGACCATTTTACCCCTAGTTGGCTCTGTTTTGGCCATAACTTTTGACTAGAAAGGAATTTTGACCTGAAACCACTTCCATTGGCTTCGGATGATGGTTCACAATTCCGTAGAGTGGTCACATTAGCCAAACGGACTCACCGTTTGGGAGATATGGCTGAAACAAGTTTCAGATGGTGAAAAACAGCTTAATTGGGCTTAACCGGGTGATTAGCAGCTAGGCCCAGAGGGGAATTTCGGGTTTGGAGGTATAGGAGGACTGACTAGGGTTAGGAAATCACTTTCATTTCAGTTTTGAGCCGCCACAAACCTTCTTGAGACCTTAGTAATGGCTCCCATCCTCTAAAACCACTCCAAAACACATTTTTAGTGAAGATTAAGCCTAAACTACATCAAAACAAGGCCAAATAGCATCAGAGCAAGGTTGGAGCTGCTGCTATACATAGGGATTCGACCCAAACAGAGAGTATTTCAGATTTGGTGTTTTATTTTGTGGCAAAGGTGAGTGATAGCATCGTTTTGACACTAATTACAGTTAATTAAGGGTGATTAGTGAAGATTAGCGAATTGATACACTAATAAATTCTGGAAAAATGTTTAAAAATTCTTAAATAATATTTTATGCCTCTGTTAGAAATTTGGTTCGATTTGGTTAAGTTTTATTAATTCTATGATTAGTTTTATTTAATCATGCTTAAGGGAAAATAAGGGGATTTTGGGCATCTTTGATCCGTTTTGACATGTAAATTCATTGTTTTGGTGTTTGTGGTTAGTTTGCTATGTTGCTATGACTATTTGACATGATCTGTGATTCATTAGTATAGTTAGATTTGTCGAAAACGTCGTCGAATGGCGTAAATTACTTGCTGGAAGAGTTGCAGAAAAAGTGCAGGTTCTGGACCGGATCGGATCGGATATGGAGGCTCGGATCGGATGAGTTGAACTGGGCAAGGGATCTGATCGGATCGGAACTTGACACTTGATACAACTGGCAAAAAAAAAAGGAAGGCCACGCTAATTGAACTGGGATCGGATCGGATAAAAGAGGAGAGATCGGATCGACTTGGAGACGCAGGGCTCGGATCGGAACTTAACATTTGGGAGAACTAGCAAGAGGGAAGGCCACGCGGATCAGATGGCGAATCGGATCGGAGCACGTGAAGAACGAGGGAGCGGATCGGAGCGGAAGCACGAACTGGAAGGGAGATGGCACCCGACCCGACCCGGAGGAGGACACTCGACCCGGCCCGAAGTGGAATACCCGACCCGAACCGATGCGACGTTGTGGATCCGAACCGAACTGCTACAGGAGAAGACTACAAACCGATCCAAAGTGGAATACCCGACCCGAACCGATGCGACGCTGTGGATCCGAACCGAACCGCTACAGGAGAAGACTACGAACTGATCCAAAGTAGAGGACCCGACCCGAACCGATGGCTAGGAGGAGAACCCGACCCGACCCAGTATTGACCAATAACCCGAGATGCAAAGGTAGTCCAATATGGGAAGTTAGAGCTCAGGGTCTAGTTGGGAACCAATGAGTTCACTTCATGATTGGGCTTTGCTACGGGACGTGTGCCAAGGGGCAGTCGATGTCTATGACTTTGGATCACTATGTATGGGAAGTACGTGAACGGATTCAGGGCTGCAATGGCCTAGGTACGACTAAAGGGCTATAGACCAATGAAGTGGGGTCATTTGTAAAGATTTGGTCATGACTCCATGTCGTAAGCTTGGTAGTAGCAGTAGTTGTACAAGTCGAACTCCGTCACTACTTCAATGGGTCTAGTGATTGACAGTGGTGGACATCGTATGCTTTACGCACGGAGTGAGAGATGTGAGGATGGTTGCTATGAAAGATTTGTTTGCTATCATATTGACATGCACACCCCACCCCCGTATTCTTACACTAATTATTATGGCACCTTAGAGTATTGTACGGTATGTGGTACTAACTCTTTGGTTGCAGGTCCAGGTTCAGGTACGGTTTAGTATACCTGTTATTATTCTGTTTAGATGCTTATCGCTCATACCAGGCTTTATGTCTGACCCAGAGTTTTATGTCTCCTCTTATTACTCTGGGTGCTCACACGAGCAGACTAGAGACAGGTTAGCTGGTTATGCACGGGTAGGTGATCCGGAGACGAGCAGGAGGCTTCCACGTAATATATATATATATAGTATTCTCCCTGTGTTGTTGAAGATCACTGCTTGGGCATTGGTGGTGCATCTTCTACTTTAGCTTTCGTTTGTTAGAGACAGTAAATTTGAAAAGTTGTAATAATCTGTATATGGATTTCCGCTGCTCTGACGTTGATGTTGGTTTTAGTTATCAGTTTATATACTGTCTCACCTGTTTTATGTCAAGTATTTTGTTATTATATTTTATTCCATGCGCTGTGAGACATTCTACAGGTTCTTTGTATGTTCATTTCCTTCTTCCCTTTCCTTCACACGACCCGTTCCGTGCTAACTGGACATGTGTACAGCGCACTTTCGGAGGAAATGCAGGCTGGTGTGGGGCGGGCCGTCACACGCTCGACTCAGCATATCGCATGATATTACAGCACAGAGGCATCGCCAATATCACCTGCGGTCCAGTACCAGAAGACTCGAGTCTGGGAACTAGCGGGATGTCGTATCCCTTGAACGCGACCTCCATCAGTATCCATCTGCATACGAGCCAAAGGCGAGCCGTCAAGCGGGTCCGGACGCAGCGCCGGTGGAGGTCCGGGGCCCCACAATCCCGGCGGCGATCGATCTAACCGGTTAGGTCAAAACTGTGGGCACCGCCCAATTCATCTGACTTTCTCCATGCCGGAAGCTCAGATTCCTTCACTTCGGACCAGCAAAATCGCAGATTCCCTCACTTCACGTTAAGGAGCTTCGACACCTTAGAAACAACAAGTTTTCAGCACCAAGAAGTTCGGCTTCCTCCTCATTAATTTCGTACCCTAGGAGGGTTCGAAATTTCGTACCCCCGGGGGGTCGAAATTTCGAACCCACCTGAGGGTACGAAAATTCGAACCTCCAGGAGAGGTTCGAAATTTCGAACCCCCTTGGGGGTGCGAAAATTTGAACCACCAGGAGAGGTTCGAAATTTCGAACACCTTGTCAAGTGGTGCGAAATTTTCGTATGCAGGGGTGTTGGGTACGAATTTTCTGCATGTAGTCCCTATTTCTACCTAATCCAAACTACCTTCACTCCTATAAATAGCCCATGGCCTCACACTTCAAAGGGGTTTGGATTTTCTTCACTTGAGACCTTCCTAGAGCTTCATGAGCCCCATTAATGCCATCTCCTCTTTGAGGAAGAAGGAGAAGTAAATATTCTTTTTCCCAAATACCTAGCATATGGCAATTATGAAAGTAAATGTAATGAGTAGGGCTCTACCTTGTAATTCTTGAGTGACTAATAAAATTCCAACATCCTTCCAAAGTGGACGTAGGCCTAATCCGCGGCTGAACTACTATAAATACTTGTGTCATTTACCGCTTTCTTCCACTAAATCTCATGACCGAATTAACTATTCCTAGTAATAGGAATCTTTGGTGTTTACGAGATTCATTGCCGTCAACAACTGATAACAATTAGTCTTGTGTTGTGTCACACATACACATTGATTTTTTTTCATATGTACTTCCAGCATAACATACAAGTAACACATTTGAATCCATGATGCTTCAGCCTTCATTGCTTAATTTACAACATAAACTTCTTCTAGCTTACAGTATTGACTACATAAAACTTTACTATATTACATAACTTCAAATATTAAACTACAGTAGGATATTATAACAAAATATCAACTACAACAAGAAATTTCTATTTTATGAAACTTCATATCTCCAAATCCTTGCATAAAGTCTTCATACTGGCATACTTAGCAAGAATTAACAAAATATTCACCGCTACAATGTCATATTTCCATCGCAGTGTTGCCTTTACAAAAAAACAAAGGTCGGTGCTTTAGCAAACATTATATATACATAACATACTAAAAAAACAATGAACAAATAATAGGCAACTAGTTTCAAATAGAAAATCCAATGAACATGCAGTAGGCAGCAAGTTTTATTTGTTATATAAATCATGTGTTCAAGCCATTTTACTAGACTGAAAAAATGATAAATAAATACCACTGTATATAAACTCACTACAATGTCACATTAAATTTAAATGACTTGCATAATAATACAAGGAGTATGGATAACCTTTCCTGTTCATAATACTTTATACAAAGTATATGTTGTATAGTATCTTGTATGTCGGTATTTCCCATATGAACATTTCTATATCATATACTGCAAGTTTCGTGAACTTGTTCCAAATCATGATTATATTATTGATAAGGAGGACCTAATAAGATACTGAAATCAATCCCTTACATACAAGATAGATGATATAATTATGTCTCAGGTTTTTATCATATCCATATGTATTCATCAAACTTAAAGTAAACAACAATTTAAATTTAAATGAAAATCCAATTATAATATGAATAAAATGCTATGAACTAAATATCTTAAACTTACCTTTTTCCACATTCTCTAATTCCCCATAAATCTTAATCAAATCATTTGAAGGTTCCTTATAAAATGAAAATACTGTTGCTTTCAACCAGTCATCAGCTCACACTAAAGCTTCAACCATTGTTGGGGTTAATTATGCTCTAAATTGGTTTACAACTTGAGACCCAGGACTGTAAGCCATTTCAGATGCGACTGTCGAAGTAGGAACAAAAAATATATCTTTGGTTGTCTTTGATAGAATTGGATTCCTAATTGAATTGAATCGGGTTCATTCATTAGTGTTGTAAATATGTATGATTACATAAATGATATATTACAATATCATTTAATTAACTATTTGTCTTACAAAATCATATAGACATACCTATGAGTATTTTCTTTCCACCACTTGAGTAGATCAAATATTTCTATCAGAAGGATCTTCAAATGTATCAACCAAGTACGTATCAACCTCATTCTTTATCTCAACCAATACCATTGTAAAAACTTTTTCAAATCCCCATTTAAACAAACAATTTCCCATTAACTTGCCAATGGTTTTACCCTTATGATTTGCAATTATAAGAAAGTTAAGGATCTGCTTGTGTAGTTTCCAATTATCATCAGTAAAGTGAGAAGTGAGTACCATATAGTTAACATTTTGTATTGATGTCCAAGTGTCGGTGGTCAAAGAAATTCGTTGTGAGTTATTTAACAAAGAAGATTTAAGATTATTATTATTCCTCTAAACATAATTCCAGAACCCCTCTTGCAATTGTCCTACGGGGCGGTTTACTAAATTTGAGCTCTGTTACTCTCATGAACTCAATGTATCCTTGTCCCTCAATAAAACTAAAGGGAAGCTCATCTCGAATTATCATCCTAACACAATAATGTCTACTAATATCGAATACAAACAACTTTTCCACCATTTTCTAGTGGATCAAAAGATAGAATTTTTTAAGGTTTACTTGCTAAATAAATTAGACACTTATTACATCGTAAAGATAAAGCATGTACATCCTCATGGAAGATGTCCCGATATTTGCATTAGACTGATAAACTTTTGGGCAATTGTTATATTTTGCTTGATGGGAGAAATTTCTTTACCATCCGAATTGTTGACCTTTTTGAAGTATGTCCAAACTTCTGCTCTTTTCTTTCTTTCATTGTCAAAATGGAAGTAGAGCAGCAGTGGTAGGTTGAACTTCAGTCGTAGTTGGGTCTTGTGATGGTATCTCTGAAGATGTTATGTTTGTGGCAGAAGCATTTTCGATCAGTGAATCATGTGCTCCTTCCGTACTCTATACCAAAACAATTCATACATAATTAGTGCTACCTAGTTAATATATGTAAAACTCATAAATAAGATGCTTACTATAAAATTATAAAAATAAACAGGCCTGCTTAGTTGCATGGAAACAACTATTAAAATACACAGTGCATTTACTGTTTCGTTGCAATTGAAGTGTGATATAATGATGCATGGCTTATATGGCTATTCAACAAGTAAAAATTGTTTATTTACTTTAAATATACTCACTAATTTGGATAATATATGGTTTTTTATCAAATATTTAGATCGTTTCAGTAAAACATTTCACATACATTTGAATGGAAATGCATTAGCACTGGAATCATATTTAGGCCCTGGCTAGCGATAAGTTTACTTATGAATATAAACTTACTTGATACGATACTTGCTATTAAGGATCCTAGCGGTCATTACAAGGCTGGACGAAAACCAGTTTAGATTCAATTAATATATATTAGTTGTTAGCATATGTATGGGTTTATCCCAGGCAAGACACAATTTTGTCAAAACATAAATATATTTGTTTCTTTATCTAAAACAAGTCTATACCACACAAATATACAAAATAAGCCAAATTTTGAAATATACACTACATTTATATATTTTGTCCAGAATTTAGTATCAAGTGTTCGCAGATCTTAAGTGTAAGCAATATATAGATTTTCCTTCTAGAATTTCTACATATCCACCTAAAAACGTAATTTTAGCTTGACAAAAGCTCAATTGTTTCATCATAGATAGTCTCTTACACGATTTCATTACTATAAGCACTAAATAAACAAGATACTTGCTGGAAAAAATCATAAATAAGGTGCTTAGTATAAGCATTAAATAAATTACAAAACATTAAACATAAGATTTAAATAAATCTAAACAATCTATACTTTCAAATAGTTGCTAAACAGTCAAAAAACTAAAATCAGCGTCACAATCAAATCCATATTAGCACAACAATCAATCCAAAATGCATAATATGTTATAGAAACTAGAACTAGAAAAGTAGAAATTAAATTGTTTGAATCTACCTCGTTTGTACTTGAAACAGAAATGAAATCCACACTTAACAAATTAGTTTAGGAAAGGGAGAAGAGGCATGGAACAATTATTAGGAGATGGACGAAGCTTCGATTTAGACACAAGGTACAAAATGCGACAATCGTCTTCATTAGGTTACAGAGAGGCAAAGAGAATGTTACAACGGCTAGCTGCTAAGTAAAATAAATGAAATGAATGATTTTGAATATTTTTTATTAGGTAGGTAAGTATGTACACACATAAGTGGGATTGAGATGCAAACAAAAATAAATAAATTTTAGGTTAGGGCCTTAGGGGTATGGTTGGGTTATAGACCAAGTATTGATAAATTGCTGGTAACACATGGTTGTAAACAATATTTTTACAAAAAGTAATCCAATCCGTTTTAATGCGGTCAATTTCACTCTTCAAACCGCAAGCGCACCGTAATGAAATGGTTTAGGTCGGTTTGGTATATTCAGTTTAAAGAAATAATACGGAGCGGTTTCTACACCATTTCATTTGTTCAAGTCGGGAAGTTCCCATTTAACGCTGTAGTTTTTGCCCACACTTATTTATATATATAATGTAAGTATTTTGTTCAATCAATCAATGTAAAGCCTTTTTTAATATATCAAGAAATACCCATGCTTTTGGATATCTCCACTTTTCTATTAGATGATATATTGTTCAATTTACTATACTTCTGCCTCCATATTGACCTATAAAAGGACTCATATTCTTCCCTATTTTATTCATTTCTTCACAAATAAAAAAATAAAAAAAAACCATTAGTTGATTCATCATCCATTTTCTTCTGCTTCGCCTTGCAAAGCGGGTATTTGGTAAGGAAACTGTTCTAGTGCACATGGATGTCTCAACCAAAAAGGTACAGGTGCTTCTTATTCATTTTTTTCATTTCCATCTAAGTGGTGACTCTTCCTTGATGTGAAACTTGCAGGGCTCAAAATCATTTGATCCAAGCAACTACGGCAACCTATATTCAAATTCATCTCCAGATTCAAAATTACAGCAATTCAAAACCTGCACCGATTGCAAGATCACAAACCCTCTGTTTTACATGTTCCAATTAGGTTTGCAAGGCTCCGATTTCTCTTTCTCTTTTTGAAAAGCAGACATATTATTACACTTAAAGATTACAAAGAACAGTTCTTACACCTTACATGACTGTAAACAACAAATATACATCATAGTGATTAGAGAAAAAAACTATAACAAAGGAAAAGACAAAACAGAAAAAACTCTAATCACTAAAACATGAATTACAATAACACTTCACTCTAAAGAAGCAACTGCTAACATATCAAATCCTGCCATACTTCAAATTCCTTAAAATTTTCCCATGAATTAAAGCATAAAGCTCTGCAGCATTCAAAGAAACCGAGCTGAAAATCCTTCTATTCCTCTCAGACCATACTTCATAAATCAAAATCTTCAAAATTTTCAACAAAATAATACACTTATCTGTTCTCCACCGAGTGGATTTGAAGATATTGAACCATTCTGTTTTGCTTACCATAGATGGCCGATGATATCCTCCATTAAGAAGCGGCCTATACCAGATTTGAAAGACATAACTACACTCAAAGAAAAGATGAGTGTTGCACTCAAAATTTGAATGACACAGCTCACAAACATCATTCTGTATAATACCAAGCCTATGAAGTTTATCCTTTGTATTCAAGGCATTGGACATTACCTTCCATAATAGAAAATTTAATTTTGCTGAGCTCTTCATATTCCATATACGGTAAGACCATGGAAATAATTCTCTGTCAACTTGAATAAGACATATGCAAGCTTAATCGAATGACTTCTACCATTCCACATCAAAGAAACATCAGAATGCACTTTAAATGTATCTTTGATCTCCTTCCATACATTCCTCAACTGAGCTGAACTACAATAAGGTAACTGCAAATCACCATCCTGAATGTAATCATCAGCTAATGCATTATCAGGTATACCACTAAGCCTTCTAAGATCATAGCCAACTATATTACTTAGAATCAAACCCCTACTAGACCAAGGAGAGTGCCAAAATGATACCTGCTTCATCTTGTCAACATTGATCTGAATAAAAGGCAAGAAAGTACTCCTCAATTTCAATATCTACCTCCAACTACAAAATTGAGGGATAGGCATAGTCTAGAAACATTTCTTCCCAATCAAGTTATTTCTAACAAACATTGACCATAAACTTTTATCATCCGAGATAATCTTTCAATATGACCAGAGATGGCTTCTTTATTCCAAAGTTTCAAGTTTATAATTCCTAAACCACCTTTATCTTTCTATCATAAAGTTTACTGAATGCAATTGGTGTAAGCTTCTTTGCAAAAGGATCCCCATGCCACAAATAGCTATTCATTGCACTAATAACCATATTAACCAGTTTCAAAGGGAGAATAAAGTGACGAGCATAATAATTGGTCATAGAAACAACAATTGATTGGAGAATTGTGTGCCTACCAGCTTGTGAAACTTTACTAGCTGGCCACTGTAAAAGCTTTCCAATGATCTTTTCAAACATAGGTAGACAATTATCCTTAGTAATTCTAGAACTACACAGTGGAAGACCCAAATATGAAGCATTACTGGGCAGTTCATTTAATCCTGAAGCACCAATTATTTCCATTTTCTTGTCATAAGGTAATCCAGCAATCTTTATGTGAGATTTATTAACATTTATTTGCAACCCAGTGATATCATAAAAAGTTTGCAATGTAGACAGAATATAATTGATATTATTCATTGTAGGCTTAGTAAAAATGTTCAAATCATCGGCAAATAGTAAGTGAGTAATTAAAGGATCCTTACAGTGAGGATGAAGCTCCAAATTCTTACTTTTGACCTGCTCCAAAATTAATGCATACAACAATTCCATAACTATAATGAAGCGATAGGAAGAGATTGGGTCACCTTGCCTAACATCTCGATTACCACTGAAAAAACCACGCTGACATCCATGTCTTGAGACAGAAAAAATTGGTGATGAGATACATGTATAAATTCAGGCAAGGAATGGCTTTGGAAAATACATTCTAGACATGATGGCAAGTATAGAAGCCCAAGATACAGTATCAAAAGCCTTCTTAATATCCAATTTGACCATACATCTAGGAGAGATAAACTTCCTATCATAACCAAGCAACAACTCTTGGGTGAGGAGAATATTATCACTGATTGACCTCCCAGTTATAAAGGCTGATTGGTTATTTGATATCACAAAAGGAATCACTGTTTGAATTCTATTGGCTATGATCTTAGAAATAATTTTATAAAAAACACTACAACAGGAAATGGGTCGAAAATCAGAAACAGAATTGGGATTATCAATCTTGGGAATCAAGGCTATAGAGGTTGCAGCTAAACTCTTAGGCAAGTAATTCATTTGGAAGAAGAATAAGATTGCCTCATTAATATCCTTACTAACAACTTGCCAACTTTTCTGTAAAAAATGAGCATTGTATCCATCTGGTCCACCACAACTGTTAGCATCTAAGCTAAAAACAGCAATCTTAATTTCATCCTCAGATATTAAATCAATTAGTCCATGATGATATTGAATAGGAATGGTTGGTAAAGTTATTTGAAAGAGAGGCATGACATTGGGTGTAGTAGAAATATCAGGGGATAGAATGGACTTGAAATAATTAACAAAAGCATCATCAATATCACTCTCATTAGTATGAACATTACCTTCTAAATCCTTTATGATGAGAACTTTTTCTTTATGCTTCTGCAGCCTTAAGGAATTGTGAAAAAACTTCGAATTCCTATCTGCATCAAGTTCCTTCTTAAAGTAAGAATTTTGTTTGGCCATGTTCAACTCAAAGTCAAGAGTGTATTTCAACTTGTTAACCAAATTCCTTTCCTCATTAAGCAACTGCTCATCAAAAGGCTTTAAATTCAAAGCATTCTGCACTCTAAATAAATCATTTCTGACCAAGGAGGATTGCTTTGAGCCATTCCCAAATTGAGAAGAAGACCAGCTTTTGAGATGTTGCTTTAAAATTTTCAATTTATTTATCAACTTATCCATAGGATTCTTGCCTGTATAGCTGAACCATACCTGTAACAAAATGCTAGAGAAATCTTTATGGTTAGTCCAAAAATTAAAAAAATTAAAAGAGGATTTCCTGTTACCAATTTCGACATCAATTCCCCAATTTAAAAGTAAAGGAGTATGGTCTGAAATTGAAGGAGGAAGAACAAGATAGTAAGATTTAGGCCAGGTTTGAAGAAACACAGAATTAACAAATATGTGATCCAATTTGCACATTGTAGGATTTCCAGTATGACTCCTGTTCGACCAAGTGAAATCAAAGCCAAAGTATTTAAGTGGAGAGAGATAAGATTGAAGAAGAGCCTGATTAAGAGGGGCAATATTTTTAACAGATAAAGCACAGCCTCCTAATTTTTGAAATGATGACGACATACAATTAAAATCTCCTCCAATAATCCAAGGACAAGAGGTAGAACCAAGAGAGTACAAATTTGAAAGAAAATTCTGCCTTTGAACAGCAGAATTGTGAGCATAAACTGAAGTCAGAAGAAAGGATGAATTAGAGGGAAGATGAAGACAATTGTAATGGACGAATTGATCAGATGAGGATAATTTACTCAAAGAGTGAACTGAAGGGTTCCATAAGGTTAGGATACGACCAAAACTAGCTTGATCCAAATTATGATCAAATTTTCAAATTGGAGAAATGAGAGCAACAGATGTGGTTGTTGACTGAATATCCAGTTTGGTTTCAGACAAGCACAGCAAATGTATCTTCTGGTCATTAATAAGAGCTTTAATTTCACTTTGTTTAGATGATAAATTCATTCCTCTCACATTCCAAAAGGCAATATTATGCATCATCATATATGATTTGCTGAATCAACCAGAGGAGCAGGATGCTTCCTCGTATGCCTTTTAGACTGACATTTTAGATCACTAGCAGGCTGAACTTGATCAAGCACAAAGTCAACACCACTATCTAGGTCATCTGCCAATTGATTCTTCTTTGCCTTCTTTTTCCTGCCCTTGGCAGATTTCTTAGCTGATTTTGACTGTGAATTATTCTCTTTCTCCACTTCAGAGCCAATACCAATTAAATCAGAATCTAAACAAGAAGGCATGTCTTGATTGACAGGTTGAAAATTAGAGGAAAATGTGGAAGTGAAATTAGAAGCAGGAGGAAGAATAAAATGATTGGGAGGTGAAAGATGAGAATAAGGCGATGAATTAACATTGGAAGTTACATTACTATTTAATGAGGAGTGAATTGGAAGATGAAAACTGAAAGAAGAATCACTTGATAAGGATTGCTTAGAGGACCTGGAACTTAAAGATGCAGAATTGGATGTAGCATTTTGAGGATTTGAGCTAGTAGATGTCACATTTGAAGATTCAGTCAGAATATCAAAAGGATTTGAGACATGAAGTTCCTTTTCAAGAGTCTGATTTAAAGTAGCATCAAAATATTTTCCATTAGAAGATTCATCAATTTGAACTGATTTCCCTTTGCTCTCTTTAGATTTTATCAGAGTACAATTGCCCAATTCATCCACAATCACCACTTTTTTATTATCCCTTCCAAGAATAGAAATATCATCTACTTCTATCTGCTCTTCATTATTTATCTCATCATTTAACCCATAAAAATCATTTCCTGATACATCAATTACTTCATTCAATGACTTATCCACTTCCTTTGCCACATCAGATTGAAAGAAATTCCCAGTTTTCCTCCAAACTTGTTTTCTTTTATTAGACACTTTTGTCCATTCATCCTGAAGTTTGTATATGCATGCTGCTTGTTTAGTGTTATTCTGCTCCAATGAAACATTAGCTTGATTATAAGAGGCAGGAGTATCATGATTCCAGACTTTCTTAACACTGAAACCTTTTGCAAAATCATCACAGCAAGAGGTTGCATACCCAAACACCTTACACTTTGTACAAATCGCAGGTCTCCAATCATAAGACACCAGAACAGGAGGACATTTTTCTTCAAACCCACCAATTTCAATGCAATCTGGCAGTTCCTGGTCAGGTGATATTTCAACTAACACTTTAGCATATCTTATTCTGTGCATTTTCTCTGTATTACTATCAAAGCATATTAGCTTACCAACGTGTCATGCTAACCAATTAATCCCTAATAAGGTCCAAAGAAGAACTGGAATTTGACTCAGATGAATCCAAATAGGTACTTTCTTAATTTGAAGCTGTGCATTACCAATTGAGGGATTACAAGAAGTAATGATGAACATTCTACCATTTATGAATAATGGATCTGCATTCAAAATATTATCTCTATCCATATCATTTGAGAACTTAAAAAAGAAATTTCCACCATCATATTTGATATCAACTTCACCAAATAACTTCCATCTATTGCGTAAAAAATTAACCACAGTTAAGTAAGAGAGAGTACCATCTAAGAAGAATCCAACAAGATGAGATTGCCAGTATTTGATGCCCTCTTGCTTAACAAGATCTGGAGGAATATTCGGTGAACCATTCCTTTCAAAAACAAAATAAATTGGTTTAAATCTACCAGCATTACAAGGCAAGGAGTTAAAAAAAGAGAGGTAATCAGATTTAGGAATCTGAAGATGTGACGCAGATGAACTTGTTAAATTGGAATTCAAAGCATGAGATTGAGGTGGAGCAAAAAGAGGATTATTATATTGATGAGGAAATTCTTATCAAGATTGAGATTAATGATATTATCTTGTGA
This sequence comes from Allium sativum, assembly GCA_030737875.1. Classification (NCBI taxonomy): domain Eukaryota; kingdom Viridiplantae; phylum Streptophyta; class Magnoliopsida; order Asparagales; family Amaryllidaceae; genus Allium; species Allium sativum. The sequence continues at coordinate 702,783,022 of CM060915.1, forward strand.
CAAAGATGCAGATGAAATATTCGACGAAATTCCCCTGATGGAATCAGAAATCAAAGAATTATCAACAACAGATGAGATTTGAAGAGAATTAAAAGAATGCATATTCGATTGTTCAGACGGACCATCAACCATACCAGATGGTAGATCTGAAAACTTATCATTACCAGGATTTACAAGATTTACAGAAGAATCAATTGAATTGACTTGTTTATTACTCAAAGCATTCAAAGAAGATTGACTAACAGAGTTATTCACAATCTGAGCAGTTAGAGATCTAGAATTCAAACCCAAAGTGATAGAACCACCAGAATTAACAATTGAAGAAGAGGACAATGGAGGAGGATCAGGAGGAACAGGCGGAGGAGGACGAACTAGAAGAGGGGGGAAATCGGACGAAGAAGAAGCAAGAAAGGACGAGGCAAGAGAGGATGAGGAAGAGAGAGCCACCATTAGCAACAGGAAGAAGCTCTGCTGACAATTTTCAACACTTTTGAAATAAAAATGATAAATAATATCCAAGTTGTGGTCATTTTAACTAATTTCCATGTCAGTTAACGGTGTTGTTTCAATTGTTCCCCATTATTTCATCTAATTCTCCTCTTTTTTTATTTTCATTTGCTTTATGTACTAATTTTACACATCCGATATGTGGTTGCTTTTGCATATTCGTCTACATAAAAAGTAGTGGTTTCACAATTCTGACAACTTTGCATCTTATCTTACTATATATGATAATAAAAACAAACCAACAAAAGAAGGATCAATGCGAGGCAGAAAAGACTAGTTTTATATATTTTCGCAAGGTGAAAAGGATACTATAGAAAAATAATTTTGGCTAACAAGATTACGATGTGTCTTCCTCGGTTTTAACACTCTATGGACAGAGCTACCTAAGACATTTCCATACATGAACATCTCAAGGAAATATTTGTTTTGGTATTTCCCTATGATTAATTACAAAGAACTAAAAAAATTAATAGGTCCTATTTTAGTTGGTTAGGGATTTTAAACAGAAAATATTGGGTTGGATAAAACCTAATGAAGAAACTTAGCTGGATAAAGCATAAATAACTAATAAAATGTTTATCTATTTTGTGTGAGGTTTGAGTTAAAGCTGAATTCAGTTCTCTCCTTTTGGTGATTAGCAGGTTTATAAATGATAGTATTCCAAAAAGTTCAGGGTTATTCAACTTTTTCTTCTTTTACAATTTAAAGGGGATATTTTTTTTCTTTTATTGTTAACGCCAAGAATAACAATTCAATAAAGGCTGCAAATTGAATATAAATTATCATGGATTTGGCTATGAATTGCACTAAATATCTATAGCATGTTATCGATTTCTAACCATGTCTCTTTTAAGACTTAATGAAGTAGAAGAGTAACGATTATATTGAATTGTTCCATTGCTTTTTTATTCTTTTATTTCACACTAGGCTCCCTGTGACTCCCCACCTCTATAAACGAGTTAGACAAGGACATAACAAGTAATATTTTCAACTAACCCGAAGAATAAGGCTATTAATGAGCGACCATATAAATAATAGTTTTGAACAAGTGTTAAACATGGCAGATAATGTGGTCTTACTTTTCAAATTTCAAGAGAAAACCCGACATATCTAATTCATGTTCAAACCTACTACATAATGGCTATATATAATTCGGAAGCAGTATAAAATAAAATAACAATGTAATCAGATTCAGATATTCATATCACTAAGGCGGAAACAGATTTAAATATAGCACATAAGTGTGTACACAAAGATAATGTTCATACTCGATCCACTATACAACAAAAGAATAGTTACAATTCTAGCCAAAAGAATATGTATACATAGAAATCTAATATACAAATAACCCAAAATACTACAATATTAATGTAGTTGCCAAAAGTCAAGAGATGGTCCCCGCTAGAAGTCATGAAAAAACCACTTGTAATACCTCAGTCTAACCCGAGTATTATTTGTAAGAAAATAAACAATAAACTTATCAGTCTACTGTACTTATTATAATAAACTGAGATAGGATAAGAGATATGAATAGATAATGACACATACACAATAAAAACAATGTTCATATGTATATGTGAACCCCAAGAACGTCCACACGATATCTCAAAGAAATCTCAATGATACAAAAAAATATCTCATCCTAAATTATATAGCCATTCACAAAAACATGGTACCACTCGAGTTCGGAACCCGGAATGACATGCTACAAGGGTTTACCATGTGCATACGCTATGATTAGCCACTTATGTGGTATCCGCGGACCAGGCTAGGTGCACGATGGGGGGTTTTACGGCTCCGGTCGGTTTCCCCTGAACAAATTCGAAAAAAAACATGGTAACACTTATCAAAACATCCCAAAGTTTGATAACACAATATAAAAACAACTCAAACTGATATCACATATCAAAACACAAAATTAATACTTAGAAATCTAGAAAATCAGGGAGACCTATCACTAGAATGCGAGCCTAAAGACTCAACAACACATGTATCATCAAAGATGTGATCACTAGGTAGCTAACCTATAGTTTTGAGCCGAAGCTCCACAACAACGGTCCGAAGACCACCAGCCGAAGCTCTACCAAAACGATCCAAAGACCGCAGAATTTCCAAATCCACAAAATGAACCGAAGTTCCCCAAAGTCATCCGAAGATCATCAAAATTGTGGAATAAATTCCATAACCCAGTGACGTCGTGTAGAGCTATTCCGAATCTCAAAAAATCATAACTGATCAAGAGTAGTGTAAATTACTCCAAGTTAGTCAATATAAGAGTTTAGCTACGTGTCCCATAACCACTTGCTCTGCTTGAATATTTATGACAAGTTGTATACTACACTCGATGCCTCTGGATCGATGCGTCCTTGCTATAGACTCTTGGATAGGTTGAAGGCATTCCCTAATACACTCAAGCACATGAATAAACATCCATACAAGGGTTTACACAAGAAATTCATATAAATGAAACCAAAATCACAAATTGGAAAGTTTACACACAAACAAACCTAATCACCAAATGCAAACACAACATCAAAGTGCCAAGGTCACACATACCAAGCCTATTAGCTTGATTACATAGATGTGAGTTCCCAAGAACTCACCTTTGAACACAACAAGCAAGAAGAAAGTACAAAACCAAGTTAGATCACTCTCTCTTTAACAAGAACTCTAGAATCTCCAATTTAAACACATATACACAAAAAATTTCCTAAGAGTTAGATTTAGGAATATCTTAGAAATTGAAGAGAGAACAAGTTGGAGAAGAAGGAGATTGAGCTTACCTCTCTTCTCTTTGGATTAGCACTTAATTTCTACATGAATTAGAATGCCTAAGATCAAACAAGGGCTTAGGAATTTTAGTTTCCAATTACCCTCCCACATTTTCAATGTTAGTTAAGTGTTTGGATAAATGAGGAGAGAAGGGAGGTTAGGAGGTTATATGTGCAAAAAGGGAGCTGATGGGTTTTGTTCACAAACCCAAGCCTACATGGAGTGGCGAATTTCACTAACTCTAAACATATCGATGTTTACAGTTTTAAATATCATAAATGGCATTTTGAACTCAACGGAAGTGGTCTCGAATCCAAATTCCTCTATTTACAAAAAATCATAAATTTCAGGTTTTAAATTGAACAGATGATACCATATTTGAATAAATCCCTTAGTTAAATTATCAAAAATTATTGTGTTTTTACAGGCTCCCCTCCTTAAAGAAATTTGTCCCTACAATTATTTAAGGAATAACCCAAAAAGTAACAATCAAGCATCAACAAAAATCTTTAGTAAATATATTAAATCAAGAAATTCACCATTGTTTTCATCTTTATTATCATTCTTATACTAATATCATTTATGAATAATTTCATAAAATTTTACTTTGAGTTATAAATCAATATATAAATTAATTCTATACTTGTGTAATGTTCCAATGAAACCCATGAACGTATACACGCAACAAATTTATTCTTCTCATAAGTACTTTTAATAAATTAGAATTTTACTTACTTAAATTCTAAATATTCTAAATCTCTATTTCATTAATTATTTAAGTTTTAAATCGCAAACTAACAAACCTCAACTTTTTTTTCCAAAATTTGATTTAGACATATCTAAAAGTCTACAAGAGAAAATTTATATCTTTCTCTTCCATTAGAAAACAATCTGGATGATCCTTATTCCAAAGAATTCCGATTTATATTGGATTCTATACATTTATTTGAACATCAGTTCTCAAAGTCACGAACTGCTGTTGTGTGACTCTAATCGTTTTAATTAAATTTAATTAATTCATTTAACGTTTAATAGGTTTATAAGTTATAAATCTATTTTCTATTTTTTTTAACATGAACTAGTCAAACAATCAAATTCAACTTGAAAATGTTGACTATCCAAAATTTTTGTACATTCCATTTTATTAAAAAGACAAAATCTATCAATCACATATCAACTAGGATGAAAAACTATATAACTCTAATGTATAGATTATGCGCATCCGTTTATGCTTAGTTGAAAACTTCCAGATTTTTAAACTTCAATCTCATTTTCTAGCTTGAAATTATGTTACACATGGTTTAGTTTCCTTTCAAAATAAGATATCCCAAAATTTATAGTTATAATACTAATTATGCAAGATATTCCCAAATCATTGTCTTATTGAAATCACTAAGAAGAATCTAGGAAACAACATTTCGTTATTTTCCTATCACATTTTAGCTAGAAAATTTATCTCCTAAAAATTTCTCAAAAACGTTCTAGCTCATAAATTTTCTTGAAAAACAAAAGGATGTATATGATGGTCATATATATCCATTTCACAAGGATAAGGGACCCGTTAGGGAAAAAATACCATGAAACAAAAATCCAGGATACACACCTCAAATATGAAATACTAGCATGTCCTCTAATACTTCACAAACACAACTTCTAAATCATGAGAACGTGATAAATGTTAGAATTTGAAAGGATTTCACAAAACTTAAAAACCTTATTTTTAAAATACACAAAAATATCACCAACAGAGATGAGGTCCAACCAATCGGGATTTGACCTCGAAAAATTGGTTCATTAAGTAACAAAATAATATGGAATATTTGTTAACCTCAAATCACAAGACAAGCACAAAATGAAGCCAAAGGGAGTTTATCCTTTTCGATCAAAGGTTAGTGAAAATAGGTTGTAATGTCTAATAGTGAAATAAATTTAGCACTACTAACCTATTGAACAAATCATCAACCCAAGGTAAGGAATTCATTAAGTCTGTCGTGGTTATCGCAAAGCCTAAAGGCTCCATTGAATCTCTCTACAAAGATAGCTCCCTACTGTCCTTAGTGGTTGGCAACTAAGGAGGTCAAGTAAAAAGATTGAACAATAAAAATAAGAATCAATTTCAAACTCAATTACTAATCAAGGTAGCAATCCTGAAATGGGTACAAAGATTCTAGAGAATTTATGAGTAATGTGAATTACAGAAATACATCTACATCAACACCATTCTCATTGATATGAGAATTTAGATAACATAAGGAAGCTAACGAATCTAACATAGAATTGTTAAGAACAACAAAAATCTCTCTCATAGATAAGGGATACCGAAGATGGATGATCATTTCGGAAAATAAAGGACGGATCTCAAAATGGTTAGACCGATCCATTCCTGAAATCACCACCAAACCAGAACACACAAGACATGTAAATAGGCATGGAAAGAGTAGTCAGATAAAAGAGAGCACATCCTCCAAAAAACTTGATTTTAAAAACCCACTGAAGTTTGTCTCAAAAGTAATTCACAAATGATTAACAACTTTCTATAAAGTTGATTTATCAAAACACTAAATCCAATTTAGTACAAAAGGGATGAAAATTAGGAATCATGCAAGATTCCTAATCATGAAATCCCGGAGATCAAGAATCAAAATCTAGAAATAAGAGACTAAGACCAATAGTAAAATATAGCTTATTTCTTTTTAAAAGAAAACTCGAGATAATTTTTAATGAAAACTCGAATCACTCAAATTCTAGAAATCTCCCAAAGAAATCTACAAAATTGTAAATGGAAAGACACTCAGACCATAACAAGTGTGAGCATACAAATCCATAAATCAAAATGTTATCCACAATGGTTCCCATAACAAAAGAATGGACACACACAAAAGTCCACAAAACAAAAATGAGTGCATGGCCCCATAGATGAACACATAAACAATTCATGTCAAAAATAAATCAAGAGAAACACATAAAACACAAGGATTTTTGAAATCGCCATATAAACACTATTGACCCACTTTTTGGCAAAAGATGTCACGGTTCAACGAATCGAAGCCTAATGTTGAAAAACTCACGAAACCACATCTACCGACCCCAGCAGTCGACTCCTTCTTCAGAAAACCCAACAAGGGGCCTTTTTCTTATGAAACCAAGGCAATCGGTGCCTCCTTCAGAAAAAGCCTGAATAAAATATGGCCCGATCCATATTTCCCTCGAGCAACAGTATCTCAGGCTCCGAAAGAATCGCTCTCCCAGACCGACCGAGTCAGGCATTTCCCTGAAGGTCGGGTCGACCAGATATCTCCGGATCTACGTGGAAATATCCAGAGCAAGTCATTCATTAGCCCAATTCTCAAGGCATTAAAGGAGGTCAACCACTTCCGGTCGAAGCTCTACTTTAGATACACCTCATCTTGAATGCCACATAAGCCACAATTCTCGAGGATACTATTAATCAGCAGTAGACCGGGTCCCTCCGCCGCAACAACATCAAATGATCGAGCTCCACGTGTCCGAGATACGCAAAAGAGGCAAGCCACGTGCAGCTCACGCAGCGCCTCTCTTCACCTATAAATACATCTATGCTGAAAATAGAAAGGGACTTTTTTCTCCCCACTTCAACTTCTGGGCAAGAGCTCTCTCTCTCTCTCTCAAGCTTAAACTCCACGGTTAACTCCAAATATTGCCAATTCTCCCTCTTTCTTCAAATAGTAAAAGTGTTGTACTTGTAACAAAAAGAATCAATATATATAAAGTGGATGTAGGCACCATCTTGGCCGAACTATTATAAAAAGTCTTGTGTGTCCCCGGTTTTCTTTACCTTACTGTATTCTGTGATTGTTATTCGTGCGTTCAATGCACGATTGGGGGTTGATTGCCACTAGTGAACAGTTTTTAATGTCAATACTTTCGCGTGCCAGGAAGGGGGCACGCACTGACATACCCCACGACCTTCTGCTTTCTCAGATCCATGGCGAACAAGAGGAAGAAGGATGAAACAACTTCTCACTCCCACAAATGCTGATGCAGTCGAAACAAACGCTGCAGAAGCAAGTCAGGAAGCCTCCTCTCATGAAGATGAATCCTGATGGATTACTCGGGACGACATGGACAAGATCATGGCCGAGTTCATAGGCCAGTGACATCTCAGGGCAAACTCCTCGAACAACAACAATAGCTGATGAGTAACCTCCTCACTCGGATGGAAAAGAGATCGAATGCTTCAACATCAATTCCTCCACCGGGAAATGTTGTGGAAGCAACTGATCTTCAGTCTGCACAAATACAATTTGCAGATCAGGCCACACCCTTGCTTCCTCCTGGCTCGACTTCACTCCTCGACCGACCATAGCCAGGAGTATCGCTTCCAACGACCAGCGCAGCCGCAGCTGCAGATCCACAGGAGGCCTGCGATCAAGACCTAGGTCGTTTGACCATTTTGCCTCCACTCCAGGGAACAACTCAACCCCCTGGATCAACCGAATAGCAGCTGGGTCAACCGGGATCAATGCAATTCCCATTACAACCCGACATCTTACCATAGACTCGTCTTATGTCTTTTCCCCTCCAACGAAGAGCTGGTGGAGCCTTCCCTTCGAAACAGGAAGATCACTCTACCAAACCGGTTCTCACCATGGCGGAGGAAAATGCTACCATAAACCCCTCTAACATCGTTTTGGGCGGAGACACTGGAGAGCCCCGAACATCACATGCTATGCTGGATCAGCCGGACCTTCCATCACAGGTATGGCTCAGACCAATTCTCATCAGGTTCAAGAGGCGCCAGTCTGCCCAGAACCAACAACGGCGATCGACTTTCGCCCTCGCCTTCACTCAACTATCGAAGGTAGAGCCCAACCAATAGCCACCCTTCCGAGCTTGCTTTCAGCGGACCCTAGTACAGGATTTCTTACGAATGTAGAGCTGGATTCATGGCAACGGCTCCTCAGAGATGGAAGCTAGCTTGCAAGTATTATCAAACATTTCGCACAAGGAACTTCTTCTCAAAAGTATATAAATGATATCCACCGCAGCCCCTTCACCAGGGATTTTAGAAAGTGAAAATTAGGCACACATCCCTAAAACAAAACTTAATTAGGCTCACATTCGGTCTAACTTTTCATGTAAATTAGGTTCCTATTTGTCAAAAACAAATAAAAAAATCACGAAAATTCATTATTAAATAAAACATGTTCACGCCAAAAAAAATCAGGTGGAAAAACAATCGATAAACAAGTCAAAATCAAAAAATACACAAAACAGCGGAATATTCAGTAAAATGCATGAAAACATGCACATATTTCAAATATTTGCATACTTGTATGCACATATTTCCATGCCCTCTTCCTTTCAACGCATTTCTGCATACAAGTATGCAGCTATTCTGAATAGCACCATATGTGTATGCAAATATTCAGCAGGTTTGTGGGTTTTTTTTGCATGTGTATTTAAATAGTTGCATACATGTATGCAACTATTAGTAATAGCTGCATACATGTATGCAACTTTTTTTTTTTGATTTGCGTGGACTGAGGGGAATATTTCCAGATTTTAGATTTTTTTTTTAATGCAAGAGTGCATATTTTTTTTTGAAAAAATGGAAAAGGCGAAATGGAAGGAGGTGGAAAGCGGAAGGGACAAAAATTATTAGGCGGCAGCTCAAAAAGAGGGGGCGGAAACGAATGGAAACTTTGTCCCTTTTTTTTCTATTCCGGCTTTTCTTTATATTTAAAAAAAAGTGCTACAATGTAAAAAAAAATCTAAAATCTGGAAATATTAACATAAGTTCACGGAAATTAAAATAAAACTTGCATACATGTATGCAACTATTTGAAATACTTGCACACATGTATGCAAGTATTGCATGTAAAAATATGAAGTGAAAATTTTGCCTGAAGATTGTTGCACACTTGTATGCAAGAATCTGTTTACCTTGCATACATGTATGCAAAAAAACAAACGCAAATTCAACATTTGAAATACTTGCACAGATGAATGCAAGTATTGCAAATATGTGCATGATTTGATGCAAATTACTGCATTTTTCGCTGTTTTATTGTATTTTTTTATTTTGATGCATTTTTTGATTTTTTTACGAGGTGTTTTTTTGGTGAGTACATGTTTGATTTAAATACGAATTTTCGTGATTTTTTTATATATTTTTTAATTTTTAGTGTATTTTTTTAAAAAAAGGGACTAAATTTATATGAAAAGTTGGACCGGATGTGAGCCTAATTTTGAAACTTAATAGGGACCTGTGCCAAACGGACCCAAATAGAAACTCTCACAATCCTCTGAACTTCAAGTTTCCAACCATTGAACCCTACAATGGTCGGACTGACTCGGCCATTCGTCTCATGCGATACATGCACCAAATGGAAGTACTCTCTGCATCGACCAATGTTATGGATTAGTGCTTCCCGCTCTTCCTCACAGATATAGTCGGCATGTGGTTTCGGCAACTAACAATGGAGTCGATCAGCAACTGGAATATTTTGGTCACCCGTTTTATCGAGTAATTCAGAGTCCATATCTCTCGACCAAAGAGCGTAATGTTCCCAACCTCCATCCGGTAATGACCCGGTGAAACCCTCTGGTCTTTCCTAGAAAGATTCAATGTGGCCGTAGCATCAACCGATCGACCCGAGCCATCGATGGTGCTTATGGCCGCTATGGCAGGTGTTCAGAACCGACCAAAATTCAGGATGTCTTTAACTAGAGATCCTCCCAAGGACATTGACGACTTCTACTCCGAGGCTGAGCAGTTCCTCCGACAAGAAGACGTCATCATTGATGTAGAGAGCCTCGAGGTACTTGTTGCCAAAGACGGAGGTCCATCCAACACCAATGGTCAGAATAAAGGAAGAGGAAGGGCCTTGGAAAAGAATAAACGCGACGTATGACCCCGAAGAGGGAAAAAGTATGATCAGTACACCGACCTCAATTCTACCCCGCTTGACATCTACCTTGGCATACGAGGATCCATGCCTTTCCCAAGAGCTCCTCGAAGGGAGCCGACCTAAAAAGAGCTCGACTCTGGAAAGCACTGCATGTTTCACAACATAGCCGGTCACAGCACCAGTGAATGCATGCACTTGCGTGATCTCATCGAGGATAGGATCAGACCGGGGGGGACTTCCCGAGCATGTCAAGAAAACTGCGTAGGCCATACTGCCAAAATCTTCTGCCCAAGTTCCTTAGGATGGTCCTCGAGCTCCTAGAAACGGGAAGGACCCTAAGCCCAGCACTCGGGGAATCATCATCAATTAAAAATATTTAGATTTTTTTCTTTCGAATGTATTTCTGTTTCTTTCAATAAAATGGGCATAATGAAGTACACATGTACGGGGTTAGGATTTAGCCCCTGGGCGTACTCTGGATTCAGTTATAGACCATTTAGAATTTTCATTTCCTTGTTATAGCTCTTTAGCAGCAATAAACTTTATTTTGCGAACATGGACTATTTTTGAATGATTTAAGCCGAGCATGATTGACGCTTTCCAACTCGAATATGGTCAGTGCTAAGCCACCATCTGTAATGCACAGTCAATGCCCACCACCATATCTAAACCTACTCCTCGAGCTGAGTATGGTTAGATTTCTGTAAGCCGGGTATGGATTATACTCGCCCCCTCTTTAAGCCGAGTGCACTCTTCACTCGCCAAAACTTTACCAATATCGCCTACCCATTAGGCACATATCCAACTCCATTAGCCGAATGCGGATAAAATTATATAAGCCGAGCATAATTAACAATTACCATAAGCCGAGTATAGATAATACTCGCCATCTTTGTAAGCTGGGTATGGATAATACTGGCCATCTTTGTAAGCCGAGTATGGATAATATCGTCGTCACCATAAGCTGAGTATGGATGATACTCGCCAGCCCTCTGAGTCAAGTGTAACTACTACTCGCCAACTCATTAAGTCGAGTATGGATAATACTCGCTCAATCAAAAATAAACCATCTCTAAATCGAGAATGATCCTCACAATTTCTGCAGGTATTAGATCTTGAGACCGAGGCTGTCTACTACTTTAATAACATTATCGGCCTTAATACGGTCCTCGATGGTTGTCGGTTTTCTGGCCTTAATACAATCTACACTGATCGTTGGTTTTCTAGTCTTAATACAACCGTTAGGATCATCAGATTTCTGGCCTTAATATGGTTCGTGTAACCATAGTTGTCTGCACATTGGACTTCGATGTAATACTTATAACACATCTCCATTACCAAGAAGGATGCAATCCGAGAGGCAAAGTGTTGATCCACTTTTGGGCAAAAGATGTCACAATTCAACGGATCGAAGCCAAAGGTCGAAAAACTCACGAAACCACATCGACCGACCCCAGCGGTCGACTCCTTCTTCAGAAAACCCAATGGGCGGCCTTTTTCTTAAGAAACCCAGGCGATCAACCCCTCCTTCAGAAAAATCCCGAATAAAATATGTGTAACGACCCGTATTTTTGGCAATCAAATATTTTATTTAATTTATTATTTCAAATATTATATTTGGAATATTAATGGATTTTAATATTTAATTCATTATTTAAAACGAAGTTTTAACATTACTTTTATTTATAATATAAATCGAGCTCGAAATAGCGCGGCAGTTCGTAATATGGAGTTTTGAACTTCAACTGGATATACAGAATCCATTTTTAGTCAGATTTCTGTGAAAAAAGAAATGGTAGAACCGTATTGATGATAATTTTCATATAAAAGAGAAAAATTCAGATTTCGTTTTATAGTTTGTTAGTTATGGCCAAATCAAATTTTGAAATAGTCGCTATGAAAATCGTCATTTAAAATATAAGCCTTTAAAATAGTCATTTCGCAAACGGACTCAGATTTCGATGAAATCAGTTTCATTAGAACCGCAACGTTAAATTATTGTACGGTGTTAAATTGCGTGGCAAACCGATGTCGTATGTGACCACGGCAGCCATAAACGCTCGTTCAATTTCTATAGCGCGTAAATTAATTTAATAAAGGGTTATTTAGGTATAACTTGAACAGACGATCAAATTAGGCCGCGAAACCAATTCCGTTGAGTTCGTATTGTCGATTAGAGTTAGGATAGGTACATAGTTTGTTATTTTTGGAGACCGGCTAATTTGGTGTCTGAAATGGCATTGCGGTGTGCGTAAAAATAGCCTACCGGGAAAACAGTCTCAGAACGCGACGAAACTGGTGCCGTTGGGTTCGTATTGAAAAATTATGGTAGGATTTCAAAGTTTCAAGTTGATTAGATTTATCTAGTGGTCGTGGAAAATTTAAACGCGTGTTTATTTCTGGTTTTATAAAGGAATTTTTTTTCAAACGATGTCGGAATTCAACGAAACTTGTCCCATTGGGTCCGGAATACTTTCTTATACCAAGATTAGCTTTTTTATCAGTAAACAGAAGCCATTTGTGGTAATTTCTGTGTGTTACTTCGCGACGAAGTTTCACATTATAATAAAATAATAATTTGTCCACCTTATATATACTCCTATCAATCAATACCCTAATTCACATCTGCGCACGGTCAATTTTCCACAGCGCCTCCATCTACAAATTCTATGGACAAGATTCACCTGATCTTCCCGTCCAAAATTTTTACGATCCATCACTTATTTGGAAAATCTCGAACACAAAAACCATAAAGCTCAGTGAGCTCCATGACTTCAACGGCGGTGATCTTGTTTAAAGGTCTGATGTGGCCAGAATCGGCCCTCAAAGTTGCCGACATTCACACTGGATTGGAGATGAATAAGGGAATCAGGGTGTGAGCTGCTTGGCGCGGAAGGCGAGGGGTCGTAGGCGATCATCTCGGCGGACTCTGATGATCAACAGGCGAACGGATGGAGGAACTATGGTGATCGGTTTTGCTCGAGATGCTCACGGGTCTGGAAAACGAAGAGTGTGAAAAGGGTTTGAGCATGGTTCTGCTTTCTGAAAATCGAAGAACGGAAGGAAGTCGCTGGTTTATGGGGATCAGCCTTGAATTCATTTAAACGTAATTATATTTAAGTTAAGTATTAAGTTTTTATATAATTAATTAAGGTCAGTAAACTCAATTGGTATAATCGATGCAGAAAACAAATGAGGGTAGGTGGAACTATTGTACATGAGCAAAGGAAATTTAACAAAGGGATGGGTTAATACGATGAGTAGAAGTCTGGAACGAAATGAGTAGGGTATAATTGGTCAACTGATTTTATTTGAAAGGTAATTGTAATATTAATTACCTAATTAGTTAATAAAGATAAGTTAGTAAGGAATTATGAGTTGGTTTAAATCATATTTGGTGCAGGTATTCCGAAGAGCAAGTGGTGGACCAAAAATCAGCTGACCCTGTTGGAAACGTAAAATATAGATTAAGTAATAATTATTTTATAATTTAGTGACTAAACTACTTATTAAAAAAATAGACTAATTGAATGGTTAACTTGATAGGTCTGAATGATGAGTTGGGTAGTAGAATAAAGGGCTAGTTATTTTGGAACAGTTTAAGTCAGAATTATAAAGCAAGGGTGGAAATCGTTTAACCAAATGAAACTGGACTCTGTGATTATTTTTGAACGAATCCGATTAAACAAATTTTACCGGAGTCGTGATAAAGGACAGAACATTCTGGAGTTGATCTGCACAGTGCAGGAGACCGCTGGGATTTACCGTTAAATTAACGACTGGTTAATTTAACTGTAACTGACTGGTTCAGAATAATCAATTCAAGGTGAGTTAAACTCACTCAGTATTTTCCCTATTTATATTTTATATAAATTGGGTTTTTATTTTGTGTGCTTTGTTTACTGATGATTGACTGTTTGCTAGTCATATATTTATTTGTTTATTTAACTGATGAAATTAAACCGTTGGTTAATTTCAGTAAAATACCAAATTGTTATTTTAACGATTGGTTCCAATAAAGGTAACTTACCTTATTGGTCACGTTTATCAATAAATTTGTTTAATGGTTTGAATTGTTTGATCTGTTTGAATTGTTTGATCTGTTTAAATTATTTTAAACGGTGTGGAGATAACCGTTTGTATACAGGGAAGAACAGGTTGGAGGAATCCAACCGGATTCCTCAAATATATTATTTATTTTCATATTATCATATATGAACTGTCATGATTAGGTTATTGATTTTAGTAGTAATCATGGACTGAAAATTTAACATGTGTCTTGTTTTAACCAATGGGCTATATTGATTGAGTAGTCGGCAGTAAACGGCCTATAAATAAATTGTTTTGTTTATATTGATTCACCGTAGGTGAATCAATAGAGATGAAGTTTTTATTTTATAACTGAAGATAGATTTTGGTATATATTATTTTGAATAAAAGTTTATTAAAAGAAAATAAATATTTATTTTTATATAATAAATTGTAAATTGATTTTATAAAAGCAATTCTGATATTAATCAGATTTGTAAATGTGAGATTAAGGAAATTAACCTAACAGTTAAAGTGAATAATTATTTTGTTAAGAAATAATTAAATGGAATTATTTAAATTAATTATATTATTAATTAATTTAAAGTGAGAAATAATTGGAATCGGTTAATCGTGCCTTGAGTTGACTAAGTCAACCATTGTAACTGAAATTGATTATTTATTTAATTTTGTTTTGAGTTAATATAATAAAATAGTTAAATGAATATTATTTAATTTTAATAAGATTTTAAAAGGGGATTTACTATTTAGTAAATAAAGAAATTAACTACGGAAGTAGTTAATGATCGAAGTAAATTATTATTTTAGTTAATAAATAATTAGAAATTTACTTTTTTAAATGGAAATTCATTTAAAAAGTAATCGAAGGTGGAATGAAATCCAAATGAATTTGGTGAAAAGGAGTTATGAACAGGTTTTATTTTAAACCTGAGTTTTTAACGAAATGATAAAGAGAATTTTAAGCAGATATGGCAGTTTAAAATAAATATTACTTAATTATTTGGATTAAGTGAAAGGAAATTAAGGTAAAAAGGTTTTATTTTAAACCAGAGTTATATAAAAAGGGGTTTGAAGTATTATATCGTTAATTCTAAATTAACGTTACTTAGAAATGGGATTAAGTACAATTGGGGATTTGAAATAAGAATTCCAAGCAGGAGATGATGGGATGGATTTGGAAAGGGATTGGTAAAAGTGAATATGGTAAAGGAAGTGGGTCGTAGGGTTTGATAAAAAAATCCAAATTATAAAAGGACTTGGTTTAAAGAGGCAGAGTTAAAGGGTGTTGTTTATAAGAAGTTACTTAATTATTGAATTAAGAAAGAACGGGCATATTCCGAGAAAGAGAAATTTCAAAGCGTAAGAAGGTTTTATGAAACCATATTTTGAATAAAATAGTTCAATGGTATTTATATTGGGATTAGAATGAATATTGGTTTTGGATTACAACTTATATTTATTTTAAGGTATGAACGTTGTTGATCAAGGTCTGAGAGGTAATTAAAATACCCCAACTTGAACGACTTCGGGATTATCTTAAAATGATATGAGTTGTAATGGTAAATGTGGTTAATAAACTTTATTATTTCATTAGTGAAATGATAACGAAATATTTTTGGTGAAATTATATATAAAATGATGATTTCAAAGAAAAAGGGGAATAAAGGAGATTGCATAAAATTATAACGATATCAGCAAGGTTAAAAGGAAATGTAAAGTGAGTATTAATATAGATTTACTCTATATCAATAAGCATTTGTTATCGTTGTCAAGTAATGAACGAAGATGTTTTGTAAATTATGGTATGAGTAATAAGTTGAATTGATTTCCCAAGATTATATGGTAATGTGGTAAATGGTGTGAAAGTGAAAATAGAAAAATAAATATGATATAGGTTTATCCTAAGAAATGAATCGGTTTAAAGAAGAATCTCATGTTAAATAAAGAAGCAAGAAAACTATATTTATAATACCGAAAGATTTAAGAGTTTTAATTTACATTTGTTTTTAATTAAAAGGCCAAGTGATGTTGAACATTGAACCAGTGAACTCACTGGATTGTCATGATTAAAACACTGTTTATTTTGATAGTTAAATCACCGACTATCAAATCTATCCAATATTATTTTTGGTACGAAAAGACCGGGATCAATTTTATATTCGAAAACCATTCCGACCAACAAATACGTGAAGATATTAGAAGATGATCGAGATGGAGCATTGAAGACCGTGGATTTTTGTAAGCGGAAAAACTGCTAATAATCTCTGGTCTGCAGCCAGAGATGTACTGTGGTTCTGTCGTGGTTGGAATCTACGGGCTGAAAGGACTTCTCGCTACTGATCCATGGGGTGAATCCTATATTGGATGCAGTAGGAGAGTACCTTCGGTTCATCCTGTTCCTGGAGGACCTGTATGGACGAATGTCTGACAGAGTATTTCCTGAAACCACGTACGTTGATTTTTATGAATATACCGAGTGGTGGCAAAGAGGGGCACTTCTTTTATACCTAGAGTATATTTATGGACGTCAATTAGTGATTTGACGGATTTGACGATGTGGCACTCAAAGTGAATGATGACCAGATGTTTCAAAAAAAAAGTTAATCTAAACCCCAAGCCTCATCAACTGGGAAATGACAGAAATCGGGCAGGCACCATGGCTATGTGGGTCGCTCCCATTAGGGTGTATAATCACCTATCTGGAGAAAATCCATTTTCTTCTTTAATCTACTTCGATGCTGTCCCTTTTCGGGAAACGGTGGGTCGCTCCCAACCGTTGGTGATATAAATTCGATACGCTCAAGCGAAATGAGTGGTCGGTCATGTGAGGGCCATTGTAACGACCCGGAAAATCTGAACCAATTTAAAAATTTTAAATTGGCCAAAATAATGGATTTTAAATATTTAAAATAAATATTTTAAATAATAGTGATGAAAAGTGAGTTTGAATCGACAATTGAAAACGAATATAATTAATTCTAACTAAAAACAAGGCCTGAAATGGCGCTGAAGTTTCAAAAATTGAATTCAAATTTTGTCGGACTGTACCGGGTGCAAAACAAAACGGATTTGAGTGAAACCAAAAATATTGAAATCTGTTAGTGAATACCTTTCTAACGAATCTGAAAAATCGAAGTTTCATAGCGGAAAGCAAAAGTTATGGCTAAATGAATTTTCAGAAAGGTCGCTATGGAATTTATATAGCCCGTGAAATTGGCCATTTTGCATACGACCTCGGAATTCGACAAAACCACTTTTGTTGGATCCGGAATGTGAAGTTATTGCTAGGTTTCAAATTTCATAATTTTTGAAGCTAGTATGTGAGCGTGGCAAAGGAAAACGTGTTTTGTTCAATTACAATTAAATTGGATCGACCAGAAATGGGCCTTTTTGCAAACGATCTCAGAATTCGACGGAACTAGTTTTGTTGGGACCGTATCGTCAAAACATAGCCAGATTTATTTTTCTGGAAATTTTCGAATCAGTTTGTGGCCCTGGAAAATTGAAATGCACGTTCAAATTGAATATTGAATGTTTTATATTTTAATTTGAAGGAAAACTGACTGAAACAGTCGAATGGGCCTACGAAACATATCCCATTGTGTTCGGAATGGGGGTAAAATGCTAGGGACGACAGTCGTTGGGTTTGGATTGGGGTTCGTGGGCGAAAGGGGTATTTTGGAGATTTTAAAAATTATAAAATAAAATAAAAAAAATTCTATTGGCTCACTCCTTTTTCTCTCTCCCCGTATGTTATCGAGCGACGGCGGAAAACCCTCCTAATCTTCCCGTCCATTTTCTGATCAATCCACTCACTAATATCAAGAGCTACAGTTGAAGATTTTGAAGAGCTCGAGACAAGCTTCAAATCCATAACTGGTTTCGATTTTTTCGTGGAGTATTTTGGGAGAATCGGGCTCGGGAAGTTCGGCCGTTCGTCGCCAGTTTTCGCCGCCACCGCCTGACCGAGTTCGCCGCCGTTCAGGGCTCCGACGCTGCGCTGGCCGATCGACGAATAGCTTCACGAATCGAGAGAAAATTCAAAACCTAGTTTTGAACAAATCAGCTGAGGTACGGCGATATTTAATTTCAACAGTTTTAACACCTTTAAACCGTTGCAAACTTTGAAAAATCATATCCTTTTCATGTGTTGACGAAATTCAGTGAAACAAGAGACAGTGAACTCGTGTGGACGTCTTCTACCTTCTAGAAGAGACCGCATATTTTTCTGAGCCTTCTGCTATTTTTGGTGGAGTGGAACCCAATGTGAGATTTCTAATTTATAAACGATATGGAAAACGGCGATGTATAAATTATATAGTCGATGTATGAGTTATATAAGCGTTGTACACCCCTTGTATAAGCGTTATATAAGTTGTACGTTCGATGTATAAGTTGTTATGCATTGTAAAAATTATATATGTGTTGAAATAGAAGTGAATTGCTATATATAAATATATATATATACGCCCCTCGTCCACAAACCATGGACGATATTTATTGGTTGTGATTGGTGTGAAAATTGATTGATAGCGAGATTGTTTGTGGTTGATATTGATTGATTGTGGTTAAAAAATACCCGTTTGTGGTTGAGAAATAATTGGTTGAAACCACATAGGATTAGTTTGTGGAAATGAAATAAATATACATGCCGCCTGCGTGCGAACTAGATGCATGATTCCCCATTGTCAAAAACCGCGAGGTTTTAAGGTAGAGCGAGGAGCCGTACTAGGGACGGTCCAGGTTTTAACTACCCTGCCGTCATGCTGCCGAAATTTTGAATAATATTCATGTGTTTGAATTATTTTCATTTGTTGAAACTATATTTATTCGTTGTATAGAAAACCTTCATGTGTTGAATTGAAACTCATTCGTTGATTAGAAATTCATGTGTTGAATGGTATTCGTGTTTTAAATATAAAAATCACATTTTTATCTATATATATAAACTATAGAAAACCTTCATGTGTTGAATCGATATTCATTCGTTGAATAGAAATTCATGTGTTGAATGGTATTCATATTTTGAAATAAATTGTTTTATAATAAAAATCATATTTTTATCATCTATATGAACTATATGAAATAATCTTGTTTTGAAAGAAATTGTTTTATAATAAAAATCCTATTTTTATTACCTATATGAACTATATAAAATAATAGTGTTTTGAAATGAATTGTTTTACAATAAAAATCACATTTTTATTATATACATGAATTGTTAAATATAGTGAAGTGTTGAAATAGAAGACAGTTAGATAAAAATATCATTTTTATCAAATGTATGAAAAGAATATAGCTTTGAAATCGAAGAATCGATTATATTTATATATATATATAATTATATTTAATCGAATAACGACGCTGTTGTTCGTATTTTGAAACCGTGATTTCAAACGATTACACCGGGAGATCCGACCATCGGATTTTCCTGAAATCGCAACCGTTGGGTTCGCTTTGGAAATATCTTTCCAACGGCACCAACTTTGTAAAAATCGAACGGTTGGATTGTCTGGAATGTTTAATTCAAATCTGAAGAAAAACAGCGCCAGAATCGATTATATTTATATATATATATATATATATATATATAATTATATTTAATCGAATAACGACGCTGCAGTTCGTATTTTGAAATCGAAACTTCAAACGATTGTACCGGGAGATCCGACCGTCGGATTTTCCCGAAACTGGAACCGTTGGATTCGTTTTGAAAAGATCTTTCTAATGATATAAATTTTGTGAAGATCCAGCGGTTAGACTTTCAGATATGTGTAAATCAAATCTAAAGAAAAACAGCGCCACGGTCGCGTTATGGCCCGAAGCGTCGTTTTGAATAAATTGGCTATTTTAAAATAAATAAAAATAGCGATAAATCGTTATAAAATATTATAAACGATATGGATGTGAAATTTAGAAATTAACTGAAGGTTGGCTAAGTCGAATGGTTTCTTGGGTATTGATCTGATGTTGGTTTCGGCCTTCGGGGTTAATATTTGGGAAATCGCTCTCTTACTGATTAACGGTTAGTGACTAATGAATTGAAATTGATGCGTATGTATGTTAGTGTTGCACTTGTTTATTATATACGCGAGTTGCTCAGAAAGACCGGGTTTATCCCATTCTGAATAACCGAATCGACGATAAGAAATCGAAGATGAAGACGGTGGTCGAAGACCGGAGATCTTCACCTCGTTTGGATGGTAACCGAGGTCCTGATTGGGAGGCATCTCGAAATATGGATAATGAGTGGTGATCGTCTAGATGTACGTGGTGATCGATGGGTTTGCGAGGTATTTAGTGCCTCCGGTTTCGTTCAGACCCAGAACGGACTTGCAAATGGACAGTGTGTCTGACATTGGGATTTATTCTGTGTGATTGATAGCCATCAGTTGCACGGTGTGAATTGCCTGTGTGGCATGCTAAGATGCAGTGATCAGGGCTTCTGTTGAAAAGCAAAGTCTTGTGGTGATGATCAAAGCACTGCTTGTGTGGCGTAGCTTTGTGTATAACGTGAAATCGCGAGCCTCACACCTCGGTATGAACCAGAAACGGGAGAAGGACCTCAGGGAGGGCATGCGTTTCTTTCTAGTTAGAAGTGGCGTCAGTGGTTTTACACGCCCTGACGAGTTTGACTTATGTGGTTGTTACTGTTGCGAGGCGCCTCGGTTAGATCGGACGATCCGGGTCCGATGGAGTCATTCGTTGGCTCATTGACGCCCCCAAAGGGCGGGGAAACGTATTGTTCAGGCATAATAATCCACCTCGGTGGACCGGCCCTGACGATCTAAAGGGTTGATGCGTTCTGATCCTGAGACACGGAGTAGAGCGTCTCGAATTCGGTAAGGACTATCTTTTGCCTTGGTTCATGACGGAAATCCAATTTCCAATTACGTGACTGTGCGGTTTTGATTGTATATATATATATGGCGACATGATATATGGTACCCATGCCGTCTATGATTGATAGTTATGATTGAAATTGTTTTTGAAACAAATAAACACTAGTAATAATATCAAATGCTTTTGTTTTATTCGTATCAATCATATTTTGGACATTATAAGGTAAAACTCTATCCTCCGGTTTGCGTTGCATTATGTGATGGGAACTGACTCTTATAATAGCTTCATTTTTAGAAAAGCATTGCGATGTTTAAAAGAATGATTTGTTTTAAAGCACTGGCAATCCAATGGAGTAAACCCGTTCCACGAAAGTAGCGTGGTCCTGTGATTTGCCATATATTAAATGTGTTGAGTAGATTTCTCATACCAGTCCCATGACTGACTCGTAGTTTGTTTCACTTTCAAACTTGGGTGCCCCTTTTTCTACACGGGCAGCCTTGTATTCAGGTTTAGCTGGTTCTTTCTGGATAGCTGAAGCTGAAGATGAATTCTATCATTTATCTCTTTTTATGCTGTTCAGCTCCTATTGTACATTATATTTGTTTTTCCGCTGTAGACATATATGTATAGTTGAACTGTATTTGTACTAAGTATGATCCTGTATACTGTGTAACTCTGATGATTACGTTTATCCAGTGTATTCTATTGTACATTATCTGGTGTATTTATTTATTTCTGTTCTGCTATTATCTGTTTATGTGTTATATTCCAAAGATTACCCTTGTCTCCGTCTGTACGGGAAATGGGGTTGTCACAGCCGGGTTGCAAGACGTTCTTGTTGAACCCAGTGTATTCGCCTCTAGAGATACTTTATCGGCAGGTGGTCCCATACCTTGTCATAGTCGGAATCCAATTTCCAATAATCGCCCGCGGTTTTTGACTGTATACTACATATGTGGAGCGTGAGATGCAAGCGTTCCGCTAGATTTATATTTACTTGTATTTAGACATTATTATAATATCAGACAAGATATTAGTTTCAAAAATGTTTTGGGTTATCGTAAGGTAAAAACCGTCCATATTTATGTGTGGATTTGGTCTTACGATTATCCTTTTCTTTGAAAGATTTTAACATTAAAAATCAGGTTGTGTGATACCCTTAAGACTGTGCGAGTTTTTTCTCACTCTGGTTCACCAGACTGACCCGGTGTTTTGTAAATGCTCGGGTTAGCTCGGGGTGTACAGGTTCAGATTATTAGGAGCTGCGAAGTCCCGAGACGAGCCGAAGGTGTCCAGACGTATGATATTATATAGCTACTATTCCGCTGTGTGTTGTATATGAGGACAGGTTATTATCACTGTCCAGTTGTGTAATGTACTCTGATATTTGTAAGTATTTAAAAGCTCTCAATAAAGTTTATTTCTGTATTATATTTTGTTCCACTACGATGTGAGACTCTGATTCTATGTTGTGGTGTTTCTCCTTCTTCTTCTATTCTAATATTTATTTCTTTCTTACCTCACCCTCTAACTTATTTCTCCTAGTAATCCATTTTCTGTACACTTTGAGTCGGACTGGTGTGGTTTGGTCAGCTCAAAAGGTACCGGAAATTTGGGTCGCTTCAATATGGCTCGAGTCGTATTTCCCTCGGGCAACAACATCTCATGCCCCGTAAGAATCACACTCCCAGACCGACCGAGTCAAGCATTTCCCTAAAGGTCGGATCGACCAGATATCTCCGGATCTATGTTGAAATATCCAGAGCAACTCATTTATTAGCCCGATTCTCAAGGCATTAAAGGTGGTCAACCACTTTCGGCCAAAGCTCTACTTTTGATACACCTTATCTCGAATGCCACATAAGCCAAAATTCTCGAGGATACTATTAGTCAGCAATAGACCGGGTCCCATCGTCGCAACTACATCAAATGATCCAGCTCCACGTGTACGAGATCCACAAAAGAGGCAAGCCACGTGCAGCTCACCCAGCACCTCTCTTCACCTAAAAATACCTCTATGCTGAAAATAGAAAGGGACTTTTTTCTCTCCACTTCAACTTTTGGGCAAGAGCTCTCTCTCTCTCTCTCAAGCTCAAACTCCACGGCTAACTCCAAAAATTGCTAATTCTCCCTCTTTCTTCAAATAGTAAAAGTGTTGTACTTGTAACCAATAAAAATCAATATATATATAAAGTGGACGTAGGCACCATCTTGGTCGAACCGCCATAAAAATTCTTGCATGTCCACTGTTTTCTTAACTTTACTGTATTCTATGATTGTTATTCGTGCGTTTAACGCACAATTGGGGTTGACTGTCACAAATGACCAACTTTTGATGTCAACAACCACAAATAGTTTGAAGCTATGTATATACTTATACATATAATATTAGTCATCACAAAAATGGTGAAATTATAAGTAGCACAAAAGCACGCAAACAATATGAACCGGATCTGCACAAATTACACTTCCCTAACTTGTTTCGCCTTAACTGCAAAGTTTTTGACACCTAATGGCCTTGACAAGGTCACTGACACCTCCCCAAGTAATTTCACCATAACGAAAATTTTGCTGACACTTCCCAAGAAGTTTCGTCATCCACGGCAAGGTCGCTAACATCTCCAAGCTCAAGCAGTTTCGCCATATTTCAAAAGAATGTGTCTTAAGACCGGAAAACTCAAATTCTCCACAAACGATCAAAAGTTCAAAACCACAAAGTGATCATCAACGATCAATGAGGAAACATAATATACATTAAGCTAGTAAATAGGTAAAGTTTAGCCAAATGTCCCATAACCAATGACTTAACTTAAATATTTAAGAATAAATCGTAAAATCAACTATAAATGCAAAACGATCATAACACAATTGCAAAAAGGGCATAACCCAAAGGTTACTCAAGAATGGTCTTCATAGCCAAGTATAAGAAGAATGGAAAACAAGGTAAGCTTGTAAAACATTTTTCCCAAAATTCTAGTTAGGAGAAGTCATAAAAATTGTGTATAAAACATTATCCCATTCAGAGTGACATTTAGCTTTTGTATATTATAACACGACATTGCTTTGCAAAATATATTACATCGTTATGCTAATGCTAAGGTTCAATGGCTATGAACATTATTAATTTTTAATACTTAAAAATGCATTATTAAATATTAAAAAATAAATTTTTTTCCTTTAGAATTTATCTCATCGAAATGTTTCGAAGTCTCTTATTGATATCGTGGCGTCCTACGTCTCGATCAGAATTCAGAACATACTCCATGGGCAACTTAACATAATAAAAAAATCACATCCATATAGGGACACAAATTTGTAATGAATAATTACAGATACAAATATTTATTCACGAATTAATTTTTTAATCATAAATAAATAAACGACCATTTCATAGTGCTTAGCAGAAATAATTTATCCCTTCTGACTCATTAAGCTATTCTCAAACGGAATAGTATATTACTTGAACAAAAATTATTTTATTAAACCATTTAATAAATTGATTTAAAAAATCTTCAAGAACAATTCAAAGATTACCTCAACTCAAAAAGGAATTAACTCTGAATTCCTACTCACGAACGGAATGGGTTTCTAAGTTTGTCTTGCCTAAGATTCACAAAGACATACTTAGATAAGTTTGATTGGTTGAACAAGGGAACATAAAATAAGATAGGATATGACAGGTCTTAAGACTCGAATTAAATCCAAAAACATGATTTCCTAAGAGAGACTTAGGACAACGATCCTCATCATAATATCTTATATTATTCCAAACTTGGCTCTGATACCAAGCCATGACGCCCCACCTCAATACTCACGTTAACAAGGACATTGCAAGCAATGTTGTCAACTTACCTAAAGAATAAGGCTACTGAGGAGCTACCGCCTTTATAATAGCTTTAAACAAGTAAACTTGTCAGATAATGTGGTCGTACTTTTCAAATATCAAGAGAAAAATCTGACATGACTATTTCAAGTTTAAACCCACGATGGCTATATAAAACTCGAAAACAATATAAAATAACATAACAATATAATCAGAGTCATACACAAATATTCATATCACTAAGGCAGAAATAGATATGAATATAACACATAAGTGTGCACATAAAGATAGTGGTCATACTCAATCTTACTGTACATAAAAGAATAGGTACAAATTCTAGCCAAAAGAATATGTATACATGGATGTCCCATATACATATAACCCACAATACAGCAAGGCTATTGTAGTTGCCAAAATTCCAGAGATGTTCCCTGTTAGAAGTCATGAAGAAGCATTTGTAATACCTCTAATACCTCAGTCTGACCCGAGTATTATTTATAAGAAAATAAACGATAAACAAATAAGTCTGGATGTACTCTCCACAATAAACTAAGATACGATAAGAGATATAAACAGATAATGACATATACACAATAAAAACAATATTCACATGTTGATGTGCATCCCAAGAAAGTCCACACGGTATCTCAAAGAAATCTTTGTGCTACAAAAGAATACCCTATTATAAATTATATAGCTACTCACAAGAAATGATATCACCTATCAAACCATCCCAAAATTTGATAACATTGTATCAAAACAACTCAAATTGATATCACATATTATAAATTCCAAAATCAATATTCAGAAATCTAGAAAATCACCAAAAGGGGGGCTATAACAAGAACGGGAGCCCGAGGACTCACCAATACGTGTACACCAGAACGAGATGTGATCTGTAGGTAGCTAACCTATTTTTTGAGCTGAAGCTCTGCAAGAACGATCCGAAGACCACGAGCCGAAGCTCCACCAAAACGGTCCGAAGACCATGAGCCAAAGCTCCACCAGAACATTCTGAAGACTGTTTAATGCCCAGATCCACAAAATGAACCGAAGTTCCCCAAAGTGATTCGAAGATCACCAAAAATTTGGAATAAATTCCATAACCTAGAGACGTTACGTAAATATTGTCTAAAGCTCAAAAAGATCATAATTTATCAAGAATAGTGTAAATTACTCCAAGTTAGTAAATATAAGAATTTAGCTACATGCCCCATAACAAGTTTCTCTACTTGAATGTTTACGAACAAGTTGTATAGTCCACTAAAAACACAAAACAATCATTGCCATATTTTTCATTCGAACAGGTTCAAGAATTAACCGTCGAAGCAAACGCAGGTGTTTCATACCGCTTGTTTTACTAATTCATTTAATTGGATTTCTCATGTGAGTGAGGAAAAGGTTTATATATACCTATTAATAGAATGGAAAATAATCTGCAAAACAACTTGATATAATGAAAGAAGTATTATAAACCATTTTATTAAAGGATTTGGAATCTACTAATAGTATACAATTCCTTTTATATTATCAAAGTGGAAAATATTCATAAATATCGATTGTAAGAACAATCGTTCTCAAAATTCGTGTATAAATAATGTAAATTAAATCTCATAAATATCGATCACAAATTCATTCACAACGAATAAATCAAAAGTCCATAAAATCTAGCTGTTGAAATTCACAAATTAGAGCAACTGAGAAAACAAAGGAAAAGAGCAAATGAGGTGAAACTCGACCGGAAAGAAGCCTGGATCAACCTAAACTGTTGACCGTGGTCTCCATCGGTCAACAACACGAAAACATGTTTCAGACATCTGAACCCAAGGGTTAGACTTCTGACCTACTTCAATGTTTTTTATTTCAAGCATCGGGTCAGACGTTTGGAACTCATGGTCAGACGTCTAAGCTACTCTAAAAAAAAATTAAAAGGTGCTCACTGGCCCTGGATCGATACGTCCTTGCTCTAAACCCTTGGATAGGTTGAAGGCATTTCCTATACACTAAAGCACATGAATAAATGTCCATATAAGGGTTTACATAAGAAATTCATATAAATGAAACCAAAACTAACAAATTGGAAAGTTTACACATAAGAAAACCTAATCACCAAATGCATACACAACATCAAAGTGCCAAAGGCACACATGCCAAGAATATTAGCTTAATTACATAGATGTGATTTCCCAAGAACTCACCTTTGAACACAACAAGCAAGGAGAAGGAGCAAAACCAAGTTAGATCACTCTCTCTTCTACCAAAAATCTAGAATCCTCAATCTAAACACATATACACAAAATTTTCTAAGAGTTAGGTTTAGGATAATCTCAAAATTTGAAGAGAGAACAAGTTGATGAAGAGGGAGATTGAACTTAACTCTCTTCTCTTTGGATTAGCACTTGATTTCTAAACGAATCGGAATTTCTAAGAACAAACTAGGGCTTAGGAATTTTATTTTCCCATTCCCCTGCCCCATTTTCTATAATTCAGTTAAGTGTTTGGATGAATGAGGGCAAAGGGAGGTTAGGAGGTTATAAGGGAAAAAAGGGGCTGATGGGTTATGTTCACCAACCCAAGCCTACTCGGAGCTCCAAATTCAACTAACTCTAAACATATCGATGTTTACAGTTCTAAATATCGTAAAAGGCATTTTGAATTCAATGGAAGTGGTCTCCATTCTAAATTCTTCCATTCCGATAAGTCATAAATTTCGGATTATAAACTGAAAACATGATATGATATTTAAATAAATACCCTAATTAAATTATCCTAAATTACGCGGGTATCACATTTCCTATTTTCTAAACGGTAAACATAAAAGTAATTACTTGCTTACTATACACAATTGTAGTTTCATTTATGCATATAAGGTGCTTAGAATGATGATGCAGCCATTAAAACTACCGTATATGATAATGCTATGGTCTATTAATAAGGCAAAGCATGGTGTTGTTGGAGTTTTATCCCTTCCAATATTGTTCAAGGGATATAATGTTAACTGTAAATTTTGGTTTTATATGTAGCTTAGTTATTTCTATATATTTTTAGAAGTTTTTTGATTGGATATATGGTTTCAAATGTATTTAAAAAGATATATTTCGGTCGAGAAAGACTATTGGGGTAATTAGACAATGTGATTCTTTCATTAAACAAATTTTCTAAATAGTATTTGATAAATCATTGGCTTTCCTCCTATTTCGCATATTGGAAATTGGTGTACCTACTATTTTTTTGGTTAATATTAATCTTTAATCACAGTTTTATCAGTGAATAAGGGTAGAAGGTTATGAGCTAGTGAGAAGTGGTGGAATAGATTTGAACTCGCAAATAGAAAAATAGTGCTTATCTGATTTCAGTGCATGTACTAGGCTTGAGGGATAAGGAACAATCAAAAGTCACAGTAGCGTCTACGGAGAGGGATTACCAACAGTGGCATCAACTTCAGTAGTGTTAATCAGGGAAGCTTGGTCTCTTATTGCTTTGTCCACGTAAATTTCTATTGGAGAATCTACTATGGCATCTTTTGTTTGTACTTCATCATCTACATTTTTAGAATTTTGTAATTATTAAGTGTATAACTGTAATGATCTACTGTTTCGAACCATTCAAGTTGACAATAAAACCAAATATGTCCAACTTGAATCGTTCAAAACAACAGATAGTTAATGAATTTGGGTTACAAGAACCACATTACAGAATCGCAACCATAGAATATTACAACAACCTTGCAGCAGAATTAAAGAAAACATAGTAGTTCATGAAGCTTCTAATAAAAATATATCAGAGTCTAAAAGTAAATACAACTAAAGTCTAATGCATAGAATTTTTAACATAAACTGACTGAAATAAGGAAATAACTAGAAATGGATAATTAGGTAACGTCTTCGAAAGGTCTTCAGCTTAAAAAGGTAAACCTTAAAAGTTGTGATACTCAAGATAACTTAAGCATAAAGTAAGACAAAACACTCATGTCCAGACTATCATTTATGTAAGTAGATCAACTCCAATGAAATGTTCAAATGAAATGGATAAGTAACTCAAAGGATATTTGTGATTTCCATCCTTTAAGGAACCGTTAAACTTATTTATGTAATAGAATGTGCTACTAAACAAAGTCTACCAGTAAGATGTAGCTCTAAAATTAATGTTAAGGCATTACCATTATCCCCTTTAACATATTTTATATAAATATTGTAGTCTATACGGTATCGTAGAACCCACCAAAACATGATATCTACCAAAGGGAACTCTATATGTACAATACATAATAAATTCGTAGTTGGCTCGATCAGGAATAATATGACAAGGCACACAAGGAGATATACACTGTAGGATTCTCCTAGATTGTGAAACCATGATGGTGGTAACACATAGCCGCAATTATCACCCACCTCGAAACAAAACTCCCATAATCAAAGATGCCACTAATCAATCATAAATCAAGGTGGTTTTCGAAGAAGAATGTCTGATAGGAGGAGGGACTTAACATAGCCAAGCTACGACTCTTGTTCTAGTCATTTTCATTATGACAAGAATGTCAAAACTATATATCCATTATCATTTTCTTTCGTCAATCTAGTAACGCCAGTCCATCCACTTCTTTTCGGATTCTCCACCATGTATATAGCTGTTAAAGGACTTTCAATATGATAGAACGCATGTCAATATTCGGCGTTGGTCGCTTTAACAACCAAATGCTTATTTCACACCATGGTCATTTTATAAAACATAATTAACAAAACGTTTAATTTAAAATGAAATCCAAATTGAATATTAACTTCAAAATATATTTCATTTGAAAATCATATAAATTAAACAATTCAATTTATTCATTTTAATTAATCCATATTGAAAGTTAAGACTAAGTATTATTATTCAAATTGAATTTCAAATTTCATAATTTTCCCTTTGAAAATCACGTAACAAATATAGCATAATAAAATTCATATATCAATTTAATCTTTTAAAATGGAATAAGTCACATCAATCTTAAATGATATCTTTATAACATACATTTATTATGTAATATTAAACCGAACTCATAATTTAAATTAAGTTTTTATATTAAATTGACTTGAAACCTTTAAAATAAAGTACTTATTAAAATAAGTACTTATGTTTTATGATGTTAGATGTTAACCCGATTATAACCCCAGTAGGAACTTGCCTTGAAAGAAGTTGTAAAGAGCAAAGTCATATAATCTAGGAATAACATAGGGATTCACTAGAAAGACCGCAAGGATGCACTTAAGACACCTCCCAATGTACAAGTCCCAAATGGCTATGTACATGGGTCGGCACTAACCCATATGCACTGCAGATATGGACTTGCGACCTATTTGACTTCTATCGCGATGCAAGCAGGTGGCCATATAACGAATTATAGGTCAATCGGGCTTAGTTAAATACTGTTACTCAATGGACTGAAATGCAAGATCCGGGGGATAAAAAGCAAGTTTCGATATAGCATCAAACTAAGTCCAGTCGACATAAAACTACGCCCAGGAGCTAAACCAGATATAAGAATCGCCATCAATAAGCCCAATATGCAAAAAAATAAGTTAACACAATGGGTCGACACCAACCTATGATAGGTCGGCACCGACCCATCAGGTTGACTTATTTGGCTATGATATTTTCAGGCGTGGTTCGACACATGATTCCCATGCTTCTTGCAAGTGGGCTTGGCCCAACTCCCTCTAGAACATCAATAAATACAGCATGCTTTCCAACTGAAAAGGGGATCCAATTTTTGCCATACCAAGATGCTTCCAAAGCTCTGTGAGAATAGATTTTATCTTCAATAGCAAGACTTCATCTCCAGTAGCTAGTACTCTCCTCCTACAACAAAGCTTCTTCTCCAGAGATAGCGAATCTAGGTCACCTAGGCCCGTTATAGTGATTTTCCAATTACAGATAGTACTAGTGATAATCTTTTGATCTCTACTTTAGGGAACTTTGTAATCATCCATAATATATTGTAATTGGCTTGGCAAGGATTATAATGAAAGATATTCATAGTGGATGTAGGCTTTGATAACGGTTGAACCACTATTAAAATTGTATCTCTCTCTTTACTTTCTGTTTCTTACCTGTTTCCATTTATTGTTATATGTTCTATACTATTTTCCTTATAAGGGGTGGTGCTTTCGCTAAAATCTGGTATTAGTGTCATTTTTGGTGTTAAAATTAGATGTTTAAAAAGTAAATTTTAAACTAGATAAAGTCTTAAGCTAAAAGTTCAAAATTAAATTTTCTTTTAGATCTTTATATTAACTTATAAATTAAGCTTTAAAATACATAATTATAATCTTTACTTTCTACATTAAAACTCTCGTTAATTCAAAAGTTTAAAATTAAAACCTTTTAAACTAAAAATTCAAATTTATTTTTAATCAGACATACTAATAAATTTTTTGAAAATAATTTAAATTGATCAACGGTGTCCATATATAGTTTTTGAACCAATTATCAAGTAATTCAAGTATGTATCATTTCAACCCATAGTGACAAAGTTTTCAGGTATGTATCATTTCAACTTGTATTCCAAATCAGAGTCAAAATTGTTTCTTAAACAATATAATGTCTCAGTAATTATCATTTCAATCATACGAGTAATAGGGAACTTGCAACGTGATTTCATGTCAAAAACATAACATATCATTTCATGTCACATAGCATGTTCAGCATAACATATTATTTTATATTCAACATAACATACTACAAGCAGAGCAATCATATGAAAATAACTTAATACGGGTTGTTCGGATAGGGTCATAATTAGTCCAAAGAACATTCAGACAGAGAGATAGGTAGTGCTCCACAATGTGAGGCTATTGAAACAAGGAAAACCTTCTATTTAGTAGATCTAGCTGCCTAGCCCAGAACTCTTCTACATTCTATAAGATTACCATAGAGCAACTACACAAATAGACGTCTGGCCCAAGCCAAAAGGGGAAGGAACTCCAAAAATGTAAACGGAGGACACGTACCTGGGCTTGCATTCAACTTAAGAATTATGGTGAAGACCAAAGAAAGAAAGGGAAAAGAGGGATGGAGAAATGCAAATTCCCACCAACCTGAACTCTATTCACTAATGAAATTCTAAAAACATGATACGTTGATAATCATATTACATTAGCTGTTTGTTCTTACTATGATGCAGCTAAGCTGAAATTGTTTACACTCTGTAGGTATAACTAGGTTGTGGCTAAAGCAATGGCGGTTACTACTACCCAGTGCAAGTCCCTCAGGAATTGTCTGAGATTGGAAAAAAAACCAAGTGCCACCTACAACTTGAAGCTTGCCTAACATTGCATAACCAATGGAAGAAGGGCAAAACTGCATAACATTAAATGCTACATGCCATGTGCAAAAGCAGAAAGGCGGGACTAGCATTTTACAAAAAAATAAAAATAAATAAATGGTCGAAATGCACCAAAAGGATGAAGGATCCATAGGATCTGAGAAACCTTCGGTTTAACCCACTCCACTGATAACCAACAGAGAAGCAAAGTTGAGAATAGTACTAGGTCAAGGAAAGGCGATAAAGCATTCAGATGCTAGATTTCACCATCAAACCTCTGGGGTTGGACATCTCATCCTCATACTGCGATGACAAATGCCATAGCTTAAGTGTGAAAAGTCCACGAACAAGACTTTCAAGGTTGCGACATTAGGTGGAATTGCCCGCCTTCCTAAGATTAGTGTATTGAGAAGCAACCTTATCACACGATATCAGCATTGAAATAAAATTAATGTTGGCTAAATACGGATAGTATCATAGAGCAGCATCATTGTCCTATGGCTGTCAAAGCTATCAGTATTATCCGAAGATTTTCAACATCACAAACTTTCGACGTCTTCCTAAGACTGTCAGCATTACAACCGATTCCTTTCACATATAAAGGCGCTCAAAGCTTGTCCATATTTGAAGGCGCCTCGAGATCTCACCCAAGTTAGGGCATAAAAAGACCTCACCCAAGATGAGGAACACAAAAAAAACCTTGCTCTTATGAGGCACTCAATATACACCGTGATGAGTCCGGCCTCAAGAAATATGACTGGTACAAGCTGGTTCCGACCTTGAACAAAGGCACACGACGATCGGTAAACACTGAATGGAAGGAACTTGTCATTACAAGGCACCCTCGATATATATCGTGGCAAGTCAGGCCTCGGGAGATGCGGTCCCGGTTAGGCCACATGACTACTGATTCAAATCGAGGGCAAAAAGCCCTCTCTTTTATGAGGCACCTTGATACTGCACGTTGAGTTAGGCCCCGGGAAACGCGATCCGACCTAGCCACACAACCACCGATAAAAATCAAGGCAAAAGACCTCGTCTTTATGAGGCACTTTTGATACTACGCGTTTAGTTAGGCCTCAGGACATGCAATCCCGACCGGGCCACACAACCATTGGTAAATATCAAGGGCGAAAAGACCTCGTCTTTATGAGGCACACTTGGTATGCATCACGATGAGTCAGGCCCCGGGAAATGCGATGTACGCAAGTCGGTCCTGGATCTGATTAAAAGCCACATGACCACTGTTAAAAATAAAGTGGGTAAAAACCTAGCTCCTACAAAGCATTCTATAGGCATCGTAAAGAGTCTGCTACACAAGGACGTCTGATCGGATGTCAAATAAACGTGACATGTGATAAGCACCGACTACTGGATATTGATTAGACATCCCGAAAAGCAAAGGCAAGAGATGATCGATGAAATTAGCAAAAGAGTCCACTATTCAAGATCAACATTTCCAAAACAGAGATTGCAACTCCTAAGCGAGG
Source organism: Allium sativum (assembly GCA_030737875.1). NCBI lineage: Eukaryota > Viridiplantae > Streptophyta > Magnoliopsida > Asparagales > Amaryllidaceae > Allium > Allium sativum. Next base: position 702,816,706 of record CM060915.1, read on the forward strand.
GTCCTCGTCCCTAGGCTAGGGTAAACGTCAATCTTTTGCAGATGCGACTCCAAAGATGAATCCCTCTCACACAAATTCAAGATTCCTCAATTTATGGAATCAAATTTCTCAGGAGAGGAGGTGTTATCATTAACCGGATTGAGGTCGAGGACATTCAGCTAGAAAACTTGGAGTCGCCAAAAATCAAGCATTCTCGCTCATAATTCTAAAAGACTCCTCTGGTAGACAAACCGGAATTCCTCCCCTAGAAGACATGATACCTTAACAACCATAACACAAAGTTTAATTGTCTCGATGGCCCGTCTTCTTAGAACATTCGAATAAGAAATGCATAGAAGGCGATCATGAAACATAATGTAACGCGAAACCAATGGAGCAGTCTCAAACACTCGAAAACTGAGATCACCCACATCAATAACTAGAAACCTAAGACACCAAAAAGGTTGACGGAAGCAATAACCACTATAAGTTGTAGGCCACACCCAATGTATATAGAGTTCATGTTCACCCCAATCCGTGATGACCCATGGTATGAGGGCAACATAACCCATAATGACCTCAGGCGACATTAGGTTAAAGCATACCATAGGCATATCCTAGTATGTGATGATTAGGAAGCACAATGGTAAAGAATAGAGTACTATAAAAGAACAAAAAACTAAAAAGTACGAAGATTAAATGGATGCAAGGAAGTACGACAAGCAAAAGCGATCCTATTAGCGTATAGCGTCACTTCACAAAGGTGCAATCAACTCAAAGGTAAAGGCCAGTACCCCTACATTTCCAACTACAGAAGATGCTACAAGAAAATAAAGTGCAACTGACACATATTGGGAATGCAGAAACTCAAACTAGATAATACAAAGCCATACAGCAAGCAACAACATCTTATTACCATGCTGCATGTATAAACCAACTCCCACTTGTCTAGAAGGCATGAACCAGCACCTGCATAGTCCCGGCCAAGAAAAAGTGAAATACACATTGTGCATGACCATGAAATAAAACAAAACAAGTCATGACAAATTTGAGTCATGGTGCAAAGTGCACAAATAGTCCTATGACATGAGGGATAGTCTACACTCAAGCAATTAGGAAGATGAGGTTGAGATGAACTGTACCGCAATCGTATCACTTTTGACAATAAATTCCAGCACCGATCAAAATACAATAATAAGCACCAGCTAATTCAACACTATCCCAGCCCACCTGAGTTGGAAAGGTGGAAATACGAACCCTACACAACATAGATAAGAACAAATAACAGAATTATGAAGCTTAACTCACCTCTGGCCCATACGTTAGTCGAGCTAGTACCCAAAAGCAGTCTACAAAATTCACTGCCTCCCGAATAAAAGTTGCATAGTCTCGCCAATGGAAACAGAGATAATGAATTCTGACCCATACAAAACTAAAGGATATCCCAGTTTCACTCACATCCTCATCTAATAGTTCACGCTCATGGTATCTCAAGGAAGTCTCCCCATGCTTAAGCTCTACTTAAGTCACCTTTTTGGCCTTCTCCTATGTCAACTTTCTCTCATTCGCTCCAAGTCCCTTATATACAATTCTATCACAATTTCCTATTAATCACACTGAAGGGTCATCCAAGCTTGGTAATGCAGCAACCTGTTCCAAGTAAGACCCTAGTTATAAGTTAGAAACATGAAAGGTGCCAACAAATGCGACGGATATGACTAACGACAGTGGAGGTGGTAAAGATAATGCCAGCCTTGGCAAATTCAAAAGATGGCAGGAAGACCATCGAACTTCGAAGTCTTCCGTCACTAGAGAAGCAATCTGTTATTTCATCGACTGGACGTAATAAAGAAAAATCAGCAAGCTAAGATGTGGAAAGAGGATTGTACGCTAGTGAGATACAAGTATGAGCCTCGGTATCAACAAATAGATCTCATAGCTGAATCAAATGTCTACGTGCTTCCAAATTCGAAATTAGAATGTGATTGCATCCCTAACTCTAAAATTATGAATGAACCGTAAGGTTATCCAAAGACTGGCATCACACCCGAATGCTGGTTGAAACCAAAGGGCCAGACAATTAGTTCCTGGAAGAATTAATTGACTTGCAGAGAAAATAACCAAGATGATATGCAACATTAAGAAGACACTCCAAATCCAAACTATCCCTGCGTAAATCACCAAACAGAGTAACTAGGGTGCAACTATGATTGTAGCGAGAAGGTGGAAAAGATGTGATCATGATGAAATGGTCAACAAGCAAGAGTGTTAAATTATAGGGTTATGAACAGTAATGCAAAACAAACTGGGGGCATTTAAATAAATTGCTTAGGGTATTTAATCTCCAGACAAAAATAAGAACTCTTGTAGACATAAAGATTAACTCTCCCGACTGAGGAAAACATATGACTCAATCGAAATCCTCATAAACCCTGAAATATGGCACATAAGCATGTCACGTAAAAATCGTTACTATGTGATTTAATAAAACCACCACATGGACAATTAAGTCACATGCACAAGAAGTTATACACAAAACACCTAAAATTATGCAATCGTGATTAGATTAGGAAAACTAATCTTTCGTTGCTAATGTCTTCTATGCACAGGATAAAACTACAAGCACTGCATGCATGAAAAATCAGCCTAACCTAAGCCACGGAGAAATAAAAATATAAATTTGCTTTGACCGTGGCATAATAGGCAAGCGAACTCAGAGAAGTTCGAAAACTATGCTTCCTCGACTCCAAACTCCATAGAAAATGTAGTAAACCCCCCGCATGGATGCTGGTAACTGAGGAACTACGAGAGATTAAGCTAAAGTATACCAAAGTAAGCTAAAAGGCATAAAGCATTGGGCAGCTCCAATGCTAATAAGGATTGAATGGCATATTCAGACAATGGAAGATGAATAAGCTTCCTCCTAGTAGTTGACCACTATATAATCCTGGAACCCAAGCATCTAGAGGATAAGTTCCATCGGCATAATTCAGCATGCAATGCAAGTGGGTTAACATACCTCAGATGTTACTCAAAGGTGCGTAGGCTATAATGGGACCTCACCCAAGGAGGAGTAAGTGGCATTTCACCAGACGTTAACGTTAACAGTCAAAAGTCATTCTAGATAACGACACTCCACATTGAAGCTGTCAGGTATACATTATTTTTAATTACGAGCCTATACGAACAATGCTTGGAATCCAAGATAAGCCAACAAATAGTCACTATACGGATTCTGAGTGCCGGCTGGGGAATGTATAATGTGTTATTTGAGAAAACAGGTACGGTGCTCTCAAACACCATAAATGGACGTCATGCGTAAATAACACATTATGAGCAAAATAAAGTAACTTATACTTTATCTTTTAAATACTTTCTCAAAACTTACCCATTGTCAATGATAAAACAATATTGGACCCTTTGTCCGAAACAACATGGAAAACCCTCCTTTATAGGATCGGAAAACAGGAGAATAGGAAAGCTGGCATTGTGGAATCATCAATTGTATCCGGTTCCAACGAATCTCTGCACTTGGGTCTGAATAAGTAAAGGGACTTGCCCAAATTCACAGAAAGGGACAAGTGAAGCCAAGAAAAACTAGCTTGGCCTTAAAGCTATAGGCATTCATCTAAAGCACAACTGATCTTCACTACCAACTATGCACATTTTAAAATTCAACTATATCCTCCCTTCAATGATGATAGTTCAAAAAGTCAAAAGTAGAGAAGTTCTATTTCTACACTAATCGGCGAACATGACAAAGCCTATAGAGCACATGTTGCGCTACAAGGGAAATATGAGAAACTTTAGTCAAGCTTGGTTAGGGATTTACTATTTTCCAACTAAACTTAAACCTAGGGTTGATCGACCACCAATCATTGTCTAAGAAATGGCTAGATCTTTTCGAATGCAAAGCGATGAAGTTCAGCCCCATATAGAGATGTGTAAAGCAAATGAAAAAATGGAGACATCATTCCATTATTGCGTACAAATCAATGGCAAGCTCTGAAATTGAAAGCAATTTAGAAGCGACCCCAAACTCAAAAGCAATTGCACATCAAGTTCTAAAATATTCAATCAAAGACGGGCTTTCCGTAACTTAATTAGCCGCAATTATCATGGAATACCTTACCGGAGGATGGATTATAACTCCTAAAAGGCCAGATAAAATCCTATAATACGACTAGAGGGAATAGCAAAAACAACGACATTATTTAAAAACTGCACCTTTAATGTTGCAACTGTTCTAGTTAGTACGGCGTAATCGTTTAAGCAAAGCGACTATAACACAACTCCTAACTCCTGAAGCACATCTCGTAAGGGAGGACAAACGGATGAATAGCCTCATTCAAGCACATACAACAGTTGCGATAAGTAAAATTAGGTGGGGCTGGACCGCAACTTCACCCAGAGTCGACAGTTTTTCATCTCCTTGTGGAATCCCAAACTGAAAGCACACATGCCAAAGCATTTGACATATGACCACAAAAGGGCATCTCTTTGGCAGATTTGAAACAAGCCTAAACACTGGGCATGAAAAGTCAAGCTCCTGCCTTGCCACGGTAATGCTCTTTTAACAAGATCATGAGAAGCAGCTCAGATATCAACTAAGGGGGAGTACGTTGCTGAAGCCGATTCAACTTTGGATTGAGCATATTCTACCCCTCCAAAATGTTTGCGGGTCAGATATCTCGACGCCGCTCTACGCGAGAAAGCTCTTACTCAAAACAACCAGGTACACACATTTCCTTAAATGATATACAGTTGTAACGAAAGACATTCGGAACTTGAAATTGGCATGTGTCTGTCAAAGGATACGAACGTCGTTTAAGGACAAGTGCAGCACCATATCCATGTGAGTTGTATCCAACGAGTCAAATGTGCATTCAAACGATACCATCCCGTGAGTATGCCTACTTGAGCCTAGAAAACTTTCCATGCTATTTCTTTTTGTTGGACCTATTGTTGTTAGCTTGAGAAATCGACAACCAATCCATCGCCAAAATCGACATAGGAAACTCTTCATTTCAGGTTCAGCAAATGTGTGGGCACCTTAAAAAGAGAACCTCGAAAACCGAGATAAGCTACACTTCACTTGACTATTAAGACTTTGTCAAATATCGTCAAATCAATTAGAAATGCTATAAGCTTCAAATTATGGAGTTTCAGGGCATTGGAGATTGCAAAAGCATGTCTTTTCATCCTAAAACCGGTTCAAGGGCATATGAGACATTTTTGCAGCCAAGAACCCCAAATATACTCCATATGCACTACAATTGGTCTGTAAAGTTATGCAACAAGGTGGATAAACTAGTCCATCTCGTGTTATTGAAGTAAGGCATCGTGACGATCTTAATTGAGCAATGTTTAGATTAAGTCTTCAAATCACACGAAAATCCAGATATAAGGGTTTAGAAGCTCGAAAGCATTCCAGATTCTAGTTCGATCTAAATGGATTGTCGGTTTGAATTCGAATTTGAAGATAAGTTATGCCATTGACCAAGATCATATTACGTTCGAACTCAAGATCCGGAGAATGGCGCACTCTACGTAGTAAGCCTTATGATCAAAGCGATCAGGTACATTTATTTCAAATTAAACCCATGAACAGAAAATGCATCAAATTTAAGAAGGAAACGACTCATATTTTCCAGTTGAGTTCTATGCATCGACGAGGCATCTCGCCAACATGACCCATATCTATTAGTAATGCAATTTGTGCCATTTTCTCTTCTATTTTTTTGGAACTTACTCGTTATCGGTCGAAAAAGTCGATAATGGATATGTCACCACAAGTGGCCTGGAAAGCTTTCCCGTTATACAGGACTATGGATAGGAAAAAGCAAATGTTGTAAGCGCACTCAGATGAGTGTACACACTATTCAGCGGTTCACAGGAATTGCTAAACACCAACGCCAATTGAATATATCTTAAGATCAAGAATAATTATTCATATCAAACGAAGCAAATTCCATCAAAATGACGCAAGTGAAGAGAATCGATTCCAAAACTCAAGAAAAGAAAAGAACTTTCCTCGAAAGCTCCTTAAAGTACACGAATCAACATTGAACCATCAGATTATTCTCTTGATCCCACTCACCATGAAATTCCGACACATGATCTAGCAGTTAATTTAAAGCATCAAAAAAGGACCAAAAACAGAGTTGCAGTGTTGTCACGAATGAAAATGGTCTGAATTAAGAAACTCAAGTAGACATCTAACAGAATAAAGGTAACTCACCAAAACTGAGCCCATCGCTTTAATTTTGAGTTCGGAATATGCTATCGACCAATCCTGAAAATGTTGTGCGAAGTCGAGCTCAAACCTTTAACACCAATGCCTATGGTGTCGTATTAAAGCCAAATATATCTTGGAATCAAGTATAATTAATTTCATCAAGCCAAGGCAAAATTCCATCCAAAGGGCATAGGTGAAAAGATTCAGCTCTGAAGTTCGGGAAGAAGAATGGTAATTTCCCAGGAGTTTCCTAAAGTGCACGATCCAACATCGAGTCATCCCTACAATCTGATCACAAAACATTCTCTTGATTCAACACAGCATTTATCTCGTGCATATGATTTACTAGCCAGTTTGAGGCATCCTAAAGTGTTCCAATCGAAAATAGTATTGTTGTTACCGGGGAAGATAATCCAAGTCAAGAAGCCCAAGCAAATGGTAGCGAGTCAAGGACAACTCCTTGAAACCAAGTCAATATGAATAGCTAGGTCTACCGGGAGAACGACTTGAAGATGATTCGTTCCAGAGCACATCATGTTTTCAACAAAATGTACTCTAGGGGGCAAATGTTAACCCAGTTATAATCCCCATAGGAACTCGTGTAGAAAGAAGTTATGAAGAGAGAAGTCAAATAATCTGGGAATCAGATAGGGCTTCACCAGAAAAACCGCAATGATACACTCAAGCCACCTCCTAAAGTACAAGTCCCAAGTGACTATGTACATAGGTCGGCACTGACCCATATGCACGGTAGATATGGACTTGCTGTCGATTTGACTTCTATCGAGATGCAAGCATGAGGCTATACAAGGAATTCCATGTCAATCAGGCTTGTTTAAACACCATCACTCGAAGTCTCGATGGACTGAAATGCAGGATTGGCGGGATAAGAAGCATGTTTCAATATAGCATCAAACTAAATTCAGGCAACATCAAACTACACCCATGAGCTAAACCAGATAGAAGAATTGCCATCGTGAAGTCGATGTGCAAAATAAGTTAACACCATGGGTCGGCACCGACCCATCAGGTTGACTTATTTGGCAATGATATTTGCAAGCATGCTTTGGCACATGATTCCCATGCTTCTTGCAAGTGGGCTTGGCCCAACTCCCTCTAGAAATCTATAAATACAACATGCTCTCCAACTGAAAAGGGGATCCAATTTTTGCCATACCAAGACGTTGCCAAAGCTCTGTGAGAATAGATCTTCATCTCCAATAGCAAGACTTCATCTTCAACAGCCAGTGCTCTCTTCCTACAACAAAGCTTCTTCTCCAAAGATAGCAAATCTAGGTCACCTAGGCTGGTTATCGTGATTTTCCGATAACCAATAGTACTACTGATAATCTGTTGATCTCTATTTTGGGGAACTTTGTAATCATCCATAATATATTGTAATTGGTATGGCAAGGATCATAATAAAAGATATTCAAAGTGGATGTAGGCCTAGATAATGGCTAAACCACTATAAAAATTGTGTCTCTCTCTCTTTACTTTCTATTTCTTACCCTTTTCCATTTATTTTTATATGTTCTATACTGTTTTCCCTATAAAGGGGTGGTGCTTTCCCTAAAATATGGTGTTAGTGTCATTTTTGGCGTTAACATTAGATTTATAAAAAAATAAAATTTTAAACTAGATGAAATCTTAAGCTAAAAGTTAAAAAATAAATTTTCTTTTAGTTCTTTATATTAACTTGTAAATTAAACTTTAAAATACATAATTATAATCTTAAATTTTTACATTAATTCAATCACATATAAAGTTTAAAATTAAAACCTTTTAAACTAAACTCTAAATTCAAATTTCTTTTTAATCAAACATACTAATAAATTTTCGAAAATAACTTAAATTGATCAACAGTGTCCGTATATAATTTTTAACCAATTGTCAAGTAATTAAAGTATGTATCATTTCAATCTACAGTGATAAAGTTTTCGTGTACGTATCATTTCAATCTGTATTCCTAATCAATGTCAAAATTGTTTCTTAAACAATATAATGTCTCAGTATGTATCATTTCAATCATATGAGTAATAGGGAACTTGCAGCGTGATTTCATGTCAAAAACATAGCATATCATTTCATGTCACATAACATGTTAAACATAACATATTATTTTTTATTCAACATAACATACCACACGCATAGCAATCATATGAAAATAACTTAACAATTCATATATAGATTAATACCATATCATCTACAATTCATGTGACAATTAATTCAGTCATCATAACAATGCTTATTGTGAGTGATTGCTCACTTTACTGGATGAAGATGATAACTAAGACAATTACGGAAACAACACAAACACCGTCCCAAGCACTAGATCTGAGCAATGACAAATCAAAGCACCAATAAACTTCTTATTTTTTTTGTAGATAACTTTGCATGGATCTAGATCTGAAGAAGAACATTTAAATTTGAAGAAGAAGATTTAAAGAAATAGAATTAGAATAAAAAAGAAAATCAATTTTTTTTCAAGAAGTAGTTTAGTAAAGAAGAAGAAAATCTAAATTTGCAAAGAAAAACAAAAATCTAAATTTGAAGAATATTTCGAATAAAAGAAACGATGAATCAAAGAAGAAAATCTGAGAAGATGAAGATCAGAATGGAGGGCCCTTTTTTTTTTTTTAAAGTTTGGGTGTAGTGTTTTGTGGAGGCTAAGGGCGCGGCGATTTGGAGGGCTGGTGGTTATGGTGGTGGTGGACAAAGGCAAGGAGAGAGGAGAGAGAAGGAATGAGAAGGTTGAGAAAAATAGATCTTGGTTAGGAGCAGGAAAAAAATATAGATTTAGATTTGATTTTAGATCTAGAGAGAAAAAAGGAAACTTATAAAGAAAATAAAATGACAAACAGAAAAATCCCAAAGAGAAGAGAAGGAGAAATTATGAAAAATGTATATATTTAATTTCGTAAGAAAGTCTCTTTAAATTAGAAAAGTTACGTAAGAATTAAAGTCTACTGACTAAGCGAGTTGTCGCACAATCCAATATTTATTTGTAACAGCCCAAGATTTCTAACGGTTTTTAAACATAGTTATTAACAGAAATTTAACTTAAAATTTAAATATCTAATTTTTGAATGTTTGTATTCAATATTTGTGTATGAATTAAAAATACGAATGTCTAGATTGAATAATAAAATTTACATTGATCACTAATTCAAAACTTGATTGCTTTGAATTGACATGAAACCTGCTAATATCAAAGTATTGAAATATTAAACTAAGTTTAATATTTTTATATAAAGTGGATCCAGATAATTTTATAATGAAAACGTCAAATTTCGCTTGCTCCGTTTTTTTATATGATCAATTTACGGTACCGCCAACCGATATAGCGTTTTTAATATAAAATTTCAAATTTTGAGTTTAATCACGAAAATTTATATTTGAGATACGGTTTATAGCAAAGGAATAAATTTTATAGTAAAATATGCAATTTTGCTTTTTTCTTGTTATTTACTTAAATTTAAATAAATCATTTTGAAAATGAAAAATTCTTGAATTTAGACATTTTTTTTTTTAAAGATGATTGCTAGCAACATTCGCGTGCGCGACTGTTGCTGTGCATTTGTCGGGCCCTCCGAAAAGAATTCAGGGAGGCCTAGTGATTGTACATATTAAAAAAAACGGTGGACCCCACAAATTCTCTTTAGTGGGACATACGATTGTTGCTGTTAGTTTTTATTAGTTTTCTTTTTCAAATACTAGATGAGATTTTAAGAATTGCGGCAACATTAATTATTTAAAATACGACGATTTGGTCCGTAAAATGCACAAAGTCAGATAACATAACACGTATATATGAACCATTCTCTTTTTTCTCCTTTCCTATCCGTTCATGGAATAGCCTTCTGGATTTGTGAAGATGTTGATTTTTGTGTTATAGGTAATTTAAAAAAAAAAATGAACGGTTTCACGAATTCGTAAAGTCGATTGGTGAATTTAAACATTGAATGAAAATTTATTCACGCAACCATCTCTTCGTTTTGTTTTTTCCTCCATCATTCTTCCTAAAACCCATCGCTAATCCCACCTTCACCATGCCACCACCAACGCAAAGCACCACCACGTCCCTCCTCCTGTGACCCGCCACCTCCAGCCAACTCTGCATATGACTTGAATCCAGCACTTTAAGCTAATGCATTCGTGCCTCAGCCACCAAACGCTGCCTCCGATGCCTATATTTTACGGTTTGCTGAAGTAGTTCTATTTAGTCTGGCTGAGTTATTCTCTTCTATATCCTTATGTATAAAAGATCTATCAGGGCCTCAGATGGAGACGTACATGTTATGTGTTTGCAAAAGCCTGTTCCATTTTTCTGAAGTTTGAAGCTTTGCCCGGTCGACCCTTGTTTTGGCGCGCGCAAACATACATACATACACACTTCAAAGACATGACCTTTTATTTTTGCAGCTTCTTGCTATAAATTTATATTTAAATATCCATGTGACAGAAGTGAAAAGAATGAATAATTACATAGATACCTGTGGTTGCTATCATAAGTATAAAATTGAGCTAAAATTAGAATGTTATTGATCCTAATTGCGCCCACGCAAAGAAACCAAAAAAATGAAAAGCATTAGTAATACAATGCGCTTTATGGGAAGAGCACTGCCAAATGCACCACGTTATGAGTTTTTTTTTATCTTAATAACTTATTTCCGTGTTACCCATTCAGCAAACGATTTCATACTGTCGGACGGTAGTACAACAATGTTGAGCAACAAACACAGTTCAAAGCAAATAATTATATATTGTTGAATGACCTTATACTACCGGCAATTCTTATGTGTTGTTTTGAAAAAAATCAAACAATCTTTCTGACGGTCTATACTGTCGTTCGGTGGTACCGTTCACATTGAGTAAAAAGAAGACATGCACTTTTTTGTTTTTTCGTTTTTGTTTTTTTGTTTTAAAAAAAAACGTAGTCGCTCTTATTGAAATATAAAAATACAGTCTACCTAACTTAATTTGTGTATATGCAAGATCACTGTCACTAGAATGTCTGTTTTTTCCTTTTTGTTGACTTAAATGGTAAAATGTTATTCGGTTTGGCATTTTACTTTTAAGAGTTACAGAAATATTAAAAATATTCACTCGTTTCAACTGTAAGTTGTGCTATAAGTCTATAAAAAAGGCACGGTAGCCTAGCGACTAGTGGCAAAAAGCACCAAAATTGGGCAACCAGCATTTATTTGCAGCTGTAGTGGGAAATTTCCAAGAAAAATGAGCTAGACACAGCCTACATTGGGCAACCAGCCTTCAAGAAATAGAATAACTGAAGAAGACACGTACAAAGTCAACCACCATTCAAAAAAGAAGCATCCTAAAGCAGAATTTTATTCCTTTAGGACTTGCCTATCTATATTTGTTAGCTATTTATTTATCTGAAGCTTTTTATACCAGTTATTGATGCAGGCTCCGTAGATTACTCGAAGAAGCTACCAACCAAAAGCATCACTTTCACCTTCAGAATAATAATATCTAGAAGTTATGCACCGTTACGTAATTAATGGCTTGTTTGGAAATACTTTTTTTTGAAGTTGACTTTTCTGTTCTTATGCCGTTCGGCCGGAATTACGTATGGGAAACTGAAAACATGTTTACTTAGATTTACCGGTAACAGTTGATTATAACCCACGTATTAAAAGTCATCATCTATTTAGTTCTTACTTAGTTTTACCGGATTCATGCCTAGGTGGAATTCATATACAAGGTAAAGATATTTTTTGGGTACAACTGTTTGTCATAATAATAAACAGCACCGTTCGTTCATAGAACGAATTGTTTAAGTGTTTCATGTTATTCGTAATTTAGGTGAGATTCATCGATAGAAACCTTCTCCTGTTCCGAAATAGTATGAAACGTCAGTATAAATTAAAAAGAAAATAGCGGTTTCATGTCTACGTAGAGTTCGAATATGAAAACATACTTATTGTTTTTCTAAGCATAGTTGTTAGCCATCACAGAGGATTATAATGGTTGTTCAAAAACTAAGTCGTGTTGGATTTTGATATTCGATGTAAAAGCCATCAAAGTTTGAGCAAAAAAAAAAAACTAGTTAACTCTCCTCAGCCGGTGTATAAAAAGATAAATATGTTATCCATTCATAAATAAATAAATAAGTCAATTTATCCGTATGACAAACATGTTGGGTTAACTATATGGACCATACAGTGGAGCAAAGTTTATTGACTTGTCATTCATCTAGAAAAAGGATCATGTCCAAAAGACCTTTCATGCACGTTTATGCAAGTTGGACACGTCTGAAACATATACACAGTACAGTGATTTGAAAGTTGATGTGCAGAGCGTACCGTGATTCGCAGAAAATAAATATTTTAACTGGTGGTGTGCGTATTATTCAAAACCGGTATTTGTACTAGTTTTTTCTTTTTCGATCATATGCATCACAACAACACATGATAGTTGTATTTGAGGAAAGTACGTAGACGGCTAAAGTCATAATCAGGAAAAAGGAATCAGGACAGCAACATGTGATTATAATTTAAAACCCATATTTCCGTGTGGATCACGTATTCGAATAGACATTTGGTAAGAACTGATATTCAATTTTTATTCTTTTGAGGTTCATTAAGGGTTGACAATACGGATACGTAACCGAGATCATTTTTCACGATCGAAAACGGAACATTTGATCATGACATGTTTATAAACGAAAAATGTGTTTTTTTGCTACGAACATGATTTATAAACGGAGTATTTGAGATGTGTTATTTCGTACTATATGTTTAATTTAATTTGAAGTAATTTAATATTTTTATTCATAATGGAAGAAATGCTTTCGCTGAGAAATGAACTCAGGACCTCCAGCTTACTAAACGAGTGCAATATGCGTTTAATTTAAAAACATTATAAAAAAATTACAATTTTAAAATATCAGTAGAAATACATATCCAATGATATGTTTAAAGGATTAGTATGCTATTTTTTGTTGCGTAAATAAATGTGCACTATGCAGTGAAGTTATCTAATATATGCGGTGGTTACCAGAGAATTATCAAGTTTCAAATGCAGCAACTAGCCGTCGTAGACGATATGATGTAGAACCAGCTTGGTTCAAACAAGTCACCAAATTTGGAGGCAAAATCAGAATCAACGAAACAACAGAAAAAATGTTGCAAGCTGGCGTTACATGGCATGTTTTATAGGAGGAAACAACAGTAAGAAATAATATACGAGAGAAGTCATATGTACCCGTATTATATGAGGAAATTATAAGCTGGCGTCTACGGTCCATTTTCCAACGGTTAAAATGACCGTTGTTGGATGTGGTGTACTGCGCGCACACCTCTGACACGGCTAATTTTGACTGCGGAGTTACCTAAACGTTATGACTTCATGAGTCGATCAAATAACTGTGATGAGAATGAAACGAGCTAACCTTGACCAAATGTACCAGTTGGCTATCTAACAGAAACAATCACTTTATATTTACGCTGGTTTCGGCATTCCTTAAGGTGATTAGATGTTTAAGTCATTTTAGATCATGTTAACATCAGTGGACTACTCGCAAGTGCCGGTACACAGGGGCAAATCACCTGGACCGAAAAGAACATGGTCCACTCGATATAACCAATCAAAAAGCCCTGATTTCCGCATTTTGCAATTAAAACATTCTTTCAAGGGTTTAATTGCAAAATGGCGGAAATAAGAGCCATTGATTGGATGGATCCAGAGGACCATGCAAAATGCAGTCCAGGTAATCTGCTCCCATCGGTACACATATAGAAACCAGGGTTACATATTCACTTTTTTCGTGACATACCTTTTGCATTCGAATAATACCCACTTATAAGCGAAGAGAGTTAGTGAAAAGAGAAAGAAACGAAAATGTACAGTGAAAATCGGGGGATTATAGAGGTGTTCCACTATATGTGGCGCTCTTGATTTTATATTTATATATCTTTACTAATATTGTAAATACTTCAAGAATGGTGAAGCTTTTTTGTACTTCCAAAAATGTCCACGGTTCAACTTTTTAAGCAGTAAAAACATTTGGGCTCTTCTGTCTTTTCATCTTATATCTATCCACGTTCTATGAACATGGTTGTAAGAGCAACCCCAACACTGCGGATTGTGGATGGTCAAATCGTTCTTTGAACGAAGGCAACTCACCCCAACGCGGGGGAGTTGCTTTGATTGCTTTAGCCGGCTTTTTTTAAGCTGGCTAAAGCAATCACACGGATCGCAATCCTGGATCGTTGGATTGCGATCTGTGGTGTGGTATGGAATTAAATCTACATCATGCTTTGCCGGCTTTAATAAAACCGACTAAGCACTTAGGGTATATATACCCGGCTTTGCTGAAGCCGGGTCACCCTAATTCATTCTCCCCTAATTTTTTGTCGCCGCCTCCTCCTCCAAACCCCTTTCAACCACCTAGTTTCTAAAAAAAAATAAAAAATACATGAGACGTGCATGAAGAGCATTGTAAGGGAGTGGAAGCCGTAGCGGGAATGTGGATCCGGCTGAGGAGCACGTACCGACAGAAGTACCGACTGAGGGTACTAGAGGTCGTGAAACGCCGACGGTTAGAAGACGACGTAGTGTTAGACGAAGTGATCAGACGGTTCTGGAGTCTCACAAGGACCCGAATTTATGACCAGATAAACAATTGACCAATTTTCGTGAGTTGTCTGGTACTGAGGAGCACGTCAGCACATTAGTTGACGCATGAGTATGTTTTATTTGTTAAATATTTACCTGTTTAAGTCGATCACAAAATAAATAAGACTCATTCGTAATACTAGGCTCGACGCGAGCGAACGTGTGGATCTTGGGCTGGTGTTGTTCATTTATACAGACAGATTCGTGAGTATGACATAGAGGCTATTGTTCATGGGTTTCTCCGTACTAATTGGTTTGACGATTTTTTTAGTACTTTTTCTCGTCGTATCTACATACATATCTGCGTGTTGTTAATTAATTATTATTCGTTAAATAGGTATCAAACACCTTTTAAATAATGATGTTCAATTATGTGGTGCATTGGCTGCTTGTTGGTAGAAAACAACTCATACATTCCACTTTAGTTTTGGGAAGATGGGAATCACTCCACTAGACATTTCTATGCTTACTGGTCTTGCCGTAGGCCAAGGGGGTACCTTGCCATATGATGAGCGGTTCCAGGACTTCTCCCTTTTGGGTAGTTTATTTCCATATCTTGATTTATATGATGGTATCACCACTAATTTCCATATTAGATGCTCATACATTAGAAATGCAATCCATAATTTATTGAGTATGCATCCTAGAGTTCACCATTTAGAGATTGTACGATTATTTGTTTTGTATATGATGGGAAATTTATTTTTTACAAATGCTTCGAGCACACTGGCTTGTGGTTATGTGGCGGTAGTTGATGAGTTTTCGTTTGATAGCAGTCCGACTGTGCATGATTGGGGGACACCTGTTTTAGCATAGTGTATAAGTCGTTGGATCACCAGTGTGTCGTTAAGCCCAAGATTACCGGTTTTTGGAAGATTTTACGGTGCTGGTACTACGAGTACTTCCACAATATGTCTTTTCCTACCTTGGATTCATCATTTGCTGTTTACTTTCCTAGAGTACGAGTGTGGACTGTCAGTAACTGTAGACATATGCCTGGAGGACAGGAACGACATGTTTTTGCTGTAGCTTGCAATCAAATTGAGCAGTGGATGACACGAAAGGCAGTTATTTGGCATCCCTTTGATGGTTCACCTGTTCTTACTGACCCCCCCATGGTGCATGCTCTTTATCTTTCGAAAAGACGATTTCCACTAGTTTCATGTCCTCCTAGTTTCGGCTGCTTCTGGTATTTAAGGGAACGTTGTTGGAGATAGATATATGACGGGGATGTTGTTCCTGATGATCCACACCCACATACAGCTACTCCCATGGTTTATACTACTAGTGCTTTACAGGAGCATGCAGAGGAGTGGTGGCCATCTAGTTATTTCATTCTTACTGGTAGGGATTTTTTTTTTTGGCGGCAGTATTACTCCCCATCTCATACAGGGAGTTTTGTGCATGCTGCATCAGTTGATTTGGTTAGACCTTATGTACTTCGAAGTGGGCTTGTGCCCCTTATCATTTATGACGTTTCACAAAGCTTGCATGTTTAATAGGCTCCACCGTCTCCACAGGCTCCACAGATGCCAGACTACGGTTGGACTGTTGGCATACCCACTACATCCGGATATGATAGATATATTGATATACCACGGCTAGTGGTGACGCAGTATTCCAGATCCATATGTATTTTCTTATGAGGATCATTATCAGATGACCCTAGGACTCTGACAGGTAATGTACCTTGAGCATCAAAGGAGTCTAGATGAGTTGACTGCTCGTATTAACGAGCTTACGACTGCTGATTAGGAGCGGTACCGACATGGACCGAGAGTCAACGTAGGGGTTGACGATGATGAGGATGTGGAGATGGAGGCTGAGGATCTGTCTGATGATTAGCTGTAACTAATGTATTAGACATTCATGTTGTATTTGCTTGCATCTTTGTTTTATGGTGTTGTTCCTTTTAGTATCTTATTCGGCTGTATGTTTCATACTTGTATTAGCTTGTATATGTAATATACTTGTACGTTCTTATGTGTAACTATTGTGTTGTTATATGTAATATGCATGTTGTGTTCGTTAATTTTGTAGATATATTTAAAAAAAATTATTCATAATATTTATGATTTTTAATATGGAATTCGTTTATTAAATGATTAATTAACGTTTAAATTTATATTTAATTTAAACGAAATCGCAACATCACGGTAGTTCGTAATTTGGGGTTTTGAACTTCAATTGAACATACAAAATCCATTTTAAGTCGGAATTTTATGAAATAAGAAACATTTCAATTTTTTAGATTATAATTTTCTACTGGAAGATAAAAATCAAAATTCTATCCTATATGTCGTAAGTTATGGCCAAATGAAATTTGAATTAGTCGTTATGAAATCGTTTCATAATTATAATGTTATTTTATATAAATTAAATAGAAATTTTATATAAATTAGACACAGTTCAATTTCAAGGGAGTCTTTATAATAACTAACATTAAGCATATAGATACATCAGACCATAAAGATACAACAAGTTCTGACACTAGAGGCCAACTAAAACATCTAAGCAGACGTAGGAAATAGTCACTTTAGCAAACTACATGATACGTTTAATCCAAGAGAGTCTAAAGCAGTTCTACGTCGCCTAATCATTACGGTTAAACTGCAACGGTTGAATAACGTTTTGGAGACGACTAATCTCCTGTTCGTGTTCGTTTGTATATGTTATTCCCCTTGGGCACAAAAGGGTCGTCTATCCATTCTGTGTGATTGCATCCATTCAGATATGATGGACATGTCTTAATGCGCCGATCTATATTGTTCCCTTCCGCTCAAACTATAATTTGAACCACATAACCGCAGTAGCAAGCTCCTGAATTTGGAACATGTGGTATTTAGTATACCTCTACCTCTTCTCGTGCTTGAGCGACGGACCTTTCGTACGAAAGTTGAACATGTGGTAGTGCAACTTGATGCAGAGGATGTACGTTCTCTTGTTCATACGGTTGCTCGTTGTTAGGTCTCATTAGGTTGAGATGTGGGAATTCGTCCGCAAGCTCCTAAAGCCTCGTCTGCTCATACCGTGCTTCATCCGAGTCTGAAGATGATGACTAAGAAGGCAATTTGTATGAATAGTAAACGAGTGAGTTAGTTAATGTAACAACCCGCATTCTACGCATCGGAGAATCGTAGAATATTTATTTCTTTCTTATATGAAGTCGTATGGTCATGTGGCTTTAGGAAACGACCATTGGGGTCATTTCCCATGTTCATGATTTTTGCCGATTTTTAAATGACCATTTTGCCCCTAGCTGATCTTGTTTCGGCCATAACTTTTCATTGGAAAGGAATTTTGACCTGAAACCACTTCCATTAGATTCGTTTGATGGTTTACCTTTCTGTAGAGTGGTCATAATAGCCAAACGGACTTAACATTTGGGAGATATGGCTGAAATAAGGCTTGGAAGGTGAAAAACTGCTTAACCGGGCCAAATAGGGTGATTAGTGAATGGGCCCATAACCCACTTCGGGATTAGGGTTATAGGAAGGCTGAAAAGAGTTAGGGTTTCATTCCATTTCAGTTTTCTTGCCTCCACTACCTCTTGGAAACCCTAAAAATGGTCTCCAACCTCTAAATCACCTCCAAATCACTTTCTAACCAAGGATTAAGCTTAGCAACATCAAATTAAGGGAGATCTTCACCAAATCAAGATTAGAGCCGCTGTTTGGCATTGGTATTTGCGCCATATCAGAGATTTATTTCAGATCAAAGGCTTATTTGTGGCTAAGGTGAGTGATTTGCATAGTTCCTCACTAATTATGGTTAGTTAAGGGTAATTAGTGTTGATTAGCGAATTTATACATGTTAAAA
The DNA here is from genome assembly GCA_030737875.1 of Allium sativum. Taxonomy (NCBI): domain Eukaryota; kingdom Viridiplantae; phylum Streptophyta; class Magnoliopsida; order Asparagales; family Amaryllidaceae; genus Allium; species Allium sativum. The sequence goes on from CM060915.1 coordinate 702,835,385, forward strand.
ATATGGAAAAATATTTATAAATTCTTAAATAATATTTTAGACCTCTATTAGAAATTTGGGTTTGATTTGGTTAAGTTTTACTAATCATGTCACTAGTTTTGCTTAAACATGCTTAAGGGAAAATATGGGGTTTGACTATGTTTGATCCATTTTAACCTATCATATTGATGTTTTGGTGTTTGAGGTTACTTCTACTTCTTGCTGTGACTGTATGGTATGCTTTGTGATTGATTAGAATTGTTAGAACGGTCGAAAACGTCATCGAATGGCGTAAAACACTCGCTGGAAAAGTTGCAGGAAGACGGTGCAGGTTTTCGGATCGAATCGGATGGATGGGCTCGGACCGGATAATGGGTTGGGCAAGGGATCACCGAACCGAACCGAGGTTTGGCATAATAGAAAGTTTGGCGAAAAAGGAAGGCCATTATGGTTAAACTGGGATCGGATCGGAGCATCACAACCGAAGGGACCAACATCTAAAGGAGGAGAGCTACCGAACCGAACCAAGATGCATCTACCCGACCCGACCCGCCAGAGGGCACCTGAACCGAACCAATGAACTACGAAGGGACTTGGAGGCCACGACCCGACCCGGAGCACTTGGAGAGAGGCCGATCCGAACCGACAGAGAAGAAGGACTGAGGATCCGAACCGATCCAGTGATGACCAATTACCCGAGATGCAAAGGTAGCCCAAATGGAAGTTAGAGCTCAGGATCCAGTTGGGAACCAATAAGTTCACTTCATGGTTGGGCTTTGCTGCGCGACGTGTGCTAAGGAGTTGTCGACGTTCATAACTTCGATTCACCACTGAAAAGGAATGACGGGTTACGTATCAGTGCAATAGAGTCATCATGACTCGAGGGGCAAAGTGATCGTAGTAAGACTATGAGCCAGTGCAGTGGAGCCGTTGTGACTCCATGGGGCAGAGTGGACATAGTAAAGGATTAGTAGGGCTATGAGCCAGTGTAGTGGGGTGTGTACGACTCCATGGGGCAAAGTGGACATAGCGAAGAATTAGTGGCTATGGATTAGTGTAGTGAAGCCGTTGTGACTTCATGGGGCAGAGTGATCATAGCAAAGTATTGGGTGGTCGAAGTGGTGGATATCATATACTTTACGCACTAAGTGAGAGATGTGAGGATGGTTGCTATGTTTGATTTGTTTGCCATCATTATGACATGCACACCCCCACCCCCGTATGCTTGTACACCATACATTAGTGGCACCTTAGAGTGTTGTAAAGTATGTAGTGCTAACTCTTTGGTTGCAGGTCCAGGTTCAGGTATGGTTTAGTATACCTGTTATTGTTCTGTTTAGCTGCTTATCGCTCGCACCAGACTTTTGTCTGACCCAGAGTTTTATGTCTCTTCTTATTACTCTGCGTGCTCCTAAAGGAGCAGACTAGAGACAGGTTAGCTGGTGATGCACGAGTAGCTGATCCGGAGGCGAGCAGGAGGCTTCCACGTATGATATATATATATATATTCTCCCTGTGTCGTTGGTGGTCACTACTTGGGCATTAGTAGTGTACCTCCCTTATCTTGCTTTTACCTTTAGAGACAGTTTGAAAAGTTGTAATAATGATGATGTGGAACATAAGCTTTATTTGGATTTTCCGCTGCTATGATAGTTTGTTTTCAGCTTATGCACTGTCTCACCTGTTTTATGTCAAGTATGTTGTTATTATATTTTGTTATATGCGCTGTGAGACATTCTACAGGTTCCTTGTTGATACTTCTTCTTCCTTTCCTTATGACGACCGTCCCGTGCTAACTAGACATGTGTACAACGCACTTTTGGAGTAAATGTCGGTTGGTGCGGGGCGGGCCGTCACATTTGGTATCAGAGCTCTAGGTTGCATAGTTAACCTGGGAAAAGACACTAGGGAGAGATAGTACGTGTATGAGAGTGCGTATTTGTGATTACTTTAGTTTTCAAAAGCTATATATATATATACTATTAGTAGTATAGGGATGAAATCACACTGCACTAGCACCACTATGGAGATGGTTAATCGTTTTCTCTTTATAGATTGAACGATGAGCCGACTCGCAAGAGGTGCTGGTAGACGAGCCAATAATGGGAATGCTGCTAACATGAGGACGATGTTTACTGATCTCATGAGAGAAATGCTTAGGGATGTGAAGGGGGCAGCTCCCAATGCTGGTAATGGTGGTGTTCTAATAGTGCAAGCGCCTAGGGTCGATTTCGCCAAGCTGTGCAAGAATTACACTAACCTTGGTGGGAAGCCGTTCCACGGAACGGAGTCGGCTACGGATGTTCGGGATTGGTTGGATAGCTGCGATCGTATCTTCGATGACTTGGGTATCGAGGATGCGATGAAGAGAAGGCTAGTGTCTCGTCAGCTGCAAGGGCGAGCGATGAATTGGTGGAATGCTATTAAGACAGCCACTCCAGAGGATCAGGTTACTTGGGATCAGTTTAAGGCTCGCTTTAGCGACAAGTTTATCCCAGCTGCTCAGAAGTCGGAATTGTTTAGGAAGTTCTTGGAGCTTAAGCAGAATGGTAGGGCAGTCTCGGACTATATTGCTGAGTTCGACACCTTGTCGAAGTATGGATTATCCCTTATCGATACTCCTGAGAAGAAGAATGAGAAGTTCATTACTGGTTTGGATGGATACTTGGGGGAAAGGCTTATCAACCACATCGATGAGACTTTTGAATTGATTGTGGGGAAAGCTTTGAGATCAGAGAGTCTTTACCCTAAGTCACAGACTGAGGTTGCATCTGTAGAAGGGTTGAAGCCGCAAGCAGGCGGTGGAGGCAAGAATAACACTCAGAACAAGAGGAAGCAGAACCAAACTAAGGATGGCCAGAAAAATAGCGAGAAAGATGTTGAGTGCTTCAGCTGTGGTAAGAAGGGTCATTATACTAAAGAGTGTCGGGCCAAGCCAGCGGATAGGAAGTGCTACAACTGTGGCCAAGTGGGACATCATAAGGATAAATGTCCACAACCTCTTAAGGAGAAGCTGATTGTGAAAGCATATGCTATCAGTGCTCTTCCTTCTTCGTCGAATGCCGCAACTGCGACGGAGAAAGGAAAGAATGTCATCATTCAAGGTATGCTTTCTATTCATGATGTACCTGTTCGAGTTTTGTTTGATACTGGGGCTTCCCATTCCTTCATATCTAGTGACCTGCACTACAAGATAAACTGCATTTAGCAGCGGCAGAATCCGCTTCTAATCCGTCGCTAAATAGGACTTAGCGACGGATTTCCTACATAATGATGTAGTCGGTAAAAACCATGACGGTATCTGTGTCAGATTTAGCGACGGAAATTAGCATGAGTTTTCCGACATTTTTCCATCATTTTACTAATTATATAATAAAAAAAATTCTATTTATTAATTTAATTTTAATTTATATACCAACTATTTACCGACGGATAAATAATTTATAATAAATTATTTTTTATAAAAAAAGGTCGGTAAACCCTTACTAATTGCCAAGGGGTTAGCGACAGAAATTAAATTGAAGTAAATTAAAACTCACTTTTTTAGTTGGTAATCCGCCGCAATTTCCCTTCTGATCTACCTATATATATATATATATCTATATAATAAAATCCCCCCCTTGGACAAACACAAAGACAAACAAGGAGACAAAGAGCGGCTCAGATTTATTTTCAGCAAAGATAAAGAATGGCCAGGATTACATCATTTGCCCACGTTTTTTGCTTACCTTGACATCTGCTGTCAAATTTATTCCATGCGGATCAATAAATTGCGTGTCCCATGTTTGCTCACCACGTTTTATTATCTTCCTTTTTTGGAATACTGAAATTATCGTCTCCGTATTCATTTCTTTTTTTAAAAAAAAATCTTTTCAATAACTTCTTTCTATTTTTTGACGCGCGTTCAAATTTTAAATGCGTAATCAATGTGCACATTAATAATTCTATTAACATTATTTTTTACGTTTGTTTCTATACTCATCTTTTTTTTATTAATAATTCTCTTGGAAACACATATTATTTTGATATTATTTTCATTAATTCTGTTTTATTATCTTCCTTTTTTTGTATACTGAAATTATCCTCTCCGTATTCATTTCTTTTTAAAAAACAACTTTTCTACTTATTCTTTCTGTTTTTTGACGCGCGTTCAGATTTTAAATAAAAAAAATCCTTTCTATTTATTCCTTTTTTTTTGACGCACGGGTTGGTTACAAAAAGACAAAGAGTGGCTGGGATTTATTTTCAGCAAAGATAAAGAAAGGCTCAGATTGAAAGAAGCGCCCACGTAGTTAAATTTATTTCCTTTTAAACACATAGTTAATTTTGTTGTATGTGTAAATTAGTAAATGGTATTGTTAATGCCATTAATGCGTTTTTATTTTATTACATTTAAGTTTCTTCCTACAAATAGGAAATATTAGGTTATAATGACTATATGGGTTTATTATATGATATATGACACAGATTTTATGCATTTCTGTCCCATTATTTTTTTTGTTCTTTGTTCTTACATGTAGGTACGAATTGTTTACCGTGCTGCCATTTACTACTTGAAAGCTTGAATCAGGTTCTACTTCTAATCAGGTTCTATTTCTACTTCCTATTCTTTTTACTTAGATGATGACATGAACGCCCTTCAAGTTTTTGAGACAACATATTCATTTTAAAATTACGATGAAATATTAAAGTTGTTGGATATTTGAAATATGAAGATAGATGTTATTCCGCATTTGGTCATTGATATTTTTGTGTCATGCTATAATCATAATCCTTTACACATAAACACTCAAAGCACAACATATGCTATTCTTTTTCTTTAATCCGTCATACTATTTGGTCCTTGCACCGAAAATACATCATGGTCTATCCGTGTTAAACTTTGATTCAGTTATATGCCTGATCTACACTCAATGCACAGCATATGCAATTCTTTTTATTTAATCAGTCATAGTATTTGGTCCTTACAACTAAAATACATCATGTTCTACTCCTGTTAATCTTTGATTCAATTATATGCATGATCTTTATTATGAAAACACATCATGGCTTTTACATATTACTGTTTATACGGTAATGACATAAATATAAGGTAATGCCATAAATATAATGCCATAAATGAGTAATAAATAAATATAATGCCATAAATGAGTAATAAGTTTATGTGTTTAATAGAATCTTTGTGCTAATTTTTATGTTTGAAACAAACGTCTCATACAAAGACTTCCTGCATTGCACAAAAATTGTCAACAAAAAGATAGATAAGATGAAATTTTTTATTCACGTTTTTAATGACTAAAAAATAATAATTAAATCTTTAGTCTTACATTTATATAATTGAATATTCATGTTTGTATGTGAAGGGATGGGCGTTTTTAGGATGCCCATCTTCATATACCTCATTTTGACAAAAACATCAAAATTTCATGTCAATAATAATGACTTAATATAAGTTTATATTAACACACAATATGGTTTTGATAAAAGAAAATGCATTTTATTCATAAACTAAAATTATACAACTTTGTGTGAAATTAGATAAGTTTCTGTATTTGTGTATTACCATGTTCTATAGTAAATTTCAAAATAAATGCTAAATTAATGCATACAAATTAGCATAATTTAAGTCATTTAATAGATGTTAAATTAATGCTAAATTACCATGTTCTATAGTAAATTAGCATAATCTAAGTCATTTGATAGATGTTAAATTACCATGTTCTGTAGTAAATTTCATAATAAATGCTAAATTAATGCATGCAAATTAGCATAATTTAAGTCATTTAATGTCTATATAATAAAATTCCCCCCTAGACAAACCCTTAGACAGACAAGGAGACAAAGAGCGGCTCAGATTTATTTTCAGCAAAGATAAAGAATGGCCAGGATTACATCATTTGCCCACGTTTTTTGCTTACCTTGACATCTGCTGTCAAATTTATTCCATGCGGATCAATAAATTGCGTGTCCCACGTTTGCTCACCACGTTTTATTATCTTCCTTTTTTAGAATACTAAAATTATCCTCTCCGTATTCATTTCTTTTTTAAAAAAAAATCTTTTCAATAACTTCTTTCTGTTTTTTGACGCACGTTCAAATTTTACCAATTATACGACATTACATTATATATATCTATGCATCTCATTACCGACATTACTACATTTCACTAACATGTGATTCAAATTATAGTTGAAAAATTAAAACATCGAGAACTATTCGCGATGCAGTGAGATAGTTAGGTACATGCTATTTAAATGTTTCATACTCCACTTCATACATATATTAACATATTTTCTTCTCTGTTTGAAGGTAAATTACACATTACACACATACATGGAAATGTATATGGTAAACAATGCACGACGAGAGGCAACAAATTTTTTTAACAACCTCATCATTTGTGGCGACATTTGGGAGAATGGAAATGTTATTGTTTCTAAAATTGTAGATATCCTACATGCGTATGGAGTCAATGTCATTGTTTTTAACAATCATGTAAGTATTTCTCTTCTACATACATACGTACATATTTTAATTTTTACTTATTGATACGTAATAGTTACCATAATTTTTAAGGGCCGACATGTTTATCCAAAAGAACGGACGCAATTTGCATGCAGCACATGGCCAATACAAAGACCGACCATGGGGAGTCAAGTATGGCTTTCAATATATGTTCCTATGTGCTCCTTATATTTTACTATCATTCGTACATACATTAATCACTTCATGCTCTAGACATGGGATAATGCTTTGCTACAACACAAAGATAAAAACAAAAGAAACCGGCAGACTATTGAATGGCCTATAAGAAATGTTTCGGTACGCTCACCATTACTACACTTTAGTTATATAAAACAACACCATGTTACGTTTAACCACCTTTTACTTATTTATATTTGCAGCTTCGCTTGCATTCAGCACATTGGACAACGAACATGATCATCGACAACTACACATTTTTACGTGTACTTAAACAGTGTTTAGATGCTGAGATGATTAAATTTGAAGATGTTTTTATTATTTGCTTTTGTTACAACTAAGCTTTTTTCGTTGTACAAAATTGACTATTTGGTTATCGTTGTTGATTTTTATTACCACATACCATAGCTTGACAGGTTCTGAGTTCATCGTTGACTTGGGAAGAGCACTGGTTTTCTAAATATGTCATTTACGAACGGTGCATGTACTAAATGAATGCATGCAACATCTATTAAATGAAGTTTACTTATTGTTTAATTGGTTTTAACTGCATGCATGCAATTGAACAATTTGTCGCTTACCATTGATGTCCATTTATTTTACATGTGCGTTGAATAAATCATGCTCATAACAGAACCTTCTTCGAACCCTCTGCTTAGTTTTTTAATACTCACTTATGCATATCATAACTCTGTACTCATTTTTCTACCCTCTTTCTCTTCAACCAATATATATCACTTTCAATTTACATTAAATAACCTGCGACAAATAAAAATTTAAATATACAATTACTCCACATATACATAACAATTGATGAACATCAATCGATGCGCAAACGACTTGCATCGATCACGTACGAAGCGCGTCAAACAACCACGCGCGTGCAAACTACAACACCCCGTACTCTATGCTTCCGTGCAACGCACGGGAGCACACTCGTATATATATATATATATATATATATATATATATATATATATATATATATATGACACACATAATTTATGTTCCATTCAATACACAATCCTAATGTAAATACAGCACCATTAATATCAACACTAACATCTCATAATCAATGTATTATATTAATAAATCATCTCATAATCAACATTACATTCTTTTCAAATAGAATATTTTCTTATCTTATTCCACTCTAGTTACTTTACAGACGTTATAACAAGCAAATCAATATCATCAATTCAGCAGAACAAATCTACTAGTTCACTATTCACAACCTTCCTTTCACCTCATGAGTCAATGGATGCAATCGAAGTAGCTAAATCGTTAGCTCTTACCAACATTGCAATAGTTGCGGTGTTAGGGTCTATTGATTATGTTACAGATGGCCATCGTGTTGTGGCGTTCATAATGGTGTACCCATGATGCAGAAAATAATAGCTATTGGGTGAGGTGTCACTGCACTCATTGCTCCTTTTGTTTCAATGGATCCATCCAATGCATTTGAAGCAACTGCGTGTGCCTTATCTTTTTTAGCAAAAGTACCTGCATCTTTGAGAATGCACATGATTCATAACATAGCCATTGATTCACCCCACTAACATGCATCAGAGATTAAATAGGAAAGCAATTTGGTAACCATGATTACATAATCAAAATAGCGAAAATAGATAATTACAAATTTAATAATAAGTCAATGCATGTTAGCATGTGGTTTTCGTTATATCATAGTGATTGAATGTGAGGTTTTAACAAAATATCCATCCTCTGGTTCCAAGAATAAATGATTAAAACTGTAGAACACATTCATTTTATAAGAAAACATAGCAAACAAAAATCAATTAATATCCATACATTACAAAGAATAAATTTATATAAGTAAAAAATATGGAGATACTTTTGTAAAGATTATATTAAATCTGGGTTAGGCAAGAGCAGTAAGGTGTACACAGAACAAAATTACATAAGTGAAATATCAACACAAGCAATTAATATGGTGAAGTATGCAAATTTAAACTTTCTTCCATTGGAGGAATTTGATGAAATTAATGCGGAATTTCATGATTGTTTAAGTGAAATATCACTTAAACATAATAATAAGCTCCACCATAAAGGTATATTGCTACACCAAACTAATATATGATGAAAACCCGTCTAATTATAACATAGGAGAATGTCATGTGTTTGCAACAACAGTTATGAAATAATACTAAAAAAACTAACCCTTGGAATCTCAGTTATGGAGACCTTACTGTTTGGCAGTGTCTTCCCACTTGTGTGTTCATTTTGTTGCTTAGCATGTTACTTCGTTGAAAAGAGATAATTGTTTGGTTGCAGATTTATTTTTGTATCTAGGTTACTGCAAATCTAATTTACCATGCACAGTGGCGGCCAAACTAATCGACTACCCAAGCCACAACTGATTCTGGTTGCCCTCCAATGCAAGAAATAGAAAATAAAAATAAAGCTAACCTGCATATCGTATGTGATTGGTACTTTACAGAAGATTCACTTGTTAGCAAGTAACCTGCAATATTTCATGCTAACCTGCATATATATAGTAAAAATGTAAAATACCAACTAACCTGCATATTTTGTTCCAAGTATATTATCATAACACATATTCAAATATACCTTTTATGTACCGCCTTGTGTATATACGTATATGGACATACACCAAATATGGCAGCCTTGTTTCGTTGATAATGATTAAATGATTCCAAATACGTTGACAGTTAAGGTCTTCGAAGTTCAACTTTATGAACATTTCAAAAGAATTGATTTATAGATATTGTACATTTAACTAACGAGTGATGGAATAACATAACAACTTAGTTTCAACATTGCATAAGTTTGCAATTAAAATTTTAAGTCGCAAATGTAGTGCTTCACATTGTAAGAAAAACTGGAGTATCTTTCAGCATGTAGAATTGTTTAGAATATGTATTTACCTCACTACAAAGTCCATATCAAAATTAAAGTGGCATGCACGCTAGAGACTTGGAAAATTTTAAACTATACGTATAAATGGGTTGTAATTTTTACATATTTGGTTGTTTCAGACTCAAGTTGATGACTTTTTGACTTCTAATTTTGGTCTGGGTGAATCTACGATGCTTTTTTATCAATTACAATTATCAAGAAGTCAGTTTTAACATCGGTTTTTAGCTTCTGAAATTTTGGCTGAAACCATAGGAAATAAACAACTAAAGTAGACCAAATATGATACCTACTACTGTAGCAGCTTAGTGTCTATTTCCATGCTTCGCAGCAAATAAGAAGAGGAGATATCACTTTTTACTTTTTTAGGATTTCTTTGTTTTATACTATGAATTTTCCAGGTTACTGGACAAAAATATTATCCCAAAATCAATAAATAACAAGGTTAAGTAGTAAATTATCAAACATATCCAGCTTAAAAAGGATGAAAATTGCCCTGCAGCATAAAGTAAGTACTCCAAGATGATATAGGAAATTTAAAATCAGATAACTCTATATATTAAGTTAAAAACCTTTTAATACTATAACTCTAGAAAAAAAACAATCGTGTCTAGAATCGTGTCTAGAAAAAAAAACAAGCAAGTGATTGAAATTATAAATTACTCCAACAAGTATCAGCGAGCAGCTTCCTAAATTTGAGCGTGAACTAGCAACTTCGACCAAATTCAGACATCATCGAGCAACTTCGACCAAATTCGAGCCATAATAAGCAACTTCAAGCATCAACGAGCGTGGTCAACCTGAATGTTTTTTATTTAATTGCTTTCCTTTGTCGGCTGTTGTATTGAGGCAATAACTATCTTTTAGGCTTAGATTAAGTTATATGGATGGGCTATTGAATGTTAATGGGCATTTGAGACTTTAATGTATTTTGTTGTCTTGGGCTATATTATTTAGGGTTAATCTATGTTTAATTTATAGTTACGTATGCCAAGTTTGGGCATTATTTATGAATGTCTAAACCGAATTATAATTATTTAAGTTAGATTACAGTGTTTATTGTTATTACTTTTCATTAAAAATACAAAAATACGACATTAAGACAGAAATCAAAACTTTCGGAATGTTTGAAACTGACCGGAATCGAAAAAAATTCAAATGATTGAAACCGAGTTTTCGAACCTTGATCTCCAATCGAGATTGTTTTTTTTTGTGGATTCATAAGCAAGGCAGTTGCTACTTGCTTCATTGATGTTTTTAGTATTGGTATTTTAGGTTGTCATTGCTTCATTGTATCTAAATTTTGATATGTTGGTGATGGGCAAAAATCTAGCATTTTTATCCAAACATTGATAAATGTTCCTATACTTTGCTCGAAAGGTTTGATGTTATACCTTTTGATTTGGATTTTGAGATGAAGGACTATGTTTTTATTTTAGAGATTATTAGTGTAGCGTGTGAGGTTTCTTGCTTTGTTGATTCTCTTGTTGATGTTTTATTTGCCTTCGCTTATTAAGTAGCATGGACTGAAATGAAGCATTATTTGTAAATCTGCCCATTTATTGAAACTCTACATATAAGAGGTGTTTTAGTCACACATTGTGCCAATGAATAGAATTCAAGAAAGTTTTACTCTATAAATAACTACCCTGCTGCACTCCCAAATCATGGTCGATTATCCAATAAACAATATTGGCTCGTGAATAATGCAGGCCAAACATAACAGGCCTACTATTTGTTATTTACCAACTATAAAAACCTTTAATTGTGGTAGTAGAAACATTTAACTGTTAAATGTATATAGTGTCATGGTATCCGCATTTGAATTTTCCTAATACAATGCTACGTAACTGTTGGTGATTTATTTTTATTGCATTTTCATTTATTTTGCAAGTGTTAAAAGCGCCTGCAAAATAATAAATGATAATCGTTATAAACAGTTATAATTGAATTATGTTACAACTGTTGTTTATAGTTTTAAAAAACTAATTGCAATTGTAAAATATCATTAATACAACATTTGTTTGTCGTTATCGTAAATAGTTGTAAAATTAATTGGCTATTGCAACTTCACGTATTAAGACTAGCGGACACCAGTTGTAACATAGCTGGTACTACTGGTCTTGCAAGTTGTGAAATGGGTACTTTGTTATAGTGTTTACAAGTATTTTGATCATACTTATTATTTCAAATTTGCCTCCAATACTTTGTTGTGCTTTGTAACTACCTGCTAACGTCTTTATTTAGCATCTTCGTACCTTTTTGTACCTCTTGACATATTTTATATTCGCCACGTTGTGGGGGAAAATGCCCACAATGACGTTAGAATTAAATTAGTACAAATTTTATTTTTATCAAATTCTCAGTTATCGATAACAACTAAATGAATATAACTACTTTTAACAATGGACATAAGACATATGAAAATCAGTTTACTTATTAAAAATTACCATAAATTGTGAAGCAATTATGCTAAAATTAGACAATTTAGATGGTAAAATAAGCAAAATAATGGAAAAGGCGTGGTTATAGTTTTTGGTTTTGATTTGAGTTTGGTAATGATCGAGTGAGGAGAGTGTGGAAGGATGGGGTGATGTCATACAAGCCTATGAAAATATGTTCCTTTTGACATAACATCCAATGTGACTTTTCAATACTCGTCCATGTGATTTTAACCAAGACATTATTTATGACTTTGAAAACTCGTCGATTATGATAGGAGGAAAACGATACAACGCATGGTATTTTAAGTGCTCACTACCAACTAGATGCTTAATTGTTAGAACTGGTCTACTACTTTATATAGTTTCAAAATCGACCTAAAAATATGATTATTTTACAAAACGAACACGCACATGCGTACACACATATATCCTCTGAGTAAAAGAGAAGGCTTATCATACAACACTTGCATAAAAGTCCAAATACTATAGGTTGAATTGTCCGTTCTAGCATGTGTGATGGCCTAACCAAGTACAAAATTTGTTTCCTTCAAATGATAATTGATACAACAATAATAATACAACATATTCTTTCTTTGCCTTCACACATATAGGAAAACCATTTCAAACTACATAATTTAACAATTCACTAATATCACATACATAGCAACCCCCACCCCACCCTTATATTATCTCATTAACTCCCCATACATAACTTTGATATCATATACTTCAAATATCTTTAACATGTCAATTTGTTCAGTATAAATAACTTCTCCTCGAGGATATCTAAAATTAATATTTTTGACTTTACCTTCATATTTTAGTACACCTTTAAAACATTCATTTCAAGTGAAGCTATTGCAGCCAATTTAATATTTTTTACAGCGTAAAAGACAAGTTTTTCATTTTTAACTTATAAACCGTTACCAATGTAGTTAACATAATTCGATATGAAATTCATATATTTAAAACCCATTAAAATAATTGTTACCCAGACTAATCATCAATCCATATATGGACAAATCAGTTGATCAGACAAGTGGTTGGGCCAAGCGGAAATTCTGGAGTTATTACTGTCAAGCCCGGATAACAAAGAATGAAGTTCAAAATAATAACAAAACTTCACAAAAAAAGCCTAAACACTTCCTACCAATGAATACCAAGCTTATAGATCAATGACCCAACAAAAGTCATGGATCCGTATCGGATCCGAACAGAATTCGATATCGATCCCTAGAAGCTCAACCAAATCACCACTGCCGGATCAACCATCATGCCAAGTTAGGGCGTGCATCCACATGCTAGCTTTATATGCTGTGGGATGGACTACAAGTTTAACAACAAAACATCAAAAACGAAGACACAGTCAACCAACATACAAAAGAGGGAAACTAAGGTCCACAGAACAAGGCCTTGTTTATTAAATTATGTGTGGTAATCCGAACTCGACACACACTAAATAAGCGAATGATAAAATTAAAAAACAGGTTAAATACAGTGAGAAAAGACGGAGAACGAAAAAGAAGAGTCAAAAAAATAACGTACAGTAACAAAAAGGGAGGAGAACTGAAATGTAGAGGGGAGGAAATAAATATATCTCGTACATATGTGCACATTGTAATGAATGTACATAACCAACACACTAAGTAATAGAACATAAGACTGCATATTAGAAAGAAAAAAAGGAGAAAAAAAAAAACCCGACCCATGTATTATTGTCGAAAACTGTTGTTCATATCAAAACCAGGCAGTAGACATATACGAAGAGGATTTGATAGAGTATCATTATATGAATGCACTTGATTTCTTCTTTTTCCTTTGGCTGCAATCATTGATCATAGAAAGCAAAATGCAGTAACGATTTGTACAGTGTTTCTGGAGTAGAAACCAAAAGTATCAGATTCACTAAATTCATGGACCACATACCCTTCTCTATAGTCCCTTCCGTGCTGAAATGTCAATTGTCTGTTGCATTTTACAAATTGTGGCTAGAATTAATTCATTACTGTTTCTCTGCCCATTCTTGGCTGTTTCTCGTTATTTTAACATGTTTTCCTTCCAGACAAGTACCAGCATATATATATGTTTAGTGGAATGTGTTTGGCACTGTACCAAATTGGGTTAATGATGGCAAATTGCAAAATAATATAGTTCCACATTATCGTATTTATGTTTAGGTCGGCTGTGACAGTAATGTATTTTATTTTTTTGGTTAAATGGTGTCAAACTTCATGTCTCTCTACCGAGAGAGATGTGACTAAGGATGCGTCTCAGAAGTTAAACACTGTTCAGATACATGTTTTTCCATCTTACTTAGAGCCTGCATGCTGGAACCAATGATAAAATTGTGACTATGTGGAGTTTTCACTGAAATCTCCTTGATATAGGTAGAATTCAGTGGTAAGAATATTGAGAAGCTGCATATACTTTGCAATAATAAGTAGTTAATGGCGGACTGGTTCAGTGGTTCTCAACAAGTACTTGTTAATAATAAATAGATAAAAACAGCAAGTGATGGGAACATTGAAAGGTTGTTTGATTACACTACAGAGTACAGAACTACGGCCATAAATGGTCCAACCTACTTATTTAATTTTGGTACTTGAACTTAAAAACAGAAGTGGTTAGGCTAGTGGGTACAGAGGATCACAAGTGAACCGTAAGTATTTCAAAATACCAAGTCCCTCTTGCATGAATCCGCTCCCCTCCCTAATGCGCACCACTCGCTCAAAAAAAAGTCGGTGATCTATTGGACTTGGACAACCACTCATGTAAACCAAACAACCTTTTAATTTTACTAACGTCCATACATGCAGGGTAAAAATTCCAAGAACAAAACCGCTATTTCAATTATACTTCCATTCCATATGCCATTCTTCATGTGATCAAAGGGAATGCAGATTGTAGTTCGCCGTTATCGAAGACATTTATGCATGTCTTGTATTGAGAGTTGTCTTCTATAAGGCCGCAAATGTCTGTTGTATGAAAACTACAACAGAGTCATGTGTTCAAATCCTATCTTAAGAAGTTACAACCAAAATCCTCTCTCAAATCAATTGGAAGGTTAATCTCATTTTGTTAATCTGTAACTAACAATTTAAGACAGAAGCTTTTTTTGTTTAAAATTGACTACTTTGTTTGTGTTGACACCAAAAATTTAACACAACATACAAAAAGTTCAATGGATAGTTAAACTAAAATAGATGAAAGTTGAGGAAATAAACAATAGAAATGCAAGCAATAAAAACACGAACATTTATAGTTGTTCTTCGTTATTGTGTCTACGTCCACTTGGGAGATTTATTCATTTTATTGTAGAATTAGAAGGTTACAAGTCCTTAGATCAATAAGACTTTGAATGGTATACGCCAAAGTAAACTAATACAAAACAGAACCATTTTTCGACTATGCAAGAGGTATTTATTGATGCAGGTTAAGCTGGAAAGTTGGAGAACCGTTGTAGAAGAGGTGTAAGAAGCCTAGGCCCTTGAGGGAGGGTTGGGAGTCTGATCCCTCAAAACGAAGATGCGGGCCCACGACTTCTTCAGTGGGTCTCACCATGCGTTCAGTGAAGTTTCATGTTGTTTGGATTACTGGTTTTTTAGTTATGACTATTTGATTCTTAAAATAAAGTTAACCATTCAGTTCATCTCAGAGTTGTATCAATCTCTCAATATTGATTATGATGATCTCTCACTAGATGATTTCTTAGGCACAATTTCAATGAGAAAAGGTGACTGTTGTTTGACACTTTTCCATGGATTAGAAAAGTGCAAATTTATTATAAACTGCAAGCGCACATATTGTGTAGCAGGCATGTCAAACACAAGAAAGAGATTTAATTTTTTTTTGTTCATGATATTTTGTGGGTGAGTTAGACATGTTGGGAGAAGATGATTTGAAATATTACTATTGAATTTACTATAGATTCAAATCAAATCAGACATATACTGAATTCAAAAACTAAAACAAAGAGAACAAAGCACTGAAAAAGAAAACAGAAACAACAATAGAAAATAAAATTATGATTGTCGTTGAATCTAATCAAACAGTCAATCACTAACATGCAAATAAAAATATATAACAATTTGTGTTCTACCAAGTCTAATTGAGTAGACAAACCAATTGTTAAGAAGGAAAAACAAATTGGAATAAAAAGGAAAAACAAAGCTTTATTAAGGAGAAAAAGAAGAAGAATGAACAATCTTTACAATGAGTACACAAGTATTTATAATAGCTGAAGTCTCCTCTCTACATGAATATAAGGCCAAAAATATTTTCTTTTCAAGAATAAAGGAATATTCCCTTCATGATGCTTGATTGAGGATTTATTGATAATCCAAATGTGGTATGCTATGAATGCAATAGATTATTATTGATAATCAAATGTTTCTTTTTCTTCTACATGGCGGTTTAAATATAAATGATTTGATTTGATTTCTTTAAGCGAAAAGTGCCAACTTCCTAAAAATGTATTAAGTGTTTATGTTATATATGTTGTAACACCCTACACCCGCTACGGTCACTCACTAAGGGAATGCCATAACATCGGTGGAGTATTTTAAGTGAATATAGAACAGAAAAATTACAACAAGACAGATATAAGTAATACTTGAGAATTTAAAACATCATTTCATTCCAACGGAAAGTAAAACATGTTTGGTTACACCAAAACCGTAAATAAGAGTCAAGTACATAATAT
The DNA here is from genome assembly GCA_030737875.1 of Allium sativum. Lineage (NCBI taxonomy): Eukaryota > Viridiplantae > Streptophyta > Magnoliopsida > Asparagales > Amaryllidaceae > Allium > Allium sativum. The sequence continues at coordinate 702,852,110 of CM060915.1, forward strand.
CCATCCTGATAAAAAAACAAAAGTACATAATCCCACTACACAACCTAATAGCCATAACAGAAAAGGTAAACAGAGCTTTACATCCACGGTCCAAGCTCCAAAAGATAGATAAAGCAGTCTGATCAAAGCCCACTAGTGCTAGGCCCACTCTGATAACCTGAGGGTTGGGAAAAAAGATAAAGAAACAACGGGGTCAGACATAAGTCTGAGTGAGTCCTATAACCCTAACAATACAATCATTAAAGTAATTAGGGTATGATATAAACAAGGTACGGTACTTCTGGGGATAATGACTACACTAAGTAGCCAACTAAACACAGGATGTACTAAGATAACCGAAAAGACGCATTTATCCACCCAAGGATAACTACTAGATTGCACCACCCCAGATTCACCCACCCAAAGGGTAATTCCTACACTGCACCACACCAGTTCTACCCACCTAAGGGTAATTCCTACTTAAAGGTTGATCCCACTAAGTGTATTTAGTAATTCTACCCAGTAGTTCCTTGTCCCCCTAGCTGACTACATAGGTGCCGTCTGCCCCTATCTCCACTAGGTGTACTCAGTAATTTTTAATAGTAGTTTCGTGTACCCCTAGCTGACTACATAGGTGCCGTCTGCCCCTATCTCCACTAGGTGTACCCACTACCCCCAAGCGATCGGCTCCCTACCGTAGATACCCGTGCTGGCCCCACAGTGGGGTGTATCACTCCCCAAAGTGGCAACCCGATAATCAATGGTGCACGGCTTATACCTACACGATGCAACAACGTCTTACCTACCAGCCCGGGTCCACACACGCATATGAAACCCGTTGGACTCGCGTTGCCACCGCTACCCCGTTTTGGCCTCTTATAGTCAAGCCCAATATGCGTGTCCCGTCCTCGACCTGGGTCGAGCCCACAAAGATACGTTTGGGATATTGGTTGAAATGGGCCCCCACAAGCTACTACCTAAGCTTGCCATTTTATCTAGTGAATCTCACTTAACCCGTTAACCATGTCCACCTACATGTTACAAATCTTTGGTTAAGTCTTTTAATCATATTTTAATTGCCACTTAAGGCCCCCACAAGCTACTAGTTAAGCTTGTCATTTAATTATATTTCAATTGCCACTTAAGGCCCCCACAAGCTACTACTTAAGCTTGTCATTTAATTATATTTCAATTGCCACTTAAGGCCCCCACTAGATTTCCACATGCCACCCAAGGCACTTACTTGATTCCCACATGCCACCCAAGGCACTTACTTAACCCTTTAATCATGTTTAATTACATGTTCTACCTTGGTTAAGTATTCTAATAGTATTCTCTATTGCCACCCAAGGCAACCCACTAGTTTCCTCATGCCACCCAAGGCACCCCCACTAGTTACTACATGCCACCCAAGGCACCCACTTAACCCCTCATGCCCTACTACATGCTAATTTGGTCAAGTGTTTCTTAGTTAATTAAGATCGTAACCTTTGTAAAGACCTCTCACATTAGACTGTCTTTTATGGCAGCTGGATATGCCGGTTGGTTCCGGGCAGCCTTACACCATAACAGAGTCTAACCTCGTGTCTTTACACTTGTCACGTATTTAGTTTATGACTAAGACCTCTCACATTGGGCCAATCATTTGTAGCCGCTGGATTTGCCGGTCGGTTCCGGGCAGTCTTATGCTACAAAAGGGTCCAACCTCGTGTCTTAGTAGATTAATTACACCTAATTAATCACCCCCATAATTTGTATTAATTATCCCTAATTAATTACAAATATTTAAGAATATGGGTAGACCTAACTCAATAGGTAAATTCCCAATTCCATAATATGGGTAGACCTAACTTAATAGGTAAATTCCCAATTATGTCCATCCACTTTACGGTATGTTTAATTATACCCACTTCACACAATTTTATGTGTTCATTAATTTTTACCCCATCGTCCCCACGTAAATACGTTAACATGACATACTTCAAAAGAGAAGATTCATCATACACACGATGGGTTCAACTTAGCATATCATTAGCATTACCATGGGTTTAAAAGGTGTCAACTTGTATATATGACCACAAACCCAACTTGCATAAATAACCAACCCAAACTTGCATGAATCACATATGTCATGAAGATGGTAACTTGCTTAAATGTTCATGTTATAGACCTATCATAAAGGTGTCAACTTGCATACAAGTCATAGGTCTAAAAGGGACGAACTCGCTCATGTACTTATGTCATACATAAAGGCCAACTTGCATATGAACTTGCATCATAACTTGCATATGAACTTGCATCACAGCTTGCATATGAACTTGTATCATAACTTGCATATGAACTTGCATATGAACTTGCATATGAACTTGCATCATAACTTGCATATGAACTTGCATCATAACTTGCATATGAACTTGCATCACAACTTGCATATGAACTTGCATCATAACTTGCATATGAACTTGCATCACAACTTGCATATGAACTTGCATCATAACTTGCATATGAACTTGCATCATAACTTGCATATGACCAAACACTTAGCATGCATAAAACCAAATACTTAGCATGCATAAAACCAAATACTTAGCATGCATAAAACCAAATGCATAATAACTTGCATATCATGTTACATATAACTTGCATATACTCTCACATATAGTTTGCATAACATGTTACATATGCATAAATGTTCAACATAGTGTTTTGCATCATAAAGCATGGCATTAAACTTGCATATAGCATAAAACTTGCAAAACACATAACATACACTATACTAAACTTGCATAAACACATTTATCCACAAACATAGCCATCTCTTATCATATCCTACCATAATCAATTTAACAATTGATTATTAAAGCTATAGGAACTCACCACTAAGCTCCCATAAGCAAACCCTGGCCACAAATTACCCAAAAACTCTAGCCTTGGACATAAAGCTTGCAACTTGATGATGAATGCAAGCTAATGATTGCTTAAACAACTCAAAGATGCTTGTATGAACATGAAAGCCTTCATAGAAATAGTTTCATAAGAGGATGGAGGCTAGGGTTTTGGGTGGAGGCCATGATCATAGAAAATTTTGGCATAGTTTAGTTAGGAGATAGGATTATGATCATTTAGGGCTAGCTTAGGGTCTTATTTATAGGATTAGGCAAGTGTTTTAGGCCCTTAGATCAACCCTAGGTAAGATTAGGACCATCAGATCCCGGAAGCTTCCAGAAACCAGCCCCAAAACACAGCCTACACACTAAAATGATGCACCAGGCCATACTGGCCGGGCACCCCCTGTCGACACCCAAGTCGACAGGGCTGTCGACTTGGTCTATCCAAGTCGACTGCCCAGTCGACAGGGCTGTCGACTTGGGTAGCCAGGCGGGAATTTTCCCCGCCTGCGCCCAATGGCCCATTTTCAAAATTTGAACCTAAATTTTAAATCTGTTTTAAACTTTGAATTTTCTGCAAACTTCATTGGGCCATAACTGGGCCATACAGACTCCGATTCTCGAAAACTCGGACTCTATTTCGCGTATTTTTCCGAGACGAACGCAATGACGCAGCCTGTTTCCCCCAATTCTCACATCTGAGATTATTAATTCTGTGATTAGTGAATTTGAGCATTAACCGAAATTCGGGGTGTTACATTCTCCCCTCCTTAAAGGATTTCGTCCCCGAAATCTCTAAGCTAAGGAGAATGCATATCGTACCATCCAAACAACCATCTACTCAATCCATCAAACACGAGCATCCATTGTCCTTAAAACAATTTCTAATGATGTATGAGAATATGCAAAAAGTGTGTGTATATGTTCCTTATCTAATGTATGAACATATGCAAACCATGATAGTGCCATGCATCCATTATGTATGCGAGAGAACCCTATCGACACATACAATATCTACATGAGTGCACAATCATTCACCAAAATGCATCATCCATGTGATAACACAACCATTATACATCCATTAATATAGTTACCTACACACAATTTTATGCAATATGCAATATGAAGTGATTGAGCCGATCTAGTGTCTAGAGTGTGTGTATATGCATCCACGAGCAACCACTAGAAAACACTTGCATCCACATGCATCCATCAATCATAACATGTCTCAAACACATGTTTCAGCCATAGGTTTACCCTATCTAAAGGTCAAAGATACTAATGAGAGGACATACTAAAGATAAGATAAGCACTAGACGAACGATAAAGGAGACGTTTAAAGGACATACCCTCAAAAAGGAATGGGTATTACGAACGCATCTTCGCTTCTGTCTCCCAAGTAGCATTGCTCTCTCCTTCTCCCCTTTTCACTTTGACTAGTCGAACCTCTCTGTTTCTCAACTTCCTAATCTCTGACCCAAGGATGCGAGTAGGAGCTCGTCGAATAATCACATCACGCTCTACCTTTATTTCTTTAAGCAGGCTCGGCTCTACCGCCTCTGCGGTCTCATGTAGGCACTTCCTCACATGGAATACATCATGTACACCACTAAGTCTGTCGGGCAACTCTACCAATGGAAGATGCTCGTCCCATGTACCTCCAAAATCCAAGATACATAGCCTCAAAAGGTCTTCTAAAATACGATTCACCCTCTCGGTCAGGCCGTCCGTCTGAGGATGATATGCGGTATTCAAACACAACAGAGTCCCTACCGCCTCTTGCAAACTTTTCCAAAACTCTCTGGTGAAGATAGGATCTCGATCGCTCACTATACTGGAAGGTACACCATGCAATCTAATAATCTCTCGAATGTAAACTGAAGCTAGCCATGGAGCAGTTCTCTTACTCTGCACGGGTATACAATGGGCGCTCTTAGTAAGTCTGTCTACTACCACCCAAACTCTCGTATTACCCTTCCTCGATCTTGGTAATCCATCGAGACACTATCCCACTTCCATAGCGGAACCTCCAATGGGTGAAGCAACCCACCGGGTTTCTTCTGCTCCGCTTTCATTTGCTAGCACACCAAGCATTTAGCGACATACTCGGCCACATCTTTCTTTATACCGACCCAAAAGAAAACTCGCTTCATGTCTTGGTACGTCTTGTCCCCACCGGGATGAATGGTCATCTTCGACCGATGTGCATCATCAAGCATAGCCTTCCTCAAACCCTCGTCTTGCGGTACACAAAGTCTACCGTCTCTACGCAACCACCCCTTACCATCTAGGGTGTACCTACTCAAATGGCTGGACGACCCCCTCCTCATGAGCTTCTCTACTAACTCATCCAATTGTGGGTCGTCTCGCTGTGCCTCGCCAATTCGTCCCAAAAGAGTAGGCCTAGCCTCCAAGGAGGCTAGCAAACCAGGTACAAAGTCAACGGAAGGTCTAAAGTCAAACATCGAGATAAACCCCAAGCTTCGTTGTTCAACGAACCATGAACTCGAGGACAACCTTTTTCTACTTAAGGCGTCCGCTACCATGTTACCCTTGCCATGGGTGTACGCTATCTCAAACTCATAGGATGCTAAGAATCCCATCCACCTTTGTTGTCTTAAGACTATGCGCTCGAAGAGTCTCCAACACTTCCCTAAGATGTAGGGCATGCTTTTCTCCGCTTGTAGAGAAAACCAGGATATTACCCCTTCCAAAATCATCACAACTGTCCATCTCTCACGCAGACCTTCCTAGTCGAACTTGACATTCCCCAAGTGCAAGCCCCAAAGGCCTAAACCAATATCAGACAAACACCCAAGGGATACCTCCTTCGAATTCAGACGACCTACGTGAGATGATACTAGTAAAAACGGCTAAATAATTAAGCCCTTGTCCAACTCTGGATGTCATTGCCAGTCTCGCTCCAAAACCACCGTTTATCCCATAACTGGCTTTGCTCAACCTATTGAGCACATAGGAAAACTTATTTCGCTCCTAGGAAAGACCAAGATGTCATTTACAAAGACCATCACGAACTTATTTAGGTACTCCCTGAACACCCTTCTCATCAAGTCAATAAAGTATGCGGGGGCGTTCGTCAAACCAAATGGCATCACCAGCCACTCATAAAAAAAACCATCCGGAGTCCTAAAGGCAGTCTTCTCTATACTATCCTCTGCCACTCTCAACTGACGAAACCCCGTGGCTAAGTCCAACTGTGAAAATACTGAGGCGCCCACTAACCGATCAAAGAGATCATCAATCCTTTGCAATGGGTGCCTATTCTTCTTTGTGAGTTTATTTAGTTCTCTTTAGCCTACACAAAGTCTGAGGGACCCATCCGCCTCCGTGGCAAAGACTACTGGAGCACCGCACTCCGATATACTTCATCTTATGAACCCCTTCTCAAGCAAATCGCCTACTTGCTTATGGAGTTCCCTCCTCTCACGAGGAGTCATGTGGCACACTGGCCAAGATACTGGTTTGGCATTGTCTACCAGATATATTCGGAAGTCAACCCCCCCCCCCCGCTCCGGAGGTAAGCCCTTCACCTCCTCAAACCCATCCGAGTATTCCCGGACCACTCTAACAGATCACAAACTCTTGACCGACGCGTCAAGCGATAACTTAGCATAACAGATTCCATGGGATTACAAGAGATCTCGAGAGTGTTACCCAAGCGGGTCATAAGCCTAACAACTCTCCCTTCAAAATCAAGAACGGCACCCCTACTGGATAACCAGTCCATGCCCAAAACTAACCCATAGCCCGTGAAGCCCAACAAGCATCACATCGAAACTCAACGCTAAGTATGACAACTTTCAAACCCAAACACATCATGGAGCCCTAATTGGGTTTGAAACAACTAAGGGATCATCTACTAACTGGTGTCTAAGTGCAGTGACTCAACTAACAATGATGAGGTAAACGAACTTGATGCGTCAGAATCAAATAAAGTCCGAATCGGATACTAAAGAAATCCAAATTCCAACTTAGACGGTCCTATCCCCATCTGGTACCCTAGTCGTGAGGGAATACAACCACCCTCCAGGAGATTCCGTACCTTGCCCTTGCCTCTTTGGACAATCCCAATAAGATGTCCTATTCCTCCAAAAGGATAACTACTAGCCCTCTTCTTCCCATTCTCCACTCGTAACCTCCCATCAAAATGAGGTTTCGTCCTTCATTAAACATCAACTATTTGAGCCTTCCTCCCATCGTCTATCCAATTAGGTACCTACAAGTCCTCCTCCTTCTTGAACCAACTTCTAGTCCGACTAATGTCCAAGTTCCTTGAAGTGGTTTTCCATTCTTATCTATCTTAGAAAGATCATCTATACGTGGAGGGAAAACTCAAAACGAGAGAGGAAGAGATTCAAAACGGAGAACTCGAAAGATAAAGATATGGCTATCGGGGATTATGCTTTTCTTTCAAAAACCTTTCTCTTAAAAGACATGTTTTTGAAAATACTCCTTTCAAAAATATTCTTAGAAAATAGTTTTTCTAAAAATCTTATCTGTTCTGGTAACCTTAAGCTCTGATACCACGTGTAACACCCCACACCCGCTACGGTCACTCAATAAGGGAATGCCATAACATCGGTGGAGTATTTTAAGTGAATATAGAACAGAAAAATTACAACAAGACAGATATAAGTAATACTTGAGAATTTAAAACATCATTTCATTCCAACGGAAAGTAAAACATGTTTGGTTACACCAAAACCGTAAATAAGAGTCAAGTACATAATATCCATCCTGATAAAAAAACAAAAGTACATAATCCCACTACACAACCTAATAGCCATAACAGAAAAGGTAAACAGAGCTTTACATCCACGGTCCAAGCTCCAAAAGATAGATAAAGCAGTCTGATCAAAGCCCACTAGTGCTAGGCCCACTCTGATAACCTGAGGGTTGGGAAAAAAGATAAAGAAACAACGGGGTCAGACATAAGTCTGAGTGAGTCCTATAACCCTAACAATACAATCATTAAAGTAATTAGGGTATGATATAAACAAGGTACGGTACCTCTGGGGATAATGACTACACTAAGTAGCCAACTAAACACAGGATGTACTAAGATAACCGAAAAGACGCATTTATCCACCCAAGGATAACTACTAGATTGCACCACCCCAGATTCACCCACCCAAAGGGTAATTCCTACACTGCACCACACCAGTTCTACCCACCCAAGGGTAATTCCTACTTAAAGGTTGATCCCACTAAGTGTATTTAGTAATTCTACCCAGTAGTTCCTTGTCCCCCTAGCTGACTACATAGGTGCCGTCTGCCCCTATCTCCACTAGGTGTACTCAGTAATTTTTAATAGTAGTTTCGTGTACCCCTAGCTGACTACATAGGTGCCGTCTGCCCCTATCTCCACTAGGTGTACCCACTACCCCCAAGCGATCGGCTCCCTACCGTAGATACCCGTGCTGGCCCCACAGTGGGGTGTATCACTCCCCAAAGTGGCAACCCGATAATCAATGGTGCACGGCTTATACCTACACGATGCAACAACGTCTTACCTACCAGCCCGGGTCCACACACGCATATGAAACCCGTTGGACTCGCGTTGCCACCGCTACCCCGTTTTGGCCTCTTATAGTCAAGCCCAATATGCGTGTCCCGTCCTCGACCTGGGTCGAGCCCACAAAGATACGTTTGGGATATTGGTTGAAATGGGCCCCCACAAGCTACTACCTAAGCTTGCCATTTTATCTAGTGAATCCCACTTAACCCGTTAACCATGTCCACCTACATGTTACAAATCTTTGGTTAAGTCTTTTAATCATATTTTAATTGCCACTTAAGGCCCCCACAAGCTACTACTTAAGCTTGTCATTTAATTATATTTCAATTGCCACTTAAGGCCCCCACAAGCTACTACTTAAGCTTGTCATTTAATTATATTTCAATTGCCACTTAAGGCCCCCACTAGATTTCCACATGCCACCCAAGGCACTTACTTGATTCCCACATGCCACCCAAGGCACTTACTTAACCCTTTAATCATGTTTAATTACATGTTCTACCTTGGTTAAGTATTCTAATCGTATTCTCTATTGCCACCCAAGGCAACCCACTAGTTTCCTCATGCCACCCAAGGCACCCCCACTAGTTACTACATGCCACCCAAGGCACCCACTTAACCCCTAATGCCCTACTACATGATAATTTGGTCAAGTGTTTCTTAGTTAATTAAGATCGTAACCTTTGTAAAGACCTCTCACATTAGACTGTCTTTTATGGCAGCTAGATATGCCGGTTGGTTCCGGGCAGCCTTACACCATAACAGAGTCTAACCTCGTGTCTTTACACTTGTCACGTATTTAGTTTATGACTAAGACCTCTCACATTGGGCCAATCATTTGTAGCCGCTGGATTTTCCGGTCGGTTCCGGGCAGTCTTATGCTACAAAAGGGTCCAACCTCGTGTCTTAGTAGATTAATTACACCTAATTAATCACCCCCATGATTTGTATTAATTATCCCTAATTAATTACAAATATTTAAGAATATGGGTAGACCTAACTCAATAGGTAAATTCCCAATTCCATAATATGGGTAGACCTAACTTAATAGGTAAATTCCCAATTATGTCCATCCACTTTACGGTATGTTTAATTATACCCACTTCACACAATTTTATGTATTCATTAATTTTTACCCCATCGTCCCCACGTAAATACGTTAACATGACATACTTCAAAAGAGAAGATTCATCATACACACGATGGGTTCAACTTAGCATATCATTAGCATTACCATGGGTTTAAAAGGTGTCAACTTGTATATATGACCACAAACCCAACTTGCATAAATAACCAACCCAAACTTGCATGAATCACATATGTCATGAAGATGGTAACTTGCTTAAATGTTCATGTTATAGACCTATCATAAAGGTGTCAACTTGCATACAAGTCATAGGTCTAAAAGGGACGAACTCGCTCATGTACTTATGTCATACATAAAGGCCAACTTGCATATGAACTTGCATCATAACTTGCATATGAACTTGCATCACAGCTTGCATATGAACTTGTATCATAACTTGCATATGAACTTGCATATGAACTTGCATCATAACTTGCATATGAACTTGCATCATAACTTGCATATGAACTTGCATCACAACTTGCATATGAACTTGCATCATAACTTGCATATGAACTTGCATCACAACTTGCATATGAACTTGCATCATAACTTGCATATGAACTTGCATCATAACTTGCATATGACCAAACACTTAGCATGCATAAACCAAAATACTTAGCATGCATAAAACCAAATACTTAGCATGTATAAAACCAAATACTTAGCATGCATAAAACCAAATGCATAATAACTTGCATATCATGTTACATATAACTTGCATATACTCTCACATATAGTTTGCATAACATGTTACATATGCATAAATGTTCAACATAGTGTTTTGCATCATAAAGCATGGCATTAAACTTGCATATAGCATAAAACTTGCAAAACACATAACATACACTATACTAAACTTGCATAAACACATTTATCCACAAACATAGCCATCTCTTATCATATCCTACCATAATCAATTTAACAATTGATTATTAAAGCTATAGGAACTCACCACTAAGCTCCCATAAGCAAACCCTTGCCACAAATTACCAAAAAACTCTAGCCTTGGACATAAAGCTTGCAACTTGATGATGAATGCAAGCTAATGATTGCTTAAACAACTCAAAGATGCTTGTATGAACATGAAAGCCTTCATAGAAATAGTTTCATAAGAGGATGGAGGCTAGGGTTTTGGGTGGAGGCCATGATCATAGAAAATTTTGGCATAGTTTAGTTAGGAGATAGGATTATGATCATTTAGGGCTAGCTTAGGGTCTTATTTATAGGATTAGGCAAGTGTTTTAGGCCCTTAGATCAACCCTAGGTTAGATTAGGACCATCAGATCCCGGAAGCTTCCAGAAACCAGCCCCAAAACACAGCCCACACACTAAAATGATGCACCAGGCCATACTGGCCGGGCACCCCCTGTCGACACCCAAGTTGACAGGGCTGTCGACTTGGTCTATCCAAGTCGACTGCCCAGTCGACTTGGGTAGCCAGGCGGGAATTTTCCCCGCCTGCGCCCAATGGCCCATTTTCAAAATTTGAACCTAAATTTTAAATCTGTTTTAAACTTTGAATTTTCTACAAACTTCATTGGGCCATAACTGGGCCATACGGACTCCGATTCTCGAAAACTCGGACTCTATTTCGCGTATTTTTCCGAGACGAATGCAATGACGCAACCTGTTTCCCCCAATTCTCACATCTGAGATTATTAATTCTGTGATTAGTGAATTTGAGCATTAACCGAAATTCGGGGTGTTACATATGTACATGCATATGAGAATATATTTTTGTGTTATCGTAACACCAAATGCAATATACATGTGCATGGGAACGTACACCCATGCTTTCAACTATATTTATGATAATTTTGGCTGCAGTGTATTCGAAATGCTATTTCGAATTTTGACATTCACAGAGCTTTTAACATGTATGACTATGAAGTTATACTTGCATAAAATACACATTCATATATACAACTTTTAGGCAAACTTATACAAATTTTCTTATTTGATTTGCAGTATGTTTTTATATTTGTAACGTTTGAGGGTGAGGCAGTAACATGTGTAAGACTTTTGAATAAAATCAGACGTTGTTTGTCAGCTATAAGAGGTTGCTTTAGGTTGTCATGATTCATGAGAGTTAGGAGCAGCAACAATAGGCGTCAAAGAAAACAAGGTATTGGTCGTTGTTACTCTATAGGTATGATTGTTCTGCTTTATCAATTTGTCTATCGAGATATATATTCTTTATATTTATTTACATATATGGCAGTTTTCTCTTATACGTATGGCATTTTCTCTTACATTTCGTCCTTTCCAGTTTTCCACCTCTCATAGTCCTCCGAGCATGGGTAACTTCAGCACCCTTTTTGCATTTCATGCTTCCAACGCTATTACCTCCATCCCCTAATTTATTTCTTCAATCATGTGCAGCCTGCAAAGTCTTAGCCCAGCGAGTTTGCTGACTTACTTTGGGTCTAACTGATTTACTCACCCCCCTTCATTTCAGGTATTTTCGTTTGCATCTCAGGGTCATTCTCAGAGATTCTGTTTAAACTGTTTAATTTGTCATATAAATTTATGGTATTTGAAGATGTTGAATCATTATTCTCATTACACTACTTTGGTTGACAAGATTCTGCCTTGGTTCTGATCTGATTACCCGACTCTGCCTTTTATCTATTCGCCATTGCTTTCCGTTTTAATTTAATGGAATCAAAGTGGTTTCACAAATACTAACTTTCAAATCTTTGATATATACCTTTTTAAACTTTTTATCCTGTTTTAATAAAAATGCACATCTAGTTGTACAATAATTAATGGATTTTAATAATGTTTGAGTTAAAAGATCTTCCAATTTGGTAACAGTGGTGCGAGTTCGAAACTCGGAATAGCATGCTAAGAGCTTATGATATGCATACACTAAGATTAGTCATTTATGTGGTGCTTGTGGACCGGGCTAGATGCACTAAGGAGAGTTTTACGACTCCGGTCGTCATTTCTCCTGAACAAATTCCAGAAGAAAAAAAAGTTTCTAATTTGGATTTTTTTATTAGAGTAATTTTATGTTGGAGTGTTCATTCTACAGAATTCGACATTGGAAGACTTAGAATTTTATAAACACTACTCCCAATATTACTTAATTTAGAGGGCTTTTACACATATAATATGTAATTCTATAGTTTATTAGTTATATACTTTGAGTTGTAGTTTATCAATTTAGAAAATTCTGAATTTTTTCCTTTATGGCTTTAAATTTTGTGATTTTTCATTTTAAAACTTTTAGGTGTATGATTTCAATTTTTAACAACTTGATTTAAAGTTTAAGCCTCATGATTTTGACACATGGAATTATTATAGAGTCGTTAATTTTGTATAACCTTAAAAAATATAGTATATGCAAACCTATATGAAATAAGTTAAAACTAATAGGTTAGTTTTATTCTGAAAATGGTTACATGTTTGAATGCACAATTGCAGTAATCCCCATCATAGATACTTTACATTTTTTGTCCTAGTTGCTTTTTTTCTTGTTTCTTTTGGTTTCTTTTACTTTGTCAATATATAATATACCAATTACTAACATCTTGATTGTTTATTTGACATTAACAGAGACAATATTGTTGATGTAAATATCAGAAGCAAAGCAAGTTCAATCTATCATTTGTCTGTTTTGTAAATAACTTATTGATAAAAAATGTATGACATATTATGTGTAGACATGGAAAAATTGATAAAACAATATGTATGAATATTAAGTTTTTTGAATGGTATACATGAAATATTATGCGATAATTTATATAATTGTTGTTTGTGAAAGAATGTTTCATTTATATGCAGATGACAAATGTTTAGATGTGTATATATAAATAAAAAATTTGGAACAATGGTAAACAAAATAAATAAATTAATAATATAGACTATAACGTTTTAAAAACGTTGTAGAAACAAACACTTGGAATACTATAAACGCTATAGAATTATCACTGTAAACGCTATAAAATATACAGACAAAACGCTATGGAAACTTATGTAGAAACGCTATAAAATATACAGACAAAACGCTATGGAAACTTATGTAGAAACGCTATAGAAAGCATTGGGAGGTCGAATTGCTTCTAGTTGAGATCCCTACGTTAGCAAAATGCTTTAGCGATGAGCATTGGGAGGAGGAGCACAACTCTTTGTCTTGCACGGGATGACACAAGTGTTTTCACATGCTTTTTTCTTAGGCCTTTTGAATCTGTCTTATTTTAATCTTTTCACTCATTGTCTTTTCCGTCTCTCTTTTCAGCGTAACCATGTTGCGTGTTTGAAGCAAAAAATGATGTTTGTTGACTTCATTATCTGTTGACTTACACTATCCCGTCCATCTCCCACCAGTGTACATCTTTCTCTCTTTTATTATATATTTGCTATTCATTTCAATTTTTTGTTATTCATTTCAATTTTAACATGTTTTTGTTATTCATTTCAGTTGATATATTTGCATACCAATACATGTGCACCATCATGTTTTATCCTTCTTGTGCCTATACATGCTGTTATATTGCAGCCTTGTGATGGTTATGTGCACACAACACTGTGGTTACTGGTGCATGCTGCTAACTCTTTGTGCACTTTTATGTTCTTTTCTAACCGTCTTATGTTGCAATCATGGTTTTTGACTTTGTTGCCTTGGGGTACTATGTTGTGAACATGTGTTTCACACCTATTTAGCTTGCATTGTTATATTGAAGCGGCTTGTATCATTGCTCTACTAGCATGTTGATCTTAAGTTTGAACTGCACCTCTATGTACATGATGTTATGCCCACTTGTGCACACTGTACTTTATTTTATGGTGCATTCACATCTGCTAGCTATTCATGTACCGATATGTTTCTTGGTTTGAGTATGTCCGCACTTGTGTTGTAAGAACTCGGGTTAATTAATTTTGAGGCTGCCTTAACCATTTGTTGTATATGAGTCTCTCAACCGTGTTGTTCCTTGTTGTACATTTGCACCTGATTGCTTGTTTTTGTTGATGTTGCAACGTTGTGTGTGTTTTCCATTTTTATTGTGAGCTATTCCTTGGTCATGTTCACTTGACTTGACACTTGCAGTAGCATCCTTTTGGATGTGTGCCTTGTGCACTGGATCAGATTGCATTTTTGAGTTCAATGTGGATTTCGCTGACTTGTACATGACTAGTTTGAATTTTGTTCACTTTTGAGACTTGAAGCTCTTCATGTTGAGCTGTTAATGTTACTTTGGAACTTGCTGATTTGGTTTTGATCATCATGGATGTGTTCACTGAACATCTGCATAATATAACAACCTTCACTTTTCAAAACAACCTTAAAAGATTTTGAGTTCTATAATGATCGTCATGGCTGTGGTCACTGAACATTTGCATAATATAACTTGAGTTTCATCATGAGAATTTATGATCAGATTCAAAAGCAGTGGAATGAATCAAGGGTATAAAGACCATATACTTTGTAATCGTACTCTATTGTTACTGTCGGAAAACTCTAGTATGTTAGAAATCAAACAACTCTTCTACATATCATTCATCACATGCTAATATCAACACAGGCAAACCATACTATTTACCTCATTTTACATACACAAGGAAATATACCACTCATAGTACATGTAATGCTGATAGTATTTACTTATAGTTAGAGGTGCTCGGAATTATTGTATTTTTAAGAAGCTATTTAGTTGACCATGTTGGAATATTTCGACAATTGGGTCACATATGTAAAATAAAATGTGTTGTGCTATTTTGGTGTAAAGCCTAATTAAAGTGATCTAATTTTCGATTAGAATTAATAGGCTTAAAGTTTAAGTTATCATGGGCCTAATGTGTAGATACCGGGGCATTTTATAATTTGTTGAAGGGCCGAATTACAAAATGCCAACTTTATAAATAAAGGGTTATGGTCCCCGAATTACACAAGCCTTAGCAACTCTCTAACCTCTTCTACGGAGAGCTGATTTCAGATCTAGGGTATGTGTCAATTTGGAAGACCGAACCAAATTCATCTTCTCCTTGGCTACCGATTATGGAATTCAGGTACTGCAATAATTAACTACGGATTCAGGTACGCTTCCGCTAATCAAGTTATCTATTTTCTGATTTGTTCTCAATTAAATCAATATGGGTACATATTTAGATCTAGGGTTTCACAATTGGATATTGTTAAAGTATACTGAAATCCTAACAATTGGTATCAGAGCAACCATTACTGATTCTATTGGGAATTTTGTTTTTTATACATGTTGTTTTGCCATTTCAGAACAAAGGTTGAATTGTGTTTTCAATTCATACGGTTTATATGTTATGTTTTCATTTCACAACAGGTTGAGTTTATTAACTGCGGCTAATAATTAAAAAAAAGTTTTTTTTTTTGGGTTAAGTTTCAGATCTCTATCGATTAAGATCTGTTATCTCCTTCACGTTCTTTCATTGGTTCTATGGATCCAGCTTTAATAATGTTAATATAATATAGTTTGTCAATATGTTAATTCAACGGGTTTTGTTTTTTTGTTTAAAAATATATGTTTATTACGTTTAGTTGTAAGTTGCATTCTGCAGCCGCCGGTCTATTATTACTTCTAATGTCATATATTATACTATATTATTTGTTTTGAACAAGTCTTGAACCCGTTTTATGCATAAAGTTTTGGAAGCTCTACTGAGCGAATCTCATGCTATCCTTACGGGCTTTAAAAAAAATGTTTTTTTTACATACCATGTGTACTGTTTGGAACAATTATTGCTTATTGTATGGATGTAGGACATGCCACATTAACTCATTTGTCATATGCAAATAATGTTTCATGGCATGTGTATGATGTTTCGGTAACCTGTCATGATGCTTTTATTTTATGCCTTTTGGGTTTGGTATATAATATTATGCATTTGTGTTGCTTAATCTAATTAGCTATCATGTTTGAATCTTTGACCATTTCACCTACGTTTTAGGATGATGATCAGTAGATTACTTTATTATGGTCAAACTACAGAAACTTCTACGGTTTTAGAAAAAAAATGTTTTATTTTGTTTGGTTCGGTTGACAGTATAAAAAAGCACATGTTATATTATGCTTTGGATATACATCATGGTTACTTCAGTCATTCAGGTTATTCAGTATGATATTTATAATGTCGTTTACACATAATTTTATGTGGTAATTGATCATGACATTCACCTATGATATCGTGATTTATTTATAATGTCTTGTATCATATTTATTAAGGAAATGTCATGAATGTAACTACATACCTAAAGCAACAGATTATGATAACTATAACTAAAACTAGTTATGTCATTATTATAATTTTGAGTTTTCAGATGTCATATAGACCTAAAGCATTGAGAGTGTATTATAACACTCAAAATATATTGTACATATATTAAGGATAAATTCAAATATAATTTTGGCGTCTCTTTATAACCGTAAATATCCTACATACATAGTGAATTGACTGAAATAATAAGTCACCAAAGTAACCTCTATATTTTGGTGGTTCATGAAAATGTTTGATATTTGTGTGTAGTTGTTCATGAGAGTATCAGCCGGCCCAAAGGAAGACAAATATTTGGCCGAATCGCTTACATATGTGTGATGATAAATACGTGACAATTATAAGGTTTTTCAAGTGAATAATTAATCGGCCCAAAGGAAGGTTGTTATTTGACTTGAATTTATTGTCAGTGTTTGATCATTACAACAAGAATACCACTTACAGTTAATATTACTGTCCAAAGACTTGATATTAATGTGTACTAGGTATTTTGAGAAGAGACTTACCAATTATTTGAATTTACTATGGTTGATATTTGGCTATGAGCATATACGGTCAATCTTCATTTTATTTTTTGTTCATTTTCAGCTAATTTAACTGAATTATCTGTCAATTTAAAGAATATTTCCATCTTGCTTTGGGATAAATATAAGGATTTGTATGAGAGCATGTTATTTGTTCTTGACTTTATAGATTTAACTCTTGTAACTAAGAGGGTTACAGCCAACCCTACTACGGTTAAATATTCTTATAATGTTATGAAGAATACTGAAAGGTGATAGAATTCGAAGGCAAGAGTTAAATGATCATTAAGTAAATACTTCAGAAGTTTTCAAGGATGTGCTATAGGTAACGATAACTAATTTTGTATAAGTTATCTACTGAGAATGGAAACGGTTTTTGTGAAAACAATAAGGGAAATCAAGCACTCTTTGTGGTTCTTGATTACATAAAATCAAAGTAAAAGAAATATAAATGAGTACTATACGGAATTCAAAAGCTAAAGACGCTCAAGTTATCGTTATTTTTGGTGCTATCATCAGTATATTCATTTAAAGATTAAAATTATTTTAAGAATAATATGTTATCTTATTGGGCTAATTTAGCACTTTGGTAATTAAAATAGAGATTGAAGTTTTTATGATTGAAAAGTACTCATTTGATATACATTGTAAATAAATGTATGAATAAGGATTAAGAAGTCGCTAAGGTTCTCAAAGAAAAGAAATAACATACGGATATTTTTATAGTTGTTTCTTTAATGAGATATACATACATATAAAGTAAAATATACTTGATATTTTAAAGTTATTATTGAGATTTAAGTCAAATTTTTTGGATTTATTTGATATATTTTGTATGCTGTCATTTAGACAGATTTCGGTTTTATATTTCTAATGTGAACATATTAGGTTATTATTCTTAATCAAGAAATAGTAATGTTAATTTATGAATAAATTCAAAATCTTATGTAATTGAAGATCATATAAGTTATGGCTACTTATGCTAAATAACTTATGTAATGATATCTCAAATTTTGTTTTGGTGACTAATATAATTTTCGTTTCAGTTTACTGAGGAATTATAGATTGAGATATCATAAAGATAGAAAACTCTTTATTAATATTCTAAGGGATTTAAAGTTTATAATTTTTTTATGAACCCACACTAAGGAAAAGTTTTAAAGCGGGAATTGCAATAGTTATTTTGAGGATGTTGAGTTTGGGGGGAGAAATAAAGTAATATCATTGTCTTTAAAGTGAATCATTATTTTTGATTCAACTGCGGTTGCTTCTTCGCTTAAAGTTTAAGATTTGTTTTCTTTTATTAAGAAGAAGTAAATTAAGAACCATAATAAGACGATGTTGAAGATAATTTTTCTTTAAGATAAGGATACTGCTTCAAGAAAACAAACTCAACAACCTCAAAGATGCAAGATCACTAAGGAAATCCACCTAAATGGGAAGAAATGCTATTTCAGATTATTGTGTAGTATTTCTTCATAAAGATAAATAATGGATTGATAAAGATGATGCTACAGACTTACATCAATCCATGTAAGGTACTAATTTAAAATGTGGATTTAAGAAATGAACATATAGTATAAATCTATATGGATAATAAAGTTTGAAATTTCCCTCTAACTTAAGTGATAAGATCATTGGTTATGAATAAATATTCAAAACCAAAAGGGATCAAGTGGGTAATATTGAATTTTATAAGGCACTTTATCGAAAGCACTATTATTAAAAGGAAATTTTATTTTCTTTTAAGAATGTTTCATTTTGGACTTAGTAAACGATTCTGAATCGATCACTTTGGAGCTTACTACAGTTTGTACTTTTGAGCATTATCTGATGGAGATTAAAGTTATATTTCTCAATGGAGACATTCGTGAAACTACTTAAGAAACTCATTTATGGATTAGTCTTTTGTATTTGGGATTCAAATTCACCATTATTGTTCATGGGTTGATATTTTGGATTATTACAAAAGAATTAGGAAGATAAATGCTTCAAAGGTTAAGTATGTAAACTGCAATTCAGTTGATTTTTCTTTTACCAAACAGATAAATGCTACCATCCTTGAAATTAAAGAAATGCAAAAGATTTCTCATGCATTTGCAGTGTGAATTCTAATGCATACTAATGTATATACACATATGGTTATGCGTGTATTATTTGGCAGATACTTTACTGATATTAAAAGTGGATCAATGATTTAGTAGCCAAAATGGTTATGATATATCTTTAAAAGACAAAATAAAAGATTATATGCTCATAGATAAAAAATCGGATTGGGTGGATATCATAAAGAATTACGATCCGGATATTTTGGATGTCATTACTGTAAAAGATCCACTTCTAGCAATGATAATATATTTTATGGGTGAAACTATATAAGGGAAAAGTGTCATTTAGGCACTTATAGTTTTCGCCATTTTGAAAATATCGTCTTTGGTTAATTATAAGACATCCAAATATGGAAAATAATAATGAAATTTTGTCACAAGACTCCAGTTATAGATAAAGAATTGAAAGACCAAGTAATACTGTGACAGTAAAGAATATATTATTTTCCAATAAGGGAAGAGTGCAAAATATATTGTAATTCATATAGCACACTTAGACAAACTCCATTATGGCGGATCCGCTTACCAAAAGGTTATCACTTATGGTCTTTCATGAGCATGTAGCTCAATTGGTGTAACTTTTATGTAAGGATATTTTGGTTCACGGGGAGTTTGTATTTGATATTGTCATATGACTCATTGCTCTATATTTCAGTTACATATATATGCATATCAAGTTCTTTTTCTGATCAGAAATAAAGTAATGAAGTTTTCTTTGCACTCAGGGTGTTTAAATATTAAACGTTTTGATCTCACTAAAGAAGGACCAGTTGGAAATAGACATGTATAGATCACATTTCATGTAATTTCCATGTTACGCATCCATGATTGATCTATGTCCTTTGATTGTATTGATATATGTGACCATTGATGGGTTTAGTTACGACAAATGTAACGAATGTCTCTTCGATCCTTTGTCAACGCAATTAATGGACGAGATTGTTTTAGATACACCATATGTTATAAATAGCAAATTTTGGAGCTCATAAAGTTAAACACATTTTAAGGTTATTTCATATGTGGCCCAGGGGGAGATTGTTGGAATATTTCAACAACTGGGTCACATATGTAAAATAAAATGTGTTGTGCTATTTTGGTGTAAAACCTAATTAAAGTGATCTAATTTTCGATTAGAATCAATAGGCTTAAAGTTTAAGTTATCATGGGCCTAATGTGTAGATACCGGGGCATTTTATAATTTGTTGAAGGGCCGAATTACAAAATGCCAACTTTATAAATAAAGGGTTATGGTCCCCGAATTACACAAGCCTTAGCAACTCTCTAACCTCTTCTACCGAGAACTGATTTCAAATCTAGGGTTTGTGTCAATTTGGAAGACCGAACCAAATTCATCTTCTCCTTGGCTACCGATTATGGAATTCAGGTACTGCAATAATTAACTACGGATTCAGGTACGCTTCCGCTAATCAAGTTATCTATTTTCTGATTTGTTCTCAATTAAATCAATATGGGTACATATTTAGATCTAGGGTTTCACAATTGGATATTGTTAAAGTATACTGAAATCCTAACAGACCACACACATAATAAAAGCCAGACTATAAATGTGAGTTCAAATAAGACAAGGAACCCAAAATAATAATAATCAGAGTTACTATTCGAGAGCTGTTTATTCTCATCTAGCTTCTTGAGAACAGATTCGACAAAGATCTACTGTGTTTTTTCAGTAAGTTTGCAAGATATCCATCCTATAGGACATTTTTCAAATCGGCTTGAGTGGTTATTCATATCTCTAACCCTTCACAATAGAAGAACATTATATACGTCCTTTTAATCATGGAACTGTCGCATTTTGTATTAAGGCAAAACAAAAATTAGTGAAAAAAATTATATTAGATTTCAGCAAATTCACTTGGTGTTTCTCGAAGTCTTAGATACTAAGGCTCGGGATACCAAACATCACAGATCGGCCATGATGTCATAAGACAAACTAAATGCATCGTAAAAGATTGCTTCTTGTTGTTTCAAAATGCATGCATAAATATTTTATTGTACTTGGTATTTGTTGGACAACAGCACAACCAAGCTCAAAACATGTCTTCTTAATCATTACAGGGTTTTGGTATTTGGTGCACGTTTCTTTTGAAAATATCAAGAGTGGGTTGCTATAAGAACCTTGAACTAGGGATGGCAAAAAAATCCGTACCCGCGGTTATCCGCGGGTAAAATCCGTCATGAATATGAAACGGATAGTTAAATGAGTATCCATGGGTAAAATAAACGGGTAATTTTAATATCCGTTAATTAATAAGGCGGGTACGGATAGTAAAATATCCATGTCCGCGGGTACCCGTGCCCGTATTGAATGTGATTTATTATCAATAGTCAATACGAAAAATATTGTTGTTGGTTGTTCGGTATTTGTGTGCATGCTTTTACTCAACAATTTATAACTGGTTGTTGATATTTTGATGGATACTTCTGTTATTGTCTCTTCTTTTTTGGATGTTGATTTAAATATGTATTGGTATTTTGAGGTTAGCATTTGAGAATTGGTCTAATTTGTATTTTTTACCAAATGTACTTTTGAATAATTTCAATAAATGGCTAAAAAATAAATTGATAAATATAATGGATACCCACGAATACCCGCCATTACCCGCAACCTGTTTAAAACCCGTTTAATGGATACCCGTGCGGGTATGGGGCGGGCACGGGACAAAAAATCACCCAACGGGGCGGGTGATGGGATGATACCACCCGCGCCCGCCCTGCCCCATTACCATCCCTACCTTGAACGTGCAGGTGGATGCACAGATGGTGACATACTGATTTTTGCAAATTCATTACTTACGGCTGACACCAAAGAAAGCAGCTTTGGAAATTGGATTGCATTGTTTTTATCTAGGCTTGTTTGTTCTTGCAGCCGTAGTTGGAGAGTAGCTAACACGGTATGGATTATTACTGCGATGATGAAAAAGAGTGATGGATATCAATTTCTGCTAATGGGGATCAAAGATAAGAGGATAAAGGCAACAGATGAGACTCTGAATAACAATCATCAAGTTTCAGGATTTTTTAATCGTTCTTCCTTCTTGGTTCTATTTTACTATTATTGCTATGAAATATAACGAAACCAAGTTGCTAAGACATAATAAAGGGAAATTTAAGCAAAATAACTAGCTGTCAAGATAACATTTACATGCACAGTGCATGTATTTAATGCTTTTAAATTCGTTTCTCTCTCTTTAGATTTGAACAGTGGCCAAATTAATCACAAAGTTGTCTTAAAATGCATAACTGTCATTTAATGCATTGGAAAATTGAAACCCTTTTGTAAAAATACATCTAATCTTATTTAATTATTTCATGAATAATATTTATTAATGTTGCTGATAGTTCCAAATTAATGGTAGTTTTACATCTTTAAAACTAGCTAGAAGACTATTATTAATTCGTATATTATTAATGTTGCTGATAGTACCAAATTAATTTGTATATTATCTAATTCATATATTATTTAATTAACGTCTGGATACACAGTTTCCATTTTTAAAACTAGCTAGAAGACTATTGAGGAAGTAAGCTGCAATATTAACATCCAACTCCGTTCACACTTGCATGTCTACCCTTAAAAGAGGAATTACCAACTAATGCAATTCAGGGGGAATCAGAATATAAACAGTTATGGTATGTCTAGAATTGTTGGGAAAACAAGAAACAGGAAAAAAAAGGCAAGGATATTAAATATATGAATGTCAAGTGGATTAAAATGGAAACGCAAATTAAATTCTTATTAAAAAAATCATAAACTTGGGAGGAAGAATATTTTTGCATGTACACTTTGGCCTATAATTAATTTACTGTCACGATTTCAGGGAAGAAATGGAATCCCAATTTAATGTTTAGGACTGAAAAGGAATTATTTTTGAAGCAATTCTAGAAATCGCCATAAGTTGCATAAAATTAAGTTTAGTGTGCATTGAAAGTGATATGGAGTAAGCAATGAAACTTATACAATTATGATCCAAATTGGGTGAGGTTAATGCCAGTTAAGCCATATCAGAATTTATGAAGATGACATAGATTCTACTCTTAGACTTCCTGGACATATGATAAAAACAGTGCTGAAAAAAAAAATCTTAGGATCATAAAAATACCTACATTCAAATGCGTTAAATGTAGTCATTATGTGATATTGTAAGTTTACATCACAAATCAACTCTTGGACATCAAAATGGCTAACAGAAAACAGAAAGAGGCTAATGATTACTGATTAGCATACTAATTAAACAAACCTCATTTTTCCTTATAAAGACTAAATAATGAATCCTGTATATTTATTAGTAGTTGTTTGGTAAAGAAACTAATTATTTTAAATGTTAACAGAATTGATATTTCCAAATAAGCTTCTGGGGATTGAAAGTAATCTACAGAACAAAAGATGAATTAAATTAGATTGTATAGTAAGGTAAGTCGTATGTCCTTGTGTGACATAAGTTCCTAATCAAATTGCAAGTACCGATGAAAGAAAATATAAATAATATTTAATCGTGTATTTTATATGAAAAAGTAGTTGCAAGAATTCTGCATAATTATGTAAGCCCAACAAATTGTAAGCGTACAATCTAAATAACCCTCGAAACCTTAAATATGACAAGCTGAAAGTGAGAATTTTGGTAGATTAGAAGTTGTTACCCGTTTTACCTATAGGAGAAAACGATTTCATGGTTGAATTAACCGTTGAGTTACCCTGACAGTTATGACCACTGTGGGTAGCGTTAATTGGCTTGGTGTATGACGAAGAAAATAAGTAGGGAAGATGAACTTAGGGAGAAAACATTGTTAGTTGGCCTATATGTAGAGGGAAGATTAAGAAATAGGGGGGATAATCTGAGAAAATATTACTTGAGGGATATGAAGTTGGGAAGTTACATTTGAAAGAAACTTTTGTACGTTTAGTTGGTGGCACAATTTGAAGGAAAGCATCATTTACAAATGGACAGTTTCAAGTTCCTATTTTCCTGTTTAAGTAATAGATGAGAAAGTTGCTTCAGAAAATTATATGGGACATTAGTATGCTAGGGTTAAAACATGAACAAGTTCATGTATTTAATAAAATGACATATCAGATGATGTAGCAAGGACTATTGAATCAGTTTAACAGAAAATAACCATATATCTATCAGAAATTACACCTAGGATCTAAACCTTTTTACCATTTGTTATTTTGTGTTGTCGTAACACCAAATGCAATAATATACTTGTGCACGGGAACGTACGCCCATGCTTTCAACTATATTTATGATAATTTTAGTTGTAGTGTATTCGAAATGCTATTTAGAATTTTGACACTCACAGAGCTTTTAACATGTATGACTATGAAGTTATACTTGCATAAAATACACATTCATATATACAGCTTTTAGGCAAACTTATATAAATTTTCTTATTTGATTTGCAGTATGTTTTTATATCTGTAACGTTTGAGGGTGAGGCAGTAACATGTGTAAGGCTTTTGAATAAAATCAGATGCTGTTTGTCAGCTATAAGAGGTTGCTTTAGATTGTCATGATCCATAAGAGTTAGGAGCAACAACAATAGGCGTCAAAGAAAACAAGGTATTGGTCGTTGTTACTTTATAGGTATGATTGTTCTGCTTTATCAATTTGTCTATCGAGATATATATTCTTTATATTTATTTACGTGTATGGCAGTTTTCTCTTATACGTATGGCATTTTTCTCTTACATTTCGTCCTTTCTAGTTTTCCACCTCTTGTAGTCCTCCGAGCATGGGTAACTTCTGCACCCTTTTTGCATTTCATGCTTCCAACGCGATTACCTCCATCCCCTAATTTATATCTTCAATCATGTGCAGCCTGCAAAGTCTTAGCCCAGCGAGTTTGCTGCCTTACTTTGGGTCTAACCGATTTACTTACCACCCTTCGTTTCAGGTATTTTCGTTTGCATCTCAGGATCATTCTCAGAGATTCTGTTTAAACTGTTTAATTTGTCATATAAATTTATGGTATTTGAAGATGTTGAATCGTCATTCTCATTACACTACTTTGGTTGACAAGATTCTGTCCTGGTTCTGATCTGATTACCTGACTCTGCCTTTTATCCATTCTCCATTGCTTTCCGTTTTAATTTAATGGAATCAAAGTGGTTTCACAAATACTAACTTTCAAATCTTTGATATATATATTTTTAAACTTTTTATCCTGTTTTAATAAAAATGCACATTTAGTTGTACAATAATTGGCTTTTAATATTGTTAGAGTTAAAAGATCTTCCAATTTGGTAACAGTGGTGCGAGTTCGAAACTCGGAATAACATGCTAAGAGCTTATCATATGCATACACTAAGATTAACCATTCATGTGGTGTTTGTGGATCGGGCTAGATGAACTAAGGAGGGTTTTACGACTCTGGTCGGCTTTTCTTCCGAACAAATTCCCAAAAAAAAAAAAAAGGTTCCAATTTGGATTTTTTATTAGAGTAATTTTATGTTGGAGTGTTCATTCTACTGAATTCAACATTGGAAGACTTAGAATTTTATAAACACTGCTCCCAATATTACTTAATTTAGAGGGCTTTTACACATATAATATGTAATTCTATAGTTTATTAGTTATATACTTTGAGTTGTAGTTCATCAATTTAGAAAATTCTGAATTTTTTCCTTTATGGCTTTAAATTTTGTGATTTTTCATTTTAAAACTTTTAGGTGTATGATTTCAATTTTTAACAACTTGGTTTAAAGTTTAAGCCTCATGATTTTGACACATGAAATTATTATAGAGTCGTTTATTTTGTATAACCTTAAAAAATATAGTATATGCAAACCTATATGAAATAAGTTAAAACTAATAGGTTAGTTTTATTATGAAAATGGTTACATGTTTGAAGGCACAATTGCAGTAATCCCCATCATAGATACATTACATTTTTTGTCCTAGTTGCTTTTTTTCTTGTTTCTTTTGGTTTCTTTTACTTTGTCAGTATATAATATACCAATTACTAACATCTTGATTGTTTGTTTGACATTAACAGAGACAATATTGTTGATGTAAATATCAGAAGCAAAGCAAGTTCAATCTATCGTTTGTCTGTTTTGTGAATAACTTATTGATAAAAAATGTATGACATATTATGTGTAGACATGGAAAATTTAATTAAACAATATGTATGAATATTAAGTTGTTTGAATGGTATGCATGAAATATTATGCGGTAATTTATATAATTGTTGTTTGTGAAAGATTGTTTCATTTATATGCAGATGACAAATGTTTAGATGTGTATATATAAATAAAAAATTTGGAACAATGGTAAACAAAATATATAAATTAATAATATAGACTATAGCGTTTTAAAAACGCTATAGAAACAAGCACTTGGAATACTATAAACGCTATAAAATATACAAACAAAACGCTATGGAAACTTATGTAGAAACGCTATAGAAAGCAAGTACTTGATAGTATACTCTATAGCATTTCTGTTGATAGCAAATAAAAACGCTATAAAAAATTAGTTTTTCATAGCGTTTTTGTTTATGCTATTTAAAGTAGAAGGCCTAACGTAGCATTACATGGCGTTCTCTAAAACGCTATATTAGGATATAATAGCGTCAAATGCTATTAAAGCCCTTTTTTGTCGTAGTGATATTTCATCCATTTCGCCGGGAGATGTTTTATCAAGCTCTGGTATGTTTATAATCTCTGTCTTTTTTGCAGGATACCAGACAAGCCAACTCGGGTTTCGATAGGTTAGAATTTATGAAAGAAAATTTGGTCTGTTGAAATTCAGATTGTTACACTTATGATGTGCCAGGCCGATATGGGACGATCATTGAGTATTGTAAACCAAAACAGAACCTATTATATAACTCATAGCGCCTGGATAATATATAATAAAATATAAAACATGATATAGTAGTGAAGCATAACAAAGCTGGAAACCTCATCTCCATAAACTCTCTGAATATCAAGTACAAAACATCTCAGTAATTGAATATTTGAATACATCAGGCCTTACATCATCCCTCATTAGAGTATAGAACAAGAGAAACAGCAAAGGCTTCCAAATAAGTATATAGTAAGACTAGTAGTATGACTCTTACTCATCACTGTATAACATTATCGTCACCAACCTGTCACCAGTACTTAGTCTGCTCATCAGCATCGCGATGAGCATCCCAAGGTAATAAGAGAAAACATAAAACTTTGAGCCAGATATGCTCTAGTATGAGCGATAAAAGATCAACAATAGCTACACAGAATAATACGATAATAAACAGTTCAAGGGTCACCCAACCTATCCCTGCAACCAAAGTGTTAGCATATAATAATATAATTAAGTATGCTACTTGAACACACAGAAGTAGACAATAGTCGGAATAGGATTTCCACTACCCGATTCTCTTCAGTATACTACGGTGATAGCATACCCAGAAAAACAGAAGAGAATACACAAGAAATCATAATATCCATAACAAGCAATAACCTAACTATCAATGATTCCTTGGCGCTTTCAACTACATAAGCCATCGACGACTCCATCTTTAAGCTCGAGCCCTACTCGAGTCGGTCCATTTACTCGCAACCTCATTCCACTTTGAGCTGCCTATCACTTTCACCTTTGATCACTCCTTCTTAGGTTCACGATTGAAGAATCAACACTAATTTGACGATAGCTTCCATCTCGTAGACGCTATCGACTATCGAAGACCACCACCATGTTCCTGAAGACCACTGCTCCTCATAGCCAAAACCACCAGCCACAACTGATCACCATGATGGATCGATATCGGTCTATGTACTTAGCAAATATGGCTAAGTTTCCACACATTCTTCTTCTATGCCTTGAACTCTTCCCTTTGGTTCAATTTCAAGTCAAAACATTTCACGTATCCTTATATGTTAGTTCATCGACGTGTATTCAAGTGTTTACACTTTGACCCATCCAATATTCACTTTAAACTTCGCACATTACCCGCTATAGGCATGATAAAATCAAGCATGAAGTATCATCCTCCATTGATTATCCCTGATGGATCGGTACCAGTCCTCATACTTAGCGAATTTTCACTTGAAATTTTTATGGTATCTGAACTCCTTAGATTCCATACACAAAACCTCGATCCCATTTGAGTAGTGGTGATGGATTGCTACCGGCCTAAAGGCTATGGACCGACACCGGTCCTCGTACTTAGCTGGTGTTAACATCATTTTCCATCAACACCGAAATGAGTAAATAAGGGTATTGATCTAAGGGTACCTAGGGATTATTTAGTTCCTACAAGCTTGAGTCAGTTCACCGTTTCAGAGATATCAAGGTCTTAAGCCCAAATATTAGTTACTCTTCACTTAAAGAGGTAAGTATCACACTTACGAGACTCAAGCACCAACAATTACCTTAGGAGAAGGGTTCCCTAAGCTCAGTACAAGTTAGAAAGCTAAACGGCTTGAGGAACGTTATTTTGGTAATTTGTACTTAGGTATGAAAATTATCGTTGGCTTATGAAGCTTTGTTGAAGGCATGCGATAAGAAAATGCATGTAATTGGTGACAATTGTTGATTTCTCTCTTTATTGATCATTTGCATAAGTATATAAGTGATTATAAGTAAAATCCCCAAATTGATTTACAAATTAGGGTTTTCTCTTTAAGAAATGGTTACAAGATTGTGGAATGAGTAAAGTCCCCAAAAATGAGACCCTTAGGTATTATGACATTTTTTGCCATCAACATTCTGGTGCTTTCACTGAGAAACTTTAGTCTCATTTCTTTGTCGCACATTCCATCTCGACTTCGATGCGCTACTTAGGTTTCTTCCTAACCTATCGCTCGAGTCCGCTTATGATGGTTAAGTGAGAAAAGAACCTGATGGTCAGAACTTCAGCAGAAACCGATGCTGCTACTTCTCAACAACTTCAACTGGCGGCAAACCCGACCGAAGCAGACATCCTTCTTCCTACGGACCCCGATGCTCCTATAACTCAAGCGTCGATTCAGCGCTTAATAAAAGGTTGGAGAACAGATCTCTCGAGCTCAACGATGCATTGAAAACCAACATTGACCTTATGCGTCAACTTTAGGAAAGTCAACGCCTCGTCACTTGACTCCAGCTTGCTCAGAACAACGCTCATGCGCGGCAAAATTCTTCGGATAGCGCGTCTTCTGAAACTCGAGGCCGGAGCCAAAGAAGGAGGTTCGCCCTCAACACTAATGTCGCCGCCCACACTAACGCCCATACCAACGGCAACAACAACGGGAACGACAATGGGACCACCACAACCATCAGCGAGGGAACGCGTCGACGCGACCGTTCCCGGTCGGTTATTAACGATGAACCAGGTCCGAGTAACCAACCGCCTCCTCGACAGAACCCAACTATCGCTGCTCTAAACTTGGGGCCTATGCATCCAGCAACTCAACATGCCCAAGTTTCCGCTAATTAGAATTTGCATCAGCCTGCTCAACCTCATCAGCCATACCAGAATCAGGCCAACAATGATGATGACATGGATAAGGACGATCCCGATGTCCATCCTAGATGAAGTCCACGGCCCAGAACCCTTGAGGCGGACAATAACCGCTAGATCCCACTAGAAAATGTTCATCCTATATATCTCCTCGGCATGGTCCGTACGATCACGAGAAATATGTGAGGGAACATCAACGACGTATGGGAAACCTACTTGAGACGTAATCCCTTCACCAGGGCTATGCATGAAGCCGAGTGGACATGACGCTTCAACATGCCACATCTCGTAGCCTACGCTGGAATGACTGACCCCTGTGCTTTTCTAAATCGCTATGAGTGGCTCATGGACTCCAGTAGGGCCACCGATATCATCAAGTGTAAATGCTTTCCCATCTTCTTGGAAGGCACATACTTACTATGGTTCACCTATCTTACACTCCAATCTATCAGTATCTTTGATCAACTGGCAACCGAAATGGTTAGACAGTTCATAATGCATGTTTCTACGCCAAAGAATACTCATGCTCTCTCCAACCTCTACCAGGGCCCAACAAAAACCCTTAAAAGCTATCTTGAGCGTTTCAGTAATGCCCTCATTGAGATTGACGATCCAGAACCTCGCACTGTCCTTGTCCATCTCACCAAAAGCGTACTCGCTGACTCCGAATTTGGATCATGGATAGACAGAAGGCAACCAAAGACTCTAAAAGCCTTCTATGATAAAGCCGTGTAATTCTTGTGTCAAGAGGAAGCTCAGCGCAACAGGGCTACCCAAGGAAGCCACCCTAACAACCCACACACCGACACCGTCAAGGACAGTTTCAAAGGAAAACAAGTCGGAGAATCTTCCGACAAGGGTAAGGGGGCAACCCCGTACAAGCCCAAAACAAACAGTGGAAAAGATGGCGATCCTAACAACAATCAAGCTTCGGCAGATCCCAAGAAGCACGACCGCTATCAGAATTACACGAACTATACTCCGCTCAACCAAGATACGAAGACAGTCTACCTAGAGACCTGTAACACTCACCAATACAAGTATCCGAATACCCGGGAATCTATCAACCGCGAGAAAAACTTCGGCAAGTATTGCAAATTCCATGACATGTTTGGGCACAACACTAACGATTGTCGCTATCTCAAGGATGTGATTGAAAAGCTCATCCGCAAGTAATGTTTGGAACAGTACGTACAAAATCCTGCTACTCCCGAAGCAGCCACGGGCCCTTCAACGCCCGCACTTCCTCTGCCCAATACGACCCGGGGTCATCTAACCAGAGACCATGTGGCATCATGATCAACACTATCTGCTATGGGCCTCACCTCTCTCGTGACAACTTCCAAAAGATGGAGGAATATGCTAACTCCATCAAGCATGGCAGCTACGAGTCATGTTCTGCTCTGGACGAATCCATCCCCGCCAAGCTCCAGAAGACAATGCATGACAATATCATCTTCCACGAGAGATATTCTACAGGAATTGAGATCCCAACCGTTAACACTCTCGTCATCTCTGCTCAGATTGGCCCTGCTTTTGTTCGAAGGATCCTCATCGACTGAGGAAGCTTGATCAACATCATCTTCAAGGCGGCCTACGATCAAACAAAACTAGAGGACAAAGATTTGATGCCCTATCATGCCACCATCCACAGCTTCAATGGTTCTTCTAACCAACCCATGGGCATGGTCGCTCTCTCGGTAGAACTCAAAGAAGGAGATAGAGCTGGTCTGAATCGTCACCTTTGTGGTTATCACATCATCTCTCCGTACAACGTCTTCCTTGGACGTTCC
The DNA here is from genome assembly GCA_030737875.1 of Allium sativum. Classification (NCBI taxonomy): domain Eukaryota; kingdom Viridiplantae; phylum Streptophyta; class Magnoliopsida; order Asparagales; family Amaryllidaceae; genus Allium; species Allium sativum. Next base: position 702,883,770 of record CM060915.1, read on the forward strand.
TTCCTTGTAGAATTCCGAGTCTGCATGTCGCCATGGTCCCTTGTGATGAAATTATCGATAGAGAATGGGATCAGCACAGTTAAAGGAGACTAAGAAACCGCGAGAGCCTACTATCTAGCAGAATAGGATAATGCCCAAAATGGGGTAAAAAGCAAGACAGTGCCTCCACTTTCCTGTGCTACAACCATCTTCGCATAGAAATCAAAGGTGTCTGAGTCTTGGCTCAGGCGCCACTGTCGTCTTTTTGACGATCTCAATCCGAGGGAATTCGAAGAGCTCGATTTCGAGAGGGCTACCCCGGCAGAACCAATGGTGGATGTTCCGATCAGCCCCGACGACCCCACAAAGGTCTTGAAAATTGGGTTGCAACTCCGTCCCACAATAAAGGAAGATCTCGTGGATTTCCTTAGGTCCAACCTCGACGTATTTTCTTGGACCCACTTGGATATGTGTGGCATCGATCCAGGAATCGCTTGTCACATGCTTAGCATCGACCCGAAGCATCTTCCGGCCAAACAAAAGCATCAAATCTTAGGAACTGAATGTTTGATCGCACTCAAAGAGGAAGTAGATAGGCTTCTCGACAATGGCTTCATCCGCGATGCCCTCTACTCTGAATGGGTCTTCATCCCGGTCCTGGTCAAGAAAGCAAATGGGAAGTAGCGAACGTGTGTTGACTACTCAGACCTGAACAAAGCATGCCCAAAGGACAACTTCCCACTTCCAATGATTGATCATCTCATTTATGCCAACTATCTTCTCCTCTCTTTTATGGACGTGTACTCAGGCTACAACCAGATTCATATGTACCTTCCAAATCAGGATCACACTTATTTCATAACCGATTTTGGGCTCTATTGCTATGTCGTTATGCTCTTCGGTCTCAAGAATGATGGAGCCACCTATTAGTGACTGGTCAACCGCATGTTAGACGACCATATTGGGAGATCCATGGAGTTTTACATGGACGATATGCTCGTGAAGACAAAAACATCGAGCGACCACGTCAATGACCTCGCCGAAATGTTCGGTGTCCTTCATAAATACGGCATGAAACTCAATATTTTGAAATGATCTTCTGGCATTGCATCGGGAAAATTCCCGGATTTCTTTGTCAATCCACGAGGCATTGAAGCCAATACATATAAGATTAAAGCTATCCGAAATGTCCAAGCTCCTCGGAGCATCAAAGATGTTCAAAGTTTTAATGGGAAGGTCGACGACCTAAGTCAATTCATCTTTAAAGCTATTGAAAAATGCATTCCCTTTTTCGACTGGCTCATAAAAGGGAAGCTCAACTTCATATGGACACCAGAGTGCGTTGCTGCATTCCAGGACCTCCTGAATCACTTATAACGACCACCTATCTTGTCCAAACCTGTGGTCGGTGCTTGTGCGCATCGAAGATCGTGTCCAATGACCCGTTTACTACATCAGCAAGAGGTTGACAGTAGTGGAAAAGAATTATGTGAAACTCGAAAAGTTTTCCTTCTGCCAGTTGATCACTTCCCGTAAGCTATGACTGTACTTTTAGTCGCATCCAATCAAAGTCTACACCGAACAGCCGCTACGATTGGTCCTACAAGAACTTGAGGCATCTGGACGGCTTTTGAAGTGGAACATAGCTGAGCCAATTTGAGATCACTTTCATTCCCCGTCGAGCCATCCCTAGACAAGCCCTCGCAGATTTCATAGCAGAGTTCACCGTCCCGAAAGATCCTCCTCCAAAAGACATCGAAACTCCAGACATTCAATGGAAGTTGTTCGTGGATGGATCATCAACAATCAGTGTTTTGGCACCGAAGTCGTACTTGTTACTCCCGAGGAATGCTTGATCGGTTATGCTCTGAAGCTCGACTTCCCTTCCACCAACCATGATGCGGAATAAGAAATCTTTATTGTTGGACTCAGAATTGTGATCGAACTTAACATCAAGGCTATCCGGATGTACTCTGACTCACAGCTCATCATATGCCAGGTATAGGGAGAGGGGGAACGACTCGCTCCCTATCTTGCTCGAGATTGTGAATCGCTCTCCAACTTCGACCACTACATCATTATGCACATCCCTCGAGGACAGAACAAAAAAAAACGATTCTTTAGCCAAGCCGGCAAGCTCTGAGGATGAGAAACTTTTGGGACTAGCCCTAGTCGAAGTGCTCGACTCTCCGAGTATCGATCAGATGTAGACTGATTCGTTAGCAACGACCGAGACCGAGTTTGAGTCCTATATGGCCCCAATCAAGAACTACTTGCAACACGGGATCCTTCCCGAACGCTATGACGAAAGAAGAGCACTTACTCGCAAAATTGTCTCGCTACATCATTCAAGACGAAGTGCTCTACCGAAGAGTACTCTCTATTCCATTACTCTGTTGTGTAGCCCACAAGGACACCAACAGTGTGCTGTTGGACATGCACGAAGGCAAGTGCGATGACCACACTAGGGGTCAAACTCTGGCAAGGAAGATTTTCAGATATGGTTACTTCTGGCCTACGCTCGATAAAGATGCTGCAAATTATGCCCGCAAGTGCGATAAATGATAAAGGTTTTCCAAGATCCCCGCCTACCGAGCTAACACAGATGGTCAGTCCTTGTCCTTTTGCCATATGGGGAATAGATACCATCGGAACTCTTCTGATAGCCCTAGGTGGCGCACGTTATGTTATCGTCGCAGTTAATTACTTCACCAAGAGGGCATAAGTTGAGTCTCTGACTACAATCCCTACCAAGAAGGTGATTAAATTCGTCGTCCACAACATCATCACTTAATACTAGTCCCTTAAGCTATCATTTCCGACAATGGGACCCAATTCGAGAGCGTTGAGTTCAAGACTTTCTGCCAGTCGCACAACATCGAAAAGAGATTTTCTGCAGAAGATTATCCACAAGACAATGGGAAAGTGAAGGTTGTCAACAAAGTGATCAAGTCCATCATCAAAAAGCATCTGGAAAAAGACGAAGGCTTCTAGGTAGATGAGCTCCCTTTGGCCTTATGGGCCTACCGAGCCTCCCATAAGTCAGTGATTGGCCATACGCCCTTCGCTCTCGCCTATGGATCTGAAGTCGTCATTCCCATTGAGCTCAAACTCGAATCTCACTGAGTCACTTACTATGATTCAAAGACCAACCAAGATCTCTTAGAATCACTTGACTTACTCAACGAGAAAAGAGATAAAGCTGAACTCTGGGCCGCTGCTCAGCGCCACTGAGTCGCCAAATACTTCAATTCTAGCGTCTATCCAAGGGACCTCAATGTCGGCGACCTCATCCTAAAATGGATCTTTCTCACACTGACTAGTTTCAGTCCTCGCTGGGTAGGTCTGTATGTCATACAACAGAGGCTTGGAGATGGAACCTTCAGGCTAACGACCGTCGATGGCGCCGAGCTCCCAAGAGCATGGAATAGTGAACACCTCCATTGCCACTTTACATAACTTAATGAACAGATTTACTGCTTTCCAACAATGTTTTGTTTTTAATCAAATTCAAGGCATTGTTAAGTAAAGGCCATAGTCTCCAAAGTTAATAGTAAAGATAGTTTTCAGTTCTCTATGTTACTGGTATGTTTACTTTCTACATAGTACGATCAAGTAACCATCATAACCGACTTGCATGCACGAGCGCACAACACTAGATCGGCACCGTGGAGAGTGGAACCGGTCCTACCTAACTTGAGTCTCGATCAATGACGAGGCCAAGTATAAACAACTTGGGATGTTCATTTACTTGAATATCCGGCCTCGTTCCTAGTCTCCGGACTTGGGGGCAACCCATCAACCGAACGAATGTGACATCGACTACTTGTTTGGTTCCATCCGACCGAAAGGGTCTGGATCCGGGCAATAATCGGTGAATCAATGGCGACCTCAATCTCCAACCCGAACAAAACGATAGGAGAGTCTAAAGGACAGATAAACGACGTCCGTGCCTACTCATAATTCGGGACCAACGACCACGGGGAGGCCCCGAGAGAGAGAGAGAGAGAGAGAGCACCAGAGACAAACCTCGCACGACTTAGAACTCCTGACCAAGCGAGATTCTGGGAGCGGAGTTCACGCTTACAATCTTCGTGTTGTATATAACAATTCTATGATTTTTGTTTGATGATAACAAGCATATATATATATACACTATTATAAATGTGTTTGTAATTGTACTATTCGACTACATCACTGACAAAATATAATATTTATATTTAAATAAAATACTACTGCACAAGAATTTAAATATTCAAGCAGTATTTTATTAAAATATAATATTTTATTTCTACATCTAAGTAGTACAAATTTATAACTCCTCTATGTTGTACATCTCACTGTAATACAGTACATTCAATTTCAATTTCGTTTGTTACACTGCTCCTCACTAAGACACTCAGCCACTCAGTTACATTTCACTCAGTTATACAAGTACACTCATATACAATAACTCACTCTCAGTCACTCATACATTCATTGACACATACACTAACACTATTACATTCCTATTTTGCTTTGGGAGACTCGCTACCAGCAATTGCTTTGGCTGGAGCCGCTATCCGTATCGACCTTCATTCCCTAGTTAATTTATTATTATAAGTTCGGACATTGGAAATAGCGTTGTTTGGGTATTCTATCTTAAATGTTAGTTCACTACATGAAATAGATTCTTAATCTTATTTGCGCTCGAAAATGGGTTAGACGAATCTGAATCTGATTTTCCCATAAAAGTAAATAGAAGGGCTACTTCGCATTAGAGAGGGGTCGGAAACGAGACATGCTAGATGAGGGAGTGCTTGTCTTTTGTCTGTCTTCTTCATCAGTCTTGTCTTCTGCTTATCTATCACAGGAACATACACGGTAAACTGGAACAAAAATATTTTAAATTCTAGCAGATATAATTTTTATTTTAAAAATTTATTTGCCTCGTAATTTTGGTGTGTTTCTCATTATATTTCATGACTTGATCTGATTTATATATATCCATCCATCTGTGCCTAGACTGCTTGTGATATTCACAGTGTTTCACTGTAAATACCACAAGGTAGACATCGTCTGTAGTGCTCACATATTTTTTTTTTGCACATGCACCATACATATATATACATATACATGCTATACACATATTTCTGTGTAGGGGAAATATGGTCAAATCAGAGAATGGGCATGAACCAAGTAATCCCGTACAAATGTAGACACAAACATATATATATATATATATATATATATATACACACACACATCTCTCTCTGTGTGTGTATATATATATGTATGTATCTACATAGTAGGAATAATGATTCAGCAAGATCACATGGCTAGACCACACATAGAAATGCAAGTCAAGGCTAAGTCAGAAAGCAGTTCGAAGGCCAAGTTATATATGTTGTGCAACAGGGAATATCTCATGCACATAAAACAAGAATCTGCAATGTTTCAAAGTTGTGTACACAAGGACATAAGTGGGCATAAAAAGTGACAAGACACACATACATGAAACACTCCGCATGTATGTATACCTGAAGACCAAGTACAATGAATGTGGCACATGCAACACGGAGAATAGAAACTCATCAAGTAAAAGTGCAAAGCCAGGTCGTGAGCTAATATACATGCAAAAAAACACAGCCAAAACGAGAGCATGGTAACACTTCATATTTCGAATACAAGGACGGTGTGAGCAACTGTGGTACGGACATAAGGGTCAAACTCGACATAAAAGTTAACACAGTAGACATACCATGCAAAAGCAACGCAATGATCAGAGATAAGTCGAACAGGCATTCATCAGCCATTAAAATGAATGGCAAGTGTTCAGCTGTCATTTGAGAGTGTAAACATGGATCAACACATATTATTATGGTCGAGAAAAAATTAACCATGCAAGACAAAAATCCAGTAACAAAATGTACAATCAGTATATCAAAGCAATGCAATGAATAGTGACAACATACCTTTTCAAGAACAAACTGAACTATGCTATTCAGTGTTAAAGATCACACAACTGGATAACTACATATATATACATACAACCGTATTTATTTATTTATTTATGTGTATATATATTTGTTTGTGTTCAAGTCTGACGAACAATTGATTTCAAGAGAAATAATAAAATGGCAAGACAAACAACTCAAGTGGTAACTGGATATGGAATGGCTCAGCAAATAGTGTACTTGGCAAGTTATAAAGTTTAGCATGCAAGAATTTAATCATACGTGAAATTTTGGAAAGTATCCAAACTCGAATTATAATGTTTTCCATAAATTCACATGCTCTTTTTTTTGGATATAAAATATATTCAAAATTCATAATGCATGCAAGATAATTTTTCCAATTAACATCGAGACAAATCAGCCAAGATTCATTTCCACTTTTTCGAACATGCATTTTTGGAAACTACTAAAAAGGCAAGCAAACTTGGAAAAAGTTTAATGAGCAAGAAATCACAAAAGCATTTCCATATATTCACACAATAAAAAATTTCAAAATAGTTTAATGTTATATATGGAAAGAAGAACAAGTTTAATTTAATTTCAGCAGTTTCAGAAATCACAATGAAGTAAGATAGCAAGAAATCACAGTGTACATTTTGGCATGAAACAAATCAGACATGGCAACAAATCATTCCAGAAATCATAGTTTGATTTTAAGGCAAGAATTCATTTCTCGATTTCTATATTTTTTCCAATGAATAATATGGGACATAATTTGTTGGCAAGTTTATATCTTCGTCTAATTCGTGCAATAAATAATTCATGTGCATATTAAATGATGAACATAGTTTTGGCAAGGAAGCATTTTCTTATTCCAGTAAATTCGAAGAACAACATTGGACAGAAAATTCTTACCAATTTGAATGGCTACAAAATCATTTGATTTCTTTCTAGGATTGCACAAATCATTTTTAGGCATTGTATTTCATTTGTATGCTTCTAGAAAAATAAATCATGGGATTTCCAGAAATATATCAAGCACTTATTTATGGGTAGAATTTTCTTTCTAAAAATTCAAACAGAGGCTGCAAAATCACAATTCAATTTTGGGCAATGATATAATGCAAATCAATATGCAAGTCTAAAAATCATTTCCAGAAATCATTATGCAAATTCACGGCATTCAATCAAGGAAACAAAGGGGACTCAAAGCTGATTCAACCAAATCAAGGCAACAACAACACGCAAAATCAGAGTAAGCCAATTTAATGAAATTAGAGAATTTAGGGTTTTCAATAACCCTATATAAAGCACACAATTCATCATAGGCTAATCATCGAAAATAACCAGACAACAATTCAAGTGGACTAATTCGAACAAATAAAACACTTACAGATTTTCGATCACAAGCCTAGCCAAATTGATCGACCAAGAAGCACCAAACATCAAAGCCAACAAAGAATCAATTTTATCATTTATAGGTGCCACAATTTGATTTAGGAGAAAACCCCTAACTAGGGTTGGCCGATATTTTCTTTTGGAGATAAATGATACAAGTAAGGGCCAACTATTTTTATTAATAAAGGAGGGTTTTGTTTTTTGATTTTTCTTGTATTATTTTGTAACCAGTTCAAATGATTTTCTAATTTGTTTGTAAAACTAGGAGTTTACTAATTTGTCTGTAAAACTGGGGTTTACTAGCTATAGGTTTTATAGTTAGGGTTTACGGATTACGGGATTGTAATTTGGGGAAAATCTGACCTTGAGGATAAAGATAAGTCTAGGATTTTGAGCATAGGATTAGAACAGGAGCAGGGTTTATGAGTTTACAGGGTTTTGTAAGCGGTTCTATTTTAATACCTAGTAGAAATCTTGGGAAAGCAGCATTAGGCAGGGTTTGCCGAAGCTAGGTAAAATCTATGTTATTTATTTCCTGTATTTATTTTCTCTACTGCATTTTAGGCTGTGTTAATTATTAGTATCTCATAAAAATTCGATAAACCCTACTCACCCCCTCTAGGGTTAATCTAGATCCCACAAGTGGTATCAGAGCTGGTATAAGGTAACAACATGATAGGGGGTTCTCGCTCTATGATCAAGTGGCGAAGTATTGATTCTTACCCACTACATGCCCCTTTGGGTTGTTCTGGATCGAGAGGTAGGACGTAAAATCAGTGTCTGAGATACCCTTTTTAGCCATAGGGGTGGTATTAAAATCCCCGTTAATAGAGATAACTAGTGGTATTAGAGTAGGTATTTTATTAACTCTAGATTCATGGTGTTCCCTATTTGTGAACCCGGTGAGGGTCAGTCCAGTCGTATTCGAACTATTTTTAATAGTACAGATTTTTTAATTTGGAAATTAGAAATGAAGTCCTATTTAAAGTCTGTTAATATTCAATGTTGGGACACTGTTATTAATGGATATGATTGGGTAGATAGGAATGATATTGAGTTTAATTCTCGTGTTACTCATATTTTATATTATCATATTGATGATGACCAATATAACCATATCGCCCATTGTTTGTCTACATAGGAAATCTGGAATACTCTTGACACGAAATATGGAAGAATTGACAATAGTAGCTCAAAACCCCAGAATGTCAACTCAGACTCAGAATTGTGCTTAACAGGTCTTACAGAAGAAAATTCAGATGGATCAAATGATGGTGTAACGACCCACATTTTTGACCGTTCAAATCGACAATAAGCCACACATGTCGACCCAAAACAAATCGCAAATACAGGTAGTTATTGGGAAAAAGAAGAAAAGAAGAAAGAAGAGAAAGACAAAACAGAGTTCTCACAGCGGAAGGACAACATATAATAATTAAATAACAATTAAAGCAGTTGAAAGACATACAATAATTTATAACATACAATGGTTATCAGAGTTACCCATATACAGACTTACATACATGACAGCGGAAACAAAGTGCAGCGGAAAATCTTTATATATAATAGATGAATACCAAATCTTCGTCTTCACCTCCAGGGTAAAGGAATCTTCGTTAACTGCAAGCATCTGCTGACCCGAGCGTATTGCACAAAAGAAAACACAACAAACACTCGGATCAGCACTAAATCATCTCATATTAGTCAAATCAAAATACGAAATAACATCAGTGTCATGGGTGCAGTAACTCAAGAGATGTTACGGGATTTTCCCATCTCTCAAGGATCCGTTAAACTAATACATACATAGTATAATACGCTATTATGATAATGTATACTCAGTAAAGTATAAATACTGAAAAATAGCGTAAGCGGGATTACCATATTACCCTTACGCAGTTTATAGGCATCAACGGTCTATACAGTACCGTAAATTCACCGTACTGGTGTTATCAGAGGGCACTCCATAGAAAGCAATGCTAAATCAAAATCGTAGGGCTCGATAAGGATAAATATGACAAGGCACTCGAGGCAATGCCCAGGGTAGGATTCTACCAATTGCACTCCCGGACCGGTGGTAACGCATAGCAGCCACTACCGCCCACCTCGGAACACACTCCCATAATCATAAATGGGCCCAAATCATCATCATCATAGTCATAGAAATAGTATCGAAGAAGTGTGTCCGATCAAAGGTGCTACCTCAGTTAGTCACGGTATAGCTCCTGTTTTAGTCATTTCAATTCTGACCCGAAGGTCAGGGCTATTTCGTCATCGATCATCTTCTTCGATTCAATAATCGCCACCAAGTCATCATACTCATTCTGGATACATCATAACGTTCACAGTTGTCAAAGTGGTATCGACACTGACAGAGAATATGCCTTATGTCGACTCCGGTCTCTTTAACAACCAACGCTTACATCTTTTCACATCGGTTGGTTCTTTTACATTTCAAGGGTTCGCTTTTATCTCAAAATATCATATTTTGTTTCGAATCCATTTTATATTCAAAAGGATAAAAATTTCATATCAACATATCACAATCATACCCAAAACCGATTTTATTCTAAACTAGAATATATTTCATATCCTTATATTATAATCATATAATATTTCATAATCGACTTATATTCAAACAGAATATATTTTACCTCAAAGGTTGTACTTATCTCAAATCGATTTGAATTCTAAATCCGTTTATATCCAAAAGAGTATAAATCTCCATAACCCTCATTCATATCATTTATGAAATCCATTATATTCAAATAAAATTTCAATTTCATTTCATATAAAATTGGTTAATATCGATTCCATATTTGAATACTTTATTTTGACTCCATCTCGAACTGGGGTTTTAAATCCAGCATTTCCATTCGGAAGAAAATTTACGATCATTGACAAATTTGAAAACAGATGCTCAAAAAAAATCTTTATATAAAGTATACGTATAGAAATAATGGTTAAAACAAAATAAGATAATTTAAATCATTATGAATATATATATATAATAAAAATTTCTAATTAGTTTTTAAATAATATATATAAAAATAATAATTAAGCTAGAATAAATAGTCTATAAGTAAAAGTTAAATGATAGATCTAAGGAAAGAACAACTTATTTGAGCCCAAACATTTTAAATACATATATATAATAAATTCTTAAATCAAAATTTCTTCTTTCTTCCGAACTTCAAATACTTGAACCCACACTCCAGTCTCAATGGAGTTATAAAATTCAATATCTTGTTTCAAACGCCATTCAACCCAAATCTTCGATTTAGGGAAATTCAACCCATATTCCTCGATCCTCTCTTCTTTTAAAATTTAAATTCAAATAAAAATATTTCATTCAAATCCAACCTAAATTTGAAAGTTTCAGATTTTATCCAGACCTCATTTTAAGAATTCCACTTCCTTTGGAAACAATTTCTTAGCCACTCAGATAACACTTGCGATCCAGGTCCTTTACAGGAACAGGTTTATCGAGTATCGGTTCATTTCTTTAACTGAAATTTCTATCAAATAAAATCCCAATATATTTGAAAATCATTTAACCAACCGATGTCTGTATAGAATTTCCTATCCAATGGCCAAGTGATTTAATTTCTAATTTCTTGATATTTCAGGGATGGATCTATCATTTCAATCCAAATCAGGGTCACAGAGGTTTATCATTTCACTCTGTGTTCTTAATTTATTTTATCGATAAATCCCGGGTTCATTAGATGCCCGTAACATCAAGGGTAAATGGGATTTATCGTCACAATCACATGCCATACAATATACTGAAATAAGGAGCATTAAAATGTCACTATAAATTCAGTAATAAAATTTCAACCAACATCCATCACAACAATTCCATTCAACTGATCAGCATTACACTGTTTTAGGATTTCTGCAAGGGTTCAAATTTTAAATTAGAAATTTAAATTAAATTAAATAACTAATCATTCCTAAATTGCATGTTAATACACTTGCATGTCAAATTTAAACAACACATCAACAATCCAACACAACCATGCAACCAAACTTATTTCATAATTTAATTCAATAAATATGGGAATAATTCAGTATTTCGTGAGTGGAAAAATCACCCACCTTTGGGTCCTTAGTGGATCGGACGTCCAAAAGAAGCCCAAATTTTGACAGTCACCAAACACAGCCAAACCAGCGTCAAAACGTCCGCAATTCCGCCACGATCCCAACGCAACAAACCGCGTCCAAATCCGAGTTAAAACGAGAAAGTTATCAATGTTTTACTATTTGAAATTTAAAATATATAAATTAATTAAATAATTTCTCTCACCCACTAACACCCGACACGTCAGCTCCCTCCTCCCGCTCCTTCTTCCTTCTGCTACAGTAAATGACGAAAATAACCCATAAAATGCCAACTTTGACCACCATTTGTCGTCGACTCCGGCCACCGGACGCCTCAAGACCACCACCAAACTGAAGCACACCGGAAACCGCACCTTTTCCACCCACCCCATCACCTCCGGTGGTCCCCACCGTTGCCGCCGATTCCATGAACATAATGCATTTTAAACCCTAAACCTCGATTTCCCGGCAACCTCCTCAACTCTAAAACGAGCGAGCACCTTATTTGGACTCGTATGGATGTCCTCTTCAATACCCAGATCCCCGAATTTGCGATTAAGTCCCGAATCAAAAACCCCCAAATTTAGCTTTAGGGTTTCGATTTCCAGAACTTTGACCGAGATTTTCCGGTAACTTGGTGCACTGCATGTCGAAACGAATTGTAGATCTGGATTCTACTCGTCGAGAGCTTCGATCTGATATATAATAGTATAGGTTTTGGAGAGATTTTATTTTTAGCTTGTATTTTATTTTCTAGGTTTTTGAAAAATCATTCTCTGCCATTAAAAGAATTTTCTTGGAGGAGGAAAGTAACGTATGGTTAAAATGAGCTGATGAGGGAGATATGGAATTTTAATTACCTATATTAGAAGGCCCAATATGAGAAATACCCAATTATCCATTTACAATGCTCTCGTTCACATTTTCTCTCGTGCGATCAAACGGTAAGTCGGATTGTAACACAAATTGAAATCCTATAATAATTCACCGTTGCGGTTCTGATGGCGCCAGTTTCGTCGAATTCCGAGACATTCGCCAAAACAGTTAAATTTCACTGTTAATCAATTAATAAAATATTGAAAAATTCCTTTAACTGTTCAATTCAATTTGAATATTCACTAAATTCAGATTTAAACCAAATTATAACTTCAATAAATTTTTATAACTAAATTTCACACATTTTTTTTTTATCTTAATTTGGTTATTTAACTCTTGGACTTGAATTTTCAATTATTATTTCCCAACCTAGAATTCTCCATTCATCAAATAAAATTTGAAATTCCATTATAAACTAAATAACTCAAATTTATTAATTAAATAAAATATAAATTTTCAAATTGCACCAATTCTTAGTATAAACTAGATTTAAAACTATTTATACTCCTTTCAAAAAGTCATTATCATTATAATCGACAAAATTTGATTTTTATCCAATATTATTAAATTTTATTTATTTAAAATTTGAAAATAAAATATACAGAAAATATGGGATGTTACATTCTCCCCCACTTAAAAATCTTTTCGTCCTCGAAAAGAGAACGAAACGATATTAAGCACATATCTACTTTAAATTCATACTTAAAATAGCCTTTATGAAATAAGTTATATTTGGAAAACTCATAAATTTTCTAACTCCCGAAATCACGGAAAATTTCGGCAGCATCTCCTTTGTACGGAGAGGCCTGGGAAAAATCCCAACATACATATAAACTCAAACATCATCCCATCACATGATGAGGCATCCCAAAATGGGGAAAACACCATATATACGTAACTACCAAACTATATAACTCAAATACGTACCTTCTTAGCGTTTATTTTGCAATTTCATTACCTTAGCACTTTAAATATTTAGCGCAAGCGAGTTCCAAAGCGTAGCGCACACTCCTTACACCTGTTACAACTCGCATACACATGAGATACAAGCATATATACAATATATAACAACATATGCAACTTACACAACACACATTAATCATTTTAACCCGAAAACCAATATATCTATGACAGGCCAGCAAACAAAATGAAGTTTATCACCCATTAAAAGTTGGAATTTGACTAAAACATACTAGGCAAAAGTTATGGTATTTGTTTCAGGCTTTCCGAATTGTCTGGATTCGTCGAATTCAGATAATTCGTTCAAAAGTTATGACTATTTTAGTGAAGGCGAACACCTCAGCTCGCGCAAGAAAATTGCAGACCTGAATTATTCAACCCAGTTTTTAACACTTCAAACATCATAATCTCAGCAAACATAATGCGGAAAAGTTTTAGTTCAGTTTCTTAGGTTTCCAAAAAGTCCAGAATCGTCGAATTCCGATCATTCCATCAAAAGTTATGGCCATTTTGTTTCAGCTTGTCGAATATTTCAGGTTGTTGCATAAACGCCAATTTATTTTATTTAGAGTTTCAAACTTTTCGCTATATAAACTTTGCTAATTTCTAACACTTAAATTTGTTATCACTTCATCGTTCGAGAAGCGGATTCACATTCGACTGCTTACTTCATTTCGATATTCTTCCTATTCAATTTTCCGGTTTCATTCCAAATATCAAGTTTCGATTAAAGTTCGAATTCATTTAATGTTTCCAACTAACTTAAATCTATTAAATTACAAATTCACGAACGTGGATCAAATTGCCAAGTTTCTTTACTTATTCTTATTCACTAATTTGCCATTTAATTTCTTTATTTTAAATTTGTCGATGATTCCTATTTTATCAACAACATAAATTCCCTTTCCACTCTTTCTCGAACTAACTTGATATGCTTATTTATTTCCCAAGCCATAAGTTATTGCCACTTTTATTTACACAACCAAAATTTCCAAATTCATTTTAGTCGACTTAGTTGAATTATATTCCGTGCTTAATTTCAATTTCCTTAACACTTATCTCGACTAACTTGGAATTTATTTAAACCTATCATCGCTCATATCTAAGCATTTCGACGACCACTTCCCCTTTTCCTAACGCTTAAGTTAGTTTTCTGGTTTCATAATCAAAATTCTAACATCTCGATTAATCCTAGTACGCGAGTTATTCTTATGAGTTAAGGTGGACTCAAGTGCTCGATTCCGGGTTTATAGGCCAAGTTAAAGTAACATATGTACTTATAAAATTTTATAGAAGATCATATCACAAAAGTTGAAACCTAAATCTTAAGTAACAAAGAACATAGAAATTTCAATTCTAGTTTAATCCAATTCCAACTTTAAATAACCAATACTAATACCTTTATAGAATATTTATACAATTTGAAATGAAATCCAACTTAGACTTTATATTCGCTATAGTGCCTTAATAAGGTTATCATTAAGGTTCCTTACATTTCTACTTCATCGATCATTCACCTTTCATAAATAAACTTTATTTCTTATAAATTTCCTTCTCAACTAACTTAACTCACTCATCAACTATTTCGCGTCATAATTTGTTACCATTTCGTTTCACCACCAAGTTCTTCAGTTCATTTTAGTCGACTTGAATTAAGTTTTATTTCCTACATTCTTCAGCACTTCTATCGACTAACCTTGTAACTTATTTAACTCAATTATCCTCCACGTTTTTGAGCTTTAACGATGGTTCCTTTCTCTCAACACTTAAGTCTATTTCTTAGTTTCAACATCAAGAACTCAAATGGATCAAGCTACCTTATTACCTGAATTAATTATTATTTTCCAAGATGAACTTAAATATTTTGATTCCGGGTTTTAAAACTAAGTTTAAAATGCATATATATTTATAAAATTCATAGAAAACATATAATTAACAAAACAAGGAAATTCCAATCCTGGTTAACTCTTAAACTCCACTTTACATATCATCGAGAATTAAATCAAAATCTTTTCCCAACAAGTTATGAAAAGTACGGAGTGGGCTCCCCCACTTAGATGCTTCAGAATAAACATCGATAATGCGTGCACTCATTACCGAAATCTTTTCTGATGTCTGAGAAGGGATTACACACTTTAATTCTTAAAACCCTTTAGAAAACTATTTATAATACGATATTTTTTTCTTCAAAATTTCATAACACTATTTCAAGAGTACCCCAGGATCAAGTTTCAAGTTCATTTCTATTTCAATCTCAAACCATTCTCATTCAATTATACTTAAAGGTATCATTTCATTTTCATATATTTCTTAGACCATTTAAATTCCTTATTAAATTTATTATCGAATCAACCGTAATAGGTATAAATTTTATATCACCACCTACTAAACAAATACATATATACTTGAACTAAATATATATATTCAATATATTTTAAAATATGATTGAATACCATATTATGTCAATCATTCTATTCGATTATTTAGAAATTCTTATCGATTGTATGGCGTCCCATATATCGACTAGAATCCATAAATATTCAACAGAACAACTCAACATAATATAAACCAATTTATATCAAAATACAAGTACGCTCTCTCATATCACTCAACTCATTCTAGGGCATTTCTAACCCCATCTCTAATGAGTTAATTCCCAACAGAGCCAAGGTTATCGCTAACCATCGCTCTGATACCAACTGTAACGACCCACATTTTTGACCGTTCAAATCGACAATAAGCCACACATGTCGACCCAAAACAAATCGCAAATACAGGTAGTTATTGGGAAAAAGAAGAAAAGAAGAAAGAAGAGAAAGACAAAACAGAGTTCTCACAGCGGAAGGACAACATATAATAATTAAATAACAATTAAAGCAGTTGAAAGACATACAATAATTTATAACATACAATGGTTATCAGAGTTACCCATATACAGACTTACATACATGACAGCGGAAACAAAGTGCAGCGGAAAATCTTTATATATAATAGATGAATACCAAATCTTCGTCTTCGCCTCCAGGGTAAAGGAATCTTCGTTAACTGCAAGCATCTGCTGACCCGAGCGTATTGCACAAAAGAAAACACAACAAACACTCGGATCAGCACTAAATCATCTCATATTAGTCAAATCAAAATACGAAATAACATCAGTGTCATGGGTGCAGTAACTCAAGAGATGTTACGGGATTTTCCCATCTCTCAAGGATCCGTTAAACTAATACATACATAGTATAATACGCTATTATGATAATGTATACTCAGTAAAGTATAAATACTGAAAAATAGCGTAAGCGGGATTACCATATTACCCTTACGCAGTTTATAGGCATCAACGGTCTATACAGTACCGTAAATTCACCGTACTGGTGTTATCAGAGGGCACTCCATAGAAAGCAATGCTAAATCAAAATCGTAGGGCTCGATAAGGATAAATATGACAAGGCACTCGAGGCAATGCCCAGGGTAGGATTCTACCAATTGCACTCCCGGACCGGTGGTAACGCATAGCAGCCACTACCGCCCACCTCGGAACACACTCCCATAATCATAAATGGGCCCAAATCATCATCATCATAGTCATAGAAATAGTATCGAAGAAGTGTGTCCGATCAAAGGTGCTACCTCAGTTAGTCACGGTATAGCTCCTGTTTTAGTCATTTCAATTCTGACCCGAAGGTCAGGGCTATTTCGTCATCGATCATCTTCTTCGATTCAATAATCGCCACCAAGTCATCATACTCATTCTGGATACATCATAACGTTCACAGTTGTCAAAGTGGTATCGACACTGACAGAGAATATGCCTTATGTCGACTCCGGTCTCTTTAACAACCAACGCTTACATCTTTTCACATCGGTTGGTTCTTTTACATTTCAAGGGTTCGCTTTTATCTCAAAATATCATATTTTGTTTCGAATCCATTTTATATTCAAAAGGATAAAAATTTCATATCAACATATCACAATCATACCCAAAACCGATTTTATTCTAAACTAGAATATATTTCATATCCTTATATTATAATCATATAATATTTCATAATCGACTTATATTCAAACAGAATATATTTTACCTCAAAGGTTGTACTTATCTCAAATCGATTTGAATTCTAAATCCGTTTATATCCGAAAGAGTATAAATCTCCATAACCCTCATTCATATCATTTATGAAATCCATTATATTCAAATAAAATTTCAATTTCATTTCATATAAAATTGGTTAATATCGATTCCATATTTGAATACTTTATTTTGACTCCATCTCGAACTGGGGTTTTAAATCCAGCATTTCCATTCGGAAGAAAATTTACGATCATTGACAAATTTGAAAACAGATGCTCAAAAAAATCTTTATATAAAGTATACGTATAGAAATAATGGTTAAAACAAAATAAGATAATTTAAATCATTATGAATATATATATAATAAAAATTTCTAATTAGTTTTTAAATAATATATATAAAAATAATAATTAAGCTAGAATAAATAGTCTATAAGTAAAAGTTAAATGATAGATCTAAGGAAAGAACAACTTATTTGAGCCCAAACATTTTAAATACATATATATAATAAATTCTTAAATCAAAATTTCTTCTTTCTTCCGAACTTCAAATACTTGAACCCACACTCCAGTCTCAATGGAGTTATAAAATTCAATATCTTGTTTCAAAAGCCATTCAACCCAAATCTTCGATTTAGGGAAATTCAACCCATATTCCTCGATCCTCTCTTCTTTTAAAATTTAAATTCAAATAAAAATATTTCATTCAAATCCAACCTAAATTTGAAAGTTTCAGATTTTATCCAGACCTCATTTTAAGAATTCCACTTCCTTTGGAAACAATTTCTTAGCCACTCAGATAACACTTGCGATCCAGGTCCTTTACAGGAACAGGTTTATCGAGTATCGGTTCATTTCTTTAACTGAAATTTCTATCAAATAAAATCCCAATATATTTGAAAATCATTTAACCAACCGATGTCTGTATAGAATTTCCTATCCAATGGCCAAGTGATTTAATTTCTAATTTCTTGATATTTCAGGGATGGATCTATCATTTCAATCCAAATCAGGGTCACAGAGGTTTATCATTTCACTCTGTGTTCTTAATTTATTTTATCGATAAATCCCGGGTTCATTAGATGCCCGTAACATCAAGGGTAAATGGGATTTATCGTCACAATCACATGCCATACAATATACTGAAATAAGGAGCATTAAAATGTCACTATAAATTCAGTAATAAAATTTCAACCAACATCCATCACAACAATTCCATTCAACTGATCAGCATTACACTGTTTTAGGATTTCTGCAAGGGTTCAAATTTTAAATTAGAAATTTAAATTAAATTAAATAACTAATCATTCCTAAATTGCATGTTAACACACTTGCATGTCAAATTTAAACAACACATCAACAATCCAACACAACCATGCAACCAAACTTATTTCATAATTTAATTCAATAAATATGGGAATAATTCAGTATTTCGTGAGTGGAAAAATCACTCACCTTTGGGTCCTTAGTGGATCGGACGTCCAAAAGAAGCCCAAATTTTGACAGTCAGCAAACACAGCCAAACCAGCGTCAAAACGTCCGCAATTCCGCCACGATCCCAACGCAACAAACCGCGTCCAAATCCGAGTTAAAACGAGAAAGTTATCAATGTTTTACTATTTGAAATTTAAAATATATAAATTAATTAAATAATTTCTCTCACCCACTAACACCCGACACGTCAGCTCCCTCCTCCCGCTCCTTCTTCCTTCTGCTACAGTAAATGACGAAAATAACCCATAAAATGCCAACTTTGACCACCATTTGTCGTCGACTCCGGCCACCGGACGCCTCAAGACCACCACCAAACTGAAGCACACCGGAAACCGCACCTTTTCCACCCACCGCCATCACCTCCGGTGGTCCCCACCGTTGCCGCCGATTCCATGAACATAATGCATTTTAAACCCTAAACCTCGATTTCCCGGCAACCTCCTCAACTATAAAACGAGCGAGCACCTTCTTTGGACTCGTATGGATGTCCTCTTCAATACCCAGATCCCCGAATTTGCGATTAAGTCCCGAATCAAAAACCCCCAAATTTAGCTTTAGGGTTTCGATTTCCAGAACTTTGACCGAGATTTTCCGGTAACTTGGTGCACTGCATGTCGAAACGAATTGTAGATCTGGATTCTACTCGTCGAGAGCTTCGATCTGATATATAATAGTATAGGTTTTGGAGAGATTTTATTTTTAGCTTGTATTTTATTTTCTAGGTTTTTGAAAAATCATTCTCTGCCATTAAAAGAATTTTCTTGGAGGAGGAAAGTAACGTATGGTTAAAATGAGCTGATGAGGGAGATATGGAATTTTAATTACCTATATTAGAAGGCCCAATATGAGAAATACCCAATTATCCATTTACAATGCTCTCGTTCACATTTTCTCTCGTGTGATCAAACGGTAAGTCGGATTGTAACACAAATTGAAATCCTATAATAATTCACTGTTGCGGTTCTGATGGCGCCAGTTTCGTCGAATTCCGAGACATTCGCCAAAACAGTTAAATTTCACTGTTAATCAATTAATAAAATATTGAAAAATTCCTTTAACTGTTCAATTCAATTTGAATATTCACTAAATTCAAATTTAAACCAAATTATAACTTCAATAAATTTTTATAACTAAATTTCACACATTTTTTTTTATCTTAATTTGGTTATTTAACTCTTGGACTTGAATTTTCAATTATTATTTCCCAACCTAGAATTCTCCATTCATCAAATAAAATTTGAAATTCCATTATAAACTAAATAACTCAAATTTATTAATTAAATAAAATATAAATTTTCAAATTGCACCAATTCTTAGTATAAACTAGATTTAAAACTATTTATACTCCTTTCAAAAAGTCATTATCATTATAATCGACAAAATTTGATTTTTATCCAATATTATTAAATTTTATTTATTTAAAATTTGAAAATAAAATATACAGAAAATATGGGATGTTACAGATGGAGACTCAACAAACAATGAGATAGAAAGTTTCTCATACGAAGATTTGGTTTATATGCGTACTGATTTAACAAAAGTTGTTGATAATCTCCATCGGAAAAAAATCTTTGAAATCTAAAAATCATGAGTTGACCAACAAAAATAACTATTTGGAATCAAAACTTTCAAATTTCATGAAATTAAAAAAATTTGATTGTGAAAATTGTTTGTAATTGAAAACTGATCTCGTTCTTCTCAATAAAAATATTCGAAATCTTGAAGAGGAAATTCTGATTTTAAAAGATAACAAGATTGAGCTAAAAAGTACAAATAATTATTTTCAAAAGGAATTTAAATTTTTTAAAGCTATCGAAAATTTCAAACATTAAATCGGTAAAAAAGAAAATTTGCATAAAACTGAATCTAATTTGAACAAGCTTGAAAATGTGATTGAAAATTTCAAGAATCATGAAACTGAAAAACAAAAATGTTTTAAAAATGATATTTTTGTGTCCTAAGCCAAAATTAAATTGCTTGAAAACGAAAACTTGGTTTTGAAACAAACAGATGCTAAATGGAAGATCACTAATAATCATTGTTTATATTTAATAAAAGAAAATGGTGATCTTAAATCTAAAATTCAATGACTTGAATCAACTTTGGATAACTTTCTAATGGGGAAAAAAATCTTTGAATATGTTGTTGCAAAATCAAGTTTTTGTTGGAAATAAATATAGTCTTAGCTTTGGGAAAATCAATGGGTTTGAAAAGATGAATTCAAATGGTTTTAAAAATCCTTTGAATCGTTTTGGAAAAGATTATTTTGAAAATTCAAACTCTGATAATTTCAAAGGATTTTTGAATCATAAACAATATGACAATTTGTTTGGTAACAAACCATTTAAACAATCTTAAATTGATTTTGACTAAATTCAAACAGATTTGGGTTCTTCAGGGTACAAAGGTAAATTTGGATGGATTGTTATACAAGTAGGATTGGGTACGTAAAGTCGTGAACACATTTCAGAGTGGTTTTACAGATTTTGTTAGATCACTCGATCCCCTGAAATGTTAGGTTCCGGAGGAGGCTGAGTAACTACTTTGTAAAAAGAGAACTGAATTCAAACTGCTTCATATCATTGAATTATTTAGAGTTCCTTTTGTTGAGTTAGAGATCCCTTAGTTCACATTGATTACTGGTATGATCTCTAAACTCATCTATGTTAATGTTCTCTATTTTTATTCTTCCTCCTTCTACCCCTTATATTTTTTTTTTGATTATTCTGATTTGATTTGTCACTACTATATTTTATCTTCTGAGCTTTCTTAACTTCAAATTGCAGAATTCATGATTTTCTGGAAATTTGCTTCATTTGTATAAAACTCTCATGCTTTAATAATTTCCATATCTTAAATTCAAAATTGTAAATTTCTGCAATTATTTTGAAGTTTATTTTTGTTTATTGATTTCTGAACTCCTAACAGTGCTGAAGCATTCTTATCATATCTTAAACAGTGTTAATTTGAATTCTAAATTTTTGAAGATCTGAAAAACTATTGAAATTTCACACACCTTTTCTGTTTTGAGTTTCTTCTAATTCATTTAGGAAAGATTTGAAAATTTAAACTCATTACAACACATTACTATTTTTTAGTTGTGATAATTTCATTAGTCTTTGGATTGGCTTGGGTATTTCTGAATTGAAAAACATTTGGCTTGAATCATTGTGTTACATCTTGAAATTCATTTTTATTCATGATCATTTGGGCTAGATATTTGTTTGTTTGAAATCATTTGAAATATTTGATATTTTGAATCTCACACACTTCTTAGATTTGAAATTTATAATCTTGTGTGATTGATTCATTGTATCTCAAAATTTACATCTACTCAAGTGATTTCAAATAAGCTATTCCTTTAATCTTGAATCATGAATCGTCTCTTGTGCTTGTTCAAAATATTTATGAAATATTCTCTTGTGCATCTCTAATCTGAATTTTTCTGCTGCTCTAATAAAATGGTATGAATTGGATCATGATTTGTCTTCTAGGACTTGCTGTAAAAAAATTGAAAACTTTCTTGTGAAACTTATCCTGAATCTGTCTTGCTGCTATGATAAAAGGAATCGTTTTTTTAAATGTTCTTATGACTGCTTGTTTTGGTAAATATTGACTGCTGCTCTGATAGATGGAGTTTGTGTGCTTGATTTGCTTACTTGTGCCTGGTAATCGAATATTATTGTTGTCTGGGATATCTTTGTTAGCCACCGAGGTGGTATCAAAATCCTTGTTAATGGAGATAATAAGTGGTATCATGCTTAAATGCTTTGGAATTTTCTCTCTCATCTGTTTTGATTCTTTAAACTGTTTTTCAAACTGTATAAGTTTTTCAATTCCCTCTTGTAATTGTTTTTTCAATTTTAAAATCATTTATTGATTATTTATTCAGAAATTGAAATTAATAACCAAATTGAACTGTATTTAGAATTCATCAAAATTATTATCATATTTTGAAATTGTGATGAGTTGTGACTACAGTATACTTTGCAACAAGAGGGAATTTTATTTAAATTATCATGATATTTTGAACAATTTTTATAATATCTTTGAATCGGCGCTTATTTCACAAACATCTTCTTAGTCTATCATCATTCTACCTTCCATGACGATTTAATATTAATGCAGAGAGTTTATTTTTAAAAAAACAATAATGTCAAAGTTTGTGATGGAAATGTGACTATTATTTTTCCAGAAATAGAGATAATTGAAAATTTTCAAAAATCCCGGTACAATTGAGCATATTTCATAGTATTATTAATATAGAAATTTATTTCACAACCATTTCTGTACCTATTATATTTCTGTCATCCATATTGGTTTTATATATTGAGGAGATTTTTTAAAAAGAAAATGGTACAAGTGTAATATACATAAGTGTTTCTCTAGCCTCATTTAAAAATCCAAGCTCTGATCATGCATAGTTAAGGGATTAGTTATAATTTAAGCTACAACCGACCTCATTTAAAATACAAGATCTGGTTAAATAAAAAGAAAAGGAGAACATAAAGGAAATAAATAAAATTTTATATAAAATCCTCCTTGGTGTGTAAAAACCAGCCTATCAATCCATTTTCTAATTTGTGATGTTAATATTTTTATGATATATTATGATTTTTTGATTGATAACTATTGGGATTTGAGATTATTTCATTGCATCACTTAAATTGAATTTATAATCGTAGTCTAAATCCATCACTATTTTTTGCTCAGTTTTAAAATTTATTTGAAAACAATTGGAATCGATATGTTTTTTAAACTCTCTCCATTTTTATAAACTTCGTTGTAAAACCATCATTCTACAATGTGAAATTTGCCACTAGTTCATAAAATATTATGATTTTTGTTTGACTGAGTGAGATTTATGATGACAATTCTTTCTCTTAAACTGATTTTATAATTCTAGTCATTTTTCAACACTGTTTTAATTTCTATGTCCTTTTGATGATAAAAAGGGGGAGTATGGGTTAAGATTTTGATTTATGAGTTAATATTTTATAAATATTATTCTGTTGAAATTTCATTCGATTTATCCTTTTCACTCATGCACATATCTAGTGGGAGTTCTGTTGTAAGGGGAGCATACATATAGGGGGAGTTCAATAATTCACTGTTAAATACATTTATAATATTCAAAATCTTGTTATTTGTTTGTCATCATCAAAAGGGTGAGATTGTTACATACAACAATTCTATGATTTTTGTTTGATGATAACAATCATATATATACTATTATAAATGTGTTTGTAATTGTACTGTTCCACTACATCACAGACAGAATATAATATTTATATTTAAATAAAATACTACTGCACAAGAATTTAAACATTCAAATAGTATTTTATTAAAATATAATATTTTATTTCTACATCTAAATAGTACAAATTTATAACTTCTCTATATTGTACATCTCACTGTAATACAGTACATTCAACTTCAATTTCATTTGTTACATTGCTCCTCACTAAAACACTCAGCCACTCAGTTACATTTCACTCAGTTATACAAATACACCCATATACAGTAACTCACTCTCAGTCACTCATACATTCACTGACACTATCATACTTGTCTTAACTCACTCTCAGTCACTCATACATTCACTGACACTATCACACTTGTCTTTCGTCTGTAGTGCTCACATATATATTTTCTACACGTGCACCATACATGTGTACACGTATATGTGTATGTATATACACATATTTCTATGCAGGGGAAATATGGACAAATCAGAGAATGGGCATGAACCAAGAAATCCCGTACAAATGCATACACATACACATATACACACACACATATCTGTGTGTGTGTATATATAATTGTATATACATAGTAGGAACAATGATTCAGCAAGATCACATGGCTAGACCACACATAGAAATGCAGGTCAGGGCCAAGTCAGAAAGCAACTCGAAGGCCAAGTTATATATGGTGCAACATGGAATGTCTCATGTACATAAAACAAGAATCTCCAATGTTTCAAAGTGGTGACACAAGGACACAAGTGGGCATAAAAAGTGACAAGACACACATACACGAAACACTATGGATGTATGTATACATGAAGACCAAGTACAATGAATGTGGCATATGCAACACGGAGAATCAAAACTCATCAAGTCAGAGTGAAAAAAATTAAACACGACAACAAATCATTCCAGAAATCACAGTTTGGTTTTAAGGTGAGAATTCATTTCTCCATTTCTATATTTTTTCCAGTGAACAATATGGGACAGAATTTGTTGGCAAGTTTATTCCTTCGTTCAATTCATGCAAGAAAGAATTCATGTCCATACTAAATGATGAACACAGTTTTGGCAAGGAAGCCTTTTCTGATTCCAGTAAATTCGAAGAACAACATTGGACAGAAAATTCTTACTGATTTGAATGGCAACAAAATCATTTGATTTCTTTCCAGAATTGCACAAATCACTTTAAGGCTTTGTATTTCATTTGAATGCTTCCAGAAAAAGATCATGGGATTTCCAGAAATATGTCAAGCACTTATTTATAGGTAGAAATTTCTTTCCAGAAATTCAAAAAGAGGCTATAAAATCACAGTTCAATTTTGGGCAATGGTATATTGCAGATCAAATCGCAAATCTAAAAATTATTTCTAGAAATCATCATGCAAATTCACGGCATTCAATCAAGGAAACAAAGGGGACTGAAAGCCTATTCTACCAAATCAAGGCAACAAAAACACACAAAATCATAGCAAACCTATTCAATGAAATCAGAGAATTTAAGGTTTCCATAATCCTATATAAAGCACACAGTTCATCATATGCTAATCATCGAAAATAACCAGACAACAATTCGAGAGGATCAATTTGAAGAAACAAAACACTTACAAGTTTTCAATCACAAGCCTATCCAAATCGATCGACCTAGAAGTATCAAACATCAAAGCCATCAAAGAATCAATTTCATCATTTCTAGGCACCGCGGTTTGATTCACGAGCAAAACCCTAATCTAGGGTCGACCGATATTTTCTGTTGAAGATAAAGAATGTAAGGAAGGGCCGGCTATTTGTATTAATAAGGGAGGATTTTGTTGTTTAATTTTTTCTTGTATTGTTTTTTAAATTGTTTTATAACCGATTCAAACAGTTTTCTAGTTTGTCTGTAAAACTAGGAGTTCACTAGTTTGTTTGTAAAACTAGGGTTTATTAGCTATGGTTTTGTAATTAGGGTTTATGGATTACGGGTTTGTAATTCGGGGAAAATCTAATCTTAGGGATAAAGATCAATCTAGAATTTTGAGCGTAGGATTAGAACAGGAGCAAGGTTTGTGAGTTTACAGGGTCTTGCAAGCGGGATCTGTTTTAATACCTAGTAGAAATCTTAGGAATGCAACAGCAGGCAAGGTTTGCCGAAGTTAGGTAAATCTGTGTTATTTATTTCCTACATTTATTTTCTCTGCTGCATTCTGTGCTGTGATAATTATTAATATCTCCTAAAAATTCAATTAACTCTATTCACACCGTCTAGGGTTAATCTGGATTCAACACTTCGCACGACTCGAAACTTCCGATCAAGGGAGATTCCGAGAGCAAAGTCCGTTCTTACAATCTTCGCACGACTCGGAACTTCCGACCAAGGGAGATTTAGAGAGAGAATTCTATGCTTTTAATCTTCGCACGACTTGGAACTCCTGACCAAGGGAGATTTCGAGAGAAAAGTCCAAGCTTACATTCTTCACACGACTCAGAACCCCTGACCAAGGGAGATTCCAAGAGCGAAGTCCGCTCTTACAATCTTTACATGACTTGGGAAACTCAAGAGCAAAGCCTTGGATAATGTTTGCTCAAGTGTAATGACAAGTATGTTTGTGCAATTACAGAAATGGATAACATAAGCAAACGTTTGACCACTTAACACAAGTTATGATATACGAAAAGTCAACTAACACTTCCATTGATAACCAAAAGCAAACTACATATGTATATCCGTCTTTCTTTCTAATGACATGGTGTACACGAAAACCACACCATTCCCCCAAAAGCGAGGGTTGTACTCGCATATACTGACCAGTCTACATAACCAAAATGTCTAAAATACCTATAGCAATCACTGGGGCAACTCATCCTTTTTCTTCTTATCCTTCTTAATAGACTAAGCTTGGGCGGGTCATCACCAACCTTTGTCCTCTTTCTCCCAGAGCTGCCTCCCCCTTTTCCACCTTTGCCTTCAGCCAGGGAAATGGACCAGTGAGACAAAAAATTGCGCTTTCCATCATCATCCCCTCTGCTTGTGATCTCTACGATTTCCCTAGGTGGGATAATTTGCAGTGATTTAAGGGAGATGTCGGTAGGGGTGAGCGTTTGGTTGGTTTGGTTTATCCAATGATAAATTTGTCAAACCAAACTAAAACAAACAAAAATCAAAACCAAACCAAACCAACCAAATTAAGTTTGGTTGGTTCGGTTGGTTATCCGATTAAACCAAACTAAAAATGTTTTACACTTTGTGTTTGAAATATTCACTATGATTTGAAACAAATTATAAATAAATGATTATGGTATTATTATTATTTTTTTATATCAATTTTGACATACATGTTATGATTAATATATACTTAAATAACTAAACTAACCTAAAATATTTACTATAATAGTGATAATTTTTGAAAATATAGTAAAAATTCGGTTAATTTGGTTAAACCGATAACCGAACTTAATATTTTTTTGGGCCGATTACAAACCGATTTAATTTCAAAACCAAACCAAACCGACCAAAATAAATTG
Organism: Allium sativum; assembly: GCA_030737875.1. Taxonomy (NCBI): domain Eukaryota; kingdom Viridiplantae; phylum Streptophyta; class Magnoliopsida; order Asparagales; family Amaryllidaceae; genus Allium; species Allium sativum. The sequence continues at coordinate 702,911,338 of CM060915.1, forward strand.
GTTTGGTTGGCTTATTTGGTTTAACCAAATAATGCTCACCCCTAGATGTCGGTGGCAAGGGTCAGCACAGCCTCAGTGCCTCCCTAGGCTCTCTTAGCCTCCAAATCCGTCTTCTTCTTGGTATCCCGTGCAGCCTTTCGTTCAGCTTGCTTTCTGCCTTAAGCTTTGCATCCACATCCGCCTTAAGTTTCTTATAGGTCTCCTCGCCCCTTCTCTTGGTTCCTTGTCAGGTTGTTACTTCTTGGCCTCGTCATCGACCCTCTTTTTCTCAGCCTCATCGGCAGCTTTCTTTCTTGCTATCTCAGCATTGGCTTTCTCCTCGACAATCCTACCTAGCCTTCACGCAAGCCTCCTGTACAACCACCTCATCGACCTGCCTTTTTTCTTCCATCTCCTCGGCCTTGGCAACCAGTAGGGCTTTCTGCGATTGCACCAAGTCGTGCATTATCTGCACATTTGCATCCACTGGGTCCGTCACATGAACACTCTGGCCATCTATCATCTCGCTTTCCTCAAGAAGATCCTTATAAACACTAGCATTGAGATCCACATCTAAGAACGTATCCATTGGACCACCTCCCTCTCCAAACTGTATCCCTTGCAATCCCAGTCCAGTCTCTGGCATTTGTGGAAGTATCGGAACAAAGCCCCTTATCATCTACGCTTAGAAGGGGATGCACAACAAATAAGAAGGCTACTTAGTCTCTTTTAACTTAGTTCCTATATCCTTTTTGAGCGTTCGTGATAATGAAACTTTATCTCCAGAAACATGTGGCGCGAGGACAATAGGAAAAGTGCTTGCGGTTGTGGCTAGAGAAGAGCCCTCTGGTCCAAACCCTAGATAATCGGGATTATTCACGGTTGTAGTAACAGTTGTGGCCGTGGGGTTGCTGATAGTGGCGGAGAGCGTGACTTGTGGTTAGTAAGAACTCCCCTCTGCAAACTTGCGAGCGACAATCACACTCTTAGTAGGCATCATCGTGCAATAGCCTCCTCCCATCCGCCAACACCCTACGCTATTCTTATCTAGAAGGGTTTTCATGAGTAGGAATTCATCTACCGTCTTCATCTGTACCCTTCTGGCCTCAAACTGCAACAACCTTTCCCTTGTCCGAGCCATCACCTAGGGGTAGTCCTTGACACACGAGTTTCCACGGAATCTGAATGCCTTAACATACATACCCCAGATGGGCTCCTCCAAAGACACTTCCACCCTGAACTCGGTGTTCTCAATCTCCTCCTTGAGTCTCTTTACCTCTCTCTGATGCTTAGCCCTTAACCCATCTCGTGAGCCTATCATATCCCTATTGCTAGCCTCTACATCCTCTTTGTCCTTCCTAGCCACCTCCAACTGTCTCCACAACGCAGCATTCTCTTCCTACAGCCTTTGGGCCTCCTCATTCTCAGCTTTGAACCTCTGGTTCTCCCTCACCAAGGCCTTATTGTCTATCTGAAGCCGGAACACACTCTCGTTATCCTTAGTGATACATTTATTATCCTTTATCAGCTTGGAGTTCTCCTTCTTAAGGCTTGCATTTTTAGTTAACATCGAGGCCACATTGTCTTTGAAGGTTGAAGCAGCATGCTTTGCCTCCCTTTCCAGCCTCTCATACTTCTCCTTCAGCTCACCTGTTTCGGCAGTAGAGAGTTAGCATATAAACATGTTGCTCGAATACACAGAAATGGGTGCAACTTAAAATATCATCTTACGTAGCGACTCTTCCCTATCCAGGAAAGTCAGCTGCTCATCCTTGACCTCCTGCTTTAGATTGGCGATCTCCACATTCTTGTTATGGATGAGCTCCGAGAGGTGCCCTGAATATTTGTGGAATTCGTTGCATTCGTAGTAAGTAGCGTATACCTTCTGCCATACAGTGTCATTATCCTCTTATGGAATCGGATTGGTGTCTGAAATCCACTTTATTTAATCAAAGTAGTGCTTGGGAAACCGCTCCCTTGGTAGGGCCTTCCTCCGGTCTATAGTAAGCTCTGGAGCTACGGGTACCTCGAACAATTGTCCCTTTTTCTTCGATGCTACCTTATTTTTTTTTGGTAGGCGCCAACTCCTTTCCTTTGGAAGAGTTGACTAGTGCTGAAGGCAGAATATAATGTGGGATCGTCGAAGAGGGTTGTCCAGTGCCCACGGTGACGTATCTTGTGTATGTCCCAAATGACCGAGTGTATGGAGTAGGTGATGCAGAACGTCGAGATTTTTCTCTGTAACGATACTAGCTGCCACAGTCATGAGAGTGCGGGGGATCATCAAACAAACTAGCATCTCTTCTAAAATATCTAAGGAAAGCATTCCTCGATGGTCGATGACTCTCGGACCCTTGGCCTCGGCCTCTGCCTCCTCTAGCCATTTCACCTACAAAAGGAACAGATACAAGATTAGACTCGAACACTCTACGCATACAAATAAATGTTTTGTTATGTAGTGTTTATGGGTTTGTGCCCTAAGTGTACTCTCCACAAACCATATCGAGGCCCTCATGAAGGAGTTATCCCCCAAAAGTTGAAGACAAACTTCCAGAATTCATGCCACTGGGCCATGAAAGGGGAATGTCGAGTGGAGCGTCATCTAACTCCCTGAACTGATCCGCTCTCTCCAACGATGTGGTGGTCTCAGAGGTAGTAACTGGGGAAAATGACTTGTCTGACACTCCCGCCCCCATCTTAGAAGTCACAGATGGAACAGGGGTAGGCGGTAGACCCTCTTCTTCGGTCATTATCTCCTCATCACCAGCGCCGCCCACACTAGCTCCTTCCCGAGTCTTCATGGCCTTACGTTGCTTGGACACGATGGGGGCGCTTTCCCCTTACGGCCCGGAGAATTCTCTTCTCCTTCAGCTTCCGCCTTTCCCTTTCCAGCAGCCGCTAACCAAAATATTGTACATCCAACAAGAAGTAATCCCGTCTGGAAAAGAGCCTCATCATCTAAGATGTTCTTTGCTGAGCGAGCTTCCTTCGGAATAGATCTCAATTGCTCAAGACTCCCCTGTAACACTGCACCCTTCACTGGAGGAGGAGTCCGTGTTACAAGAGTTCAAGATTAAACCAGAGTCTGTGACTTAACTTATTTCAAAGTCGAAGCAGCCAAAGATGCTTACTTCCTTCCAACCAGCACCTCACATATCCCGGTAGACTGTGAACAAAGAACCATTTATGCTTAAACACGTCAAGTCTAGTCTGCGACCCCTCGATGAATCGAGCAGCATGCATTGCTTCCAAATAATATAGGGAAGGCACACAAAAAACCTTCTCTTGATTTGAAACAAAAACAGGATGTCCTCTCCAGTAGGTTCTACATGCAGGTAGTCTCTAAACAAGTGATAGATGCCGAGGAGGAAAGCATCCCCATTTAGATGAAATTGTTTCGGCTCTAGGTGGAAATAATGCAGTATGTACCGGATGAACCCGCAACATGGGGGTATGCACCCGGAAACGCACATATTCCTATTCCAAGTAGTGTACCCTTTCGGAGGAGAATGCACCCTACCTCCCTCCAGAGATGCGAACTTCGGTCCAAGGTATGCTGAACCTTGAGCAAATGCATCGTAACACGCCTTCATCCAAATTCTAAGGCCCTGAATCCGGTGGGTTGTTAACTATGACGACAGCCACCACCATATCCGGAGCCTCGAGGGTGCCACTCTCCTCGACATCTACACTCTCTTCCTTAGGGTTCTCTTCGACTATAGTAGCCCTTCTCGGCGCCGATGGTTCAGTCGGGTGCTCAACCGTCTATTGTGAATCTCTTGGTTGCAAACCATGGTCGGGAGCTTTCGGTGATCCTATATTCTGAGAGGGGTGGACTCTGAAGAAGTCTCAAGCTTGTTTTCCCCTGAACTAATATTTCTAGTAGAGCCGGATTGGGACGACGACTGCTGCCAAGCTTCAGCCTCCAACTTCCGCTATGTTTTGGACCTTGTCTCCATTGCTAACTATACTTTTAATATAGTTGCATTAGACATCGCATTGATCACCTGTACCCCTCTTGTTGGTGTAAACTAACATGTACGTGTAGTGAAGTGCGATGATGATACAATTATAATAAGCAGATTCGGGACACGGCGACGATCACTAGTCTTTAAAAATTGTAACCATCATCGACGTTGACCGATATCGTTAGAGTCGCGTTGAGTCGCACCCATGTCATGATTGAAACAAGGAAACGAATCTAAAAAATTCGATAAGTCAAGTCCTTGTCCATAGTTCGAGTTATATGCTCTAAACCTTATGTGCAAAGCCTAAGTCTCGGTCAATCACAAAACATCGCGAAAACAACATGAGTCCGACGTCTGAAAAGCCCGGATTCAAGCTTCTTTGATGGAAATGGCCGGATGCAACTAAGACTAAAAGGGCTCGAAAAAGAACTCTAAGTCCATAGAATGTGGAAATTGCACCCCGAACCTTGAGTTTGACGCATCCCACTCTAGAGTTAGAAGCTCGCATCCCAGTGTTCCATGAAGATCTCGCATCTCATCCCTCAATGTGCAACGTATCCCTCAAATGGTAAAAAATCACATCCAATAGTGGTGAGAAAAGCGCATCCAATCGGTGTGATATTTCGCATCCTCTTGATGCGAGAAAATCGCATCCACCAGATGCGAGAAAATCGCATCCACCGGATCCGAGAAAATCACATCCATTGGATGCAATATCTCGCGTCTACCAGATGCGATATCTCGCATCCACTGGAGGCAATGCCTCACATCATTATAGTGCTAGGAAAATCACATCTGACCAATGCGCAGACCATATCGGTGGGAGGAAATCCGCCCCTCTTCTTATCCCTCTCCCTCTTCACTACTCCAACTTCTCCTTCTGCACCGCCATTAATATAAGACCGAGCTCCAATCGAGTCCCAGTTCTCAAGCTCAGAAACTCGAACCGACGCCTTCGAACGTGGACTCAATTTTGAACTTGGCTCCCACAACCAAATCGTCATCCCAAGGATCAAACGTCCACCTTTTAGTTCGACTTCAAATTCGATTCTCATAGGTAAAAACGCGGTCGCCTTGGATGCAAGAATAGGAGGTAGAAAAAGTGTAAGAAGGAAGGGGGACTCCGGTTTTTATACATGAGTGGAATGGGCCTCGGGCCAATCGAGCAACGCATCCATTCATGGATACGATACTTCGCATCCCAGTGGGACGCTAAATTTTGCATCCACCACCAAGATGCGAGGCTCGCCCTAATATATATATATATATATATATATATATATGGAATATATGCATATGTGTGTGTATGTATACATGTGTATTTCGTGCATACGCTTACATGTATATATTGCTACACATGTTTTCCATGAACTTGAACGTCCATATATGCAAATCGACACCAAAATACGTACATGTTCATGAAAACAATGGATAAACAAGAACACAATTCCCGAACTTGAAGGAATTCTCGATTTGCGACTCCAGCTACAACCATGCACATGAGTTTTTGATGTCATGACAATCAATGCCGATTCGATTCACCAACCAACCGTACATTCACAAGCTTGAACGATTTGAAGACGTATGACGTACAATCGAATCTACGACTCGATATCGTTTCTCGAAATCCCACTTGCATTGTCGTAAGCCCGCAACAAGTTTGCTACTCGTATTTTATCTTCAAACTCTGATTGCATCGTGCGAAACAGCGTGGAAACGCATGAGCATACATGCGACTCTTTATCGACAAGGACTCGTTTTTGGTGAAACATAGAAAGGAGTCGACGACTAACGTTTAATTTCATAAGTGAACCAGAATTAGATGTTTCAAAGAGCTACCAATGAATCATAATTCCCGACACGCTCAACAGAACGACCACATCCCAATATTCGACAAACTGGAAGTTTCCCATCCTTCCAGGAACGACCATTTAAACTCAAAGCACATCATATGAAGATAAGACGTACTCTTCGGGGCAAATGTTAACGGGATTTTCCCTAGAAGTACAACAGGCCACTCGGGTCAACCATCGCGTGGCAGCAAAGTTCGAAGAGTCGCCAAAACTACGAGGATTCAAGCTTGGAATAAGTTGAGCTAACCACGGCCTCGCAACACCTCAACATACCACATTGCATCACTTCGTGTGAACTTACCTCGCTCATCATCACACCATCGGATCCCCATGCTTACCTCGCATCGCATCAGGTTCACATCCAAAAAAGCGTGTCATGCCATAATTGCTCCTCCATTGCATCGCATCCCCTAGTATGCTATGTCGCATCCAACAAATGTGGTACATTCACATCCATCGGATGTGAAGTACTCGCATCCACCAGATGTGATGTACTCACATCCATCAGATGCGAGATGTTCACATCCAACTGATGCGCGACATCCGCCTCCTCTCCACATGAGCAAGAAGCAACGCATACCCCCGGGATGCGAATTCTCTCATCCCTCAAGATACAAAAATTCATATCCCATTAAGGGGATGCGTTTATTCACCAACAAATCAGGCTGGATGCGATTTTTTGGAGTGCGTATTCCTAGGATGCGATTTTCTACTGTGTGGTCCTCAAATCCTACCACTCTCACCTAACCCTTCAACTATAAATACCCCTATGCTCATTCTTCACTCGGGTTGGATTTTTGCTGATTTGAAACCTCTCCAAGCTCCTAGAACTCATTAATGGCAACCTAATGCTTGAGGAAGAAGAAGCATAAAAAACACTCTTTTTCCAAGACTTGGCATATGACAACTATAACTTAAAAAGTACATGGAAACACTTGTACATGAGTGCAATGATGAAGTTAAATGCTTATAACTCATTATTGTGAATAAAATATCAACAAACTCCTTTAAAGTGGAGTAGGCCCCTCATGGACCGAACAACTATAAATATGTATGTCATTTATTGCTTTTTGCACTTAATTTTCCTATGCGATGCGATATTATTAAGTAATTAAGAATCCTTGGGTGTTACGACATTTTTTGCTATCAACATTTGTTACTTTTGATTTCGGTGTTGTAACAATCAATATGAATAACTATAAACACTTAATCATTTTTAGATAAATGTATAATGCATGACTTATGTGGATCTTGTTAAAAACTTGGTTTGAATGACTCATGATGTATTCCCAATTCTATAGGAATATTGCATAATTCATGTCAATGAGTTTTCATGATAATCTTAAACTTGTAAACAGATCATGTTTGCTTATATTAAATTATTGTGCTAATGCGCTTTTATGGAATAATATCACCTGATAGCATTATGTCTGAGAAGCAAAGTGTTGATAAATGAAAGCTAGGTAGTTATGCTACACCACGGCTGAAGAAAGCAGCAGTTCCATCACGTTCTTTTACCAATACTAAAGACGACGTGGATGTTATTTATCAAGAGCTTCGATATGACTGAGGTTGGAGCCATTTTTGTCTCTGATTAAGATACTATTTAGAGCCCACTGAAGGGGTTCTTCACATACATAGTTATTCATATCTGGCACAGAGGTTTCTTTCCCTTCTCGGAATTTGAATCTACACTTTTGTGTCACTTGGGAATTGCTCCTATTCAGCTTTATCCAAACACGTACACTCTTCTTCTATGCCTTGAGATTTAAGCGCTTGAGTCGGGTCAACCTTCCCTTAGTGCTAAACTTCTTCATCATTTTCTTTGTCTATCTAAAGGAGTGGATTCGTTTATTCTTCGTGCGAATCCTACAAGGAAGTTAATTGGTGATAGCATTAATAAGTCTAAAGACTTGGAAAATTAGTTTTTCAACATCAGGTGTCCTCCTGATATTTTAGGCACTTTTTCCAGTCCTGGTAAGCTTTCTATCTTTTTAGAATTACTATGTCATTTCCATGCTCTGCCTGACTTTACTTCTTTTCATCTCCTACTCCTAAGAAAAAAGTTTAAGGAAAGAGGAAGCTAGTGTTATTGATGTCCTTTACAAGGAATCCGAGGAGCTGGGGTAATGATCTCTTTTGTGGACCTTGGACAATCTCCGCAAGCATGCCTTCTTACTTTTATGCAAAGGATTATGGAGGCAACCACCTCTCCATTTTCTTGGTGCTAAATACTTATCTTTAAGTTCTGACTCGTTTACTCCTCGAGTCACATATTTCTAAGTACTTTGAGTAAGATTGTTTTGATAGAGTGATTTCAAATTCTTTATTCATGTTATAGCTTTCTTAGCTTTGTTTTCTTGTTATAATTGCTTTGATCAGCTACTCAAGCCATCAAAGAGACATCTACCATAGCCTCCTTGGCCAAGTCCATAGATGCAGCTAAAAAGAGGCTTGCTTCCACTTCAAATGATCTAGCTCCTAGAGGAATAAGGGTGACAATTCCACCACTGCTTCTCTTGGTAAAATAGCGACTATTGTGACTGATGTACAACCAACTCCTGACCCTCTAGCTCTTTCTGCTGACACTACCCCTAATGTTGGTTCTTTTCAAACAAAGACCACAAAAAGTGATTTTGTTGCTGGTCCTTTGACATTGGGCCCTTTGGGAGCTTCTGATTCGAGGGAACATGAGTTAACCTCACTCCCATCTCCTTAACATGATAATCCCTCGAGATCTCCTTTGCTGACCTCAGATTTTGATGAAATTGTAAGGCTTTCTCTCGCTTTCGGTGATATTTCTAGTATTTCTCTCCATTCCACACCTTTGGATATGGCGAATTTCCGACAATATCTTGTCAAGCAACAACTTTTGGTGTAGTTCTGTTCCTCCCAGTTTCCTTTGTTTTTGTTCTTATGCAAATACTAATTTAGTTTTTCTTATTTTTAGGTAACCAATGGCTGGTTCTCACTCTAGGAGATGACTTCTCCATTCTCTTTCGAGACTGTTAAACTTAAAGAAGAGAAAGTTGCTTTGGAATCCAAAGTTAACGCCCTGACTAAGGCGAAAGAAGAAAGTGAACAAGAATGGGCAAGGTTGAACGCTTCTCTTAAAAGAGCATAGTGGGAGATTGAAAAGGAGAGGAAGGCAAAGTATTCTCTGCTTGACAAGGTTTCATCTTTGGAGTTGTGGAAACAAGAGCTCAAAAATGATTGAGAGAGAATGGTAGTTGATCACTACGATGGGGTGAAAAAAAAAGATGCTATGCTCTTCAACCTAAAATAGATAATCGATTAAGCCAAAAATAGTATCTCTTTATTTTTGAAAACCCATTTTCCAAAAGCAGTATTGGAATATTATGAATATGCTCTCTATCTAGCATATTTTGATAATTTTCGTAAGTTTCCTGAGATTGAATTTCCTTCTATTGACCTTTCTATTGCAAGTAAGGTCATGAAAAGGATCGAGCTGACCAAGAAGGGAGTTGAAGTCTCTAAGAAAGACAAGATGAAGCTCGAAGACCTTTTGCATATTGAATATTTGTCTGATGGCTCTAGTATTTATGATGGGGAAGAGGAAGACATTGTTGTTTCCAACGATGATGAAGGTGATGATGACGATGGTAATAACTTTGGTCCTGGAGGCGATGGTCACCGGGATGACTTTTATACATGAGGTGGCAACCCTCCTACTACTGCTGATGAGACACGAGGTCCCAGGGAAACAAACTCCGACCTTTCGGGTGCCTCCATTACCCAAGATTCAGTGGATGCTTCTACCAAGGATATTGATCTCCCTAAGAAAAAAGAAAAGGAACAACCCTTTCAATTTGAGATTCTTACTTCCCAGATAAGGATTTCACTCTTAAAGTGTTTGTTTCCTCCTTGAATTCATGGTAATTAGTTTCCTATAATATCATATAGACAAAGAAAAATATTGCCTCACATTATAAGGCGGAGTTAAATAAGAAACAAAAGGAAATCATTCGGTCACATTTAGAGCATGTGAAGTTTTTGAAATATTATAATGCCTTGTCTCAAAAACTTCATGATCTTGATAAAAGTGCTTTGAAACTTATGTCTTATAAAGAACGCGAAGCTGCGCGAAGGTTAAGAGCAACTTGAATATGAAAAGAGATAATTCTTGAGGAGAATATAGAGCTGATTACTTTATTTTGGATGCTAATAGAGGATAGGGATATTTTTATTGACTCCTTGTATAAAGTTTATAGTGGATTTGGAACAGAGAATTTCTCCTTCTTAGGGGAGTTTAGTGGTGTTTTACTTCGACGTCTACACAGATGGTGTTTGGATGATTGTGGGACTAACCTCCATTCTGGGGCTTGTTTGAACCTACCAAGGGTTTTTTCAATTCCTTGGGACTTACCCTAAAAGAAGCTTAAGTATAACAAAAACAGATTTATCACCGAGTTTTTCAAAAGGTCGATATTGTTTGAATAATAAGAGTACTTGTAAAACTATATGCATGTGAATGTATGCTTGTGACAATGCCCTCTTATATTTACGTTTTTATTTCATGTTATGACAGAATATTATTTTCCACGAAGATGTTATACCAAAGACGCCTTACATTTATTCTCTAAATTAAGGAGGGAATTTCAACGAAATCATCAGATCCATCTGGAAGGGATCACCTTCTGGGAGACCTCAAGCATATTTACATGAAATACCCTGAGCTTTCCATTCACTTTCAAGGTGATGATCGAGAAACAATTTTAAAGTGACTTGGAACTTGACATGCAGAATTGATATGTAATATAAACAATAGGTGTTCTGTCAAATAGAACCAAAGTATGTAAATTTCAGTGTGTGTTACCAAAACAGTTTAAAGCTTGATTGGATAAGTTTAAGTATTTATGTAATAGACTTTTTTAGATGGTGAAAAATATAGTTTATCAGTATTACTTTTTGAAGAGAGAACCTATAAATAATGGTATATTTTATTTGCAAAATAGGGGACCAATTCAAAGTCTCATCCTCTCAAGCTAAGGAGGAATCACTATGGGTTGCGGAACAGAGGGTTGCTCCAAAAGATGATCCCGCTAATGCTCGACAAAGGACAGTTTTATTTCGAAAATTAGCTCTGAAGCACTTGAATGAACAAATAACTATTCTAGAAGGTCAATTGAAAGATAAGGATAAAACTATCTTTGAGTTAAAGAGAGAGAAAAGCCAATTTCTTTATTGATTTCGATGAGGTGATAGTTAGATTGCAACAGTAGATTGCTGACTTAGAAATTGAGCGAAACAATGGTCAAGCAAGCTGTAAAACTTGGGAACTTACTTTTGGATATACCACTAACATATCTATGTCTAAGCATTCCAAAGCTACGTCTAAGCCTGAGGCTTCAATATCTGGAAAATATTCTCACTTAAGAAATCCCCCTTCTGGGTTAGATGAGTTAGCTATCATTAGGTGGTGTAGAAAGGTCAAAGCCAAAATTAAGGATTTTTATGACAAAGAACATAATGAGGACACGCTTTGACGTATCAACTAATATGTCTCCAATGTTAAGCAACTAAAGAAGGAGAGACATGATTTGCGAAAAAGTTTCTTTGATTTAGAGAAAAAGCAAGACTTTAAGAGCCACGAGTAAAGCTTTCAATAGGGCTCTAAAGTTTCAAGTTTAGCCCCTAGACTTCCCTGATGAAATTGGGAAAAGGAGCAAAAGATCAAAGAGCTTTAATGTGTTGCAATCCATCATGCCGTTAACCCTCCTTTAACTGATGATGATATGAGTGGAGAGGCGAAAGGCATTTGATGTATTTGGAATACTAGTGTCTAACTTTCGCATTCTGATAATCAATGAAACGACTTTTAAATAAATTCGTAAACTATGTAGATATCACTTGATGTATATCTTTGATGTGTTTTGAACACCCTCCTTTGGGATTCTTTCTGTGTTATTCTGCATAAGGCCTTCTACATAACCTTTTCGTTAGCCATTTGTTGATAATAGAATGCATGTGCTAATTTACTTGACTTATGTAAGACATGTTTGGGTCATAACTAAGTAATTGGAAAATTATGATGATATGTTAATATGACCTTTCACTTTTCATTTTTTTTAAATAATGAATAGTAGTTTTTGCATAATAAGGGCTTAGAGAATCTCCCTACGTGAAATATGAAAAACCTTGACCTTCCATTTGAATGTTATAGTGTAGAAGACCCAATATACCCTCTCGAGCATCGTCTTTGCAAATCCTTCTTCAAAAAAGAAAATTATTGCCTTGGGACCCAGATTAGGGTTTTAAAGCAGTATTCCATAATTCCTTATCTGAAAGTATAAGTAGACTCTTTGAAACCCATATTCAGGCATTTAATAATAGAAAACCAAAAGTTCATGTCTAGCATTAACAGAAATCTCGGACCAAAACCCATATTCTGGTACTTGATAATAAAAGACCGGAAATCCACTTCTGGAAATAATTGATGTCCTGAACCAAACCCAAATTCATGTGTTTAATGGAAATCCCAAACTAGCCCCAGATTCTAATATTTGATAGAAGACCAGATATCCATATCTGGTAATTAATAGAATTCCTGGACCAAACCCAGATTAGGGTATTTAACAAAAGATCAGAAATCCACTTCTGGTAATTTATAGGAGTCCCGTGCCAAACCCAGATTCAGGTGTTTAACAGAAGCCCAGAAATCCACTTCTGGTAATTAATAGAAGTCTTGAACCAAACACAGACTCGGGTATTTAATAGAAGCCCAGAAGTTCAGTTTTGGTATTTAACAGAAGTCCCAAACCATAACCCAAATTCAGGTAGTTGTTTGTGCCAATTCCAGGCTTATTATTTAAAATAGAGGTTGTACGTGCTTTAAGTGCTCTTCTTTCGAGCTTTTGTTCCCTTTCCACGGGATATTTATGTAAGAAGAGGAGACTACATGCTTAGAGTGCTCCTCTGGAGCCTTGTTCCTTTTTGCGGGATTAGATGTAAGCATAGGATGTATGTGCTTACAGAGCCACTCTCTGGGCTTTTGGTTGTCAAAGCAGAGGGTGTTCGTTCTTTGCTAGCCACTCTCTAGGCTTGTGTGTCTGGTGCGCTTGGCTAGCTTATTCTTAAGCAGAGCCCAAGGACTTACCGAACATCCCTCTTGGAGCCGCCTTAGCCTGGCCATCATAGGCGGTGATAAGGGCTTAGATGCTTTAACCTAGCCATCGTAGGCACGTATAAAGGCTTCCACTTTTGATGCTCTACCCTAGCCATCCTAGGTGGTGATAAAGGCTTACACGTCGCCCCTTTCAAGGGGTGCCATAATCTGGCCATCGTAGGCGTAGATAAGGATTTTCGATGCTTTACCCTAGCCATGTCTGATTTGGACGTGGATAAAGGCTTACACTCACCCCCACCAAGAGGTGCCTTACCTAGGCCATCGTAGGCAGGAGTAAGGGTTTTAGTTTCTCCACCCAGGGATAGAGGCTTACACTTTTGATACTTTAACCTGCCCTTTCTCAACTGGATGCAGCACACCACCCTCCCACAGAGGGGTGCCTTCCCCTGGCCATCTTGGCAGTGCCAAGGGTTTTCTACCATCACAGATAGCTTCACCGATTTCTGCTGGTGCCAAGTGTAACAACCCGAATTCCGACAAATAAATTTCTTTTTCTTTAGAAAATTCTTATATACCGAAGTTCAAGTAGGCTTGTCTGGTATCTTACAGAAAAAACAGAGATATAAAATATATCAGAGCTCAGAAAACATCTCAAGCGGAATGGATAAAATATAATATAACCAAGTATAGCCTTACCATAGTAAGAATATTGCATAATTGGTATCCAAAGCTATCAAATCTCTACCATAAACCTAACCTGCAAGTGTGTTACGAGGAGGGAGTCAGAATACAAGTTTTGGTGATTGAACTAAATAACACAGTCTGAAATAACCCTATATATATCGTTCAGTTATGTTACTTATTTACTGGGTTGTTTGGGTTAATAGCACTCAAGGATTTACACTCACATCATACACATCTACCTCCGAGTAGATTAACCTAATATAACATATATGTAGCTACCCCCAATATCAAGGTACCTCCCATGGTACTCTTCTCGCATGGTCTACGCCGTCATAGCATGGAAGCATAAGCAACTCTCATCTTACGCCAGAGCGACGTACAGATCTCCATAAAACTATGCTACGTATGCAACTCTTATCCTATACCAAAGCGACGTACGGTTCTCCATATCCAAACTTCTCGGCCCAGCTTGGTCTTAACACGAAGTAATGCCCTATCGTCTAAGATACACCACCCGGAGCAGTCATGCATGTATCTAGACTCTCATACGTACATACCGTCTGCCATATTTGATGCCCTAACGTCTAGGATACACCACCCGAAGCAGTCATGCATGTATCTTGACCATCACACGTACGTATTGTATCCCTAGTCTCGTAATAGAGTTGCATCCAATGCATGGAACTTAGTCGGAAGCCTTTTTCCATGTCTATATAGGTTGTTAAAGAGGCCTAAAGTACATATATCTGGGCTATGGTCTGCATTTCACGGTGGTTATGGTCCCACCTCGACCCCTCCCTCAACTAGTGAAAGACTACATCAAAAGCTAAGCGACGAGCCCCTAACAACCAACCTAGCATCCAATTTTGCGTGTCCCTCAACCATGCCCCGATAGTGAAAGGACAAATGTATCTTGGTTTAGCGCTAGTATTTCTGCATCCCACTAACTGCTGATGACAGGTACCCAACGATTACTATCTTAATTTGGTCCTGACCAGCCTATATGTAGGCAAATCACCAAATCACCCCAATGTTTTACTGCCACAGCCTTTTGAATGTCAGACTACTGTTGCAGTCAAGGTACACTCATCAGGTGGTAACGCGCAAACCCAGCTGTTGGAGAATGGAGTTTTGATGACAAAAACCTTATTTCAGTAATCATTGATTATAAAATAAATACTAAGATTTCTGTGTAGAATATATATACATATGTATGCAGGATTTGTAAGCAGGAATTAATACTGAAGACTGTACAATTTTAAAGATTCAAGAGATCCAGAATTCAGAGGAGATTCAAGACTCATGAGTAATCAAGTTATCAAGAGTTTAAGACAAATATAGTAATAGAGTCTAGTTTATATGTAAGACTCTGAATTGCACTCCAAGTTCAAATTCAAATTCTGTTTTTTAAATTTTGATTTTCAAATTTCATATTTTGATTTTCAAAATTCTAATTCTAATTCTAATTTCAAATTGTTTTTCTATCTTACTTATGATTTCAAATATAAGTTTTTAGTTTAATATATAAGTTTATATAGTTTTATAGCTTTATAATTTTATAGTTATATAGCTTTAAGCCTTATAATTTTATAAATATGTTTATTTAATATATATATTTATGTTTTCATATGATTTGATACTTTAGAATACTCATTTATGTCACTAAGCATTAATTCAAGAATTTCCAGAATAATATATACAATTAAATACTTGAAAAATAGTTTTAAAAATATTTTGTACATGCTTATGTCGACATACAAATATGTCTATGTCGACATACAACTGTCATTTTTTTTCAATTTTCAAAGGAAGTGTCTTTTCACTACTTGTAACGTTCCAAAAGCGTTGGAACATTTCAAATCTTATAAATAGGGGTTGATTTCGAATTTTTGGATCATTCTTCTTCTCCGTCTTCACCTCTCTTCATCCCACCATTAATATTTCATATTTTGCTGATTTCGACACTTCTACTTTGCCGATTTATATTCTAATTACATAAAACTTCTTCTTTCCTCACTCTTTACTCATTACTCTATGAATTGAAGTGTTATTGAAGAGTTATAGGGCTGTTGTAATCATTTTGGAAGTGTTTAGGAAAAGGTGTGTTCCTTGTAGCCTTGAAATCAAGGAAAGGGAGCGGTGGTAATCTTGTAGCCGTGAAATAAAGAGTGGTTGGAGTGGTGTTAACCTTGTAGCCGTGAAATTAAGGGGATTGTACTTGGATAGTGATATTAATAAAACTCTATGCAATACAGCGTTGCGTGGGACTGGACGTAGAAGTGATCTGAACCAGTACAAAATCTGGTGTGTTCTTTCCTTTTCTGCATTTTATATTTATCTATTTCTGTGTTTGTCTTTAATTATGTGTCTATGATCATCTCTATTGTGTGTGATTCATATAGTAGATCGTTTAAGTTTAAGATTTTTGTAAATTCCTTAAAAACACTATTCACCCCTCCTCTAGTGCTAGTCTTTCCTTTAGATCCGAATTCCGCATTCCCTAACAATTGGTATCAGAGCATATATTTTCAAAAAGTTCATAATCCGATTTTTGAAAATATTAAATGGCAACCAACACTGTTAATAATAGTTCTTTTGTGGAAGGTCAGTCCACTATTAGACCACTACTATTTAATGGCATTAAATAATTATATTGGGCATGTAGAATGAAAATATTTTTACAATCAGTAGAATTAGACATATGGAATATTACACAAACTGAGCAGGCTGAACCCATAACTAATTTTGCACAATGGACTAATGATCAAAAGGCTGTTGCACAAAGCAATTCTAAAGCCATGAATATGTTACTCTATTCACTAGATAGAAATGAATTCAATAGAGTGTCATTTTGTAAATCTACTTATGAAATATGAAGGACTTTACAAGTTACTCTTAAACGAATCAATAAAGTTAAACAGACAAAGATATCGATGCTAATTATCAGTTTGAGTTATTCAAAATGAATGAGAATGAATCTATCTCCGATATGTATTGCTGATTCCAAAAGATAGTGCATTCATTAATAGCACTGGGAAAAACATATTCACAAGAAGAGCAAGTTAGAAAAGTATTAAGTTCATTGACTTCGGAATGGGATCAGAAAACATTGGCGATTGAGGAATCCCATAATGTCAGTGAAATGAGGATTGAGAAGTTAATTGGGAATTTGATGTCTTATGAAGTCCAATTACAGAAAAGAAAGGAAAACAAGCCAACTAAAAAGAAATCCATAGCATTTAAAGCAACAACAAATGGTTTTAATTTAAGCAGCGAAGATGATGAAGAAACATCCATAATGACAAGAAATTTTAGAAAATTTCTGAGGCACAGAAGGAGACATAACTTTCAAAGAAATAATCAAGGGAGTTCAAAAAGGAATGACGATCGATATTATAACTGCAATAAACCAGGCTATATAAAGAGAATGTGTCTATATCTAGATAAATCAATTCAACCGACGGACAATACTAATTCATTAAAGAAAATATTGAAGAAATGGATCTATAAACCGAAAACCGGATACACCTTAATTATTTTTAAATTTTTTGGGTTGAATGGATATTTTGTTTGCTTTGTTTGTTTGCTTTGTTTTGTATTTGAAGTTTAAACTTTAAAATTCAAACATGAAAATTAAAATTCAAAATAATAATAAAATAATAATTGGTAAAATAATAAAATAAATTTTGGATGTTTGTTAGGATTAATATTAATTCAGGAAATAATAAAACCTGATATTTAAATCATAAATATAATAAAACCAAAAGTCAAAACAACATGTCTTTTGAATTTCTGCATGTATGTCGACATACATAGAAGGGCATGTCGGTTGAAAGATCAGAAAATGAAATTCAAAATTTGGATTTCAAAAGTTTAAACTTTCAAACTTCCCTCCAAATTTTCACCAACTCCCAAGGTCTGAAAAGGTATCATTGATTTTAGGAAAGTTGTTCCTATTCAATCTCTATTTGTATATCTATTCAATTTTATTCTCTCTACCTCTCATCCAAAATTCAACCTACTCTCTTCAATCTATACTCTTCAAAAATCTCTAATGGCTTCCTCTAGCACTCCTCAAACAATGAGATTATCCAAAACCATCAAAGGATATCTCAATAATGATAGAGGAGCAATCAACATCTATGTTGACTATATAGCAAATGCAAAAGTCAATACGAGAGCTTTCACCATCTTTGAAGACTTTCCATCTTATGATCTCCCTTCTCTTTCCAATCATAATGAAATATTGAGATTGATTGAAAGTATGTTACCCAAAACTCATCAAAATTTCTATGCAAATCTTAATCGTGGCTTTTACAAAGGAGATGAAAATAAAATTTGGAGTAGCATAAACGGCACACAAATCGTTCTAGATTGTGAAATTTTGGGCAATATCTTGAATTGTAAAAGTAAGGGCTCAGATTTTTCGGAATTCAAAATCGAAGAAACGTATTGGAAACTTATCGTCACACATTTGAAAGCGATGCTCACATGGAACTCAAAAATCGCTTTTTCCGCCCAAAAACAAGAATCGTTAACCTCCTCCTTCAACATACCATCACTCCTGGTTTCGGAAACTTCAACAACCCAACTCTCAAAGTCCAAAAAGCATTGTTTGGTATTATTGGTAGCCATGCCATCAATTGGGCCGATATGATGTTAAAAGAACTTAAGCCCAAAGATATGTCAACTATAGAAAACACTCTTTATTATGTATTTACCTTACTCAAATTTTCAAATATTTTGAAAATTGATCTCAAAGGAGAAGAGTTTGTACCAAGAAAGGTGTTTGACTTTACAAATATACACCATATGCAAATTCCACTCACTTTCAAGCCTTATGAGACATTCGAGGACAAACAAACTCAAATGCAACAAGAACAAGAGCCTATGGATATCGAAGAAGAAGAAACTTCTTTAGAAAGTGTAGAATGTCCACTCAACACTAGAACCATTTCCAAAGAGACAATTGTTCAAAATCAAGTAAAAATTGTCAGTAACCAAAAGAAGCTCAAAAATACACTTATCATATGTCTAGGTTCACTGGCAAAAACTTCGAATTTTATCTTCCTCCTCATCATCCGCTGAAATCTAAGCCTATCTAGTTTAAGCTATCTTTAGTATTTTATTGTATTTGCTTTCAAATCTCGTATTTAATGTCTCGTAATTAGTTCGATGTTTTGCTTTCAAGTTGAAATGAATGATGTTTTATTTATGTCAAAATTATCTTTAAGTTACTGGAAAAACATTAGAATTAAATAAATTAACAATTAACTAAAAATTAAAAAAATTCAAATATTTTATAGTTTATGTCGACATACATATGTCACTATGACAATGTGACGACATGGAATTTCGCTCGATCCGAATCAGTCGTTAAACCGATCTAGACCGTTCGAAACCCCTGATCGTTTGAGAACAGGACAAAACAGAACGCAGACGGAAGAACATTTCATTGCTATTACAACAATTCCATCATATACAAGAATATACAGAGTGTAGAAGAATAAATTACATTCGATAAATATCAGAGATTACAATAAATTACATAGCAGCGGAAAAATAATACAAAGCACAACTGAAGGTGATATACGGATATAGAGCTTTCCGGATATCATTACAGCTGTAAACCAGGATCCTGTGCATATAAATCTGCAAAACCAAAACTACTAGCTGCCCGTGCGGAGAATAGGGGCACCCAGAGTTGAGGTTAAAACAATAAACTCCAGGTCAGTCATGTGACTGGTGTGAGAACTAAAACAGTTATTTAAAACTTTACTTTAAAAGAGAGTAATTCAAGGGACCACGCCGTATAACACGGAACGGGTTTCCTCCCAAGAATACCAGTGCATAGAATAAACAACGCAATGCGTTTTCGAAAAATGAAGCTATTATAAGACCCAGGTCCCATCACACAATGCAACGCAAGCCGGAGGATAGGGTTTTACCTTATAACAGCCAAACATGCTTGGTACGTTTAAAACAAATCATTTGATACTATAATAAGTGTATAGTGTCAAAACAGTTTCAATCATAAATATAAATCATAGACGGCATAAGTGCCCCATCCCACTATGTCGCCATACTAGGCACTACAAATAAAGCCGAAATACACGTATTGGAAATTGGATTTCCGTCATGAGTCGAGGCAAGGGGCAAGCTCCTCTCTGCTCCGAGACACTCTAGCAAATGCCTCAGGACTACACACTCTGGGCAACCCTGGGATCCTCCAAGACCGGTCCTCACTTACGTTAGAGGATTAGTTATTCCTGAACACACGTTTCCCGGCCCTAAAGGACCTATAATCGAGGCGCCTCATCCAACGACCACATAGGTGAAAAGTATATAAATGTCAGGGCTGGTAAGTCACTGACACCACCCATAGCTAGAAAGAAACGTCGTGCACTCCTTGGGTCCTCATCCCGTTTTTAACTCATACCGAGGTGTGAGGCTCGCGAATTCACGTTATACACAAAGCTACGCCACAGAGGTCGTGCTTTGATCATCAACCACAAGACTTTGCTTTTCAACAGAAGCCTTGATCCATGCAACTCAGTATGCCACACAGGCAATTCATGCCATGCGATTGATATCTATCGATATATAACCTCTAAGCTCGTATGTCTCAGAGAAGGGCGTTAAGCAAAAGAATAAATTCTCTGCCGCCAAACAGATGTATATTTAATAGAAATCAATCAACACAGAATAAAATCCAATGTCAGACACACAATCCATTTTCAAGTCCGTTCTAGGTCTGAACGAAACCGGAGGCACTTTCCTCGCATATCCATCGATCTCCAAGTACGTCTGGACGACCACCAACTATTTCCATCCTCTTGAGGGTACAGCCCAATCAGGATCGTCAGTAATTATCCAAACGATGTGAAAACTTCCGGTCTTCGACCACCGTCTTCATCTTCGACATATCGTTGAATCGGTTATTCAGAATGGGTATAAACCCGGATTTTCCGAACAACCCGCGTATATTAAAAACAAATGTTACACAAACTCAACATACGCCTCATTCCAATTCAGAATATTCTTTTATTCACCAAATCACATTCTTAGGGAAAGGTTCCCATTAATTTTATCCAAGATAAATTCTTTAAAATTTATCCTTTAATCTTCTTTTGGATGTCAATTCAAACCAAATTATGGTTTTCCAAACTAGTTGAGATTAGCGAACCATACCAAAGTAATTATTTATTTTATTTCCCAATCCCAACCTATTCATCCCATGAAGCAAAACTGGAAATACTCCATATCTAACACCGCAGTGTTATCGGTAAAATTAATTACCATTTCACGTTCAAATCTAATTAAAGATTTAACTATCGCTTTGGAGAAAAACTGGTGATACTCCATTCTCGCTCATTTGCCAAATTTGATAATTTAAATTATCAATTCACATTTCAATTTAATTGCAGATACATTAAAACTCCTTTTACTGGGTTAAAGAACTAGGTGTTATTTAAAACACAGTTCACGACAAACCCAAATCACATTCTATTTATTATCGGGTTAAAGAACTAGTGTTATTTAAAACACAGTTCACGATAAACCCATTTCAAATCCAATCAAATATATTAGAAATTCCGATTATTTAAAACCCCTTTTTAAATCTAATTTATTTATTTAAAAATATTTGGGTTTTAAATTTAGTTCAAAACTAGTTCATTTCGATAAAAATCTATTTTTATCTTTTCAAATATGGAGTTTTTCACCCCAATTTTTCCCAAATCATTTCTTATGATTTTACATAAATTATTACTATTTTTAATAATTTTATCAAGGCCCGTACAGTTGATTTCCATCAACGGCCATCGAACTGCACTTACAGCGACCTTTTTCAAATTTGATTTGGACGTATCTCCAAATCCAACCGTTAGATTTTGAATTTCTAATATTCGTTAGAAATCTCTTTTAGATACGAACCCGACGGTTCCGGTTTTAGGAGAATCCGACGGTCAGATCTCCCGTAATGTCTGTTTGAAATAAATGGTCGAAATTCAAGAACTGCCGCGGCGCGGCGCGTTCTATTCAGGCCATTATATTATATATATATAATATATAATATATATTTCATCGGTTTCTATTCAAAATGAATTATATAAATAGTTTTAAATTCGTTTCAAAAACAATTTCAACTTCTATTTCAATCCAAAGCAAAATTGAATTCTTCTTTATAAATTCGTTTTAAAATTCATTTCTATTCAATTCAAATTTCAATTCAATTTGAATTCATTTTGTTTTCTATTCAATTTAATTCGAAATCGTTTTATATTCAATTCATTTCGAAATCGTTTTCAATTCAATTCATTTAGAAATCGTTTTCAATTCAATTCATTTCGAAATCGTTTTCAATTCAATTCATTTCGAAATCGTTTTCAATTCAATTCATTTCGAAATCGTTTTCAATTCAATTCATTTCGAAATCGTTTTCAATTCAATTCATTTCGAAATCATTTTCAACTCAATTCATTTTGAAATCATTTTCAATTCAATTCATTTCGAAATCGTTTTATATTCAATTCATTTCGAAATCGTTTTCAATTCATTTCGAAATCGTTTTCAATTCATTTCATTTCGAAATCGTTTTATATTCAATTCATTTCGAAATCGTTTTCAATTCATTTCGAAATCGTTTTTAGTTCATTTCATTTCGTTTTCTATTTGAATCAAATTCTTTTCAAAATGAGTAAAATCGATATAAATATCGTTCACGTCAAAATGGCGTCAATCTAATCAACACGGCTTCATATATTTCTATTTTCAAATATTCTATTTCAAATATTTCTTTTTCAAATATTCTATTCAACAAATGAGTATTTATTTTTGTCAACACACGACTAATCTCAACAAATGAGTACTGTCCACGTGTGACTATTTTTGTTAAATTATTTCGTTCAACACATGACTAATCTCAACGGATGAGTACAGTCAACACATGAACCTTTATTTTATTGTGATAAAGATATAAATTTTATTGTTAAAATATTTCGTTCAACACATGACTAATCTCCCGAATGAGTACAGTCAACACATGAACCTTTATTTTATAATATTCTTTATCTTCTAAATTGGAATGAGGCCCAATCAATCACCACATAAAATTAATTATATGGATTTTCATACATCACATGTATATAATAGCATTGAAAAATAATCAACCATCAACCAAAGTGCACTACACTGTATAAGCATCAAATATAGATATCTAACGCTTATAACAGTCTGTCAATCAATCGATCGACATATTTAATCAATCAGGATGAGTGAACTTCAAATTTCATCCCAACACCCGTGTGGGGTTTTCAAACAATCAAACGCAGATTTTAGTTGTGCAGTTGGGCGATGTGTAAAATTTATCGACCCAATCAATGTCATTCAAATAGGTGTACATAAACAAACCGTCCGGTTTGTAAATGAATATTTTATTTTATTCACTTCACGTTAAAAATTATATTTTTAACGATAAAACATTTTATTTTATCATATGAATTTCTATTCAGTTCATTCTTTTAAATAAAATGATATTTTTATTTTTCTAACTTATTTTAGGAAATTTCGGCGGCATAACGGCACGATACTAGAAACGGGACGAGGCCTAGCCTTATCCCCGGTCTAGTGAAGGCCCACGCCATTCACACATCAATCAAATCCATTCATTTCACCAAACAATTCAATTTCAAATCAAATCATCTAACTAATCTATGCAACCAAACAAACAAGTCCATGGTCTGTGGACGATTGTGTCGGGTGCTACTAAACACCGTCTGCATCCTAGTATATATATATTACTAGAAAAAGAAATTGAAAGGTGAGAAATTCTCACCAATAGCTATCCAACTTCACGGCACTTCATTTAGAGAAATCTTCGTCGTTCTCGTCTCTTAGTCATCTTCGTTGCCCGTAGCCACTATATATATAAAAATCACATTTTTACTTTGCTATTCAATATATAAAAATCGAATTTTTACTTTGCTATTCAATATATAAAAATCTCGCCTTTTCAACTATAAAGATTTCACCTTTTCAAAAAATATAGATTTCGCCTTTTCAAAAATAAAGTTTTCGCCTTTCTAAAATAAAGTTTTCGCCTTTCTAAAATAAAGTTTTGCCTTTTCAAAAATATAAAATTTATATTTTTCTCGAAGTAAAAATCATATCTAAAAATATCGTCTTTTCATATTTAAAAATATCGTCTTTTCATATTTAAAAATATCATCTTTTCACAACAAAGACTATATTTTTAACACGTTCTTTATGTTTCCAAAAATCAACTCTTTATAACTTTATAAAATCGCCTCTTTTCTATTTTAAAAATATGGTCTTTCTTATTTTTAGAACATCAAACCTTTTATGTAACTAAAAATCTACGCTTTTTGTAAATAAAAATCCCAACCTTCATGCTTATAAAAATCTATGTTTAATACTTTATATTTTCATAATCAAAGTCTATTTTATTTATATAAAAATCTGAAATTTATGACCAAACTAAATTGAAATCAAAAGAAAACTCACCGTATTTTCTGTTCGAAGGAGAGAGGGGCGCTGCGCTCTGAGGTGGAGCAAGAGGAGGGTGCACCAGTGCTGTCAGTGGCGGGGGAGGTCGACCTTGGGCATCGTGGTGGTCTCCTGGTGCAGCGACGGGCTGTAGAGGGATGGATTCAATCGGAGGGTTCCTGCTTGAGAGGGTGGAGCTGGTGGAGGAGGGGAGTTCGTCGAAGTGGAGGGGGCCGATCGCTGGTGGTAGCTGGGCGTTGGAGGCCTCGCGGGTGTAGGGTTTGGGGGGGGGGGGTTCGATCAGCGTGGAGGAAGGGGGAAAGGGAAGAGGGTACAGCGGTCGTCGAATGGAGAAGGGGAGGGGGGGTCTGCTTGCGTCAGCGCGATTAGGGGGGGGGGGGGTTCGATCGCGCGGCGACGCGATTGCTGAGGAGGGGGGCGCTTGCCTGGCGGCGGCGGCAACGATCATCGGAGGCGGTTGGGTGGTGGCGCGGCATCGAGATCGACTGGGGGGGGGGGCTGTCGATAGTTTAGGTTTTTTTTCTTTCTATTGAAAATGAATTTCAACTGGGGGGGGGGCAGGGTATAAGGAAAGGGGAGAAAGGTTTTTTTTTTATATTATTTAATTTATTTTTAAATTCAAAAAGCAACTTTCTATTTTGAATTCAAAATCAAACCCGCCGACTGTCGTCCTTAGCGTTTCACCCCCATTCCGAACACAATGGGATATGTATCGTAAGCTGATTCGACTATTTCGATCAGTTTCCGTTGAATTTACATTTAAATCGTTATATTGAATTTTAAACGTACATTTCAAATTATCGGGGTCACATACTAACTCTATAAATCCCATAAAAATATTTTCTAGCTTCGTATTGACGATACGGTCCCAACAAAACTGGTTTCGCTGAATTCTGAGACCGTTTGAAAAATGGCCATTTTCCAGTCGATTAAAATCAACTGAAACTGGTCAAACGCGTTTTCCTTTGCCACGCTCACATATTGATTCGAAAAATTATGAAATTTGGAATCTAGCAATAACCTAACATCCCGAACCCAACAAAAGTGGTTTCGTCGAAATCCGAGGTCGTTTGCAAAATGTCCATTTTTAAGGGCCTGAATTCCATAGCGACTATTCAGAATTTTCAACTGAACATATCTTTTGATTCCCGCTATGAAATTTTGATTTTTCGGATTCGTTGGAAAGATATTATCAATCAGGTCCTAATGTTTTTAGTTTCACTAAAATCCGGATTGTTTTGCACCCGGTACATTCAATTGAAGTTTGAAATCGAATTATCGAACTACCGCGCCATTTTCAATTCTATTTATAATTATAAATAAAATTATATATTCTAACGACGACGTATATAATATATACGTTCGAATTATATTCAAAATAAATTTCTCGTCGATTTTATTTAAAATTATTCATTTTAAATAATCAAAATTCGCTAAAATTGCCAAAATAAAATTTTTAAACTGGCTCAGATTTTCCGGGTTATTACAGACGACATATAATTGACAGATTTTCAAATTTATTCAAAATTTAAAATTAAAATAACTAACTCATGTCTATTCAAATCCAACGAATTCCAGACCCTATATAAACCTATTTCTTTCATAAAAAATTATTCTATCCATTCTCCTTCCTCTATAGTCAATTCTTATCTAAAATTATCAAATTATCGCAAATCAACTACATAATTTGAGTGAAAATCTTGAATAAACTTTGAATTCTTTCAAGAACATCCTCTCCATATTTCTACGAAATCAGCATCTGTAATGACCCGGATTTTTAGCGACTTTGGTTACCGACATAAACACGATGTCGACTAACCAAACATCGAAAAATCCCGTAAATTAATGTAAGAAATTAGAGGGTGAGGATAAATAAGATAGAAACTTAGAATAGAAGAAGAAAAGAAGAACTTACATCATCAGAGTAACACGAATCTCACAGCGGAACGAATAACATATAATAGATAACATAACTTTGAAATATAACAGTTATGCATACAATAGCACTTATCAGAGTACAGCACTTACAACACAGCGGAAAAACAATAGCTATAAACTCTTGAAGCCTCCTGCTCCAAGCTTTCCAAGTATATCTGTAAATCCCGACTACTTGACTGCCCGTACAAATTTAGGCACCCAAGAGTTTAGGGAAACAAAACAAAAAAACTCCGGGTCAGTCATGGGACTGGTATGAGTAAAACAGTTTAAAACAGTTTGAACAAGTAAACGATATCTCATAAGACCACGCCGTATAACGGAACGGGTTTTTCCCTTATGAGAATCCAAAATATCTTTATATCAAAAACCTTTTGATATTATAATAATGTTTATCAGCCACAATATATTAATCATTTAGCAGAAACGCTTTCATCTCACGTTCTACATATATAGTATACAATCAAAACTGCAAGCACGTATTGGGTAATGGATTTCCAACTATGACAAGGTATGGAACCACCTTCCGATCAGTGTACTCTAGGAACGATACACTGGAGTTCAACAAGAACATCTTGCAACTCAGCCACACATGACCGACCACTCATTTCGCTTGAGTGTATCGAATGTACATCACCAACGGTTGGGATCAGCAACCGTTCCCGTATATATATATATATATGGGACAGCATTGATAGATTAAAGAAGCAAATGAATATTCTCTAGATAGGTGATTATACACCCTACTTCGGTGCGACCGACTTAGCCATGCCGCCTGCCCGATTTCTGTCATTTACCAGATGTGAGGCTAGAAGCTACGCTTATCTTTTCACATACCACATCTTCATTCACTCAGAATGTCACATCGTCATACCCTCTAAATCACAAATTGATTTTCCCAAAAATACCACGGGCATAAGCTAAGAGAAACGAATTCCTCCGCCACCAACGTAAATACGTTTGAAACGATCAACTTACGTGATCTACCAGATATACTCTGGTAGACCTTCGTCCATACAAGTTGTCCTGGGACTGGACAAACCGAAGGTACTATTCTGTAAACAGGACAGCCCTTGCATTTTACTCCGTCTTCAGTTATCTTTGGCATATATGATTCGCAATGCTTATGCCAATACGGAGTGGTTCTTCGGATAATAATCCAACCGGTCTCTCCATATTTACAACGTTAAAAAATGGTCAAAACTTTGATAGTCTGTGATTTAACTATCAAAGAAAAACACGTGTGCAAACAACGATATTATTTCCAGATGGAAATTATATCGACCAATCATCATTTCATATAAATATCTATATATATATTCACATTTCCTTATTTTCTATGTTTAGAAAATATATGTTATTAACACTGGAAAACATTTCCATTTGTTTATTTACATATCACTATCATCCCACATCTATCAGACTCTAACTATAACCAACAAGAGAACAACTTCCCAAGTATAAACCCCGAAGGCCGGAACCAACATCAGATCGATACCCAGAAAACTATTCAACTTATTAATCTCTAGTCAGTTTCTAATTTCTGTTTAACTCCATTTTGATTTACTCTAACTGGATAAATCTATTTGTTTAACTCCTATTCGAATAACTAATATTGAATTTAACTCCATTCGCTTGACTCTAGATCGCAGCGATCACAATGGCTACGCCTGATTCCCTCAGGAAACATTCGTCCGCCGCAGGCTATCTACAGCCCTGCGAATCACGCTAGCAGTCGTGCTAAATGGTAACTTATCCTGAATAACTATTTTTGACTAACTTCTTCGAATAAACTATACTTGATTAACTTCTTTTTGGATGACTATATTTGATAACTCTAATCGACTAACTCTTTCCTATCTCGTTAATTTCCTTCTTCCTTTTATCCTATTTATT
The DNA here is from genome assembly GCA_030737875.1 of Allium sativum. Taxonomy (NCBI): domain Eukaryota; kingdom Viridiplantae; phylum Streptophyta; class Magnoliopsida; order Asparagales; family Amaryllidaceae; genus Allium; species Allium sativum. The sequence continues at coordinate 702,939,267 of CM060915.1, forward strand.
TTCTAAATAAATGTTCCTTTTACAATTCCATTTATTTTCTAAATAAATATTCTCCTTTATAGTATCCTATGATTTTATAAATGCTTTGTTTTCAAATTATTTCCTTTTATAAAATCGGTTGATTTTATAAAATTCCTTTATTTCAATATACATTGAAATATCCCTTTTTACATCCTAGGGTCTTTTTATGATATTTAAAATATCGAATAACAATGATCAACATCATTCAAACATACCAAATCAACAACAGATTTTATAGCACAACATATATCACAATATATGAAAACGGTAAATTAAATGTTGAGGAATCCAGTCGAATCCCTCCAACCTGTCTCCCTGCATCCACAGATGTTACACAGTATAATATACATCAATTTCATTTCAATATGAAATGTTCTGATAAACAACATCAACATATATTTAACGGTTTATATATATACGTATATATAATTTCCACTAACTGACTAGCAGTTCAATCAATCGAATCAACACACAACAATCAACAGATGATTAACAATTCTAAAAATACATTATAAAAATACAACTGTTTAGAGTTGGTGAGTTTTACTCACTTTGGCAGTTCATCATTAAAGAACGATAAACTGTTATTTGATTTGAATCAAACAGTTTATTTCGCCATAAATTCAGACGAGCTCCAATCCATTCCCAGTCAGTTCCATGTTGTAGTGTCCGTCTCTACGATCCCAACGGATCTGACCATTTAGAATTCTGATAACGTACGAGAGAATTATTGAAATTACAAGTAAGAGTACTATTTAATTAAAATTAAACTAAACTTTAATTAAAAAATGGGCCTCACACTTTCAACTTCGGCCCAAGCCCAAACACCACTAACCCAATTACCCAGACCAGCACATTTCTTTTCTTCCCCAAAATATCTTGTTAGTTTGAACTCCAGTAAACACCATTTCGCCATATATCTTGCTCCACTCTTCCCCTCTTTACTCAATGAAATTCAAAAACGCATATACCGTTGTTCCTCTCTACTCGAGTACTCTCTCTCCATCACCGCTTACATCAACTCGCGGTTCCCATCTGAGATGCGACGAACAGGTAAGCTCCGCCATCTACAGGAGGAGTTGCGACATCACCCATCATGGAAACCAACCAAATTCTCCTATAAGCTCGAAATCACCACCACATTCCAAAAATGAACTCAAAAACCAACATTGAAACTTCTATTTTCCCAAAACCTTGAACCCTAACACCTACTGTCCATGAAGACAGCGAACCCAAAACTCGTCGAACCCACCAAATGGCATACCAAGCTGACGAGGATTGAAAGAGGATATCTAATAATATCATTACATGATTTTAGAAATTTTACTTGATTTGTTGAGGATTTTTGAAGTTTGATTTTATTTCCTGGAAGGAGAAAATAGTTGCGGCGGTTTTTTTCTTGCTTGTTGACCACCGTAGAAAATAGGATTAGGTTTAGGTTTTGAAATGGTATTATATAGGAAAAATATATTATTTTTATATTCCATTATTCTATTTATTTTCTAGCATACGTTGTTTACAGATGTCCTCTAAAATTTCTGTGACTACATACGATACCCAAAAATCACGAAAACTGGCATGCAGCTACAGTTCGACATTACGGTCCCAACGAAACTGGTTTCGTCGAATTCCGACTCCGTTTGCTCACACAGCGTATTTTTAACTGTCAAAATACCGACTGTTTTTCACTCTAAAAATCCGTACGGCCACACATTGACTCTAAAAATCACGGAACTGGAGATCTAACAACTATTTGACATTGCGGATCCAACAAAGGTAGTTTCGTCGAATTCCAACTTCTTTTGCAAAAGTGGCTATTTTTAAAGCTCTAAATAGCCTATTTAACTATATAAATATATTTAAATATAATTAAATTAAATATTTAAAATTAAATATTCTTGTCTATATTCACATGGAATACCGTACAGCTTCAGAATATTCCTATATGGATTTACAACTCGATATTACAAATCTGGGTCAACCCGATATTCGATTTATATTGAAATTCCTTTTTAAAATATAAATAGTTCCTTTATAAATTATAAAGGAATTCCACAACGACTTTTCTAAAATTTGATTTGGACGTAAAACAAAATCTACACGACGAAATCCTGATTTTCCTCTTCTACTAGAAAGATATACTCCACCAGCTCCACACGTTTCTTGTTTCACAGAAATCCGATTTAAAACGAACTCTGTATATTCAGTTGAAGTTCAAATCGCCAAATAGCGAACTGCCACGCCATTTCGAGCTCTATTTTAATTATATTAAAATTCTACGTTTCAAACTGACGTCGATTGAATATATTCGTCAATATAATTCAACTCTAAGCTGAATTAAATCTTAGGGATGACCCAGTTCACATAATATTGTGATTTCCAATATTTTGATTATTTCTGAATTAAATATATTATTTAATTAAATTAATTATTCCATATTATTTAATTAAACGATGATTTAATTCACTATATCACTATTTATATTATTAAATAAATTAATTATAATACCTCTGCCAATGCGGGTCATTACAGCATCATCTCGAATCAAGCCAAATAAATATGTTTGAACAACAAGAGGAGCATTTTGATGCCATTCGTTGGCTAATATCTTCTCTTTTCAGAGACGAAGACAATAATCTTGATAAGGCACCACGGAGAAAAGAAGATGAAGATCGGGAAGCCATCGAGAAGGATCTGATCTTTGGAGAAGATGGATGGGTAGAAGTTTCGTGAGACATTTAATTGTTTGGTATGATTGATTTGGTTTGTTTGATTGAATTATGTTTGAATTTGTGTGAATTTGTTTGAACATTGTCTGTAAATATTGATTGGATTGGTTTGCTTGGATTTAAAAGACTTGTATATATATGGATTGATCAATTGTAAATGCTAAGCACTTGGTTTTGATTATTTTATAGTCATAAAATTAGAGGGAGTACTTTACTTTAGTATAATAATAGGATATGTATAGTTAATTATAGGATTTAGGAGGAGTATATTTAGAGTTTCTTTTCGACAATGTCAAAGGGGGAGAAATTATAAAATAAGGAGAGTATGTAGGATTCATGATGACGGGGGAGTAAGTCGAAGGACCAGAATCAACAGGTATAAGATATGGATATTTTATAAATCAAGGTTGTCATCATAAAAAAGGGGGAGATTGTTGGAGAATAGAGTTTTGATGACAAAAACCTTATTTAAATTATCATTGATTATAAAATATATACTAACATTTCTATCTGGAATACACACACACACATATATATATGCAGGATTTGTATACAGGAATTAATTTTGAAGACTGTACAATTTTAGAGATTCAGAATTCAAACGAGATTCAAGACTCATGAGTAATCAAGTTATCAAGAGTTCAAGACAAATAAAATAATAGAGTCTAGTTTATATGTAAGACTCTGAATAGCACTCCAGGTTTAAATTCAAATTCTGTTTTTTAAATTCTAATTCTCAAAATTCTAATTCTAATTTCAAATTGTTTTTCTATCTTACTTAGATTTCAAATATAAGTTTTTAATTTAATATAAAAGTTTATATAGTTATATAGTTTTAAACCTTATAATTTTATAAACATGTTTATATAACATATATTTGTGTTTTCAGATGATTTTATACTTTATAATATTCATTTATATCACTAAGTTCTAATTCAAGAATTTCCATAATAATATATACAATTAAATACTTGGAAAATACTTTTAAAAATATTTTGTACATGCTTATGTCGACATACATACATGTCCATGTCGACATACAACTATCATTTTTCAATTTTCAAAGGAAGCGTCTTTTCGTTATTTGTAACGTTCCAGAATCGTTGCAACCTTTCAAATCTTATAAATAGGGGTTGATTTCAATTTTTTTTATCATTCTTCTTCTCCATCTTCAACCCTTTTCATCACACCATTAAAATTTCATACTTTTTTTTTATTGATTTCTACACTTCTTCTTTGTCGATTTCTATTCTAATTACATAAAACTTCTTCTTTTCTCACTCTTTACTCAATACTCTCTGAATTGAAGTGCTATTGAAGAGTTATAGTGCTGTTGTAATCATTTGGGAAGTATTTGGGAAAAGGGGTGTTCCTTGTAGCCATGAAATCAAGGAAAGGGAGCGGTGGTAATCTTGTAGCCGTGAAATCAAGATTGGTTGGAGCGGTGTTAACCTTGTAGATGTGAAATCAAAGGCATTGTACTTGGACAGTGTTATTAATAAAACTCTATGCAATCCACCATTGCGTGGGACTGGACGTAGGAGTAATCCGAACCAGTATAAAATCCTGTGTGTTATTTCCTTTTCTGCATTTTGTATTTATCTGTTTCTGTGTTTGTGATTGATTTTGTCTCTGTGATCGTATCTGTTGTGTGTGATTCATGTAGTAGATCGTTTAAGTTTAAGATTTTTGTAAATTCCTTAAAAACACTATTTACCTATCTCTAGTGTTAGTCTTGCCTTAAGATCCGAATTCCACGTTCCCTAACACCAACTTCTACGAGTACAGCGAGAGCATTCACCGCAACAGAGGACCACCACGGAGTACCCTACCACGTCCTTCGGAAGCCACGTTCCTCCTTCTAGTCCTGTAGAGCCAAAAAGCAGAAATTAGTAGAGTAATCAGATGGATGTACTCCACTCGTGCCTCTAGACACCACGATGATCTACCCTATTGGGTTCCTCACCTTTAGATGTGCGGACTGGTCCAAGGCATTACATTAATATGTTATTAGACTCTATTTCTAAACATTTAATTACGTGCTTGCTCTATCTCTTCCGATTTCCAGTTAACTTGGTTATTTCCAATCATATTAACTTCTTATTCAAGTTACCAAGTTTTCTCTGATCCCCTTATATCTCTAAGGAATGGACCCCTCTCGCTTATTAATTTCAGTTATACAACTTAACCCATTTAAGTTCATTAATAAGCCCATAACATGTTATTCTCTAAATTGTAATTCAAGATCTGTAATCTACAATCATTATTATCCTGTTATTCATTGTCAAATTTCAGTGTTTACAGGTTTCAATAACATGTTCTGCTTAATGTATAATTAAGTATATCTTACCTCAATCAGCAAGCTCTAAGTTATCATGTTACTTAATATATATCATTAAGCACAACTCATTTCATTTTATGAGTTTCCTTACTTCATTCAGTCTTTTGTCGCCTGAGCAGGCCTCCATTTATTATTATTTTCTATTATTAGACTTCCTCATCCCGTTTATAAGTTTACTAATAATAAGCCTATTTCATTCTTATTCATTAACAATGAATTGGTTTATTACAAATTCTTGTTGTTCTTTACTTATTTACTTAGTTCTGTTAACTAAGGTTTATCAATAAGTTTCTTTTCATTTATTATAATCTTTGCTATAATTTCCACTTGTCCCAAGGACAAACCTACCTATAATATAACTTTCCTATTAATGTAACTAATTATATTAGGTTATTATCTTTCCCTGTTCATTCCAATTTTTATACTGTTGTAACATACATTCATTAAAGTTACTTCCATTTACTTATTTCCCATTATACACATATATTCATAAATATATAAATATATAGGCACCAGACCTCTCACATTAAGTTGACTACTTATGGATGTTGGATTCGCCAGGCGGTTCCGGGCAGATTTCTACCATAAGTTAAACTTAACCTAGTGTCTTAGTACCGTTATTTACCATTATATGTATTTTTAAGCACCGGACCCCTCACATTAAATTAATCACTTGTATGCTGGATTTGCCGGGCGGTTCTGGGTAGACTTCCACCATAAGTTGACTTTAACCTCGTGTCTGAGTGCGGCTACAATTTCCTATTTACTGTAAATTTTCCATACAATTTAGACATATTCATTCTTCCGAATTTTACTGTAATTCTATTTACAATCTTTTGGCATAATAATATTCTTAAACAAATATTCATGTTTATCGTAAATTCCATTATTACAGCATTTAAAGTGAATCCCAATTCAGGCAGATGATTAATGGAAACATGCCTCATACAACAATAGTGTTCTCAGTAGGTTTAATCTCAATTACCTCAATTATTCGCAATTACACTGTAACTTGACTTGCAATACCCAATTAACAGTTTATTATAAAACAGATCTATATATAATAGTAATCCTTTCCACATATTCTTCTAGGTTTTATAGTCAAGTTTCACTATTAACAACTGTTCAGTAGATTTAATATAACGGGTAATAAAAACGATAAATATACCGTTATTTAAAAAGGTATAATTTAGATCCACTCACCTTATAGCGTTCCAATCCATGAATCTGATCCAGATTTGTTACCCCGTGGCATCCCTAGCTGAATCTGTAATCAAAAATGTCCATGGATTCACAAATCTGTTGCTATAAAAGAGGGAAAAGGAAGAGAAACCTAAATAAATCAGATTCAAATACTTACCTTACACCAATTAGAATTTTGAACACCCATTTGTAGATTTATATTCTTTTCCTCCAAACATGGAATCAGAATTTCCCAAGACTAATTATTCTTTTTTCAGAAGAGATTTGAGAAGGAAGAATAATGGTAAAGCCTAAAAAAATATGAGATTTAGCATGGGCCTTGCTAGTCTATTTATAGGTGTACAAGAAAGTCTGAACCATCGGATTTAATCTTAAACGTACACGTAGTGCTGAGTCAGCAATGAATATGGTCTAAAAAATAGTCCATATTCGTCAAATGAACATTCCCAGATCATGAGTGGGTCGAGCCACCTACCCGTGGGGTTGACCCTAGGGTCGACCCATCCGACCATGGGTCGACCCAGGCCGAGTGTGGGTCGCCCCACAATGGGCCTGGTTCCTGCTTTACTTTACTGTTTACTTCATTCGAAAATTTCTGGAATTATTTTTAATTTTTATTTTTATTTATGCTCCTTATATGTATACAAACTTGTAATGCCCATGACTTCTTTATACATTATCTGTTTTATGCAAACTTGGGGTATATCTAAACCAGAATTCCGAGACGAACGCAACGGTAATGCCGGTTTCAATTATTTCTGGATATTTAATTAAGTTATTCCCAATTTATTATATTTAAGTGTGGTAATAGTGTATCAAATTTTGGGGTGTTACATTGTCCCCTCCTTAGGAAATTTCGTCCCTGAAATTTCCTAAGGATTAAATAGTGTTATCCCTCGTATATAGCAACTAAATGGTGTTCACCCAATTATTTTTCAACCATCTGTGCACTTGTGCTAAGTGTTACATATACAAAAAAAAATATGTATATAATGAATGCTTAATCAGTACCTCCTATATGAATGCAAATTTTTCTTGAAAATCCTTTTGAAAACATGATGCACACACCCTAAATATACTGGCAATTCTTATATGATGCAATATTTTGAAAATCAAAATATTTTTCATTCAATTTTTCCTACACTCTTACAGAGAAAGAATGCAGTTCATCCAATTTTTACATACAAACCCTATCAGCATGCTTGAAAATTTTGAATTTCAGAAAAATCTAATTTTCTAAATTCGATTTTTTATGTTACAAAAAGGCGGAAAACTTGACATCTCTCGCTTTTCTTTTATGTATATTTTCTATCTGTACTTGGATTATATGTAACCATTATATAGAGGTTTCATATCCTCTTGTCCAAGGATAGTTCTCATAAGAAAATTTTCTCTATTATTGAGTTTCTTTTTCAACTTGCTTAGGAAAAATCCATTTTTATTCTCATTTCTCAAAATTTTCCATTTTTCTTAACTGTCATGTTTGTTGCTTTACTGGATTTGTTATTTTCATTTTAGTTATGCCATTACTCTCTTATTAGCTTATTTAACTTAATCCACTGATCTATGTTTAATTTTGAAATAAGCCTTCTTATTATTTAACTAAAACAGAAAAACAAGCACTCTACATAGCTATATCAAGGGATAAGTATCCTAGGACCAAGTCCCGTCTGACTAAGAAAAGTCCAAACCACATGATCTATATAGTTATTTATCCTTTACCATCTGGTAGTCACCACGGGTCCTTGCTGTGTACTAACAGTTTTTTCCTAGCAACAACCTAGGCTCTATAATGCTTACGCATTCTACCGGAATTTACCATTATTACAAAATAGTTCTTACTATTCTCTACATAGCCTTAAAATATTTCCTACCTTCCCTAGGTATTAATCCTTACATACTCCATGATTTTAAAAACGTGGTTTAGCTTACTCATTTCATTTTTCTTCCAAAAATTAAAAGTCTCATAGCTTTATTTTTGCACATTAAAACTTTTTTTTGCCAAACCATAAAATATGTCATCCCAAAAAAATGAAATCATTTTTTTTAATCACAAACACTGGAGTAGACAAGGACAACTAGGGCTGATAATGGGTCGGGTCAAGTTGGGTTCGGGTCGATTTATAAACGGGTCGAGCCAACCCATTATTAAACGGGTCATTTTTCCCAAATGCTAAACTAACCCGTTTATAAATGGTTTGACCCGATCCGACCCGTGTATCCCGTTTAACTAAATAGGTCGGGTCGGGTTTACCCGTTGATCTATTGAAAAATATTGCCCACTAATATAAACAGTAAAAGAACCAAAACACTAACAGACAACACCATTATATAATCACCAACATGTAGTAAGTTACAAAATCGCCAACAGGCAACAAGTTAGAAAATCACCAACAAGCAACAAGTTACAAAATCACCAACATGCAACACACATATAAGCATGAAATCACTATATCAAAAATCATTCTCTATACATAAGAATATATAAGCATACTGCACACATAAAAGACGAACAACATATAAGAGATATAGTTGTTATAAGTAAAATATAACTAACAGCATATAAGAATAAATTAGTAAAATATAATACAAAAGAATATATGAGCATACTGATTACTGCATATATATAAGACTAACACTAACAACATACAAAAAAGACTAACAGTATGGAAGAGATGCAACATATAATCGGGTTTAACGGGTCAAATTGGGTTAGCGAGTCAACCCTAAACCCACCTGTTTATAAATGGGTCAAATTTGGGTTGACCCAAAAATGACCCACCAACTAAACGGGTCGAGTTAGCCTGCTAATTTTCGTGCGAGTTTCGAGTAAGGTTTCAGGTCGTATAGGAAAATGACAGCCCTAAGGACAACTACTTCTCTATTAGTTTCACAATCGTTCATGTTCATGATGTATGTTCAATTACTTACAACTAGGTGTAAACATCTACTCTATTCTTAATTCTTACAACTTATTTTGTCCACACAACGAAATTTTTCATCAAAACTATTATCGGAAATTATTGTCGAAAGAATAGAGAACTTCTAAATTTTCTTTAATGAAAATTTTATTTTTTTACAAAAAATGCATTCTTTTCCAAAAATTCCACAAGAAATCACCGTTTTCAAAATGTACCCATTTTATCAAAACTCAATATGTACTTTTCAAATATATTACTTACATTTTTTTTTTCAAACATAAAAATACCTCTTTTCTTTCAAAGGTTATTTCTATACAATTTAGCTAGTACATATTTTGAAATTGTAAACTTTTAAGGTCAAAACTTGAAAACAACATAAACTATCATCCAACATCTTTTAAAATTCCATGTTCTTAAAAGTTAACAATGGGGTTAGACTCAAAGTGAATTTCCAACTTACCTAGGCTTTCCTAGATACTCACACAAAATTATTTTTCTCATATATATATATATTCCTAATCCATTTATCTCTTTTACTCTTTTTCAAATTTATAAGACTCTACTGCCAAACCCACTAATCTAAAATACTATCATTTCAGACGTTAACATACGGGATATATCTTTCTCCAATATAAAGAATATTGTACACTTTAAACCCAAACCACCAAAGGGTCTCAAATCTCATAATCATTCCTTTAGTGTAGATTACTGATACCCCAACTCTTTCCATAATTTTCTCTTTCTATTTAGTGGGTTACCATTATGGATCTAGGTGTATATATAATATATTTATATTTCTTAAAAATACAAATACGTTCACTCACTATCTATACAGGAATCCTAAACCTAGGCTCTGATACTAGATGTAACAACCCAAATTCCGACATACCGATTTTTTTCTTTAAAAATCCCAATCTACCGAAGCCCGAGTTTGGCTTATGCAGTATCCAGCAGAAAAGACAGAGATATAAAATATATCAGAGCTCAGAAAACATCTCACAGTGGAATAGATAAAATATAATATAACCATATATAGCCTTACCATAGTAATAATATTGCATAACCAATATCCAAAGCAATCATATCTCTGCCATATACCAAACCTACGAGTGTGTTATGAAGAGGGGGTCAGAACACAAGTTCTGGTGACTGGACTAAATTACACAATCTGAAATAACCCTACATATACTGTTCATTTATGTTACTTATTTATTGGTTTGTTTGGGTTAATAGCACTCAAGGCTTTACACTCACGTCGTACCCATCTACCTCCCAATAGATTAACCTAATATAACATATATGTATCTACCCCCAATATCAAGGTGCCTCCTATGGTACTATTCTCGCACGGACTACGTCGTCATGCCATAGAAGCATATGCAACTCTCATCCTACACCAGAGCAACGTACAGATCTCCATAAAACTACGCCACATATGCAACTCTTATCATATGTTGGAGCAATGTAAGGGTCTCCATATCCAAACTTTTCGGCCAAGCTGGTGTAATGCCCTATCGTCTACGATACACCACCCAGAGCAATCATGCATGTATCTAGACCCTCATATGTACATACCGTCTGTCATATCTGATTCTCTAACGTCTACAATACACCACCCAGAGCAGTCATGCATGTATCTAGACCCTAAAAATTATGTAATGTCTACTGTATCCCAAGTCCCGTAAAAAGGCATCATCCAATGCACGGAACTCGGTCGGGAGCCTTTTTCCATATCTGTATAGGTCTGCTAAAGAGGCATAAAGTACAGATATCTAAACTATGGTATGCATTTCACGGTGGCTATGGTCCTACCTCGACCCTTCTTTCAACTAGTGAAAGATTACATCAAGAGCTAATTGACGAGCCCCTAACAACCAATCTAGCATCCAACTTGTCGTGTCCCTCAACCATGCCTCGATAGTGAAAGGACAATGGTATCTTGATTTAGCTCTAGTCTTTCCGCATCCCACTGACTGCCGATAACAGGTACCCGACAATTACTATCCTTAATTGGGTCCTGACCAGCCTATCTGTAGGAAAACCGCCGAATCATCCCAATGTCATACCATTACAGCTTTCTAACCGCCAAAATACTGTTGTAGTCAAGGTATACTCACCGAGTGGTAAAGCGCAGACCCAACCTCTGCGAGTATAGCTTGAGCATGCACCGCAACAGAGGACCACCACAGACTGCCCTACCATGTCCTTGGAAGTCGGGTGCTTCCTTCCAGTCCCACAGAACCAACAAAAAGAATTCAGTAGAGTAATCAATTGGATGTGCTCCTCTTGTGCATCTAGACACAACGATGATCTACCCCATTGGATCCTTCACCTTCAGACATGTAGACAAGTCCAAGCACATAACATTGACGTGTTATTAGACCCTATGTCTAAACGTTTAATTACGCGCTTGCTCTTACTATTCCGATTTCCAGTTAACTTGTTTAATTCCAATCATATTAACTTCTTATTCAAGTAACCAAGTAATCTCCGAGTCCCTTATATCTTTAAGGAATGGACACCACTCGCTTATTAATTTCATTTATATAACTTAACCTACTTAAGTTCATTAATAAGCCAATAACATGTTATTCACTAAATTGTAATTCAAGGTATGTATCTTGTTATTCTTTGTCTAATTTCAATGTTTACAGGTTTCAATAACATGTTCTTCTTAATGTATAATTAAGTATATCTTACCTCAATCAACTGGTTATAAGTTAACATGTTACATAATATATATCATTAAGCACAACTCATTTCATTTCATAAGTTTCCTTTCCTTACTTCATTCAGTCTTATGCCGCCTGAGCATGCCTCCGCTTATTTTTTTTATTATTAGACTTCTTCATCCCAATTATAAGTCTACTAATAATAAGCCTACTTAATTCTTATTCAGTAACCATGACTTGGTTTATTACAACTTCTTGTTGTTCTTTACTTATTTACTTGGTTCTCTTAACTAAGGTTTATCAATGAGTTTTTTTCCATTTATTATAATCTTAGTTATAATTTCCACTTGTCCCTAGGATAAGCCTACCTATTATATAACGTTCTCATTAATGTAATTAATTATAATAGGTTATTATCATTCCCCGTTCATTCCAATCCTTATACCGTTGTAACATCCATTCATTACAATTAATGCCATTTACTTGTTTCCTGTTATACAAATATATTCTTACATATAAATATAAATATAAATATATATATATAAAGTCACCAGGCTTCTCATTTAAGCTGACTACTTGTAGATGATGGATTCGTCGAGCGGTTCCGGATAGAGTTCCACCACAAGGTGAACTTAACCTCGTGTCTTAGTACCATTATTTACCATTATATGTATGTTTATGCACCAAACCCCTTACATTAAATTAATCACTTGTGGATGCTGGATTTGCCGGGCGGTTCCGGGCAGACTTCTACCACATGTTGAATTTAACCTCGTGTTTGAGTGCGGTTACAATTTCCTATTTATTGTAAATTTTCCATACAATTTAGGCATATTCATTCTTTTGAATTTTACTGTAATTCTATTTAAAATCTTTTGGCATAATAATATTCTTAAGCAAATATTCATGATTATTGTAAATTCCATAATTACGGCATTTTACAGTGAATTCCAATTCAGATAGATGATTAATGGAAATAAGCCTCATACAACAGTAGTGTTCTCAGTAGGTTTAATCTCTATTACCTCAATTATTCGCAATTACACCGTAATTTGACTTGTAATACCCAATTAACATTTTATTATAAAACAGATTTATATACAATAGTAATCCTTTCCACATATTCTAATAGGTTTAATAGTCAAGTTTCACAATTATCAATTGTTCAGCAGATTTAATATAACGGGGAATACAAACAATAAATATACTGTTATTTAAAATGATATAATTTAGATCTACTCACCTAATAGCTTTTCAATCCATGAATCTAGTCCATATTTGTTGTTCCGTGGCATCCCTAACTGAATTTATTATGTAAAATATCCACGGATTCACAAATCTATTGCTAAAGAATAGGGAAAAGGAAGAGAAACCTAAATAAACCAGATTCAAGGACTTTCCTTACATCGATCAGAATTCTGAACACCTATTTGTAGATATATGTGTATATATATATTCCTTTCCTCCAAATATTGAATTAGAATTTCGTAAGACTAATTATTCTATTTTCTGAAGAGATTTGAGGAGAAAGAAGAATGGCAGAGCCTAGGTAGCGCCTCAAAAACTATGAGATTTAGGCTAAGCCCTACTAGTCTATTTATAGGTGCATAAGAAAGTATGAACCGTCAGATTTAATCTAAGTGTGCACACAGTGCTGAGTTGGCAATGAATTTGGTCTGGAAAAAAGTCCAGAATCGCCGAACGAACCTGCCCAGATCAGGGGTGGTCGACCCGCCTACCCGCGGGGTTGACCCTAGGGTCGACCTAGGCCAAGTATGGGCCATTCGACAATGTGCATGGTTCCCGTTTACACCGTTCGAAAATTTCTGTAATTTCTTTTAATTTATATTTATATATCAGCTCCTTGTATGTACACAAACTCCCAATGCCCATAACTTCTTCATACATTATCTGTTTTACGCAAACCTATGGTCTGTCTGAATTAGAATTCTGAGACGAACGCAACAGTAATGCTAGTTTCACTTAACTCTGGATATTTAATCAAGTTATTTCCAATTTATTATCTTTAAGTATGGTTATAGTGTATCAAATTTTGGGGTGTTACACCAAGTTTTAAGGAGTTCCATACTCCTATCCATGTAGAAATTCTTTCTTCAAGAAATCCTTTGTTATAGTTGATTAAGATTTTTTTACATATCTATATAGCTGGCCTTGATTAAAGAACTTAATAATCATTCCATCTAGATTTCTACAATGATTGGTTTCATGTCAATTCATCATATGATTGTAGGAGTAGGGCTCCCCCAATTTGACTTCGTTCTTGGGTTTCTTCCTACGTGATGGCCAGGAATTAAGCTCATGTGTTGTTAGGAAGTAGATATTCTCAGCAAATGTGGTGAGTTTACATTCTTCAAGTAATCTTAACATAAAAATTCCCTTGATGTCGGAACTTAGCCCTTTTGTTACTCATTTTTATCGGCTACTTTTCATCTTCAATCTTTCTTTTCACTATGTCTTGAGACCATGGTGTGACTTTCCTATGCCATCTCGAAGTAAGGTGTAACAGACCGCATTTTACGTATCAAAGGATTGTAAATTACTTTTATTTAATTCCCTGAGGGTTGGATCATTCTCATATTTTGATATGTTGGTCATGGGGATGTGAGACATGCCCATAATTTTTACCAATTTTATTTGTTACCATTTTTCCCCTGTCATTCTTGTACAGGGGATATCAAGGGATCGAATCAGGTGCTGAGGTCGGTCTGGTTGGAAAGGAAATTGTGTTGCCAATTCCATAGAGTGGTCACATTAAAGATTTGGTTTAGCGGTTTGGGAGGAATAGTTGTTCTGTGTTTCACAATTTCTGTTCAAGTTTTTGGAGCCATTGATGGGCTGATTTGAGGAGGCCTATTAGTGGGCTGGTGGGAGATTATAAATAGGGGGTCAAAGGCATAGGGAGAGGGTTAGTTTTCTTCATTCTCTCATTTGGTTGAGCTCGTGATCCTCCTTTCTCAATTAGATACACCTTTCCACCATTAAAGTTATAGATCTACATCATTTGAAGCTAGAGCTACGTCATGTGAAGAGAGATTGCATCAAATCAAGAGGTTCAAAACATAATCTTCGCTGTCCGAATTGAGAATTTAGCTATTTCGAGTTAATTCAAAGAACTGGTGAGTGATAAGCATCTTTCATGCAGATCAAATCAAGTATAAGGGTTGTTTGACCTTGTGTTCACCATTTCGAGTTGTTTTCATGTAGATCTAATCGATGTAAGTATGATTTTAATTCAAATCACCATAGGATCTAATCTAGCAACTTATAAACGGTATTTTCATATGTTAATTCTATGTTTAGATCCACTTATTGATTTGATCATTTGTTGAATCGTTGTTTTAATGTTTATCGATTATTGCTTGAATCAATGGTTGATTCGTTTATCAGTGGTGTTTGAGATTAATTGGTGGTGTTTGAGGTTGATCGGTGGTGTTTGAGGTTGATCAATGGTGTTTGAGAATGATCGGTGGTGTTTGAGATGGATCTGGGTGTTTTTACAGCATGGATCGGACAATTTTTCGTGGATCTGGAAGTTCTCATAGCATGGATCGGGCGAAATGTTATGGATTGGCCTAAATACAGTAGCATGGAATAGGCTAAATGCTATGGTATGGATCGGGCTAAATGCCAAAGTACCAAGTGCCATAGTACCAAGTACCAAACGTGATACACATGGTAAAATTAGTGATTTTCAAAGTGCGCGCTGGTTATTTACACTTTTTTCACAGTACCAAGTGTTAGGGTACCAAATGACAGTGCTAAGTGCCAAGGAGTGCCAAAATTCAGGACATATAATAGCATTCCAGAGACGTTGTGAAAGCCAGTTTTGATATTTTGCTTAGCTTTCACACTAGATTGATGCAGAATTGAAACAGGAGATATAATATCATTTAAGAAACATTGTAAAAGGATGTTTGGACATTGTGACCGGTTTTTCATAGCGAAAAAGCCAGAAATGTTATGAAATGCAGTATCGACTAATGAAGCTTGTTTTTGAGTCAACAATAGTTCTAGATTCGACGCGTATTCAAGAAGGAATGTCTAAAGCATCGTGAAGTGTTTATTGATCGTCGAAATGCAACGAATGTGAAGACGACTCAAGTGTGTTTCGAGCTCGTGGATAATGGTTGCTCGAGTATATTAAGGCTATGGATGGTCGCCAGTGATGAGAACTAGAGATGCTGAAAGCCAACGACTCAAGTGTGTTTTGAATTCGTGGATAATGGTTGCTCGTGCATGTTTGAGTTTATGGATGGTCGCTAGCAATGACGACTAGAGATACTGAAGGACGAGGAATTATTATTGTCGTAGGTTCTAGCAGGCTCAAACCAAGGGTATAATAGGGACGCCTAAAAGACCGGTTGTATGGTCGAGTACCCTGGGTATCGTTGAAAGGTCTAGATACGTATCATAGACATGTGTATGGAGTTATTACTAGAACCGGGGTTACCATTAGCCCTTGACGGATGACGTGATGTTGAGCCGGTCATACGATTAACTATAGTTTCAAAGCAGGATTGGCGGTGATAGCCAGAGTCGTGGATGAATGGCTGTTTACTTATATCATCTTGTGTAGATTATTCGACGTCAAAGGAGATATCTCTTGGGTGCTTGTCTGATGTTAGTTTAGGCCTTCGAGGCTTGTGCTTGGGAGATGTCGATATCGATTAGGATGGTCTACGCTTGATAATTGATTGTTATGAATGTACTATTTGTTTCTATCTGATTGTTGTAATGGTTATCACTGTCCGATGTAGTGAAGACGGATTTGGTTTCTTCTCTGTTGATGTTGGTAGATTAGCTGATTAATCTGCCTATTCTCATATACTTTATTGATGATGTTAGATAGTTGTTTTATCGCTCATTAAGACTATTGTTTGACTCAAGGTTTTATGTTTTCTCTTATTACCTTGAGTTGTTCATCCAATCGTGGATGGACAGACTGAGTAGCAGGTTATAGGTAGCAGAGCTTAGTGAGGCGAGAATGCTGAGCTATGACGAGTAGGAAGCTTGCATATTAGTTTCTTTATTTTATATATTGGATGTTTCCGCTGTTATGGTTGATGTTTACTCTGAGTGTTGTAGTGAGGCAAACTTGTACCGATGCTTATGTTGTAATCCAAGGATGTATGGATATTCTTTCTAGTTGTTATGGAAGTTCAAGTTTCTGCTCAGATATGCTTCACTGTTATAGCATGTTGTATATATTCTATTATATTTTATCCTTACGCTGTGAGTTGTACGACAGGTTTTTCTTGTGTTATCCTACCTTGGTGATCGTCCATAGCTAACTGGCACGTTTTTCAGCGCATTATTCCCCTTGGTAAGTGCAGGAGTGATGGGCGGTCATCACATTTGGTATTAGAGTTTGGGTTAATTGATTTTAGCTGATGTTCTAAGATGCAATTACGTAAGAGAGACGTATTTGTAGATTTCTAGTGGATGTAAACCATATACATTAGTGTATAGTATAGTAGCATTTGAACTCCATTGCAATTTTCTCTTATGTGGACTGACCATTCTAATTTTTAGATTTAAAATGAGCCATCAAACCTTTGGAAATACTACTAAGGAGGAGACTGTTCCTGGAGGGTGATCGGGAAGAGAACAATCCAATTACTTAACTACGTTCAAGGAATTAGTGGCAGCGATCATGAGATGGGTACCCGCTCCAGAGGCAATCGTGAAAGATGTTGGTGTTCCTGTCCAGGTACCTAAGGATGATTCGCTTTCGCGATCAAGGGATTATGCTCCTACCGATGAAGAAGAGGAGATGACGAGAAATATAGCTTTGGAACAACTTCGACATTAAGTTAGGGAGCGAGAAGAAAGGATCAGTGCTACTTGGGACAAAGTTGGTAGAAGCAGGAATGAACTTCTTAAAGAAACTTTTACAGGCACGAATTCTACAGAGAAGATGAATCAGAAAAAGAAAAGGAAGCATAAAGGAAATGATGGCCAAAAGAAGAAACCTAAGAAGGATGACACTTGATTCAACTATCAGCAGATGGGCCATTTCTCTCGAGATTGAAAGAATCCGAAAGTTGAAAAGAAATGTTTCAAGTGTGGGAAACATGGGCATGAGAAGAAGGATTGCCCTGATTTTCTGAGGAATAAGCGGCTGGTGGAAGCATGTGTCTTGGAAGCTATTTCGATTTCCTTTTGTAGTCCTAATGAGAATTAGGAGAAGCTGATGTTAGTTTAGATGTGATTCTGTCAGTGCGGTTTGTTGAGTTCTATTGGTACTAGTGAACCGCCTTCTTTTACCAGTAATAAGATTGTAGGCTGAATAGGTTTAGGACCTGCTATTGTAATAGACCTTTGAATGTAACTAATCCGATGTGGGTTCATCTACTCTTTGTTTGATTTGTTGATCTTGTGTTATTGAGTCATGGTTGGTCATTTTTGTGGGATTGCTTTGTTTTGAACTTCACTGGGTTTGGGATCATCCTGGGCATGGATTGGCTCAAGAGGTATATCGCAAAAGCTAATAGCGAGAAGCTTTAGGTGAGAGTCGGGGATGTGGAAATGAGAAAGGTTTTGATTCGATGTAAGCCCGAAGATGGTATCGTCGTGAGCTTTTTATATTCATTTGTGACTCCATAGGAAGACTTGTCATCTGTGCTGATTGCTAATGAGTTTGAGGATGTCTTTGAAGATGTCAAAGGCTTGCCGTCGCGTCATGAGATTGAGTTTAGAATCGATTTGGTCGAGGGTGCTAGACTTATCGGTATGCCTCTTAGTCGGATGGCGCCTAAGGAACAACGAGAGTTAGAGCTGTAAGTCTGTGACCTTTTAGGAAAAGGATTCATACAGAGAAGTGTATTCGAATGGGGTGCACCAGTGGTGTTTGCAACCAAGGTTGATGGATCGTTGAGATTGCGTGTGGGTTATCGTGAGCTAAACAAGGTGGCCAAGTAGAACAAGTATCCGTTGTCGAGAACAGATGAATTGTTCGTTCAGCTTCACAAGGTTGAGGTGTTTTCGCTGTTGGATTTGGCAATGGGATTCCACTAGTTGTGGGTGGCAAAGGATAGTGTGCCGACGACTGCTTTTAGGACACTATCCGTTTTTTTCAAATGGTTGGTGATGCCATTTGGGTTGATTAACGTGCCAACGTATTTTGTGGATCTTTTGAATAGGGTTTTCAGAGATCAGTTGAACAAGTTCGTGCTTGTGTTCGTAGATAATATTCTGGTTTACTCTCGGAATGAGGAATAGCATAAGATGCACTTGAGAGTTGTTTTGAAAATCTTGCGAAAGCATCAGCTGACGGCTAAGTTTTCGAAGTGTCACTTCTGGAAGAGCGAAGTGAGAATCTTAGGCTATGTAGTTTCTGTAAATGGAATAGCGGTTAACCTAGCTAAGGTGGCATGTGACGGCCTATCCCGCACCAGCCGACATTACAAATGAAAGTGCGTTGTGACAATGCCTGACTAGCACGGGACGGTCGCCAAAGAAAGGAAAAGAAAGGGATTTGAACCAATAAGGAACCTGTAGAATGTCTCACTGCGCATGGGATAAAATATAATAATAACATAACTTTGATATAAAACAAGCGAGACAGTGCATAAGCTGAAAACTAAACAATCATAGCAGCGGAAATCCAAAATACAGCTTATCATCCAAACCAACATTATAACAACTTTGAAATGCTGTCTCTAAAGCAAAAGAAAGAGGTACACTACTAATACCCAAAGTAGTGACCAACACAGGGAGATTATATATATATCATACGTGGAAGCCTCCTGCTCGTCTCCGGTACAGCTACTGGTGCATAATTACCTAACCTGTCTCTAGTCTGCCCGTTTAAGAGCACCCAGAGTAATAAGAAGAGACATAAAACTCTGGGTCAGATAAAAGTCTGGTATGAGCGATAAACAGCAAAACAAAACAATAACAGGTATACATAACCATACCTGAACCTGGACTTGCAACCAAAGAGTTAGCACAACAAGATGTACAATACTCTCAGGTGGCACTAACATATGGTGTAAAGATACGGGGGAGGGGTGTGCATGTCATAGCAATGTCAAACAATCAAGCATAGCAACCATCCTCACATCTCTTGCTCTGTGCGTAAAGAATACGATATCTACCACTTTGATCACCCAATTCTTTGTTACGATCACTCTGCCCAATGGAGTCGTGACGACTCCACTGAACTGATCCGTAACCACTAATACTTTGCTATGTCCACTCTACCCTGTGGAGTCATAACAACTCCGCTACACTGTCTCATTGCCTTGCTACGATCACTTTGCCCCCATGAAGTCATGACAACTTCACTGCACTGATCCATAGCCACTAATCCGTCTCAGTGGTGAGTCAAAGCTATAGACATCGATAACCCCTTTGCACATGTCCCGCAGCAAAGCCCAACTCATGAGGTTAATCTATTGATCCCATTTGGATCCTGAGTAATAACCTCCCATCTGGAATTCCTTTGCATCTCGGGTTTTGGTCGAATTGGAGTTGGTCTTCAGAAGAGTCATCGCGTAGAAGTAGTTTTAGTCTGGTTCGATTCGGCTATACTATGCTCAAGCTCCATGTTCAGTTCGGTTTGAATACACCATCTCCAGGTTTCTCGTTTGGTTCGGGTCCTCTAGTTCGACTCGGGTTTCCCCCTCCGGTTTGGTTCGGATTCTTCATCGTGGTTTGGCTCGGCTCCTTCGTTTCCAGCTCCTCTCACGTTGATCCGATCCCGCTCCCTAGCTCTAGTCCGATCCGATCTCCACGCCCTTGCTTCCGATCCGAACCTAACTCCAACTCTTATGCAAATGGTCTTCCTTCTTTCCAAGCCACTTGTGCCAAGTTCCGATCCGAATCAAATCCCCTTGCCCAGTTCTCTTATCCGATCCGAGCCCTATATCCGATCCGAAACCCTGCATATTTCCTGCAACTTTTCCAGCGACTGTTTTACGCCATACGACGGCATTTTCGACCATTCTAACTTTTCTAATCAATCACAAAGAATTCCATACAGTCATAGCAACATAGAGAATCAACAATAAACACCAAAACAAAAATTTAATATGTCAATATGGATCGAACATACCCAAAAACCTATGTTTTCCCTTTAATCCCCCTTAATTATGTTTAAGCATACAATTAGTAAAACATATCCAAATAAGCCCAAATTTTTATCAGAGCCCTAAAATAATATTTAAGAATTTTACAAATTTTTCCATATTTTTCTGAGCCATAATTTCGTTACTTAGCACTAATCACCCCTTATTAGCCGTAATAAGTGAAAAACAATGCTAATCACTCACCTTAGCCAAAATATAAACTCAGATCTGAAATGATTCTTTAAATGGCACAAATTCCAATGCACACAACAGTCTTTTCCTCTAATTTGATGTTGATTAGACTTGGTTTGATGTAGATTAGGCTAAAACTTCATTAAACGGTGATTAGAAGGTGATTTGGGTGTTGGAGGTCATTGTTTGGGTTGAAGAGAGGTAAGTGGCGGCTAGAAAATGACAAAGAAAATGTTTCTCTAACCCTAATCAGCCCTTGTATGGCCCTATCCCCAATGGGCCTAGCTGCTAATTATCCTATTAAGCCCATTTAAGTTGTTTTTCACCTTCCAAACCTTAATTCAACCATATCTCCCAAACGGTGAGTTCGTTTGATCAATATGGCCACTCCACGGAAAGGTAAACCATCATCTAGATCTAATGGAAGCAATTTCAGGTCAAAACTCCTTACCAATCAAAAGTTATAGGCAAAACAAGATTCGCCAGTGGCAAAACGGTCATTTAAAAATCGGCAAAAATCGTGAACATGGGAAATGACCCCAATAGTCGTTCCCCAAGGTTACACGACCATACGTCCTCATGTGAAAAAGAAATAAACATTCTACGATCCTTCGATACGTAGAATGCGGGTCATTACACTCTCCCCCCTTAAGAAATTTCGCCCTCGAAATTCCTTAACCAAAACATACAAAGGTGTTCTGCATGCCTAGCAGTCATTCACAAACAATCAAACATACACAACAAGCACAACAAGCCTACCCTAGCATGCGGTTTACTAACAAGGGAAGAAATTATCACTATTAAAATCTTATCAGGCAAAGAGTTATGGATGCAATTTCCTTATGCTCTCCTCTGTTTCCCAAGTACAGTCATTCTCATTCTTGTCCCACTGAACCTTGACCAGTTTCACCGCCTTCCTCCGAAGTTGCTTCATATCACTCTCGACAGTGCGGATCGGCTTGCGGTTCCCAACCGGCTCGGGTTCTACTTCAGTGTCATCCAACTGATCCGGTGAAATAGTCATATCAGTGTCATGCACGAACTTCCTTAACTGGGAAACATGAAATACTTTATGAACTCCCACCATCTTTTCTGGCAACTCAACTTTATATGCCAAATTCCCAACTTGCTCGAGAACTGGGTATGGACCAACAAATCTTGGTGATAACTTGCCTCTCCTGCCAAATCGAATCACGCTCTTTAACGGAGAAATCTTGACAAACACCAAGTCGCCAACGGAGAATTTCAGTTCTCTTCATCTCTTATCAGCATAACTCTTCTGCCTATCTTGGGCAGCCTTCATTCGCTGTTGGATAACCTTGATCTTATCTAAGGTTTCTCTTATCACATCTGGCCCAAGCACAAATTTCTCATCAGTTTCTAACCAACATGATGGTGAGTTGCATGGTCTTCCGTACAAAGCTTCAAATGGAGCCATACCAATACTGGATTGATAGCTATTATTATATGCGAACTCCACTAGATGCAAATGGTCATCCCATGATCCTCCAAAATCCAATATACAAGCTCTCAAGAGATCCTCTAATGTACGATTCACCCTCTCAATCTGACCGTCAGTTTGAGGATGATACGCGGTATTGAGATGTAATTCTGATCCTTAAGCCTCTTGTAAGCTCTTCCAAAATCCACTAGTGAACAACGGATCTCGGTCACTTACAATGCCTTTGGGTACTCCGTGAAATCTCACTACCCACTTCATATACAGTTCCGCTAACTTAGCTGCTGTTCTAGTCGACTTGACGGGTATAAACCTTGCACTCTTGGTCAATCGGTCCACAATCACCCAAATGCTATCATGTCCCGATCTAGTTCTTGGTAACCCATCAATGAAATCCATTGAGACTTGTTCCCATTTCCATTTTGGAATTTCTGATGGTTACAACAAACCACTAGGCTTCTTTTGCTCGACTTTAACTAGCTGGCAATTCATGCATTTAGTTATAAACTTCCCAACTTCTCTTTTCATCCCTTCCCAATAGTAGGTCTGCTTCATGTCTCGATACATTTTATTACCACTGGGATGTATAGTCAGTTTTGAGTGATGACATTCTCTAAGCACTTCATCTCTCAATCCATTGACATTGGGTACAACTAGTCTCCCATTCTTTCTGAGCCATCCATCTCGATCAATCCCAAACTTGTTCATCTCCTCGTCGATACCCATCTCTAACTTGGAGATGATTTCCAATAGGTTAGGATCGTTCCTTTGACTGGAACCAATCCGCTCAATCAAAGTGGGTCTGATCGTCAAACTTGCTGACATTTCTGGATCCAATTCGCACTTCGATCTGAAATCGTACCCTACGATATACTCCAGTTGCTTCCATTCAAGAAACATAGCCCCTAAACTGGCATGTCTTTTACTCAATGCATCAGCTACTGCATTGCCCTTTCCAGGTGTATATGCGATGTCGAAATCATAGGAAGCCAAGAATTCTAACCATCTTTGCTGTCAGAGTTTTAGATCCTTCTGAGATAAGAGACACTTCAACGATTTATGATCGTTAAACAACTTGAATCTTTCTCCCAAGAGATAAAGTCTCCACATCTTCAACGCGAACACGATCGCTGCCAATTCCAAATCATGGGTAGGATATCTTTTTTCATGCGGTTTCATTTGTCGACTAGCATAAGCTAGTAACCTACCTCCTTACATCAATACAGCACCTAGTCCGGTACCACAGGCATCCGTGTATACTGTCATCTCTTCATTCCCTTTAGGAATGACTAACACTGGCGCACACGTCAACTTTTCCTTTAGACTCTTAAATGCATTTTCAAACCTTTCGTCCCAAATGAAAGATTGATTCTTCTTGGTCAACTGAGTTAACGGTGTCGCTATCTTGGAGAAGTCTTGGATAAACTTACGATAATATCCAGCTAACCCCAAGAAACTTCTTACGTCTGTTGCATTCTTGGGCGTAGACCAATCTTGTACCCTAGCCACCTTTGCAGGATCCACGACAATACCATTCTTTGAAACAACATGGCCCAAGAATCTCACTTCCCTCCTCCAGAAGTGACACTTAGAAAACTTTGCTTTCAATTGGTGTTTTCTCAACACCTCCATCACTACTCTCAAGTGTTCCTTGTGTTCTTCTTCTGTCCTCAAGTAAATCAAGATATCGTCTACGAACACAAGAACAAATTTATTCAATTGATCCCTGAATACCATATTCATAAGATCCAAAAAATATGCTGATGCATTGGTCAACCCGAATGGCATGACCAACCACTCATAGAATCCAGACGGCGTCCAAAATGTCGGTTTAGGAATACTCTCAGCTGCTACTCGGAGCTGATGAAATCTTGTCGCGAGGTCCAATTGGGAGAACACTCTTGCTCCCTCTAGTTGATCAAACAAATCATCTATCTGTGGAAGAGGATACGTATTCTTTCTAGTCACCTTATTCAACTCGCGATAGTCCACACACAAACGAAGGGAACCATCTGCCTTGGTAGCAAACACAACCGGTGCTCCCCACTCGGAGACACTTCTTCTAATAAATCCCTTCTTCAAAAGATCGCTTACTTGTACCCCGAGCTCTCTCTGCTCCCTTGGTGCCATACGATGAAGTGGTATCACTATAGGTCTGGCATCTTTCACTAAATCAATACGAAACTCAATCTCTCGGTGTGTTGGAAGTCCGGTCACTTCCTCGAAGATATCCGGATACTGGCCAGCAACAGGAACCCCTGATAACTCGTCCTGCGGGATGTCGAGGGAATTTAGAAAAGTAACCATCACCTCATCACTAGGTAGGCTACCAAACACTACCCTCCGCCCATCATCCACCCTAATAGTCACCGAAAATCCCTCACAGTCTACCACCACCCCGTATCTTTGGAGCCAATCGACTCCCAAAATAATACCAAACCCAGTAAAGCCTAAAACGAAGCAATCACAAGCAAACATACATCCATGATTCGATAAGACCACATTACGACAAATCATATTAAGGCTAGTCGAGCCACCAATCGGGTTTGTCACCATTAAAGGTCTATCGACTATCTCGGGTTCCAATCCCAACCTTTCTACTAGGTCACTAGATATGAAGGAACGGGAAGCCCCAGTATCAAACAGTACTTGAACAGGAACATCATAAACAGAAAGCATACCTTGAATGACGACATTCTTTCCTTTCTCCGCCGCAGTTGGGGCATTCGACGAAGAAGGAACAACATTAATAACATATGCTTTCACAATCTGCTTCTCTTTAGGGGGTTGCAGACATTTATCCTTGTGATGTCCCACTTGGCTACAGTTGAGGCACTTCCTATCCGCTGGCTTTGCTCGACATTCTTTAGCATAATGACCCTTCTTGCCACAGCTAAAGCACTCTACATCTTTCTTATTCTTCTTTTGACCGTCCTTGCTTGGTTCTGACTCTGCTTCCTCTTATTCCTGGAATTATTCTTGCCTCCACCGCTTGCTTGCGGCTTTGGCTCCCCTGTAGATACAACAACCACCTCCGTCTTGGTCTTAGGATAAAGGCTCTCTGACCTCAATGCTTTTCCAATAATCTATTCAAAAGTTTCATCAATATGGTTTATAGGCCTTTCCCCCAAGTACTGATCTAAGCCTGTTATGAACTTCTCATTCTTATTCTCGGGGGTGTCAATAAGGGATAATCCATACTTCGATAAAGTATCGAACTCAGCAATATATTCCGAAACTGCCCTACCATTCTATTTAAGCTCCAAGAACTTCCTAAACAATTCTGATTTCTGGGCAGCTGGGATAAACTTATCACTGAGTCGGGCTTTAAATTGATTCCATGTAACTTGATCCTCGGGGGTAGCTGCCTTAATAGCATTCCACCAATTCATTTCCCATCCTTGCAGCTGACGGGATGCTAGCTTCCTCTTCATCGCATCATCGATCCCTAAGTCCTCAAAGATGCACCACACCTATCGAGCTAATCCTGAACTTCTGTAGCCGATTCCATTCCGTGGAATGGCTTCCCACCAAGGCTAGTGTAGTCTTTACAGAGCTTAGTGAAATCGGCCCTAGGCGCCTGCACCATCACCATTTGCAGCATTAGAACCTGCCCTCTGAACATCCCTAAGCATCTCTCTCATGAAGTCGGTGAATATCGTCCTCATGTCAGGAGCATTCCTATTATTGGCTCCTGAACCGGTATTCCTCGTATATCGGCTCATCGTTCAATCTGTAAGGAGAAAACGATTAACCATCTCTTCAGTGGTGCCAGTGCAATGCGACTCCATCCTTATATATACTAATAGTATATATATATATAGATTTTGAAAACCAAAGTATCACAAATACGCGCTCTCGTATATGTACTATCTCTCCCTGGTGTCTTTCCCTAGGTTAATTACGCAACCTAGAGCTCTGATACCAAGTGTGAAGGCCTGCCCCGCACCAGCCGACATTTCCAATGAAAGTGCACTATGCCAATGCCCGACTAGCACGAGACAGTAGCCAAAGAAAGGGATTTGAACTAACAAGGAACCTGTAGAATGTCTCACAGCGCACAAGATAAAATATAATAATAACATAACTTTGACATAAAACAGGCGAGACAGTGCATAAGCTGAAAACTAAACCATCATAGCAGCGGAAATCCAAAATACAGCTTATCATCCAAACCAACGTTATTACAACTTTGAAATGTTGTCTCTAAAGTAAAAGAAAGAGGTACACTACTAATGCCCAAAGTAGTGACCAACAACAACACAGAGAGATTATATATATATATATCATATGCGGAAGCCTCCTACTTGTCTCCGGTACAACTACTCGTGCATAATCACCTGACTTGTCTCTAGTCTGCCCGTTTAAGAGCACCCAGAGTAATAAGAAGAGACATAAAACTCTGGGTCAGACAAAAGTCTGGTATGAGCGATAAGCAGCAAAACAGAACAATAACAGGTATACATAACCATACCTGAACCTAGACCGGCAACCAAAGAGTTAGCACAACAAGATGTACAATACTCTCAGGTGACACTAACATACGGTGTAAAGATATGGGGGATGGGTGTGCATGTCATAGCGATGTCAAACAATCAAACATAGCAACCATCCTCACATCTCTTGCTCTGTGCGTAAAGCATACGATATCTACCACTTTGATCACCCAATTCTTTGTTACGATCACTCTGCCCAATGGAGTCGTGACGGCTCCACTGAACTGATCCGTAACCACTAATACTTTGCTATGTCCACTCTACCCTATGGAGTCATAACAACTCCGCTGCAGTGGCTCATAGCCCTACTACGATCACTTTGCCCCATGAAGTCATGACAACTTCACTGCACTGATCCATAGCCACTAATCCGTCTCAGTGGTGGGTCAAAGCTATAGACACCGATAACTCATTTGCACACGTCCCACAACAAAGCCCAACTCATGAGGTTAATCTATTGATCCCATTTGGATCTTGAGTAATAACCTCCCATCTAGACTTCCTTTGCATCCCGGGTTTTGGTCGAACTGGAGTTGGTCTTCAGAAGAGTCGTCGCATAGAAGTAGTTTAAGTCTGGTTCGGTTCGGCTAAACTGTGCTCAAGCTCCATGTTCAGTTCGGTTTGAATATGTCGTCTCCAGGTTTCTCGTTCGGTTTGGGTCCTCTGCTTCTGCTCGAGTTTCCCCATCCGGTTCGGTTCGGATTCTTCACCGTGGTTTGGCTCGGCTCCTTCATTTCCAGCTTCTCTCATGTTGATCCAATCCCGCTTCCTAGCTCCAGTCCGATCTGATCTCCACGCCCTTACTTCCGATCTGAACCCAACTCCAACTCTTATGCAAATGGCCTTCCTTCTTGCCAAGTCTCTTGTGCCAAGTTCCGATCCGAATCGAATCCCCTTGCCCAGTTCTCTTATCCGATCCGAGCCCTATATCCGATCTGATCCAAAACCCTGCATATTCCCTGCAACTTTTCCAGCGACTGTTTTACGCCATACGACGGCGTTTTCGACCATTCTAACTTTTCTAATCAATCACAAAGCATTCCATATAGTCATAGCAACATAGAGAATCAACAATAAACGCCAAAACAAAAATTTAATATGTCAATATGGATCAAACATACCCAAAAACCTATGTTTTCTCCTTGATCCCCCTTAATCATGTTTAAGCATACAATTAGCAAAACATATCCAAATTAGCCCAAATTTTTATCAGAGCCCTAAAATAATATTTAAGAATTTTACAAAATTTTCCAGATTTTTCTGAGCCATAATTCCGTTAATTATCACTAATCACCCCTAATTAGCCTTAATTAGTGAAAAACAATGCTAATCACTCACCTTAGCCAAAATATAAACTCAGATCTAAAATGATTCTTTAAATGACACGAATTCCAATGCACATAGAAGCCTTTGCCTCTAATTTAATGTTGATTAGACTTGGTTTGATGTAGATTAGGCTAAAACTTCATTAAATGTTGATTAGAAGGTGATTTGGGTGTTGGAGGCCATTGTTAGGGTTGAAGAAAGGAACGCGGCGGCTGGAAAATGACAAAGAAAAGGTTTCTCTAACCCTAGTCAGCCCTTATATGGCCCTAATCCCGAAATCCCCAATGGGCCTAGCTGCAAATTACCCTATTAAGCCCATTTAAGCTGTTTTTCACCCTCCAAACCTTAATTTAGCCATTTCTCCTGAACGGCGAGTCTGCTTGATCAATGTGACCATTCCACGGAAAGGTAAACCATCATCCAGATCTAATGGAAGTGGTTTCAGATCATAACTCCTTACCAATCAAAATTTATACGCGAAACAAGATTTGCCCGGGGCAAAACGGTCATTTAAAAATCGGCAAAATTCGTGAACATGGGAAATGACCCTAATAGTCGTTCCCCAAGGTTACACGACCACACGGCCTCATATGAAAAAGAAATAAACATTCAACGATCCTTTGATACCTAGAATGCGGATCGTTACATGACAGCAATCCAGGACTAGGAAGGTATGACGATTCATCCTAGTGGTAATAAGATGCGTCAGCACATAAAGCGATCTTACAAATGGGAAGGTATGAAGAGGGATGTTAGAAAGTTTATTTCCAAGTGCATGAACTGTCAGTTGGTGAAAGCAGAACAGAAAAAGTCGAGTGGGTTGCTTCAGCCATTGGAAGTTGCTACATGGAAGTGGGAGCAGATATCGATGAACTACCTAGAACCAGGGCAGAAACGAAGGAATTTGTGTCACCATGGATCGCTTGACCAAAAGTGCAAGGTTTATTCCTATCAAATCAACTAGGACAACATCGAAGTTGGATGGGTTTTATATAAGATGGATAGTTCGACTCCATGGTATCCCAAAGAGCATAGTAAATGATCGAGATCCATTGTTCACGAGTGGATTTCAGAAGAGTTTGCAAGAGACTTTGGGAACCGAGTTGTGTTTAAGTACGACTTATCATCCCCAAACTGATGGTCAAACCGAGAGGGTTAACCGAGTTTTTGAATATCACCTAAGTGCTTGTGTATTAGACTTTAGAGGATCATGGGAGGACCATCTACATCTAGTTGAATTCACATATAATAATAGCTACCTGTCGAGCATTGGGATGACACCATACGAGCCGTGTAACAACACAGAATTTTGACAATAAATAGTTATTTAATTAGAAGCCCAAAAATAGAATTTATGCAAACGATGGAATTTGGCTACGAAATTTTAACTATTGCGTTTGTCTCGGAATTCTTGTCAACTTTCATATTTGGAGTTTCGCGAACGGAGTACGTATGAAAAAGTTACGGAAGAAATACAAAAAACGGACAGAAATAAATAAACAGAATAATTAATAAATATCTTACCTTTTATTACCAGCCTTCATTGGGCAAAAACGCTCAAGGGCGGTCAACAGCCTTCCCTAGAGCGGTCGACCACTTCGAGCCAGGTTTACCCAATGACGGCTAGGTTTTGAGGGGCAATTTGGTTATATTTTGTAAAATGAATGGACTGATGATAATTAAAATAGATCTAGCTGTCCTAGGCCATTTCCACTCCTATAAATAAAGGGGTAGAGCCTCATCATTTTTCCACTTAAATCTGCTGAGGCAGCAGAGCTCTGCCATTTTCTCTCTCTCTTTCTCCGAACCTAAATTCTAAAATAAAAATATATTCATACATATCAAATCAAATCCAATCCATATGAAATTGAGAGGGCAAGCAGATCTAGTGGAAAGGAATGCAAAAAGATGCTCCAAATCATATCCTTTGCTCTCTTCCCTTTTTCTTACATTTCTATAGATCTAGAATTTTCCACTTACTTGATAAATTGTAGATTTATAAGAATTTGGGGATTGTAAGCTTAAAAAGGTTCAAAATTCAGAAATATGAAGCTATGAGGTGAGTGGGAAATTTACTAATACAATTACAATGAATTAGCTATTTCGTTTGAACCCAATCTATGTTTTATGCCTATCAGATCTGTTTACTTAAATAATTGTAAATTGTGGCAACCATAAGATCTGATTATGAACATGTTTATAATTGGCAAATGATAAGTTGTGATTACATATAAACATGAATTGTATGATTTTTACATATTTTCCCACATATTCCTACAGTTATGTCATGAAATATGTTTTATATGTTACATAGCACTTTGGATCTGGAAATCAATCCTATTAAACATAAATTTGTTATAGTTATGTTCCAGATCTTTAGTTCAGTGCTGAAATATTAAATATGTGAATTTAGGTAAAAAGATGAATTTGTAAATTATGTGATTTTAAGAATAAAAATAAATGCTCCTTGTTTACATTCAATATTGTTGGAGTTTTGGCTTAAGCATTGTAAATTATGTCGTTTTCCTCATTTTTAAATAAAGAGGCATTATTTTAGAATCACAAGAAGTGTGACAAAAAGAATTAAAAAGGGGAAAAGTGGTGCAAAGGTACATATAAAAATAAATACATGTTTTTGTATGTAATTTGCATCGACTATTCCAAAGTAAAAATATATTACATATATTTCTGGTGACTTAAAAATATGTTAATTCCACGAAATAGGCATGACTTACAATGGTTATGGCTAATGGTCCTTTGTGAGATTGAAACCTTCTGGCACGTTGAATATAAAAAAGGAAATGTTTGGTTAATTGATTAGACCAAATCATTAATTTAAATTTAAGAATAAAAATAAATATTAATAACTTCATTGACCGCACGAAAAC
The DNA here is from genome assembly GCA_030737875.1 of Allium sativum. Classification (NCBI taxonomy): domain Eukaryota; kingdom Viridiplantae; phylum Streptophyta; class Magnoliopsida; order Asparagales; family Amaryllidaceae; genus Allium; species Allium sativum. The sequence goes on from CM060915.1 coordinate 702,970,607, forward strand.
ATAAAAATAAATATGTACATATTATCCGTCCAATTCAACATAAAACGGTGAAATATAAATTGTATGGAATGTTTGAAATATTCAATGGTATTCATTTATGGAATCATACATGTAAATTATATTCCATACTCAATGAATATATTTACGGTGACCGTTGTAGCAATTAGTGTAATTGATTTCTATAAAGGAGGCCATAAATAAATAATTAACAATTATGACAAATGTTGAATGTCTGGATAAGGTTCAATTATGGTGTAAATATAATCATTTTGAATTAATATATTTGTGGTGACCATTTGTAGCAATAAATATATTTAATTGCCATAAATCAGACCGCAAATAAGGGAATGACAATTGTAACAAATATTGATTTGGGGAAAATAAACGTGATGGAAAATGGTTACAATTTCTAAAATCAATTAGGAAAATCGTTGTGGACCCCAATTAGGAAATTTAAAAATTATAACCGCATATAGACACGAGGTTATGCTTAACTTGTGGTGTAAGCCTGCCCGGAACCGACCGGCAAATCCAGCAACCACAGGTAGCCAGTTTAATGTGAGGGGTCTAATGCACAAAAATAAATGTACCAAGGCACGATGTTAAGTTCACTTATGGTAGAAGTCTGCCCGGAACCGACCGGCAATTCCATCATCGACAGGTAGTCAACTTAATATGAGAGGCCTAGTGCATACATATATATATATGTGTGTGTATGTATGTATTTATGTAACAACCAATAAATAAACAAACATATAAATAAAAGAATAAGAATAGTAATTGCCTTTTGGGGGTACAACAAATAGATAATTTGGGATAGTTTCCTAAGGAAAATATGACCGTTAGAGTCTTAAAGGGCAATAAAAATGAAATGAAAGGAGATGGGTGTCAAAAAGGGGATTAATGGATATTGATTGTCGTTTAAATACTAAGTCCAAATTAGGGAAGGAGTCAAATAAATATCCTAGGAAAAAAGAAATATAACCTTCCTTATTTATGTCAATAAAAATTATAATTAAAAATATAGTTGGACTTAGTAGGTTAATAATGTAATTAACCATATAAACCCGTGATGCAAATAAATGTGTATGTATAGTATTTCCGTATAAAGGAATTAAATGGGAATGATTTAATAACGTAGCCTACTTTATCCCAAAAAGGGAAATGTGTTAAAGGCAAATGGGGAACAAACTAATAACCTTCACGTATAGTCCGCTTCTTGGGTCTTAAAAGGCTAAGTGACAAGGGTTAAAGAGTCCACCTGAGAATATGTTTTTCAGTATAGGTTTTTAAATGGCAGTTGTGTGTTGGCCTACCCAAACCTGGAAATTAAAAGGGCCAGATATGGCCATCTATCCTATAGGAGGTTATAAATTGTATGGAATGTTTGAAATATCCAATGGTATTCATTTATGGAATCATACATGTAAATTATATTCCATACTTAATGAATACATTTATGGTGACCGTTGTAGCAATTAGTGTAATTGATTGTTATAAAGGAGGCCATAAATAAATAATTAAAAATTATGAGAAATGTTGAAGGTCTAGGTAACGTTCAATTATGGAATTATGTGTAAATAAAATTCATTTTGAATTAATATATTTGTGGTGACCATTTGTAGCAATAAATATATTTAATTTCCATAAATGAGACTGCAAATAAGGGAATAACCATTGTAACAAATATTGATTTGTGGAAAATAAATGTGATGGGAAAATGGTTATAATTTCTAAAATCAATTAGGAAAATCGTTGTGGACCCTAATTAGGAAAATTAAAAATTATAACCACATATAGACACAAGGTTATGCTCAACTTGTGGTGTATGCCTGCCCGGAACCGACCGGCAAATCCAGCAACCACAGGTAGTCAGCTTAATGTGAGGGGTCTAATGCATAAAAATAAATGTACCAAGGCATGAGATTAAGTTCACTTGTGGTAGAAGTCTGCCCGGAATCGACCGGCAAATCCAGCATCCATAGGTAGTCAACTTAATATGAGAGGCCTAGTGCATATATATATATATATAAGAGATTTGAATTTGAATGGTTGGATTTCATGTTATGTCCAAATCAATTTCAGAAAAGGTCACTATGGATGTAGTTCGGTGGCTGTTATTGGAAACCGACTGTAAAGGCCTTAATAAAACTATTAAAAATAAGGAAAATTTTGTAAAATCATAGTAAATGATTTGGAAAGATTTTGGGTGAAAAATTCCATATTTGAAATGATAAAAGATATTTTTATCTGAATGACCTAGTTATTAACTAGAATAATAATCCAATTTTTTTAAATAAATAAATTGGATTTGTAAATGGTTTTAATATAATCAGAATTTTCCAACGAATAAATTGGAATGGAAATTATCTTTTAAATATATCGATATTGGATTTTGTGATTATATGGATACTGTTAAGGAATTTGGAAGATATAGATATCGTTATTCCCAATACGATAGCCGTTAGTTTCGGAATTTGATACTGAATATAAACAGATATTAATTTCTATTCAGAGTCTTGTATTTAATATCAAATTGGATTTTGGGGTTTGTCGTGAATGGCATCTTTAATAACACCATTCTTAAACCCCGTTGAGAAAAGAATAAATCTTTTAATTAAGAATTAGAGAAGTTTAGCAATTAATTAATTTAATTGGAATTGAATTGGATATTGGGTTTATTGTGAGCGGTGTTTTAAATAACATTTGTTCTTTAACCCAATTAACAGTGAAGATATGATTTGGAATTTATAAATCTTTTTATTAAGATTTAATGGAAATTTTCCAAAGTAAAGTTTTCCAATTTAAAATATTAAATTGGAGTTGAATAGATTTGGTAATAATCGAGATGAGTTTCTGTAAAGGAAGACCGTTACTATATATGGAATTTAAAAGGCTTTGTCATTATTCCATTTATATTATTAGTCTAATACGGAAATTTATATCTATTATATGTTGACCTGTTTTCCGTGAAGATTCCATAGTTAATGGAAGATGACTTTAGGGTTTATCGTGAACTGTGTTTTAAATGACATTAGTTCTTTAACCTAGTTAAAGACAGGCAAAATTTTCCTATAGTTGAATAATCATAAAGGAAGGATTTTTGGGATTAAAAACCAAATTGGAGTTTTAATAAATCTTTGATTGGATTGAAATGGGAATGAGGTAATTAAATTTATCGAATGCATGAAATGTTCGAAAATGGAGTACCACCAGTTTTACTCTAGGCGATAGTTAAATCTTTAATTAGATTTGAACGTGAAATGATAATTAATTTTACCCGAAACATAGTGGGTGTTAGATGTGGAGTATTACAAGTTTTTCTCCATAGGATGAATGGGTTGGGATTGGAAAAATAAACGATTACTTCGGTAAGGCGCGATAATCCCGACTTGAAACGACCCAAACTCGCCCTTACGGGAAAGCCTGGATTGAGTTGAGAACACGACAAATCAGAATGCAAACGGAAGAACATTTGATTACTTATTACAACAATTTGCATCAGAGTACAAGAATGTACAGAGTATGAATAAATATTATACATCAGAAAAATATCAGAGATTAAAATACATTACATAGCAGCGGAAAATAATACATAACACAACCGAAAGAGATAAACGGAAACAGAGCGTTCCGAATATAGCTCCAGCTGTAAACCAGGATCCCGTAAGAATAAATATCTGCAAAACCAAAACTACTAGCTGCCCGTGTGGAAAATAAGGGCACCTAGAGTTTAGGTTAAAACAATAAACTCCAGGTCAGTCATGTGACTGGTGTGAGAACTAAAATAGTTATTTAAAAACTTACTTTAAAATGCAGTAAATCAAGGGACCACGTCGTAACACGAAACATGTTTCCACCCAAGAATACCAGTGCATAGAATAAATAGCGCAATGCTTTTTGGAAAAATGAAGCTATTATAAGACCCAAGTCCCATCACACAATGCAACGCAAGCCGGAGGATAGGGTTTTCGCTTATAATAGCCAAACATGTTTGGTAGCTTAAAACTAATCATTTGATACTATAATAAGTGTATAGTGTCAAAGACAACTTCAAATATAAATGTATCAATCATAAACGTCATAGTATCCCATGCTACTATGTCACCATATAGGTTTACAACTAAAAACCGAAATGTCACATATTGGGAATTGGATTCCATCTATGAGTCGAGGCCAGGGATGGCTCCTCACCGCTTCGAGACACTCTAGCAAATGTCTCAGGACTACACACTCTGGGCAACCCTTGGATCGGTTGGGCCGGTCCTCTCTTAAGTTTCAGGATTGGAAATTCCTGAACACACGTTTCCCAGTCATATCAGACCTATCCATCGGCTCTGTAGTAACCGATATAGTCGAGCGCCTCGTTAACCATCATCCACATAGGTAAAAAATATAAATGTCTGGGCTCCATACCTTGACACCACCCATAGATAGAAAGAAATGTCATGTTCTCCCAACGGTCCGATCCCGTTTTTGACTCCTACCGAGGTGTGAGGCTCGCGAATTAACGTTATACACAAAGCTATTCCCTTTAAGGTCGTGCTTTGATCATCAACCACAAGACTCTGCTTTTCAATAGAATCCTTGATCATTTGCATCTCAGCATGCCACACAGGCAATTCACGCCATGCGACTGATGTCTATCGATATATAACCTCTGAGCTTGTACGTCTCAGAAAAGGGTGTTAAGCAAGAGAATAAATTCTCTGCCACCAAACAGATATATATTTAATAGAGATCAATCAACACAGAATAAAATCCAATGTCAGGCACACATCCATTTACAAGTTCGTTCTAGGTCTGAACGAAACTGGAGGCACCTTATTCCTCGTCCTATATGTCCAATACAGGTGAGAGGTCCTCGCATATCTGGTTGATCTCCAAGTACGTCTGGACGATCACCACTTATTACCTTGTCTTGGGTGTACAACCCAATCAAGACATCAGTAATCATCCAAACTGTAACACCCCACGTCCACTAATGTCACTCACAAAGGGAATGCATCAACTTTCATGGAGCATTATAAGTGTATAGAACAGAATATTACAAGATAGATATATAAAATGTTACTTCAAATTTCAAAATAACTTCATTGCAGCGAAAACTAAGTATAGTTTGGTTACAACATCAAAACCAAATAATAAAGCCAAGTACACGAATATCCATCTTGGACAATTTATTTTCAAAGTACATAAAAACAAAAGCATAATCCTACTCCAACTAGCCATAATGAAAAGAGATAAAGCTGAACATTACTTCAACGCTTCCAAGCACTTCAAGAAGAAAGAAAGCTGAGTCAAGCTCCACTAATCCCACACTGAGCACCTGGGGGAGGGGGGAAAGAAAAGAAAAGAGGCAAAACAAAACGGGTCAGACATAAAGTCCAGCGAGTCCAGTGACTTTAACATATAATCAGCAAAGTAACAGGATAAGAACATAAACTAGATATAAGAAATGACTGTAACATGAATAAATATGACAAGGTAACAAGATGGACAAAATAAGAAAGATATAACGTTGATTGCGCTTTTAATCACTATAAGATAATTCCTACACCGCACCAATGCTAATTACACCGCACCATTACTAATCCCATACTGGAAATTGATCCCTCTTACTAATCATAATAATGGTAGTTTCGTGTACTTCTAGCTGCTATCGTAGGTGCCACTTGCTCCTACCTCCACTAGTTGTACCCACTACCCTCCCCGTTCTAAATACAACATTTATTCATAGTATGGTAGTTGTACTCCTAGCTGCTATCATAGGTGTCGCCTACTCCTATCTCCACTAGTTGTACCCACTACCTTCCCCATTCGATCGGCTCCCTAACTCGTAGATACCCGTGTTGGTCCCACAGTAGGGTATATCACTCCCTAAAGTGGCAACCCGATACTACTAAAAATGCACGACTTATACCTACATGATGCAACAATGTCTTACCTACCAGCCCGTACCCACGCACGCACATGACTCTGTTGGACTTGCACTGCCACCGCTAACTCTTTATTTACCTCTTACAATCAAACCCAGTAAGCGTGTCCCGTCCTCGACCTAGTTCGATCTCACATAGATACAGAATGGGTTACTGGTTGAAAAGGGTCCACACACTTGAAATAAGCTTCCCTCCTAAGCTTGGTCCCCAATAGGAATTCCCACTTAACCCCTTCTTATTCCCATGTCTTCTTACATGTTTCACCTTGGTTAAGTGCTTCTAATTATATTTCACATGTCATCCATGTCACCCATGTCTTACCACATGCCTTATCTTGGTTAAGTGTTCATTATTTATGTTATACATGCTACCCATGCAATACATGCTACACATGTCACCCACTTAACCCTTTTACTATTCTCATGTTTTACTACATGTCTTATCTTGGTTAAGTATTGTCTATCCGCCCAGTTGACTTAACGCCATCCACTTATCAAATCAATATGTATTATTGGTTAAGCTTGCCTTGACCCTATCCACTTTGTTCATGTAATATTGGTTAAGTTGTCATCTTACACAGGTTAACTTAACCCCACCCACCTAACATGTTTTAGATATCATATTCATCTTTGATCAACATTAATTATTTATTAATGCACAGACCTCTCACATTAAATCGATTGCTTGTGGCCACTGGATATGCTGGGCAGTTCCGGGCAGACTTCTGCCACAAGCCAGACTTAACCTCATGTCTAAGCATCTTTTAGTTATGCCTGCGACCTATCACATTACACTAACTGTTTGCGGTTGCTGGTTAGGCCGGTTGGTTCCGGGCAGGCTTCTACCGCAAACGGAGTCTAACCTCGTGTCCTAGCATGCTTATCTTAGCCAATTTATTTATTTCCAGATTATGCCAATTTCAGGCTAATTATGTCAATTACCCAAAATCCCTCATTAAAATTATGATTATAATTTTAATCCAAATTAGGCCTATAATCTTACGTATACATGTCAAACCAAATTATGCCCAAATTACTTTGCGTTCATTGTTATTAACAATCTATGCCAAACCCCATGTATACAAATTGTACCAATTCATGCCACAAATCAATTACATGATTACAAACCAATTTATGCCAATTACATATTATTGAATAATTTCCCCCAATCTTTTCCCACAATGTTCCCATGTTATTCGTATGTTTAATTCAACGTAACATGTTAGGCTCGCAGTTAGCCTAATCTCATAAAAAGGAAAAGAAAAGAAGGGAAGAGAATTAAAGCACCAAAACTTGGAATAACATAAAATAGATCCAATAACATATGGAATATAGAGTTTGGGTATAAATAATAAAATAGATCCAATAAGCATATGGAACATAAACTGGCATAGAACAATAACATAGATCCAATAAGCATATGGAACATAAACTGGCATAGAACAATGACATAGATCTAATAAGCATATGGATCATGAACTGGCATAGCATAATAACATAGATCTAATAATCATATATGAACTGGCATAGAATAATAGATCCAATAAGCATATATGAACTGACATAATAAAATAGATCTCATAAAATAGATCTTATAAGTATATGAACTGGTATAGATCTAATAAGCATGTGAACCGACATAATAAAATAGATCTAATAAAATAGACCTAATAAGCATATGATCTTGGCATAATAAAATAGATCTAATTAAGCATATGAACTAGCATCATAAAATAGATCTAATTAAACATATGAACTTGCATCATAAATTAGATCTAATTAAACATATGAACTGGCATCATAAAATAGATCTAATTAAACATATGAACTTGCATCATAAAATAGATCTAATTAAACATATGAACTGGCATCATAAAATAGATCTAATTAAACATATGAACTTGCATCATAAAATAAATCTAATTAAACATATGAACTTGTATCATAAAATAGATCTAATTAAACATACTAACTGGCATCATAAAATAGATCTAATTAAACATATGATTCATCTCACAGCTATGTTCATAAAATCCAATCCACAAACTTATCACAATTACTTTTAATTAATTATTTGTGAAAGCAATGTGAACTCACAGTGGAAGAAGAGAAAGTAGATCTGAATTCTGTATTCTGAATTTGATTAGCCAAACCATTGTTGTAGAATTCTAATCTTATCTTCCAATATGAATTACTCCTATTTAGACTTTCTTCAGTGTAGAAGAAAGACTAGCTTAGGTTGCGGCAGCATGGAGGCGTATGAATTAGTGTATTGTGAATAAGGTTTAGGTCTATGTATGTTTATATAGTTGTAGTGAGTGAAATAGGGCCTTTAGATCTAACTAGAATTCATCTAAACCATTCAGATTAAAAAGACACATCACTCAGCCAACCAGAAGAGGCCACGCCAACCCTAAAACTCAAAAATCATCATTAACCAATAAAAATACGCCATGTGTGCAACATGATGCGCAGCAGCAGGGGTGTTGACACCCACATGTCATATATATATATATGTATATATATATGTATATTATATATATATATATTTCTTTTTTAACTATCTTTCCAATTAACTATTTTCACACTAAACCGCTTTTTTAATTGAATTGCGTTCACACTAGGCCACTTTTTAGCCATTCCCCTAAAACAAAAGTATGGCGCTTGCAAGGATTGAACTCAAAACCTCTTGTATACAAGTCACCTGTTCTAACCAAATAAACCACTAAGTCTTTTGTTTATAAACATTAAAACAATGCTAAACATTATTCTTTTCTCATTCCTCTTTTTCATGTTTTGTTGCAATATTTAATTTAAAGATATCTTTTTCATACAAAATCGGTTTTCTGCAAACCATAGGTCTAAATTGACTAGAAAATCGCCACGAACGCAATGACGCTAATTTCGTGACCAAATTCCTAAAGCTTCTCAAATTTTCCTTTTTATTTCTATTTAATTGTTCACATGCATTTCTTCGTATTTCATGTATTGCATTTAATTTCTTTTATTAATCTTTTTCCTTCATTCCACTGCATGAACTTATTACATGCAATTTTACTGTCATTATTTAATTTTTCTCTTAAATATATCTATATATATAATATATATACATATTTCCACATTTTTAATTTCATTAAAAATGCGGGGTGTTACACAAACGATGTGAAGACCTCCGGTCCTCAACCACCGTCTTCATCGTCGACTTATCGTCTAACCAGTTATTCAGAATGGGTATAAACCCGGCCTTTTCGAATAACTCGCGTATACAATAAGCAAGTGCTATAAAAACACAATGTAACACCCCGAATTTCAATTAACACTAATAGTTAGTAATTAAAATATAATTAATCTCAGATGGAAGGACCAGGGGAAACGGGCTGCGTCATTGCGTTCGTCTCGGAAAAATACGCGAAATAGAGTCCGAGTTTTCGAGAATCGGAGTCCGTATGGCCCGGTTATGGCCCAAAGAAGTTTTAGGAAGTTTAAATTTAAAAAGCAGATTTGAAAAACAAGTTTGGAGCCAAAAGAGGAAAGGGGGGAAAAATTCCCGCCTAGCCCCGTGTCGACAGGGGTGTCGACAGGGGTGTCGACAGCCCTGTCGACAGGGGTGTCGACACAGGGTGTCGGCCCTGCTGGTCTGGGTGCACCAGGTTTGGTCTTGGCTGAGTCTTGGGCTATGTTCTAGAGGGTTCCTAAATCTAAGGGTCCTAATCTAATCTAGGGTTAATCTAAGGGCCTAAAACACTTTCTAATCCTATAAATAAGACCCTAACCCTACCCTAATTCATTCATAATTAAACCTAGTAACTAAACTATGGCAAAATGCTAGCTCTCATGGCCTCCACTAATTTTATGAAGAGGGTTGTATACTAATCACTCTCTAATCAACCTCTAATCCCTTCTTAGCATCTTAATCTTCTTCATTTGGTGTGCAAAGTTGCTAGTTGTGAGTTTCTATCACTTTGATGATCTTTTGGTAAACTAATTAGATGAGATGTGATGAGATTTATGGTTTTGTATGTGGGTTAATGAGCTTTGAAATCATATGATATGATGTTAGCATTAATCTTATGTTTATGCATGTTGAGTATGTATGTTTATGCATGTTGAGTATGTAAGTTTATGCAAGTTTAATATGAAGTAAGTTATGCATGATGCTAAATATGCAAGTTGTGGGCTATGTAATCATATGCATGTTATGCAAGTTCATAGTGATATGCTATGCAAGTTACATGTATGTTAATATGCAAGTTACATGTTTGTTAATATGCAAGTTACATGTTTGTTAATATGCAAGTTACATGTTTGTTAATATGCAAGTTACATGTTTGTTAGTATGCAAGTTACATGTATGTAAATATGCAAGTTACATGTTTGTTAATATGCAAGTTACATGTTGGTTAATATGCAAGTTACATGTATGTAAATATGCAAGTTACATGTTTATTTATGTGCAAGTTACATGTATGTAAATATGCAAGTTACATGTTTATTAATATGCAAGTTCATGATGACACACTATGCAAGTCTATAAGCTAATATGCAAGTTTGTTATGCAAAATGAATATGTAAGTTATGTGACATATTATATGCAAGTTATGTGACATGTTATGCAAGTTCATATGCAAGTTATGTGTTTGTTAATATGCAAGATGGCACCTTTGAAACATGTTCATTCATATGCAAGTTGACACCCTTTATATGTGTTATATCATGAACGAAATTACGTGGGAACGATGGGATAATTAAATGCATAAGTTAATAAGATTGTGTGAAATTAATATAATTATGCATAACACAAAATAAATAAACATAGTATGGGAATTTGCCTATTTGGTTAGGTGTACCCATACTATGTGTTGGGAATTTACCTATTGAGTTAGGTCTACCCCATGGGAATTTACCTATTAAGTTAGGTCTACCCATGTTAAGAAAACTTGATTAATTAGGGATAATTAATATAAAATTATGAGGGTGATTAATTAGGTGTAATTAATTGACTAAGACACGAGGTTGGACTCAGTTGTAGCGTAAAACTGCCCGGACCCAACCGGCTTAACCAGTTGCTACAAATGTTAGCCCAATGTGAGAGGTCTTAGGCACAAACTAAATACGTAATTAATGTAAAGACACGAGGTTAGACTCTGTTATGACATAAGGCTGCCCGGACCCAACCGGCTTAACCAGCGGTCATAAAAGCCAGTCTAATGTGAGAGGTTTTTACAAGGGTTACGTTCTTAATTAATTAATTAAGAAACACTTAACCACATTAGCATGTAGAGGGACATGAGGGGTTAAGTGGGTGCCTTGGGTGGCATGAGAAAAATCTAGTGGTTGCCTTGGGTGGCAATAGAAAATACGATTAGAATACTTAACCAAAATGAAACATGTAATTAAAACATGATTTAAGGGTTAAGTGGGATATACTAGAAAAAGGGACAAGCTTAGGTGGGTAGCTTGTGGAGGCCCATTTCAACCAGTAACCCATACGTATCTTTGTGGGCTCGACCCATGTCGAGGACGGGACACGCATACTGGGCTTGACTGTAAGAGGCAAACGGGTTAGCGGTGGCAACGCAAGTCCAACGGGCTTCATATGCGTGAGTGGGCCCGGGCTGGTAGGTAAGCCGTTGTTGCATCGAGTAGATATAAGCCGTGCACCGTTAGTTTTATCAGGTTGCCACATTGGGGAATGATACATCCCACGGTGGGGCCAGCACGGGTATCTACGTTAGGGAGCCGATCGAATGGGGAAGTAGTGTGTACACCTAGTGGATTGTAGGGCCCCGTGGCGCCTACTTGGTCACCTAGGGGTACGCAAGTACTATTTAGTTAATTTTATAAGTCCCTGGGTGGGATCAACCTTTAGGTTAGAAACGACTGGTGTGGTGCAGTTTAGTAATTTACCTTAGGGAGGGTAGATGCGTCTTTATCCTTTATCTTAGTTCAGTTGACTGCTTAGGGTACCCATTTATCCCTATATGTTACCGTATATCAGTTCATATCTTCTCTGGTTACTTTAACGATTGTATTGTTAAAGTTATAGGACTCGCTCAGACTTATGTCTGACCCCGTTGTTTTTATCTTTTTCCCAACCCTCAGGTCCTGTGGGGGATCCTAGCAGTAGCGGAGCTTGATCGGATTGCTGTTCCAGTCTTGAGGAGCTTGGATAGATGTAAAGCTCCAGTTATCCAGTTATCTTTTCTTTTGTTTTGGCTATTGTATGAGAGTGGGATTATGTATTCCTTTATTTTGATGGATATTGTACTTGACCTTTATTATGGTTTTATGATGTAACCAGACATGTTTTACTTCCGCTGTTATGAGATGATGTTTTAAAATTTCAAGTACTATTTATATCTGTCTTGTTGTAATTTTTCTGTTCTATATTCACTAAAATACTCCACCGATGCTATGGCATTCCCTTAGTGAGTGATCATAGCGGGAGTGGGGTGTTACACGTGGTATCAGAGCTTAAGGTTACCAGAACAGATAAATTTTTTGAGAAAAACTATTTTCTAAGAGTATTTTCGAAGAAAGTATTTTCAAAAGCATGTCTTCTAAGAGAAAAAGTTTTTGAAAAAGAAAAGCATAATCCCCAATAGCCATATCTTTATCTTTCGGAATCTCCTTTTTGAATCTTTCCTCTTTCGTTTCAGCATGGCTGAAGATCTTAACATCCCGGAGGGTTTAGTTATACCACTATGGTATAGGAGGTTGCAAGAGGCTAGGGCCGCGGCTGCGGGTCCGGCCAATGCTACTACACCAGAGACAACCGCTCCTCCTCCTCAGCCTAGAGTGGATAATTTTGCTAAGGTTTGCAAGGAGTTCAAGGCTATAGGAGGAAAACCTTTTCTAGGTTCAGAGACTTTCGTAGAGGCTAGAGATTGGCTTAAGGAAGTGGAAGAGTTGCTAGATATCTTTGAAGTGGAAGAAGGAAAGAAAGTCAAGTTGGCGGCTTGGTTAATGAAGGGAGAGGCCTCATTCTGGTGGGAGGTCACTAATGGAGAACGCCCGGTTGACTCTTGGGCAGATTTTAAGCAAAGGTTTGGGGCTAAGTTTCTCTCAAGGGCGGAAGAGAATCTGTTTATGGAGAAGTTCTTGAATTTGAAGCAAGGGAATCTCACGGTGAAAGAATATGTCAACAAATTTAATCAATTAGCGAGATTTGGCATAGAGTTGGTGAATACACCGGAGAAGAAGGCTTTGAGGTTCGTTAGAGGCTTGAACGAACCATTGCAAGGAATAGCTATGACTCACATTCCTATGGGGGCCACTTTTGAGAAACTTGTCTACATGGCACTTATGCATGAGGATGATAAGAATTCTAAGGCACCAGAGAAAAAGGGGGATCAGAAGAAACCGCAACAACAACAACAACAAGGCAAGGGCGGGAAAGGCAATGGTGACAAAAAGAAGACGAAGAAGAAGTGCTTCAATTGTGGAACACCAGGACACCTTAGTAAGGATTGTCGCAAAAAGAAGAAGACCGGTTGCTTTCATTGTGGTGAAGCAGGGCATCTTGTGAAAAACTGCCCAAAGAAGGGGCAGAAGACGGGGTCTACCTCAGGAGGGCAGGTGCAAGCTCTTATAGCACCACCTCAGTCAGGGGGGCAAGTTCAGGTTCTCTCAGTTCCACCGATTCAGCAGAGAGGTAGAACTATTTCCGTTGAAAGTCTGGTTTTTCTGTTTGATCATCCAGTTCGTACTTTGTTTGACTCTGGCGCATCGCATTCTTTTATCTCATCATCGTTAGTTGAGTCACTGCACTTAGACACCAGTCTAGTTGATGATCCCTTGGTTGTTTCAAACCCAATTGGGGGCTCTATATATCTGTCTATGATATGCTTGGGTTTGAAGATTTCTATACTTAGCGTTGAGTTTAGATGTGATGCTTTTGTATTGGGCTTCACGGGCTATGGGCTGATCTTGGGCATGGACTGGTTATCCAGTAATGGTGCCGTTCTTGATTGTGAAAGGAGAGTTGTCAGGCTTATGACCCGCTTGGGTAATACTCTCGAGATCTCTTGTAATCCCATGGAATCTGTTTTGCTAAGTTATCTTGAATCGCTCGATACTGCGGTCGAGAGTTTGCGTTCTGTCAGAGTAGTCCGGGAATATCCGGATGTGTTTGAAGAAGTAAAGGGTTTGCCTCCGAAGCGGGAGATAGATTTCCGAATTTATTTGGTGGATAATGCCAAACCAGTGTCTTTGCCGGTACGCCACATGGCTCCTCGTGAGAGAAGGGAACTTCATAAGCAAGTAGGGGAGTTGCTTGAGAAGGGGTTCATAAGGCGAAGTATATCGGAGTGGGGAGCTCCAGTAGTGTTTGCCACGAAGGCGGATGGGTCCCTCAGACTTTGTGTGGATTATAGGGAACTTAATAAGCTCACAAAGAAGAATAGACACCCATTACCGAGGATAGATGATCTCTTTGATCAGTTAGTTGGCGCCTCAGTGTTTTCGCAAATGGATTTAGCTACAGGGTTTCATCAGTTGAGAGTGGCGGAGGACAGTATAGAGAAGACTGCTTTCCGGACTCCGGATGGTTTTTATGAGTGGCTAGTGATGCCATTTGGGTTGACAAACGCCCCTGCATACTTTGTTGATCTCATGAGTAGAGTGTTCAGAGAGTATCTGAATAAGTTTGTAGTAGTTTTTGTGGATGACATCTTGGTCTTTTCCAAGAGTGAAGAAGAGCATGCCTTACATCTCAAGGAAGTGTTGGAGACTCTTCGAGCGCATAGTCTTAAAGCTAAATTCTCTAAATGTCATTTTTGGAGAAGAGAAGTGCGATTCTTAGGGCATGTGGTCTCTAAGGAAGGGATAGCTGTGGATCCCGCAAAGATAGTATCTATCCAGGATTGGAAAGTTCCTAGAAATGCTACCGAAGTAAGAAGTTTCTTGGGGTTGGCAGGATATTATAGGAAGTTCATCAAAGACTTCGCGAAGATATCAGCCCCATTAACCCGCTTGACGAAGAAGAATCTGGTTTTCTCATGGGATGTAGATTGTGATGATGCTTTCCGACGGTTAAAGAGAGCTTTGACCACCGCTCCAGTTTTAGTGCTTCCAGATGGGAGTAAGCCGTTTGTTGTTTATACCGATGCTTGTGGAACAGGATTAGGCGCAGTCTTGATGCAGGAGGGAAGGGTAATAGCCTATGGAGGGAGACAATTGAGAGTGCATGAGAAGAATTACCCTACCCATGATCTAGAGTTGGCCGCGATTGTTTTCGCACTTAAGTCTTGGCGCCATTATCTTCTTGGTGAGAGATTCGAGTTGTTCACCGACCATAAATCATTGAAGTACTTATTCTCTCAGAAGGATTTGAATTTAAGACAGCAAAGGTGGATGGAGTTCTTAGCATCCTATGATTTTGAGATAGCGTATACCCCTGGCAAGGGTAACGTGGTGGCTGACGCCTTGAGTAGAAAAAGGCTATCTTTAAGTCCATTGTTCGTAGAACGGCGAAGCTTGGAGTTTCTTTCTTTGTTTGACTTCAGACCTTCTGTTGATTTTGTACCTGGTTTGTTGGCATCCTTGGAAGTTAGACCTACCCTTTTGGGACGGATTGGCGAGGCTCAGCGAGACGACCCACAGTTGGTTGAGTTGGTAGAGAAGCTTATAAGAGGGGAGTCGTCCAGCCATTTGGGTAGATACACCATAGATGATAAGGGATGGTTGCATAGAGACGGTAGACTTTGTGTACCGCAAGATGAGGGTTTGAAGAAGGCTATTTTGGATGATGCACATCGTTCAAGAATGACTATTCATCCAGGTGGAGACAAAATGTACCAAGACATGAAGAGAGTTTTCTTCTGGGCCGGTATGAAGAAAGATATAGCCGAGTATGTGGCTAGATGCTTAGTGTGCCAACAAGTTAAAGCGGAGCAAAGGAAACCCGGTGGGTTGCTACACCCATTGGAAGTTCCGCAGTGGAAGTGGGATAGTGTCTCGATGGATTTCATCGACGGGTTACCAAGATCGAGGAAGGGCAATACGGGAATTTGGGTTGTGGTGGACAGACTTACCAAGAGTGCCCATTTTATACCCGTGAAGAGTAAGAGGACCGCTCCATGGCTTGCTTCGGTCTATGTGAGAGAGATTGTTAGATTGCATGGCGTGCCATCCAGCATTGTGAGTGATCGAGATCCTATCTTTACTAGTGAGTTTTGGAGAAGTTTGCAAGAGGCGGTAGGGACTCAGTTGTGTTTGAGCACCGCATATCATCCTCAGACGGACGGTCAGACCGAGAGGGTGAACCGTATCTTAGAAGATCTCTTGAGGCTTTGTATCTTGGATTTTGGAGGTACATGGGAAGAACATCTTCCTTTGGTGGAGTTCGCATATAATAACAGCTTTCAGTCCAGTATTGGTATGGCTCCTTTCGAAGCTCTTTATGGAAGGCCTTGTCGATCTCCTACATGTTGGTGGGAATCTACGGATAAGATCTTGCTTGGGCCGGATATGGTTAGAGAGACTTCAGAGAAGATTGATTTAATTCGAAGAAGGATGAAAGCAGCGCAAGATAGACAGAAATCTTATGCGGATCGGAGAAGGACGGATCTTGAGTTTGAGGTTGGGGACATGGTTTTTGTCAAAGTATCTCCATTGAGAAATGTGGTTCGCTTTGGGTCCGTTGGGAAGTTAGCACCGAGATTTGTTGGGCCGTTTCCTATTAAGGAAAGGATTGGACGGATGGCATATAGGGTGGAGTTGCCCGACAGACTTAGTGGTGTTCATGATGTATTCCATGTATCACATCTGAGGAAGTGCTTACATGAGACCGCGGAGGTGGTAGAGCCGAGCTTGCTTAGAGATGTAGAGGTAGAGCGTGATGCGACGATTCGACGAGCTCCTACTCGCATCCTTGGGTCAGAAACTAGGAAGTTGAGGAACAGAGAAGTCCAGCTAGTGAAAGTGCAATGGGGAGATGACGAAAGCAATGCTACTTGGGAGACGGAAGCAAAGATGCGTTCTTTGTATCCATTTCTTTTTGAGAGTATGTCTTTTAACTTCTCCCTTATCGCTTGTTTAGTACTTATCTTATCTTTGGTATGTCCTCTCGTTAGTACCGTTTGACCTTTAGATAGGGTAAAACCTATGGTTGAAACATGTGTTTGAAACATGTTATGGTTGATGGATGCATGTGGATGCAATTGTTTGCTAGTGGTTGCTCGTGGATGCATATACACACACATTAGGCACTAGATCGGCTCAGTCACTTCATGATTGCATATTGCATAAATGGATGTGGTAGTTAGATTGATGGATGTATCATGGCTGTGTTATCATATGGATGATGCATTTTTGTGTATGGTTGTGCACACATGTAGAAATTTGTATGTGTCAATAGGGTTTCGCATACATATTGGATGCATGGCACTAGCATGGTTTGCACTAAGGAGGTCGACTGAATCAGTAGACCGCCTGATTTTGCATTAGTATACGGACATATACACACACTTTCTGCATATGTTCATACATCATTAGAAGTTTCTAAGGATAATGGTTGCTTGTGGTTGATGGTTTAGTAGATGGTTGTTTGGTTGGTAGGATACGTTCTTCTTAACTTAGAGATTTCGAGGACGAAATCCTTTAAGTAGGGGAGAATGTAACACCCCGAATTTCAATTAACACTAATAGTTAGTAATTAAAATATAATTAATCTCAGATGGAAGGACCAGGGGAAACGGGCTGCGTCATTGCGTTCGTCTCGGAAAAATACGCGAAATAGAGTCCGAGTTTTCGAGAATCGGAGTCCGTATGGCCCGGTTATGGCCCAAAGAAGTTTTAGGAAGTTTAAATTTAAAAAGCAGATTTGAAAAACAAGTTTGGAGCCAAAAGAGGAAAGGGGGGAAAAATTCCCGCCTAGCCCCGTGTCGACAGCCCTGTCGACAGGGGTGTCGACAGGGGTGTCGACAGCCCTGTCGACAGGGGTGTCGACACAGGGTGTCGGCCCTGCTGGTCTGGGTGCACCAGGTTTGGTCTTGGCTGAGTCTTGGGCTATGTTCTAGAGGGTTCCTAAATCTAAGGGTCCTAATCTAATCTAGGGTTAATCTAAGGGCCTAAAACACTTTCTAATCCTATAAATAAGACCCTAACCCTACCCTAATTCATTCATAATTAAACCTAGTAACTAAACTATGGCAAAATGCTAGCTCTCATGGCCTCCACTAATTTTATGAAGAGGGTTGTATACTAATCACTCTCTAATCAACCTCTAATCCCTTCTTAGCATCTTAATCTTCTTCATTTGGTGTGCAAAGTTGCTAGTTGTGAGTTTCTATCACTTTGATGATCTTTTGGTAAACTAATTAGATGAGATGTGATGAGATTTATGGTTTTGTATGTGGGTTAATGAGCTTTGAAATCATATGATATGATGTTAGCATTAATCTTATGTTTATGCATGTTGAGTATGTATGTTTATGCATGTTGAGTATGTAAGTTTATGCAAGTTTAATATGAAGTAAGTTATGCATGATGCTAAATATGCAAGTTGTGGGCTATGTAATCATATGCATGTTATGCAAGTTCATAGTGATATGCTATGCAAGTTACATGTATGTTAATATGCAAGTTACATGTTTGTTAATATGCAAGTTACATGTTTGTTAATATGCAAGTTACATGTTTGTTAATATGCAAGTTACATGTTTGTTAGTATGCAAGTTACATGTATGTAAATATGCAAGTTACATGTTTGTTAATATGCAAGTTACATGTTGGTTAATATGCAAGTTACATGTATGTAAATATGCAAGTTACATGTTTATTTATGTGCAAGTTACATGTATGTAAATATGAAAGTTACATGTTTATTAATATGCAAGTTCATGATGACACACTATGCAAGTCTATAAGCTAATATGCAAGTTTGTTATGCAAAATGAATATGTAAGTTATGTGACATATTATATGCAAGTTATGTGACATGTTATGCAAGTTCATATGCAAGTTATGTGTTTGTTAATATGCAAGATGGCACCTTTGAAACATGTTCATTCATATGCAAGTTGACACCTTTTATATGTGTTATATCATGAACGAAATTACGTGGGAACGATGGGATAATTAAATGCATAAGTTAATAAGATTGTGTGAAATTAATATAATTATGCATAACACAAAATAAATAAACATAGTATGGGAATTTGCCTATTTGGTTAGGTGTACCCATACTATGTGTTGGGAATTTACCTATTGAGTTAGGTCTACCCCATGGGAATTTACCTATTAAGTTAGGTCTACCCATGTTAAGAAAACTTGATTAATTAGGGATAATTAATATAAAATTATGAGGGTGATTAATTAGGTGTAATTAATTGACTAAGACACGAGGTTGGACTCAGTTGTAGCGTAAAACTGCCCGGACCCAACCGGCTTAACCAGTTGCTACAAATGTTAGCCCAATGTGAGAGGTCTTAGGCACAAACTAAATACGTAATTAATGTAAAGACACGAGGTTAGACTCTGTTATGACATAAGGCTGCCCGGACCCAACCGGCTTAACCAGCGGTCATAAAAGCCAGTCTAATGTGAGAGGTTTTTACAAGGGTTACGTTCTTAATTAATTAATTAAGAAACACTTAACCACATTAGCATGTAGAGGGACATGAGGGGTTAAGTGGGTGCCTTGGGTGGCATGAGAAAAATCTAGTGGTTGCCTTGGGTGGCAATAGAAAATACGATTAGAATACTTAACCAAAATGAAACATGTAATTAAAACATGATTTAAGGGTTAAGTGGGATATACTAGAAAAAGGGACAAGCTTAGGTGGGTAGCTTGTGGAGGCCCATTTCAACCAGTAACCCATACGTATCTTTGTGGGCTCGACCCATGTCGAGGACGGGACACGCATACTGGGCTTGACTGTAAGAGGCAAACGGGTTAGCGGTGGCAACGCAAGTCCAACGGGCTTCATATGCGTGAGTGGGCCCGGGCTGGTAGGTAAGCCGTTGTTGCATCGAGTAGATATAAGCCGTGCACCGTTAGTTTTATCAGGTTGCCACATTGGGGAATGATACATCCCACGGTGGGGCCAGCACGGGTATCTACGTTAGGGAGCCGATCGAATGGGGAAGTAGTGTGTACACCTAGTGGATTGTAGGGCCCCGTGGCGCCTACTTGGTCACCTAGGGGTACGCAAGTACTATTTAGTTAATTTTATAAGTCCCTGGGTGGGATCAACCTTTAGGTTAGAAACGACTGGTGTGGTGCAGTTTAGTAATTTACCTTAGGGAGGGTAGATGCGTCTTTATCCTTTATCTTAGTTCAGTTGACTGCTTAGGGTACCCATTTATCCCTATATGTTACCGTATATCAGTTCATATCTTCTCTGGTTACTTTAACGATTGTATTGTTAAAGTTATAGGACTCGCTCAGACTTATGTCTGACCCCGTTGTTTTTATCTTTTTCCCAACCCTCAGGTCCTGTGGGGGATCCTAGCAGTAGCGGAGCTTGATCGGATTGCTGTTCCAGTCTTGAGGAGCTTGGATAGATGTAAAGCTCCAGTTATCCAGTTATCTTTTCTTTTGTTTTGGCTATTGTATGAGAGTGGGATTATGTATTCCTTTATTTTGATGGATATTGTACTTGACCTTTATTATGGTTTTATGATGTAACCAGACATGTTTTACTTCCGCTGTTATGAGATGATGTTTTAAAATTTCAAGTACTATTTATATCTGTCTTGTTGTAATTTTTCTGTTCTATATTCACTAAAATACTCCACCGATGCTATGGCATTCCCTTAGTGAGTGATCATAGCGGGAGTGGGGTGTTACACACAACATATGCCTCATTCCAATTCTGAATATTCTTTCATTTAAATATTCATATCCTTTGGGAAAATTTTAAATTAATTTTATCAAAGATAAATTCTTTAAATTTATTCTTTAATCGTCCTTTGGATATCAATTCAAACCAAATTAAGGTTTATCCAAACTAGTCAGGATTAGCGCACCTTACCGAAGTAATCATTTGTTTAATTTCCCAACCTATTCATCCCATGGAGCAAAACTGGTAATACTCCATATCTAACACCATGGTGTTATCAGTAAATTTAATTACCAATTCATTTCAAATCTAATTAAAGATTTAACTATCGCTTGGAGTAAAACTAGTGATACTCCACTCTCGGTCATTTCCCAAATTTGATAATTTAAATTATCAATTCACATTTCAATCTAATTGAAGATTCATTAAAAATCCTCTTAGTTTTAATCTTCCCAAAAATCTATATTAATGATTATTTAACTTTGGAAACACAAATATGTCGCATTGACAATCTACACCGTAGTATTAATTTCTGCCGATATATAACCTCTAAGCTTGTATGTCTTAGAGAAGGGTGTAAAGTAAGAGAATAAATTCTCCGCCACCAAACAGATATATATTTAGCAGAGATCAACCATACAGTTCGAAATACAATGTTAGACATGTAATCCTGTCTTTAACTTGGTCAAAGAACTAATGTCATTTAAAACACAGTTCACGATAAATCCAAATCACATTCCATTAATTATGGAATCTTTACAGAAAATAGATCAATATATAATCGATATCAATTTCCGTATCCGACTAATAATATAAATGGAATAACGACAAAGCCTTTTAAATTCCATATATATTAATAGTCTTCCTCCACAGAAGCTCTCTTCGATTATTACCAAATCGAATTCCATTCAATTCCAATCCAATATATTAAATTGTAAAACCTTTCTTTGGAAAATTTCCTTTAAACCTTAATAAAAAGATTTGTAAACTCCAAATCACATTCACTATAAATTGGGTTAAAGAACGAAGGTTGTTAAAAACACAGTTCACAATAAACCCAATTCACATCCCATTTTATTCTAATCAAATGTTAATTAACTGGAAACTCTAATAATCTTATTTAAAAGATTTATTCTTTTCACACGGGTTTTAAGAACAGTGTTATTTAAGTCACCACTACACCACAAAGCTCATTTTGGCACTTCCCTATCCTTCAGATTTGATACGGCCTATAGCCGTATCAAATTTAGATAGGGCTCTAAGCCGTATCCAACCATTTGCAGAGCTTTCACCCTGATTTAAATTTGATACCCATATAATCCGTATCCAATTGGTGCCTATCTACGTGTAAACATTTGCCACCGACGCGCACGCTAACTCCCTCCCTTTTTTCATTTCCCTCGCGCTCTTTCCCCCTTTTTTTTGTTTCCCACTCTACCGTGCCCTCATCCTAATTTGGAAAGTCCAAAAACTTGCTGCCTCTTTCAATTTGACTAACCCCGAAATAGGTTTGGAAATTGAAATTTTGTCTGCTCTAATCAATTCGTTTCTCACTTGTTTTACAAATCTAGTAAACAATTTTTATGCTCTAATGAATTCCGTTGTTCTCTTTTTTTTTAGGTTAATAGTTTTCGTAGGAGCTTATCTTCCTTTTGCAAGAGCAGCCGCGGCAGTACCAACCAGGTAACAAATCGCCTCTTTTCATTCATTCGTTTTGATAAAATTAGATAATATAATTTAATTAAAACTTTGAAGAAAACGAGTTCGCTTGAAGTGATGCTTTTGAAAGAAGAACATGGCAATGAAAAATAATTATTTAAGTATAATTGTTTATGTATAAGCATATCAATAATGAAGCAGCCGAGAGACCTGCCATTTAAATTTGACTCTGAAGCTTTGAAATTGAGTGGGTTTGATCGATAAATTATAACATGGATTTACATCCAAATAGAGTTCGGTAGATGCATTATAGTGAAAAGAATACCATGACATGTTAAAGTTTTCCTATAAATCTTTCATGTTATAAACGAGTCTCCTTTGTTTATAAACCTTTGGTGATGGAGTTAACCCTATGTGCTGAAAGGATATTTTTAATGGACTTGTCTATTCATTTTCAGGTTCTTATCACTAGTTCTGACATAGGGTTTATAGATGACCTGAACTAGTTGGGCAAGAATCTTTATATTTTGGATCTAGATCAAAGTTCGCCTGAAAGTAGCCAGGTGGCAGAACCTAGTTTAAATAATAAATATTGCGAGCAAATAATGGATTAGATTGAGCACCATATATTATTTTGGACGATCTTTATTCATCGAAAAATACTATATTATATAGTTTAGATTGCTTGTGATAGTACAGAGAATGACTTCTTCGCTAGTTTTGTGGCAACTTAGATAATCTTTTAAGTGGAGATACGATAGTTTCCTAGAAAAACATCATTATACACTAGTTATATTATGCTTATCAACACTGTATGATTAAGGTGGGCTTGAACTCGAACAGCTTTCACGCTCTTTTTGAGAGGGTTCTGACCCGTGCCAAACTGATTAGAAAAGGTTTAGAACCTACTTTGACTTATGTTGCCTTGTTTTGTTCCATGCCGTGCCCTGAAGTGTGTAAGGCTGATTTGCTTCCCTTTTATTCCAGTTTTGACGTGGCAGGCTACTTAACTAGCCAGTGTGTACGTGTTTGTGTATGCAGACTATGTACTTCTGTTTTCTGGGTTTTAGATGTGGACTAGTAGACATATGTTAGTGTCAAGAATTGTTAGTACTTCTAGAGCTTTTTTTTTTACCAAAATGGCAATACTACTGTTACTGTTGCTGTTTGCAACTATTTAGGTTTTCATCGCTAAAGTAGTGTGTGTATTGCTCCTTTGTGGAGGTAGTTGACATAGCATGAGGTGGTGGCCTCAGGTACCCCATCATTGGGTACATTTTATCTTGACCGTTCATCTTCATCATCATCCTCTGTTGTTGATGCTGCTGTTGCATCATCGCTTGCATGTACTGCTGCTGCGATAAGGGTTCACACCTCTTGCAACTGCCACTTGTCCCTGAAAAGCACCAGCCGGCAGCTCTTGAGCCGCAGCTGCCGCAGCCATGTTACGTTTATGGCTCATTTGAGGGGGGGGGGTCTATCTGGCCATTGTTCATCCCTTGAAAATTAGGATTTGGAAACTCCACCGGGTGACCGATGCCTCCTCCCATATAAACTTTACTGCCTCCAGCTCTACCTTTACCGTCCATCGCATTGATCTTGTTGTTATTAGTTATTACTGTTTGTGTTGTTCCCTCCAATTTTACTGCCTTGAGCTCGTCCACCGTTCACATTTTTACTGCCGTTTTTTCCACCAGATGCCTCGCCCTCT
Source organism: Allium sativum (assembly GCA_030737875.1). NCBI lineage: Eukaryota > Viridiplantae > Streptophyta > Magnoliopsida > Asparagales > Amaryllidaceae > Allium > Allium sativum. The sequence goes on from CM060915.1 coordinate 702,994,701, forward strand.
TTCCCATTCTTCGTATCATTCATGCCTTTTGTTTTAACTAAAAGCAAAAACATCAATCAGTCTGACTGTATTAAGATAATATTAATAAAATGATACTGCTTGTAGGTTGTAACGAGGAGGGTAGGAACAATGTTTTGACGACTGATAAAGTGGGCACTTTTATACATAATAATAGTTTATGCCGATGGCTCCTTATTTCATATTATGTTAGTACCTGGAAAGTGTCACATGGATACGGTACTGCTCTGAAAGTCGTGGATTCTTCATGGATAGCTTCACTGCAAACTGTGCATATGGTATCTTCGTGGATAGTTTGCAGTGAAGATAATGATCATTAGATACGGTTGTCATTAGATACAGTTTAAATGTGTCACATGGATACCGTTTGCGGAAAGTGTCACATGGATACCGCATGTAACATGGATAGCTTCACTGCAAACAGTCCATACGGTATCTTCATGTCAGTATTCAGAAAGCTTCACTTCTTTGAAACCATCTTTCCTCGCGGATTCTTCACTGCAAGTCATGGATTCTTCACTGCAAGTCGCGGATTCTCTCTTGTATAATTTCCCTTTGTTATGTGCATACAGTATAGTTAGTACCCGGAAAGTTATGCACCAACACCAAGCCACCACGTGTGCATGTGCTCCATGTTCCTCGCCTTCAATCTTGATTCTACCAACATGGTTGCATATGTGTTTGAGTCCATGGTGGCTTGGTGTTGGTGCATAACATTTCGGGTACTAACACTTCATTTCAAACAGCGATTAACACTGATACAGCGAAAATGGGATTTTTTTTCCCATTATTTCATCTTTATTATTCTGTCATAGTTGCTACCTAATACATTGATATTCCTGGCAGAGGGTTAGCTCCAAATTCAAGTAAAATAGACGCAGTTGCTATTTGCTAATTACTTTTTCGGATAAATACTTATCAGATAAATACTTATCAGATTCTTACTTCACTAGCTTTGATTGTTCTATGTAATTCAAATGTACTATCTTCTTTGTTGTTTAGGTATCCAGTCTTAGATGCTGAAGATGATGGACGTTGGTGGTACATTATGTTAAATTGCTCCTTAAATAGCGAGTGGTATATTGTACAAGCCTTAGAAGGGTACCTGTAATCTGCTTATTTAAGGTAATAACTAAAGTTTTGTTATCATATTTTTTATTATTGATAGCCGTATATCTTTACTATGTTATAAATATAGCACGGTTGATATTTTAGCAACTCTTACATGGGTAAGCTGCCATTTTTGTTAAATAATTAGTGCTAAGGAGGTGCAGCATATTCGATTGTCCGACCCATGAATAGTAAAAAATAGCGATTAACTGGTTTTAGCAACTGATTAGAACGTACAAGTACTTCAAAATTGGCTGATTATAATCACGTCGCGGGTGAGATTGGGTTTCTGTTTGTATGATTTATTCTGATCTTGGAAAACGACCCAGTTTCCTTGATGTTCTTTTATGTTCTTAACTCATTTATGGATTCAGAAAGCAAATCTTTTTAAGATGGTAGATTGGATTTCTGTTTGTTTATCACATGGTCTGGAAAATTTGCCGTTATGGATGCTGATGCAATTTCATATGCCTTGTTTGACTACATTTACTATCCAGACTTTTCAACCAATTGGTTTCGGATCTTATGTACCAACTTTTATGAGGTTTGATCTTAGTTTGATAAAACAGTTTCTGATAGTAAATTAGGATTTTGTATAAGTAACGCAACAGCTGCAATGATGTACACGGGGCAGGACATTTGGTTGGAGATTGGGTTGCTTTTCGGTGAATTAAGTCTCTGGATCACTTGGTGCAAGTCGAAGAGATGGTTTCGGGCCTAGGATGATTACAAGGAGTATCGAGTAGTGATTGAACTGTCAGAGATTGAATTGAAGTAAGGGGATTGAGTTGCAAATTGAAGGTGGTAGGCAATGGCTAGAGTAGCTGTATGGGTGCAATGGGAGGATTGTGTACATGGCGAGTGTGTTTTGTTCCATTGGCAGATGCAGGTGGTTGCTGTTTGTCCTTGGTGAGGGAGGGTGTCAGAAACAGTTTGGTGATGTTGGTGCTTTATGTGATTGTACCGTTACAGTTTGGGGCTGTAATATGGTAACGGAGCATCGAGGAGTTATTGAATTTGTTGTCTGGGGAGTTGAAGGATGGCCGTGACTGATCAAGAAAGGGGTTGAGGTTGATAGAAGTGCAAGGAGTCAGGGATGACGGTGATTGTTCAGGTGATCTTGTTGAACACTTCAAGCCGCATGGGTTGATACAGAGTCATTCTCAGATTGGTCGGACCTCCTCACTCCTCAGCACAAATTAAACTGTCATCGCATTCCTTTACTCTTAGATTCACTTTGGTTTTTGATTTTAGACACTTTCAACTTGGTTGTGTATTCACATATTCTTTTTTGTTTTTTTACAGGTGTTGGAACAAGCGGCTCGACTATTGCAGTTTAGTTATCTCCAATTTTTTTCTTTAGAGCAAGAACTTCGATTAAACACTACGCTTTGTATAAATTGTGTTATGCTTTATGTATTAACTGAAATTATGCTTTGTGTATTAATTGAAGTTATGTTTTATGTATTAATTGAAGTTATGCTTTGTGTATTTTCTTAATGTACTATTACATGGGTGCAGCATATTTTCTTTGTTGTGTATATATATCAATGGGTGAAGTAGCATACATTAGATACATATTATCTGGATGATCATTAGTAATTTGATATGCTTAACCCGTATCAAATTTACGAGTTTGACACTCCTTATAGCCTTATCAAATTATCAAATTGATACGCCTCAAAGCCTTATCAAAATTTCAATTCGATACGCCTTAAACCCGTATCAAATTATCAATTTGACACTCCTTAAACCCGTATCAAATTGTCAATTCGACACTCCTTAAACCCGTATTAAATTATCAAATTGATACACCTTATAGCCGTATCAATTTAGTGGATTGATACGCTTAAGGCGTATCAATCCACTAATTTGATAAGGCTATAAGGCGTATCAATTTGATAATTTGATAAGGCTATAAGGCATATCAATTTGATAATTTGATAAGGCTATAAGGAGTGTCAATATGATACTTTGATACGGTTAAAGTATGTATCAAATTTGATAATTTGATAAGGCTTTAAGGCGTGTCGAATTGAAATTTGATACGGGTTTAAGGCGTACCAAACTGGTACATTTGATACGGCTTAGGCGTATCAAATTACTAATTTGATACGGCTCTAGGGCGTGCCTAAGTAACAAACACGCATTAATTTGATACGGATCTGAGCACTGCCAAATTGCATTTGATACGGATTTGAGCACTGCTAAAATGAGCTTTTTGGTGTAGTGCACCATTCACGACAAACCCAAAATCCAATTCTTTTTTTCAATTCCAATTAAATATTAATTAATTGGAAAAACTTCATTAAATGTTAATTAAAGATTTATTCTTTCCTCAACTGGGTTTAAGAACAGTGTTAATGAAGGCACCATTCACGACAAACCCAAAATCCAATTCAATATTAAATACAAGGCTCTGAATAGAAATTATATTGGCTTATATTCAATATCAAATTCTGAAATCAACAATAATCGAATTGGGAATAACGATATATATATATATATATCTTCCAAATTCCTCCACAATTTCCGTATAATCACGGAATTCAATATCGAAATATTTCGAAGATAATTTCGATTCAAATCCATTCCAATTCATATACTGGAATTTACGGTTATTTTAAAAACCATTCCCAATTCAATTTATTTATTTAAACATATTGGATTATTTTTCTAGTTCATAACTAGTTCATTTCGATAAAAATATATTTTTATCTTTTCAAATATGGAATTTTTCATCCCAATTCTTTCCAAATCATTTATTATGATTTTACACAAATTATTAATAATTTTATCAAGGCCCGTACATTCGATTTCCATAAATGGCCATCGAACTGCACTTACAACGACCTTTTCCAAATTTGATCTGGACATAATTCCAAATCCAACCGTTAGATTTCAAATTTCTTGTATTCGTTGGAAAGCTCTTTTCGATACGAACCCAAGGTTCTAGTTTTAGGAGAATCCGACGGTCGGATCTCCCGTAATATCAATTCGAAGTCAATGGTTGAAATTCGCGAACTACCGCAGCGCGGCGCATTCTATTCAGGCCATTAAATATATATAATATATATTTCATCGATTTCCATTTAAAACGTATTTTATAAATCGTTTTAAATTCGTTTTAAAGACGATTTCAACTTTATATTCAAATTTAAATTAAAATTGGATATTCCATATCATTAATATATAAATGATAATATTTTCAAAACACTAGATTTTGAAATCACTTCCTTTTCGATATTCATTACAAAAATGAATAAAATCGATATAAATATCGTTCGCATCAAAATGACGCATATCTAATCAACACGGCTTCATATATTTAGATATTTTCGTGTCCGTCCCAAATCGGACATCAAAATCATATTTTGATCCATTACTGAATATTATTTTAAAATATCAGTTATTTCAAAATATTCATCATTCCTCATTTTAAAATATTTGTTAATTTAAAATATCCTCTCTTTCCGGATTGGAATCAGACACAGTCAATTACCATATAATTTTATTTATATGGATTTCATACAAACGTTTACACAACAATAATCAAACACAGTCAACCATCATCCGGAGTGCATTACACAACTGCATAAGCATCAAATATAAATAATTAACGCTTATAACAGTCTGACAACCCATCGATTGACATATAACTAAATATTGGGATTAGTGTATGCCCAATATCATCCCAATACCCATGTGGGGTTTCAATCAACACACACAGATTTTATTTGTGCAGTTGGGCGATGTGTAAAATATATTGTCCCAATCAATATCAGTCAAATGTGTGTACATAAACAAATCATCCAATTTGTAAATGAATATTTATTTTCATTCATATACTCATTAAAAATTATATTTTTAACGATAAAATATTTATTTCAACATATGAATATTTTATACAGTTCATTTATTCGTTAAAAAATATATTTATAACTAACACATTTTATTTTAGAAAATTTTGGCAGCATAACGGCGCGATACTAGAACCGGAATAAGGTCTAGCCTTATCTCTCGCCTAATAATGGCTCGCACCATATACAAACCAGATTCTAATCAATTCATTTCACTTCACAAACCAAATTCAAACAAATAAACCAATCAACCAAACAGCCAAACAAACATGGTTTCAAACAAAGGTGTCGGGTGCTACTAAGCACCATCTGCATCCTAGTATATATTTAACTAGAAAACATGATTAGAGTGAGAAGTTCTCACCTTTGGGATCCACTCCTCCAGTTTTATTTCTGAATTTCTAAACCGTTTGGATTTGCCCGAAATTCCAACGTAATTTTTTCCACGTTGTTCATAGTAAAAATCACATTTTTAATATGATGTTTATATACTTTTATCTCAAATCTAAATATATAAAAATCATATTTTTATTTCAAATCTAAATATATAAAAATCATATTTTTATTTCAAATCTAATCATATAAAAATCATAATTTTATTTTAAATCTAAACATATAATAATCGAATTTTTATTTCACTAAAAATTGTATGTTCATATCTTTATACTCTAAAAGTCCTATTTTTAATAACTTAAAAATCATATTTAAAAACAAGGTTATTTAATATATATATAAAAAATAATACTCACAGTTTTCAACAAAGGGGGGGGGGTTTGTAAACTGAAAATTGGTGTAAAATGGGTTTCGGGTGACGGAGGGGGCTACGGGCGGAGATGATGGCCGGAGGAGGGGCGGTGGGGCGCTGGAAGGTGGCGGCGGTGCTACAGGTGGAGGCGCAGGCGGGGCTAGGGGGTCCACTAGTCAGTTTAGGGATGTTTGGGGTGGGGTTTGTGATTGGAGGCGAGGAGAAAGGAGGAGGCGGGGTTGACCAGAGGGGGCATGCAGAGAGCGGCGTTGGTGTGGGAGGGGGTCGCGGTGGCGGCGTTCGGCCGGAGCATGGCTGGCGGTGGGGTGAATAAAATCGATGGGATTTTATTTATGGGGCTCTATTTGTCTGATTTAGGTTTAGAGAAACAAAGGGGATTTTATATATATATATATATATATTATTTTTCTCCAATGGTCAACTTTTAAATTCGATCTCCAAATGAGACCCAACGACTTTCACCCCTAGCTAATTACCCCATTCCGAATGAAATGGGATATGTTCGGTAAGCCAATTCGACTGTTACGATCAGTTTTTATCAAATTTAAAACATAAATTAATATAACGTTCAAAATTGATTTCAACGTACATTTTAATTTACCGGGGCCACATACTTACTCCAAAAATTCCAGAAAAATAAATCTGGCTATGTTTTGATGATACGTTCCTAACAAAACTTATTTCGTCAAATTTGGGGGCCGTTTGAAAAACAGTCATTTTCCAGTCAATTAAATTCAAACTGAATTGACCAAACACGTTTAAATTCACCACGCTCACATATCAAATCCAAAAATTATGAAAATTGGAATCTAGCAATAATTTGACATTCCAGATCCAACAAAAGTTGTCTCATCGAAAATGGAGATAGTTTGCAAAATCGCTATTTTTAAGGGCTGTATATTATATAAAATTCCATAGTGACTATTCTGAATTTTCAACTGGACATAACTTTTTATTCCCAATTTGAAATCTAGATTTTTCACATTCGTTGGAAAGATATTTTCAAACAGTTTCAAATATTTCTAGTTTTAATAAAAATCCGGTTTATTTTGAATCCTGTACATTCATTTGAAATTTGAAATTTGAAATCGAGTTTTCAAACTACCGCGCCATTTCCAATTCCTCTTATAATTAAAATAAATATTTATATTCTAACTTTGCTTTAAATAAATTTATACGCTCTAATTCTATTCAAAATAAATTTCTAGTCGTTATTATTTAAAATAAATCATTTAAATATTCAAAATTCATTAAAATAGACAAAATAAAAATTTAATTTGGTTTTGGTTTTCCGCGTTGTTACACGACTAGTTTTATAAACCTTAATTTTGGTTTAAAATTGTTAAAGGATAAAATAAAATATTTTGAAATTGATTTCCAAGAAAAGATTAAAGAATAAATTTAAAAGAATTTAACTTTGATAAAATTAATGGGAACCATCACCTAAAAATGTGAATATTTGAATAAAAGAATATTCTGAATTGGAATGAGGCGTATGATGTGTTTTTATAGCACTTGATTATTGATTATAAAATACGTGAGTTATTCGTAAAGACTGGGTTTATCCTATTCTGAATAACTGATACGACAATTAAATGTCGACGATGAAGACAGTGGTTGAAGACCAGAGATCTTCACATCATTTGGATGATTACTGATGCCTTGATTGGGCTATACACCCAAGACAAGGTAATAAGTGGTGATCGTCCAGACGTTCTTGGAGATCGAATGGATATGTGAGGACCTCTCTCCTGTATTGGACATATGGGACGAGGAATAAGGTGCCTCCAGTTTTGTTCAGACCCAGAATGAACTTGTAAATGGATGTGTGTGTCTGACATTGGATTTCATTTTGTGTTGATTGATTTCTATTAAATATATATCTGTTTGGTGGAAAAGAATTTTTTCTCTTCCTTAACACCCTTCTCTGAGACGTACGAACTTAGAGGTTATATATTGATAAACATCAGTTAAATAACGTGGATTGTCAATGTGGCATGCTAAGATGCAAATGATCAAGGCTTTTGTTGAAAAGCAGAGTCTTGTGGATGATGATCAAAGCATGGCTTTAAGTAGCATAGCTTTGTGTATAGCGTTAATTCGCGAGCCTCACACCTCGGTATGAGTCAAGAATGGGATGAGGACGGCAGGGAGTGCATGCGTTTCCTTCTAGCTAGAAGTTGTGTCATGGTATGGAACCCAGACATTTTTACTTATGTGGATGATGGATTGCGAGGCGCCTCAGATATACGGCTATATGCTTATAGGATCGATGTACTAACCTATTTGGAGGTCCGATAGGGCTAGAAAACATATTGTTTAGGAATAACCAATTCACTAAAGTAAGTGCGGACTGGCCCTGCTGCTAACCTTGGGCTCGCCAACGTCCGAGCCCTGAGGCATTTGCTAGAGTGTCTCGAAACTGGAGAGGAAGATCCCTTTCTTCGACTCATAGATGGAAATCCAATTTCCAATACGCGATTTTTTTGTTTTAGTTGTAAACCTATGTATGGCAGCATAATATATGGTACCTACGTCGTCTATGATTGATACATTTATATTTGAAGGTAATTTTGACACTATGCACGTATAGTAATATGAAAATGATTTGTTTTAAACGTACCAAGCATGTTTGGCTATTATAAGGGAAAACTCTATCCTCCGGCTTGCATTGCATTATGTGATGGGACCTGAGTCTTATAATAGCTTCATTTTTCCAAAAAGCATTGCATTGTTTTATTTTAAACTGAGATTTATGTGGAGTAAACCCATTCCGTGTTATACGGCGTAGTCCCATGATTTCCCAATTTTTAAAGTAAAGTTTTAATAATTGTTTTAGTTCTCACACCAGTCCCGTGATTGACTCGGAGTTTATTGTTTCTACCTAAACTCTAGATGTCCATATTTACCACATGGGTAGCTTGTAGTTTTGGTTTGCAGGTATTTCTTTTCACAGGATCCTGGATTACGGCTGGAGCAATATTCAGAAAGCTTTGAATCCGTGTATTTCTTTTAGTTGTGGAAGTTGATGTTTTCCGCTGCACATTATATTTATGTATATATATATATTCCGCTGTTTTGTAATGTAAATCTATGATATTTTTCTGCTGTATAATATTTGAACTCTGATATATTCTTGTACTCTGATGTAAATTGTTGTAATAGCAATGAAATGTTCTACTGTTTGTGTCTGATTCGTCGTGTTCTCGAAGCAATCTGGGCTCCTCCGCCTCTTCGGGGATCGGGGAAGTAATGGATCATTTCTTTTGCTTAGTTTATTATCCTTCTATTTAGTCTATTATACTAGTGTAGTCATAGATTTAGGGGTCTATAGAGAATTATATATTAAGGAAGAGTTATAGATTTAAAGAAAGTTATGTATAAAATTAGGATATTATATAGGCATTAATTTAGGGGGAGTATTTTGTAAGGTATAGATATATTTCAGATTCAGGAGGAGTACTTTACTTTAGCATAGGAATTTTTCATAGGATTTATGGGGAGTAGTTTTAGAATTCTTTTTCGATAATGCCAAAGGGGGGGGGGAATTATAAAATATAGACATAGTTTATAGGATTCATATAGACAGAGGGAGTATTTGAAGGATCATCAACAACAGGTGTGTACACGTATGATATTTTATAAACTAAGGTTGTCATCATCAAAAAGGGAGAGATTGTTAGATAATGGAGTTTTGATGACAACAACCTTATTTCAATATTAACTGATTATAAAATATATACTAACACTTTTATATAGAATATATATATACACACATATGTAGGATTTATATACAGGAAATATTACTAACGACTGTACAGTTTTAGAGCTTTTAGAGATTTAGAATTCATAGTAGATTCAAGACTTATGAGTAATCAAGATTTCAAGATTTCAAGAGTTCAAGATTAATATAGTTATAGAGTCCAGATTTTGTAAGATTCTAAATAGCACTCCAGGTTCAATATTCAAATTCAGATTTTTAAACTCTGATTTTCAAATTCTATTTTCTATCCTCAATTCTCTCTATTTTCTGTTTTATCTTTTCTATTTTCTTTTTTAATTATCTTTGTTTTCCAAACTTAAGTTTTATATATTTATGTTTTTATACTTTATATTTATATAGTTTAAAACCTTATAATTTTATAAATATGTTTATATTGTCAAATTTATGTTTTCATATGTTTTTCTACTTTATAATATTAATTTACAACACTAGATTGTTATTCAAGAATTTATAGAATTATATTTAGATCAAAACACTTGAAAATGTTTTAAAATTCAAAAATATATTAGAGTATGTCGACACATGTAACACTCCGTAATTTTATAACATTAAAATTCACAAATTAAAGTATACTTAATTTTTAGAAAAGAATTAAGTGAAATGGGTTGCGCAGAGAAATATATATATATTGATATATATATATATATAAAAATTAAAAATTAAATAAATAAATATGCGAAAAAGTTCAAAACAGCGAATTGGGAGGGGGAATAACCGAACCGGCCCATTTTTGAGGTCGACCCGAGCATTGCTGGGTCGACTAGGGGTTAATCCAGGGTGTTTGGCTGTCAACCCGTGGGCCGATTCGCTCAAATGCAGATTTTGCATTTGATTGGTTCTCATGGTTCAGGGTTAATCTAATGGTCCTAAATAACTTCCTACACCTATAAATACATCCTAATGCTAACCCTAAACCTAATTAAAATAGAATAGTTACCATCATACCATCGCCATGGAAATCAATGGAGCCGCCGCCAACTAAGAAAGAAGAAAAGCAAATTCAATTCTAATTCTCTCAACCCTAAAGCTAAGCAAAACTCTCTCTTTTCTTCTCTAAATTGTGAGTATGATGATCTTAACAAGATTATTATCATTTTAATTAGGTTGAGTTATGAATGGATTATGAGTAGATGATGTGAATTATCATATATGTTGTTGTAAACCCCTTTTGCTATCATGTATATTGTAAATCCAATGTTATGTGATGATGATATCTTATATGTTGTAAATCATGCTATGATGATGTTATGTATGTTGAAAGTTTCTATGCTAAGTTGTGATGAATCATACATGTTAAAAAGGCCATGATGTTATTATCTATGCTAGTTAGTTCATATTAATTAAATCATCATGTTTGGGTTATGTTGATCTATATGACAAGTCACATATGCAAGTTAGATTGATTAGAAAAGTTATGAACATATACCAAGACATCTATTATGACATCTAGAATTATGCTATGATATATGTGATATCCTTTGCTAGTTCACACCAACATTACGTTGCCTAAAAACCCCATATGCAAGTTTATGCATAGATTTGGGCTATGATCATATCATATAAATTGAGACATTTAACAAGTTGACACCTTTTGATCCTTAACATGTGTAGTTTATGCAAGTTTCACCCCTATTATGATTAGATTTATTTTAATTGTCTATATGTTGTGATAATTTATCTTTGTGCTAGGTGTTAGACTATACAAGTCTAGCCTATATTATGCATTGAATAAGCGAACGTATAAACGTGGGGTAGGGGTAATATTAAGGATTTAATATTAAAATGTTGGGGTGCAATTGATATGATTTTGCATGCCATAAGTGGATGGCCATAATTGAGTCAATTATGGACATCATTAAAAGTTGACTTAATTAATAATTTGAATAGGGAATTATTAAAACTGGGGTAAAAGATTTTAAGTGTTAATCAATGCTTAGGACACGAGGTTGGACTCGTTTGTGACGTAAACCTGCCCGGACCCGCCCGAGAAATCAAGTGGTCACAAATGTCAGCCCAATGTGAGAGGTCCTAGGCCTAAACTAAAGCATAACGGTTGTAAAGACACGAGGTTAGACTCTTTTATGGTGTAAGACTGCCCGACCCGCCCGGCAAATCCAGCTGCCATAAATGCCAGTCTAATGTGAGAGGTCTTTATGAGGTTATGGCCTGAATGAATTAAGAAATACTTAACCAGATAAACAGGTAAGGTGGGACATGGGGGTTAAGTAGGTGCCTTGGGTGGCATGAGGAATCTAAGGGGTGCCCTTAGTGGCATGTGAAATACGATTAGTAAGACTTAACCAAACACACATGTAAATGAACATGACTAAGAGGGTTAAGTGGGATATACTAGTGACAAGCTTTGGTGGGTAGCTTGTGGGGGCCCATTTCGACCAGTATCCCAAATGTATCTTTGTGGGCTCGACCCAAGTCGAGGACGGGACACGCATGCTGGGTTTGACTGTAAGAGGCCAAAACGGGGAGCGGTGGCAACGCAAGTCCAACGGGTTTCATATGCGTGTGTGGACCCGGGCTGGTAGATAAGACGTTGTTGCATCGTGTAGGTATGAGCCATGCATTCTCAAGTTGTATCGGGTTGCCTCTTTAGGGGAGTGATACACCCCACTGTGGGGCCAGCACGGGTATCTACGAGTAGGGAGCCGATCGAAAGTGGGTAGTGGGGTACACCTAGTGGAGATAGGGGCAGACGGCACCTATGTAGTCAGCTAGGGGTACGTAAGTCTATTTATAAAGTTTCTGTGTGAAGCAAGTGGGATCAAACAATATGGTGACTGGTGTGGTGCAGTGTAGTAATGTGCGGTGCAGTGTAGTAATCATTCGTTAGTAATTAGGTGTGCCTTTACCGTTATCTTTAACGTTATCTTAAACGCTATCTTTATCTTCCTAAGAGTTCATAGACATTTACTTGTCTTCCAGCTTATGCCTTAGTCTAGTTATTTTGATAATAGTATTGTTAGAATTATCATACTCGCCAGACTTTATGTCTGACCCCCTCTATTTCTATCCTTTTTCCCCCTCCAGGTCCTCAGGTTGGGCCCAGCTCTAGTAGAGTTTGATTGAATTGCTTCATCTCTCTTTGGAAAGCTTGGACCGTCGAAGTAAAGTCCAGCTTGTTATCTTTTTAATGGCTATTTATGTAATGGGATTATGTATTTTGTTTTTGTGAAGATGGATATTGTACTTGGTTATGATCTATGGTTTTATGATGTAACAAACATGTTTAATTTCCGCTGCAATAAAATGAAGTTTTAGATTTCCAAGTACTATTTATTATCTGTCTTGTTGTAATTTTTCTGTTCTATATTCACTTATAACCTCCATGGAAGTTAATGCATTCCCTTTGTGAGTGACATTAATGGACGTGGGGTGTTACGACACATAGAAAACACTATGTCGACATATAACCGTCAGAAATTCAAATTTGAAAGGAAGTGTCTTTTCACTATTTGAAACGTTTCGGAAATCTTGTAACTTTTCACACACTATAAAAAGGGCTTGAATTCGATTTTCTAAACATATCTTCTTCTCCACTTTCACTCTCTTTCATTCTATAATTATTCTTAATCATTTTTTGATTTCTACACTTATACTCTGCCGAATTCAATTCTGTTTTGATCAAACTTCTTCTCTCTACACTCTCTTCTCATCTCTCTCTGAATCAAGTGCTATTGAAGAGTTATAGGGATGTCTATAATTGCTTGGGTTGAGTAAAGTAGGAATCGGTGTGTTCCTTGTAGCCATGGAACCAAGGAAGTAGGAATCGGTGGTTTCCTTGTAGCCGTGAAACCAAAGAAATAGTAACCAGTGGTATCCCTGGTAGCCGTGAAATCAAGGAGGTTGTACTTGACTATTGGAATAGTAATAAAACTCTGTTCAATCCAGCGTTGTGCAGGACTGGACGTAGGAGCAATCTGGACCAGTATAAAATCCGGTATGTTCTTTCCTTTTCTACATTTTTATTTCTGTTTACTTAGCATCTGTGTTTGAATCTGTGTCTGTAATTGTGTTTGTAGTGTTTGATTCATTCTGTTATTCACATAAGTTTTTGATTTTTTTTATTCTAACAAACACTATTCACCCTCCCTTTTGGTGTTTGTTTTGTCTTAATGATCCTTTCCGCAATCCCTAACAGTTGGCATGCTCGGCTCTATTTAGGATCTAAGCCCGGGTCGTATAAGGTTCGGGTTGACTAAGTCGACCCGAGTATAGTGGTAAGCCCGAGTCGACCTAGTCGATCTGGGGATAGTAACCAAGCCCGGGTCAATTAAGTCGATCCGGGGATAGCAACCAACACCGGGTCAACTTGCAAGTCGACCCGGGAATAGTAACTAAGTCGGGTTGACTAAGTTGATTCGGACTAGTTCGACCTGGAGTTAGGTCGACATGGAGTTAGGCCGACCCGAAAATGGGTAGACTCGGGGAGAGGAAAACATGACGGTTATCTCAGGAACAATAGTTCTTCATGGCAGCATTTCTTTTTGGTGAGGAGCTGGGTTTCGTTATGAATGCCAGACGTTTTCCTTAGATGATCATTTAACCAATTTTGGTTAGGTATGTGATCCAGGTAGTCGTTATCGATTAGTGGTCGGTATCGATGGTCGGTATCGATTACCACCGTTATTGGTCATTTGGACAACTCGACATCAACGATGATGTGATTTCGATAAGCAGGATGTTATGGTCTGTTCGATGGTAATTTCACTGCTATGGGTTTTCGATCATTGGTTCGATATCCGATAATGGTGGTTCCAGGATAGGAAGAGAAGCAGTGATGACTTCGACTATGGATAGCGATATTCCGGGATGCATAGTAAGGATGATGGATCGAAAAGGAACCACTAAAGGGAATTCCATATTGTAGTTCTAGGATTGACTCATTTATGGATGGTAAGTGCAAAGGGAACATTGACGAGTAAGGTTGTTCTTAAGCACCGGGATCTACTGATAGTTTATGTTCCATTGGAATAGATGTGAGTGCCTCCTCTCTCCCGGTGTGGATATTTAGTGGCACATAGGATTGGTGCAAGTCCATACCTAAAGGTACTGTGACGATCAGACAACGTCGTATGCCTAAGCGTTGAGTGAATGATTATGAGGATTGATGATGTATTCTATAGATGTTCACTTATTTGTCATCATTAGTACTTAGGCATCAATCACACTCTATTCATATGATGTTGATTATAGTGTAGCATATATCATCTGTTATGTGCTAACTCTGTGGATGAAGAGGCAGGGTTCTCATATGCTCCATGCCATATATATTGTTACGACTTTTACAGTACTGTAGGATTTGTTTATCGCTCACACCAGACTTTTGTCTGACCCAAGGTTTTATTTTCATCTTATTACCTTAGGTGCTCATCGACGATGCTGATGAGCAGACCAGGTAGTAGATACAGGTATTGCTTGGAGCTGCGCAAGTGGATTCACTGAAGGCGACAATTTATATATTTATATTATACCTGTTTATTTTCGCTGTGTAGCACTGTGGAGCCTTGACAGTGTGTCGTGTCTTGTTAGAGATAGTTGATCGGTTGACTTTATATACCTTTTGTATAAACTCTATCATTTTTCTATTAACTGTATGAGACTATATACTTTGATTATATGGTTTGTATAGTTATTACTGTCTCGCCTGTTTTATATCGGAGATTGTTGTTATTATATGTTATCTGATGCGCTGTGAGATATACGATAGGTTCTACAGTTATATTTATATTATTTTTTTCTTCTTTCTCTATATTCCCTTCATTTTCTTCCTTTCTACCAATTCTTTCCCTTGACAATCTCCTTACATCGATCGGGTGCTTGTGCAGCGCAGATTTTTAGTTATTAGCACCGGTGATGTATGGCAAGCCGTCACACTTGGTATCAGAGCTTCGGTTCGTTGTTTAAACTAAAGTAGTATGGAATCCGAGAGTTAATACATACGAGAGAGTACGTATTTTCATATATTTGGTTTTCAAATCTATATATCAATAGTATATATATAGTACTGATCGTTTTGCACAAAAGTGCCATAGGAATAGTTTTCTCTTTTAGCGATTGATCGTTGTATTTGAGACGATCAAGCGAATGAGAAATACTTCTAATTACTCCATCTTTGGAGTTGAGAGTCGGGCAGAATCAAGAAATATTAGCCTTGGTTTATGGTTTTGTTTTCAGTAATGATACGATCCATTATCTGGCATTACATGAAAAAGCAGTTTTAGCTACACCACATATGATACGGCTGTTAGCCGTATTAAATATAATACAGCTATAACCCATATTTATGTGTGTCGATACGTCTACGAAAAACTTTTCCGCTGAATAATCCACTTTCCCTCTCATTTAGGTGCGGATCTTAACCGTATCAGATTGGACACGGCTAATAGTTGTATCCAATCTAGTGCCTAATTTTGTTGCACACACAAACCGTCATATCCCTCTTTGTTTCATCGCCTATCTTTATTCCCCAAATCATTTTTCATTTTCTAGGGAAAACAATCCGATGATAAAAAAAGGAAAATAGCGGCAGCTTCCAGCACCGACCCTCGGTAGCAACCTCCAGCACCAACCCCCGACAACAGCGACAACACCTCGTCGGCAACCTTCAACACTGTAATAACCCGAAAATCTGGGCCAGTTTAAAATTTTTATTTTGGCAATTTTGGCGGATTTTGATTATTTAAAATGAATTATTTTAAATAATATCGACGAGAAATTTATTTTGAATATAATTCGAACGTATATATTATATACGTCGTCGTTAGAAAATTAATAATTATATATATAATTATAAATAGAATTGAAAATGGCGCGGTAGTTCGATAATTCGATTTCAAACTTCAATTGAATGTACCGGGTGCAAAACAATCCGGATTTTAGTGAAACCAAAAATAATGGAATCTAATTGTGGATATCTTTCCAACGAATCCGACAAATCAAAATTTCGTAGCGGGAATCAAAAGATATGTCCAGTTGAAAATTCTGAATAGTCGCTATGGAATTCAGGCCCTTAAAAATGGGAATTTTGCAAATGACCTCGGATTTCGACGAAACCACTTTTGTTGGATCCGCAGTGTCAAATTATTGCTAGGTTCCAAATTTCATAATTTTTCGAATCAATATGTGAGCGTGGCAAAGGAAAACGCGTTTGACCGGTTTTAGTTGATTTTAATCGACTGGAAATTGGCCATTTTTCCAACGGTCTCAGAATTCGACAAAACTAGTTTTGTTAGGACCGTATCGTCAATACGAAGCTAGAAAATATTTTTCGAGAATTTTTAGAGTTAGTATGTAACCCCAGTAATTTAAAATGTACGTTTGAAATTCAATATAGCGATTTAAATGTAAATTCAACGGAAACTTATCGAGACGATCGAATCAGCTTGCGATACATATCCCATTGTGTTCAGAATGGGGGTGAAACGCTATGGACGACAGGTGGTGGGCCTCGTTTTGAGGTCGAAATAAAAAGTCAACTTTTAGAAATTAAATTAATTAAAATAAAAATAAAAAAAATATTCCCCCCCTTTTTCTCTCCTATACCTCCAGGCCCCCCCCCCCGTTAGTTCATTTAATCAGAAGAAAAAAAAAACCTCGACGCCTGTGCTCCAGGCGATTACCATCGCCGCCACGCCCTCCCACCGCCACCTGCGACGCTCCGCCCGCCGTTGCTCCCCACTTCGCCGATTCTCCCCTAGCCTCTCCTCCCTCGCGTGAACCTCTTCCCTCCCACTCGCCCTCTCCAGCACCGAAGAACCCAAATCGCGATAGAAGAGATCGACGCCGCCACCCTACGTACGACCCTCCACCGCCTGCAGCCACTTCCGCCATCTCCCCTCACCGCTCCGACCACCCTCGACTCCGACGCAGCGCCACAGCACACCCCCGAACCAAAACTGAAAAGAAAACAAAGGTAAAGTTTTAATTATTTTATTTTAGTCTTTTATTTACTTTATTTATTTTCAATTCATTTATGTAATGATTTCAAAATAAAATCTGATATTGATTAGATCTTTAAAGTAGAAAAATTAGAATTTTAATATAGATAAAGATTTTATTTTTTTTACAATATCGAAGGTATGAAATTTTATATGTAAAAATTTGATTTTGGTTAGTGAAAAATATGATCTTTATATTTTTAAAGTATTAAAAATATAGTCTTTACTATATAGATGATGTAAAAATATGATTTTCGTTTATGTAGAGAATTAGAAATATAATTTTTACATTTTAGGAATATTAAAAATAGCATCTTTATATGTGTAGAAAAATAAAAATGTGATTTTTATAATGAGATTTTTATAAAGGTGAAATCTTTAAATTAGAAAAGGTGAAATCTTTAAATTAGAAAAGGTGAAATCTTTAAATTAGAAAAGGTGAAATCTTTAAATTAGAAAAAGTTCAATCTTTATATTTGAAAAGCTAAAATCTTTTTATGTAAAAAGGCGAGATCTTTATATAGAAAATAGAGAAGTAAAATATGATTTTTATATATTGAACATCATAGTAAAAATTAGATTTTTATATATTGAATAGCATAGTAAAAATTCGATTTTTAAATATATGAAGTGATTATAAAAATATAATTTTTAGATTGAAAGTGAATAAATAAAAATGTGATTTTTATTTTAAAGACATCGAAATATAAAAATGTGTGATTTTTATATATATAGTGACTACGGGCAACGAAGATGACGAAGATGGGATAACGAAGAAGATTTCTATTAATGAAGAGTCGTGGTATTGGATAGCTTTCGGTGAGAACTTCTCACTCAAATTCTATTTTTCTAGTTATATATATACTAGGATGCAGACGGTGCTTAGTAGCACCCGTCATCCACAGACCATGGATGGCTTGTTTGTTAAATTGTTTGGTTGTGTAGTTGGTTAGATTATTTGGTTTGAACTGAATTGTTTGGTGAAATAAAATTGATTTGATTGATGTGTGAATGGCGTGGGCCTTCACTAGACCGGGGATAAGGCTAGGCCTCGTCCCGTTTCTAGTATCGTGCCGTTATGCCGCCGAAATTTTCTAAAATATGTTAGAAAAATAAAAATATCATTTTTATTGTGTAAATGAAATGAATAGAAATTCATGTGTTAAAATAAAATATATTATCATTAAAAATATAGTTTTAACGTGAAAGTGAATAAATAAATATTTATAAACAAATCGGCCGATTTGTTTATATACACTGATTTGACTGATATTGAATGGGTCGATAAATTTTACACATCGCCCAACTGCACAACTAAAAATCTGTGTTGGATTGTTTGAAACCCCACACGGGTGTTGGGATGAAATTTGAAGTTCACTCATCCTGATTGATTAAATATGTCGATCGATTGATTGACAGGCTGTTATAAGCGTAAGATATCTATATTTGATGCTTATACAGTGTAGTGCACTTTGGTTGATGGTTGATTGTTTATTATTGCTATTATATACATGTGTTGTATGGAATCCATATAATTAACGTTATATGGTGATTGATTGGGCCTCATTCCAATCGGGAAAGTAATGAATATTATAAAAGAAAATTCATGTGTTGAATATAAAAATAGTGATGTGTTGACAGTACTCATGTGTTGAGATTAGTCGTGTGTTGAAATAAATATAGATTCATGTGTTGAATGGGATAATATTCATTTGTTGGATAGAATAAAGAAGTTTTGAAAATATAAAGCCGTGTTGATTAGATTGACGCCATTTTGACGTAAACGATATTTATATCGATTTTAAACGATTTCGAAATGAATTGAATTGAAAACGATTTCGAAATGAATTGAATTGAAAACGATTTCGAAATGAATTGAATTGAAAACGATTTCGAAATGAATTGAATTGAAAACGATTTCGAAATGAATTGAATTGAAAACGATTTCGAAATGAATTGAATTGAAAACAATTTCGAAATGAATTGAATTGAAAACGATTTCGAAATGAATTGAATTGAAAACGATTTCGAAATGAATTGAATTGAAAACGATTTCGAAATGAATTGAATTGAAAACGATTTCGAAATGAATTGAATTGAAAACGATTTCGAAATGAATTGAATTGAAAACGATTTGAATTTTAGAACGAATTTATAAAGAAGAATTCAATTTTGATTTGAATTGAAATGGAAGTTGAAATTGTTTTGAAACGAATGTAGAACTATTTATAAGATTCGTTTTAAAAGGAAATCGACGAAATATATATAATATATATATTATATATATAATGGCCTGAATAGAACGCGCCGCGCCGCGGCAGCTCGTGAATTTCGACCATTTATTTCAAACGGACATTGCGGGAGATCCGACCGTTGGATTCTCCTAAAACCGGAACCGTTGGGTTCGTATCGAAAAGAGCTTTCCAATGAATATTAGAAATTTGAAATCTAACGGTTGGATTTGGAGTTATGTCCAAATCAAATTCGAAAAAGGTCGCTGTAAGTGCAGTTCGATGGCCGTTGTTGGAAATCGACTGTACGGGCCTTGGTAAAATTATTAAAAATATCTATAATTTGTGTAAAATCATAATATATGGATTGGAAAGAGTTGAGCTGGAAAATTCCACATTTGAAAAGATAAAAATAGATTTTTATCGAAATAAACTAGTTTTGAACTAGAATTAAAATCAATTTATTTTTGAAATAAATAAATTGAATTTGAAAGTGATTTTAAAAATAATCAATACTCCCAATACGTGGATTGGACTGGAGTTGAATCGAAATTATCTTCGGGATATTTCGATGTTGGATTTCGTGACTATACAAATATTGTTATGGGGATTTGAAAGATATATTTTATATCGTTATTTCCAATACGATATATGTTGGTTTCAGAATTTGATATTGAATGTAAGCCGATATATTTTCTATTCAGAGCCTTGTATTTAATATCAAATGTGATTTGGGTTTATCGTGAATCGTGTTTTAGAAGACATTGGTTCTTTAACCCAGTTAAAGGCAAGATATCGATTTTTTGAGAAGATTAAAACTAAGTGGAGTTTTAATGAATCTTTAATTAGATTGAAAAATGAAGTGATTATTTAAATTATCAAATCTGAAAGGTGATCGAGAATGGAGTACCACCAGTTTTGCTCCAAAGCGATAGTTAAATCTTTAATTAGATTTGAACGTGAAATGGTAATTAATTTTACCGATAACACAGTGGTGTTAGATGTGGAGTATTACCAGTTTTCTCCATGGGATATATAGGTTGGGATTGGGAAATAAAATAATAATTACTTCGGTGTGGTTCGCTAATCCCGACTAGTTTGGAAAACCATAATATGGTTTGAAATGATATCCAAAGGAAGATTAAAGAATAAATTTAGAAGAATTTATCTTGGATAAAATTAATGGGAACCTTTCCCTAAAAATGTGATTTTGTGAATAAAAGAATATTCCGAATTGGAATGAGGCGTTTGATGTGTTTGTGTAACATTTGTTTATCATATACGTGGGTTATTCAGAAAGGCCGGGTTTACACCCATTCTGAATAACCGATTCGACGAGATGTCGAAGATGAAGACGGTGGTTGAAGACCGGAAGTCTTCACATCGTTTGGATAATTACTGACGATCCTGATTGGGCTGTACACCCAAGAGGATGGAAATAGTTGGCGGTCGTCCAGACGTACTTGGAGATGGATGGATATGCGAGGAAAGTGCCTCCGGTTTCGTTCAGACCTAGAACGGACTTGTAAATGGATGGTGTGGCTGACATTGTATTCCTTTATATTGTATTTGTTGATCTCTGCTAAATATATATCTGTTTGGCGGCAGAGAATTTATTCTCTTGCTTAACGCCCTTCTCTGAGACATATGAGCTCAGAGGTTATATATTGGCAGAAATCAGTGGTACGATATGGATTGATAGTGTGGCATACTGAGATGCAGTGATCCAGACTTTTGTTGAAAAGCAAAGTTTGGTGGTTGATGATCAAAGCGCAGCTGATATAGCATGGCCTTGTGTATAGCGTTGATCCGCGAGCCTCACAGCCCGGGATGGTGGTAAACTGACGGTTTGATCAGTATACATTTTTAGTGTAGTGGATTCGGTCGACCGATATTGAGCTTCGTGCTCGGAGGGATAGAGTAAGCGGTGTTTTCTCTTGCTGGGACGTAAGCCGCGGTGATACTTGAGTCCCAAAAGTGCGGATGTGCATAGCGGTGTTTTCTCTCGCTGAGACGTAAGCCGCGGTGATTTGTACTACGCGATCGATCTTTCGAATCAGGAGCCACCATGATGGAAATCCAATTTCCAATACGTGTATTTCGGCTTTATTTGTAGAGCCTAGTATGGCGACATAGTGGGATGGGGCACTCATGCCGTCTATGATTTATATTTATGATTGAAATTGTTTTTGACACTATACACTTATTATAGTATCAAAGGATTTGTTTTAAACGTATCAAGCATGTTTAGCTGTTATAAGGTAAAACCCTATCCTCCGGCTTGCGTTGCATTGTGTGATGGGACCTGGGTCTTATAATAGCTTCATTTTCGAAAAAGCATTGCGCTGTTTATTCTATGCACTAGTATTCTTGGGAGGAAACCCGTTCCGTGTTATACGGCGTGGTCCCTTGAATTACTCTCTTTTAAAGTAAAGTTTTAAATAACTTTTTTAGTTCTCACACCAGTCACATGACTGACCTGGAGTTTATTGTTTTAACCTAAACTCTGGGTGCCCCTATTTTCCGCACGGGCAGCTAGTAGTTTTGGTTTTGCAGATTTATATTCACAGGATCCTGGTTTACAGCTGGAATGATATCCGGAAAGCTTTGTATCCGTATATCTCTTCTAGTTGTGTATTGTATTATTTTCCGCTGCTAGGTATTTAAATGTAATTTAAACCTCTGATATTTCTGTGTAATATTCATTTATACTCTGTATATTCTTGTAATCTGATGCATTGTTGTAATAACAGTGAAATGTTCTTCCGTCTGCGTCCTTTTGTGTGTTGTTCTCAAAGTATTCGTGCTTTCCTTCACGGGGAAGTTACGGGTCCTTACAGTGGTATCAGAGCTTTGGTTTACAAAGCAGAGAACAAGGCACATTAGAACCATACGAAAGAATTCATCAGATATTGGATTAGTAATATCCAACGGGAATGACTCGTTAGAGATGGGATCAGTAGTATCCTAGAACGAGTGTGAAGAGTATATTTTTAAAATGAAAACAAATTTTGTTTAGCAAATTTAAAATCAATTATTCGTATTTGATTATTTATTTATATTGATTTGGACAGTCCAGTATATAAAGAATTTGCATATACGCCTTGCAAACGTATATTCAAAGTTTTAATATATTCGATAGATATAGAATCACACTCTAGTCGCTCGGACATGATTCTAATGATTGACGCGTCATCATTAGAATTTATTTTCGTGTTTCGAAGGTGAGATTTGTATATATTTCCATTAGACTGGTGTGAGAACCAAAATTAGATAGGGCCTATTGTTGTGATTTGGCATCAAAAACATGATTTTTGTGTATGTATCAAAATTATGAATTTCAAATGATAATTCACTAATTGATTGATGTTTTTGGTTGTTTGTTTATTGGTTTGCTAATTTTGAACCATTTAGCCTAATTGAATCAAATATTGAATTATATTGAAAATTGGTCGCATTTGCTTGCATATACATATATATCATTGAACAGGTCATAGCAAGGAGGCTAGAGCCGAAGAATAAAATTTGTTTACCCGACAAATAGGTACATGTTTACTACATAATTTACTGTTTTGTTTGGGTGATGATGATTTTATGAGCCTATTGGCTAGCCGCTTGGCTTTTTCTTTTTCTTTTTGAGATCTGAAGGACCGGGGAAGCTATTTGAAATTCCCCGATGCTCCCGGTGCAGGGGAGGTTATGGCGAAATTTTTCGAAAATTTAGGGTGTTAGCCAAATTTTTGAAATTTTTGAAAATTCTTAGAAACTGAAAAGTTGGAGAATGGAAGCCAGATCGAACGTAGTGTTGATTAATCAAACCACTTTCGACTTTGTTCCTTTTCGGGGACGAAAAGTTTTAAGTGGGGCAGATTGTAATAACCCGAAAATCTGGGCCAGTTTAAAATTTTTATTTTGGCAATTTTGGCGGATTTTGATTATTTGAAATGAATTATTTTAAATAATATCGACGAGAAATTTATTTTGAATATAATTCGAACGTATATATTATATACGTCGTCGTTAGAAAATTAATAATTATATATATAATTATAAATAGAATTGAAAATGGCGCGGTAGTTCGATAATTCGATTTCAAACTTCAATTGAATGTACCGGGTGCAAAACAATCCGGATTTTAGTGAAACCAAAAATAATGGAATCTAATTGTGGATATCTTTCCAACGAATCCGACAAATCAAAATTTCGTAGCGGGAATCAAAAGATATGTCCAGTTGAAAATTCTGAATAGTCGCTATGGAATTCAGGCCCTTAAAAATGGGAATTTTGCAAATGACCTCGGATTTCGACGAAACCACTTTTGTTGGATCCGCAGTGTCAAATTATTGCTAGGTTCCAAATTTCATAATTTTTCGAATCAATATGTGAGCGTGGCAAAGGAAAACGCGTTTGACCGGTTTAAGTTGATTTTAATCGACTGGAAATTGGCCATTTTTCCAACGGTCTCAGAATTCGACGAAACTAGTTTTGTTAGGACCGTATCGTCAATACGAAGCTAGAAAATATTTTTCGAGAATTTTTAGAGTTAGTATGTAACCCCAGTAATTTAAAATGTACGTTTGAAATTCAATATAGCGATTTAAATGTAAATTCAACGGAAACTTATCGAGACGATCGAATCAGCTTGCGATACATATCCCATTGTGTTCAGAATGGGGGTGAAACGCTATGGACGACAGGCGGTGGGCCTCGTTTTGAGGTCGAAATAAAAAGTCAACTTTTAGAAATTAAATTAATTAAAATAAAAAAAAATATATTCCCCCCCTTTTTCTCTCCTATACCTCCAGGCCTCCCCCCCCCCCGTTAGTTCATTTAATCAGAAGAAAAAAAAAAAAACCTCGACGCCTGTGCTCCAGGCGATTACCATCGCCGCCACGCCCTCCCACCGCCACCTGCGACGCTCCGCCCGCCGTTGCTCCCCACTTCGTCGATTCTCCCCTAGCCTCTCCTCCCTCGCGTGAACCTCTTCCCTCCCACTCGCCCTCTCCAGCACCGAAGAACCCAAATCGCGATAGAAGAGATCGACGCCGCCACCCTACGTACGACCCTCCACCGCCTGCAGCCACTTCCGCCCTCTCCCCTCACCGCTCCGACCACCCTCGACTCCGACGCAGCGCCACAGCACACCCCCGAACCAAAACTGAAAAGAAAACAAAGGTAAAGTTTTAATTATTTTATTTTAGTCTTTTATTTACTTTATTTATTTTCAATTCATTTATGTAATGATTTCAAAATAAAATCTGATATTGATTAGATCTTTAAAGTAGAAAAATTAGAATTTTAATATAGATAAAGATTTTATTTTTTTTACAATATCGAAGGTATGAAATTTTATATGTAAAAATTTGATTTTGGTTAGTGAAAAATATGATCTTTATATTTTTAAAGTATTAAAAATATAGTCTTTACTATATAGATGATGTAAAAATATGATTTTCGTTTATGTACAGAATTAGAAATATAATTTTTACATTTTAGGAATATTAAAAATAGCATCTTTATATGTGTAGAAAAATAAAAATGTGATTTTTATAATGAGATTTTTATAAAGGTGAAATCTTTAAATTAGAAAAGGTGAAATCTTTAAATTAGAAAAGGTGAAATCTTTAAATTAGAAAAGGTGAAATCTTTAAATTAGAAAAGGTGAAATCTTTAAATTAGAAAAAGTTCAATCTTTATATTTGAAAAGCTAAAATCTTTTTATGTAAAAAGGCGAGATCTTTATATAGAAAATAGAGAAGTAAAATATGATTTTTATATATTGAACATCATAGTAAAAATTAGATTTTTATATATTGAATAGCATAGTAAAAATTCGATTTTTAAATATATGAAGTGATTATAAAAATATGATTTTTAGATTGAAAGTGAATAAATAAAAATGTGATTTTTATTTTAAAGACATCGAAATATAAAAATGTGTGATTTTTATATATATAGTGACTACGGGCAACGAAGATGACGAAGATGGGATAACGAAGAAGATTTCTATTAATGAAGAGTCGTGGTATTGGATAGCTTTCGGTGAGAACTTCTCACTCAAATTCTATTTTTCTAGTTATATATATACTAGGATGCAGACGGTGCTTAGTAGCACCCGTCATCCACAGACCATGGATGGCTTGTTTGTTAAATTGTTTGGTTGTGTAGTTGGTTAGATTATTTGGTTTGAACTGAATTGTTTGGTGAAATAAAATTGATTTGATTGATGTGTGAATGGCGTGGGCCTTCACTAGACCGGGGATAAGGCTAGGCCTCGTCCCGTTTCTAGTATCGTGCCGTTATGCCGCCGAAATTTTCTAAAATATGTTAGAAAAATAAAAATATCATTTTTATTGTGTAAATGAAATGAATAGAAATTCATGTGTTAAAATAAAATATATTATCATTAAAAATATAGTTTTAACGTGAAAGTGAATAAATAAATATTTATAAACAAATCGGCCGATTTGTTTATATACACTGATTTGACTGATATTGAATGGGTCGATAAATTTTACACATCGCCCAACTGCACAACTAAAAATCTGTGTTGGATTGTTTGAAACCCCACACGGGTGTTGGGATGAAATTTGAAGTTCACTCATCCTGATTGATTAAATATGTCGATCGATTGATTGACAGGCTGTTATAAGCGTAAGATATCTATATTTGATGCTTATACAGTGTAGTGCACTTTGGTTGATGGTTGATTGTTTATTATTGCTATTATATACATGTGTTGTATGGAATCCATATAATTAACGTTATATGGTGATTGATTGGGCCTCATTCCAATCGGGAAAGTAATGAATATTATAAAAGAAAATTCATGTGTTGAATATAAAAATAGTGATGTGTTGACAGTACTCATGTGTTGAGATTAGTCGTGTGTTGAAATAAATATAGATTCATGTGTTGAATGGGATAATATTCATTTGTTGGATAGAATAAAGAAGTTTTGAAAATATAAAGCCGTGTTGATTAGATTGACGCCATTTTGACGTAAACGATATTTATATCGATTTTAAACGATTTCGAAATGAATTGAATTGAAAACGATTTCGAAATGAATTGAATTGAAAACGATTTCGAAATGAATTGAATTGAAAACGATTTCGAAATGAATTGAATTGAAAACGATTTCGAAATGAATTGAATTGAAAACGATTTCGAAATGAATTGAATTGAAAACGATTTCGAAATGAATTGAATTGAAAACGATTTCGAAATGAATTGAATTGAAAACGATTTCGAAATGAATTGAATTGAAAACGATTTCGAAATGAATTGAATTGAAAACGATTTGAATTTTAGAACGAATTTATAAAGAAGAATTCAATTTTGATTTGAATTGAAATGGAAGTTGAAATTGTTTTGAAACGAATGTAGAACTATTTATAAGATTCGTTTTAAAAGGAAATCGACGAAATATATATAATATATATATTATATATATAATGGCCTGAATAGAACGCGCCGCGCCGCGGCAGCTCGTGAATTTCGACCATTTATTTCAAACGGACATTGCGGGAGATCCGACCGTTGGATTCTCCTAAAACCGGAACCGTTGGGTTCGTATCGAAAAGAGCTTTCCAATGAATATTAGAAATTTGAAATCTAACGGTTGGATTTGGAGTTATGTCCAAATCAAATTCGAAAAAGGTCGCTGTAAGTGCAGTTCGATGGCCGTTGTTGGAAATCGACTGTACGGGCCTTGGTAAAATTATTAAAAATATCTATAATTTGTGTAAAATCATAATATATGGATTGGAAAGAGTTGAGCTGGAAAATTCCACATTTGAAAAGATAAAAATAGATTTTTATCGAAATAAACTAGTTTTGAACTAGAATTAAAATCAATTTATTTTTGAAATAAATAAATTGAATTTGAAAGTGATTTTAAAAATAATCAATACTCCCAATACGTGGATTGGACTGGAGTTGAATCGAAATTATCTTCGGGATATTTCGATGTTGGATTTCGTGACTATACAAATATTGTTATGGGGATTTGAAAGATATATTTTATATCGTTATTTCCAATACGATATATGTTGGTTTCAGAATTTGATATTGAATGTAAGCCGATATATTTTCTATTCAGAGCCTTGTATTTAATATCAAATGTGATTTGGGTTTATCGTGAATCGTGTTTTAGAAGACATTGGTTCTTTAACCCAGTTAAAGGCAAGATATCGATTTTTTGAGAAGATTAAAACTAAGTGGAGTTTTAATGAATCTTTAATTAGATTGAAAAATGAAGTGATTATTTAAATTATCAAATCTGAAAGGTGATCGAGAATGGAGTACCACCAGTTTTGCTCCAAAGCGATAGTTAAATCTTTAATTAGATTTGAACGTGAAATGGTAATTAATTTTACCGATAACACAGTGGTGTTAGATGTGGAGTATTACCAGTTTTCTCCATGGGATATATAGGTTGGGATTGGGAAATAAAATAATAATTACTTCGGTGTGGTTCGCTAATCCCGACTAGTTTGGAAAACCATAATATGGTTTGAAATGATATCCAAAGGAAGATTAAAGAATAAATTTAGAAGAATTTATCTTGGATAAAATTAATGGGAACCTTTCCCTAAAAATGTGATTTTGTGAATAAAAGAATATTCCGAATTGGAATGAGGCGTTTGATGTGTTTGTGTAACATTTGTTTATCATATATGTGGGTTATTCAGAAAGGCCGGGTTTACACCCATTCTGAATAACCGATTCGACGAGATGTCGAAGATGAAGACGGTGGTTGAAGACCGGAAGTCTTCACATCGTTTGGATAATTACTGACGATCCTGATTGGGCTGTACACCCAAGAGGATGGAAATAGTTGGCGGTCGTCCAGACGTACTTGGAGATGGATGGATATGCGAGGAAAGTGCCTCCGGTTTCGTTCAGACCTAGAACGGACTTGTAAATGGATGGTGTGTCTGACATTGTATTCCTTTATATTGTATTTGTTGATCTCTGCTAAATATATATCTGTTTGGCGGCGGAGAATTTATTCTCTTGCTTAACGCCCTTCTCTGAGACATATGAGCTCAGAGGTTATATATTGGCAGAAATCAGTGGTACGATATGGATTGATAGTGTGGCATACTGAGATGCAGTGATCCAGACTTTTGTTGAAAAGCAAAGTTTGGTGGTTGATGATCAAAGCGCAGCTGATATAGCATGGCTTTGTGTATAGCGTTGATCCGCGAGCCTCACAGCCCGGGATGGTGGTAAACTGATGGTTTGATCAGTATACATTTTTAGTGTAGTGGATTCGGTCGACCGATATTGAGCTTCGTGCTCGGAGGGATAGAGTAAGCGGTGTTTTCTCTTGCTGGGACGTAAGCCGCGGTGATACTTGAGTCCCAAAAGTGCGGATGTGCATAGCGGTGTTTTCTCTCGCTGAGACGTAAGCCGCGGTGATTTGTACTACGCGATCGATCTTTCGAATCAGGAGCCACCATGATGGAAATCCAATTTCCAATACGTGTATTTCGGCTTTATTTGTAGAGCCTAGTATGGCGACATAGTGGGATGGGGCACTCATGCCGTCTATGATTTATATTTATGATTGAAATTGTTTTTGACACTATACACTTATTATAGTATCAAAGGATTTGTTTTAAACGTATCAAGCATGTTTGGCTGTTATAAGGTAAAACCCTATCCTCCGGCTTGCGTTGCATTGTGTGATGGGACCTGGGTCTTATAATAGCTTCATTTTTCGAAAAAGCATTGCGCTGTTTATTCTATGCACTAGTATTCTTGGGAGGAAACCCGTTCCGTGTTATACGGCGTGGTCCCTTGAATTACTCTCTTTTAAAGTAAAGTTTTAAATAACTGTTTTAGTTCTCACACCAGTCACATGACTGACCTGGAGTTTATTGTTTTAACCTAAACTCTGGGTGCCCCTATTTTCCGCACGGGCAGCTAGTAGTTTTGGTTTTGCAGATTTATATTCACAGGATCCTGGTTTACAGCTGGAATGATATCCGGAAAGCTTTGTATCCGTATATCTCTTCTAGTTGTGTATTGTATTATTTTCCGCTGCTAGGTATTTAAATGTAATTTAAACCTCTGATATTTCTGTGTAATATTCATTTATACTCTGTATATTCTTGTAATCTGATGCATTGTTGTAATAACAGTGAAATGTTCTTCCGTCTGCGTCCTTTTGTGTGTTGTTCTCAAAGTATTCGTGCTTTCCTTCACGGGGAAGTTACGGGTCCTTACAGTGGTATCAGAGCTTTGGTTTACAAAGCAGAGAACAAGGCACATTAGAACCATACGAAAGAATTCATTAGATATTGGATTAGTAATATCCAACGGGAATGACTCGTTAGAGATGGGATCAGTAGTATCCTAGAACGAGTGTGAAGAGTATATTTTTAAAATGAAAACAAATTTTGTTTAGCAAATTTAAAATCAATTATTCGTATTTGATTATTTATTTATATTGATTTGGACAGTCCAGTATATAAAGAATTTGCATATACGCCTTGCAAACGTATATTCAAAGTTTTAATATATTCGATAGATATAGAATCACACTCTAGTCGCTCGGAAATGATTCTAATGATTGACGCGTCATCATTAGAATTTATTTTCGTGTTTCGAAGGTGAGATTTCTATATATTTCCATTAGACTGGTGTGAGAACCAAAATTAGATAGGGCCTATTGTTGTGATTTGGCATCAAAAACATGATTTTTGTGTATGTATCAAAATTATGAATTTCAAATGATAATTCACTAATTGATTGATGTTTTTGGTTGTTTGTTTATTGGTTTGCTAATTTTGAACCATTTAGCCTAATTGAATCAAATATTGAATTATATTGAAAATTGGTCGCATTTGCTTGCATATACATATATATCATTGAACAGGTCATAGCAAGGAGGCTAGAGCCGAAGAATAAAATTTGTTTACCCGACAAATAGGTACATGTTTACTACATAATTTACTGTTTTGTTTGGGTGATGATGATTTTATGAGCCTATTGGCTAGCCGCTTGGCTTTTTCTTTTTCTTTTTGAGATCTGAAGGACCGGGGAAGCTATTTGAAATTCCCCGATGCTCCCGGTGCAGGGGAGGTTATGGCGAAATTTTTCGAAAATTTAGGGTGTTTGCCAAATTTTTGAAATTTTTGAAATTTTTGAAAATTCTCAGAAACTGAAAAGTTGGAGAATGGAAGCCAGATCGAACGTAGAGTTGATTAATCAAACCACTTTCGACTTTGTTCCTTTTCGGGGACGAAAAGTTTTAAGTGGGGGAGATTGTAATAACCCGAAAATCTGGGCCAGTTTAAAATTTTTATTTTGGCAATTTTGGCGGATTTTGATTATTTAAAATGAATTATTTTAAATAATATCGACGAGAAATTTATTTTGAATATAATTCGAACGTATATATTATATACGTCGTCGTTAGAAAATTAATAATTATATATATAATTATAAATAGAATTGAAAATGGCGCGGTAGTTCGATAATTCGATTTCAAACTTCAATTGAATGTACCGGGTGCAAAACAATCCGGATTTTAGTGAAACCAAAAATAATGGAATCTAATTGTGGATATCTTTCCAACGAATCCGACAAATCAAAATTTCGTAGCGGGAATCAAAAGATATGTCCAGTTGAAAATTCTGAATAGTCGCTATGGAATTCAGGCCCTTAAAAATGGGAATTTTGCAAATGACCTCGGATTTCGACGAAACCACTTTTGTTGGATCCGCAGTGTCAAATTATTGCTAGGTTCCAAATTTCATAATTTTTCGAATCAATATGTGAGCGTGGCAAAGGAAAACGCGTTTGACCGGTTTAAGTTGATTTTAATCGACTGGAAATTGGCCATTTTTCCAACGGTCTCAGAATTCGACGAAACTAGTTTTGTTAGGACCGTATCGTCAATACGAAGCTAGAAAATATTTTTCGAGAATTTTTAGAGTTAGTATGTAACCCCAGTAATTTAAAATGCACGTTTGAAATTCAATATAGCGATTTAAATGTAAATTCAACGGAAACTTATCGAGACGATCGAATCAGCTTGCGATACATATCCCATTGTGTTCAGAATGGGGGTGAAACGCTATGGACGACAGGCGGTGGGCCTCGTTTTGAGGTCGAAATAGAAAGTCAACTTTTAGAAATTAAATTAATTAAAAAAAAAAAAAAATATTCCCCCCCCCTTTTTCTCTCCTATACCTCCAGGCCTCCCCCCCCCCCCCGTTAGTTCATTTAATCAGAAGAAAAAAAAAACCTCGACGCCTGTGCTCCAGGCGATTACCATCGCCGCCACGCCCTCCCACCGCCACCTGCGACGCTCCGCCCGCCGTTGCTCCCCACTTCGCCGATTCTCCCCTAGCCTCTCCTCCCTCGCGTGAACCTCTTCCCTCCCACTCGCCCTCTCCAGCACCGAAGAACCCAAATCGCGATAGAAGAGATCGACGCCGCCACCCTACGTACGACCCTCCACCGCCTGCAGCCACTTCCGCCATCTCCCCTCACCGCTCCGACCACCCTCGACTCCGACGCAGCGCCACAGCACACCCCCGAACCAAAACTGAAAAGAAAACAAAGGTAAAGTTTTAATTATTTTATTTTAGTCTTTTATTTACTTTATTTATTTTCAATTCATTTATGTAATGATTTCAAAATAAAATCTGATATTGATTAGATCTTTAAAGTAGAAAAATTAGAATTTTAATATAGATAAAGATTTTATTTTTTTTACAATATCGAAGGTATGAAATTTTATATGTAAAAATTTGATTTTGGTTAGTGAAAAATATGATCTTTATATTTTTAAAGTATTAAAAATATAGTCTTTACTATATAGATGATGTAAAAATATGATTTTCGTTTATGTAGAGAATTAGAAATATAATTTTTACATTTTAGGAATATTAAAAATAGCATCTTTATATGTGTAGAAAAATAAAAATGTGATTTTTATAATGAGATTTTTATAAAGGTGAAATCTTTAAATTAGAAAAGGTGAAATCTTTAAATTAGAAAAGGTGAAATCTTTAAATTAGAAAAGGTGAAATCTTTAAATTAGAAAAGGTGAAATCTTTAAATTAGAAAAAGTTCAATCTTTATATTTGAAAAGCTAAAATCTTTTTATGTAAAAAGGCGAGATCTTTATATAGAAAATAGAGAAGTAAAATATGATTTTTATATATTGAACATCATAGTAAAAATTAGATTTTTATATATTGAATAGCATAGTAAAAATTCGATTTTTAAATATATGAAGTGATTATAAAAATATGATTTTTAGATTGAAAGTGAATAAATAAAAATGTGATTTTTATTTTAAAGACATCGAAATATAAAAATGTGTGGTTTTTATATATATAGTGACTACGGGCAACGAAGATGACGAAGATGGGATAACGAAGAAGATTTCTATTAATGAAGAGTCGTGGTATTGGATAGCTTTCGGTGAGAACTTCTCACTCAAATTCTATTTTTCTAGTTATATATATACTAGGATGCAGACGGTGCTTAGTAGCACCCGTCATCCACAGACCATGGATGGCTTGTTTGTTAAATTGTTTGGTTGTGTAGTTGGTTAGATTATTTGGTTTGAACTGAATTGTTTGGTGAAATAAAATTGATTTGATTGATGTGTGAATGGCGTGGGCCTTCACTAGACCGGGGATAAGGCTAGGCCTCGTCCCGTTTCTAGTATCGTGCCGTTATGCCGCCGAAATTTTCTAAAATATGTTAGAAAAATAAAAATATCATTTTTATTGTGTAAATGAAATGAATAGAAATTCATGTGTTAAAATAAAATATATTATCATTAAAAATATAGTTTTAACGTGAAAGTGAATAAATAAATATTTATAAACAAATCGGCCGATTTGTTTATATACACTGATTTGACTGATATTGAATGGGTCGATAAATTTTACACATCGCCCAACTGCACAACTAAAAATCTGTGTTGGATTGTTTGAAACCCCACATGGGTGTTGGGATGAAATTTGAAGTTCACTCATCCTGATTGATTAAATATGTCGATCGATTGATTGACAGGCTGTTATAAGCGTAAGATATCTATATTTGATGCTTATACAGTGTAGTGCACTTTGGTTGATGGTTGATTGTTTATTATTGCTATTATATACATGTGTTGTATGGAATCCATATAATTAACGTTATATGGTGATTGATTGGGCCTCATTCCAATCGGGAAAGTAATGAATATTATAAAAGAAAATTCATGTGTTGAATATAAAAATAGTGATGTGTTGACAGTACTCATGTGTTGAGATTAGTCGTGTGTTGAAATAAATATAGATTCATGTGTTGAATGGGATAATATTCATTTGTTGGATAGAATAAAGAAGTTTTGAAAATATAAAGCCGTGTTGATTAGATTGACGCCATTTTGACGTAAACGATATTTATATCGATTTTAAACGATTTCGAAATGAATTGAATTGAAAACGATTTCGAAATGAATTGAATTGAAAACGATTTCGAAATGAATTGAATTGAAAACGATTTCGAAATGAATTGAATTGAAAACGATTTCGAAATGAATTGAATTGAAAACGATTTCGAAATGAATTGAATTGAAAACGATTTCGAAATGAATTGAATTGAAAACGATTTCGAAATGAATTGAATTGAAAACGATTTCGAAATGAATTGAATTGAAAACGATTTCGAAATGAATTGAATTGAAAACGATTTCGAAATGAATTGAATTGAAAACGATTTCGAAATGAATTGAATTGAAAACGATTTGAATTTTAGAACGAATTTATAAAGAAGAATTCAATTTTGATTTGAATTGAAATGGAAGTTGAAATTGTTTTGAAACGAATGTAGAACTATTTATAAGATTCGTTTTAAAAGGAAATCGACGAAATATATATAATATATATATATTATATATATAATGGCCTGAATAGAACGCGCCGCGCCGCGGCAGTTCGTGAATTTCGACCATTTATTTCAAACGGACATTGCGGGAGATCCGACCGTTGGATTCTCCTAAAACCGGAACCGTTGGGTTCGTATCGAAAAGAGCTTTCCAATGAATATTAGAAATTTGAAATCTAACGGTTGGATTTGGAGTTATGTCCAAATCAAATTCGAAAAAGGTCGCTGTAAGTGCAGTTCAATGGCCGTTGTTGGAAATCGACTGTACGGGCCTTGGTAAAATTATTAAAAATATCTATAATTTGTGTAAAATCATAATATATGGATTGGAAAGAGTTGAGCTGGAAAATTCCACATTTGAAAAGATAAAAATAGATTTTTATCGAAATAAACTAGTTTTGAACTAGAATTAAAATCAATTTATTTTTGAAATAAATAAATTGAATTTGAAAGTGATTTTAAAAATAATCAATACTCCCAATACGTGGATTGGACTGGAGTTGAATCGAAATTATCTTCGGGATATTTCGATGTTGGATTTCGTGACTATACAAATATTGTTATGGGGATTTGAAAGATATATTTTATATCGTTATTTCCAATACGATATATGTTGGTTTCAGAATTTGATATTGAATGTAAGCCGATATATTTTCTATTCAGAGCCTTGTATTTAATATCAAATGTGATTTGGGTTTATCGTGAATCGTGTTTTAGAAGACATTGGTTCTTTAACCCAGTTAAAGGCAAGATATCGATTTTTTGAGAAGATTAAAACTAAGTGGAGTTTTAATGAATCTTTAATTAGATTGAAAAATGAAGTGATTATTTAAATTATCAAATCTGAAAGGTGATCGAGAATGGAGTACCACCAGTTTTGCTCCAAAGCGATAGTTAAATCTTTAATTAGATTTGAACGTGAAATGGTAATTAATTTTACCGATAACACAGTGGTGTTAGATGTGGAGTATTACCAGTTTTCTCCATGGGATATATAGGTTGGGATTGGGAAATAAAATAATAATTACTTCGGTGTGGTTCGCTAATCCCGACTAGTTTGGAAAACCATAATATGGTTTGAAATGATATCCAAAGGAAGATTAAAGAATAAATTTAGAAGAATTTATCTTGGATAAAATTAATGGGAACCTTTCCCTAAAAATGTGATTTTGTGAATAAAAGAATATTCCGAATTGGAATGAGGCGTTTGATGTGTTTGTGTAACATTTGTTTATCATATACGTGGGTTATTCAGAAAGGCCGGGTTTACACCCATTCTGAATAACCGATTCGACGAGATGTCGAAGATGAAGACGGTGGTTGAAGACCGGAAGTCTTCACATCGTTTGGATAATTACTGACGATCCTGATTGGGCTGTACACCCAAGAGGATGGAAATAGTTGGCGGTCGTCCAGACGTACTTGGAGATGGATGGATATGCGAGGAAAGTGCCTCCGGTTTCGTTCAGACCTAGAACGGACTTGTAAATGGATGGTGTGTCTGACATTGTATTCCTTTATATTGTATTTGTTGATCTCTGCTAAATATATATCTGTTTGGCGGCGGAGAATTTATTCTCTTGCTTAACGCCCTTCTCTGAGACATATGAGCTCAGAGGTTATATATTGGCAGAAATCAGTGGTACGATATGGATTGATAGTGTGGCATACTGAGATGCAGTGATCCAGACTTTTGTTGAAAAGCAAAGTTTGGTGGTTGATGATCAAAGCGCAGCTGATATAGCATGGCTTTGTGTATAGCGTTGATCCGCGAGCCTCACAGCCCGGGATGGTGGTAAACTGATGGTTTGATCAGTATACATTTTTAGTGTAGTGGATTCGGTCGACCGATATTGAGCTTCGTGCTCGGAGGGATAGAGTAAGCGGTGTTTTCTCTTGCTGGGACGTAAGCCGCGGTGATACTTGAGTCCCAAAAGTGCGGATGTGCATAGCGGTGTTTTCTCTCGCTGAGACGTAAGCCGCGGTGATTTGTACTACGCGATCGATCTTTCGAATCAGGAGCCACCATGATGGAAATCCAATTTCCAATACGTGTATTTCGGCTTTATTTGTAGAGCCTAGTATGGCGACATAGTGGGATGGGGCACTCATGCCGTCTATGATTTATATTTATGATTGAAATTGTTTTTGACACTATACACTTATTATAGTATCAAAGGATTTGTTTTAAACGTATCAAGCATGTTTGGCTGTTATAAGGTAAAACCCTATCCTCCGGCTTGCGTTGCATTGTGTGATGGGACCTGGGTCTTATAATAGCTTCATTTTTCGAAAAAGCATTGCGCTGTTTATTCTATGCACTAGTATTCTTGGGAGGAAACCCGTTCCGTGTTATACGGCGTGGTCCCTTGAATTACTCTCTTTTAAAGTAAAGTTTTAAATAACTTTTTTAGTTCTCACACCAGTCACATGACTGACCTGGAGTTTATTGTTTTAACCTAAACTCTGGGTGCCCCTATTTTCCGCACGGGCAGCTAGTAGTTTTGGTTTTGCAGATTTATATTCACAGGATCCTGGTTTACAGCTGGAATGATATCCGGAAAGCTTTGTATCCGTATATCTCTTCTAGTTGTGTATTGTATTATTTTCCGCTGCTAGGTATTTAAATGTAATTTAAACCTCTGATATTTCTGTGTAATATTCATTTATACTCTGTATATTCTTGTAATCTGATGCATTGTTGTAATAACAGTGAAATGTTCTTCCGTCTGCGTCCTTTTGTGTGTTGTTCTCAAAGTATTCGTGCTTTCCTTCACGGGGAAGTTACGGGTCCTTACAGTGGTATCAGAGCTTTGGTTTACAAAGCAGAGAACAAGGCACATTAGAACCATACGAAAGAATTCATCAGATATTGGATTAGTAATATCCAACGGGAATGACTCGTTAGAGATGGGATCAGTAGTATCCTAGAACGAGTGTGAAGAGTATATTTTTAAAATGAAAACAAATTTTGTTTAGCAAATTTAAAATCAATTATTCGTATTTGATTATTTATTTATATTGATTTGGACAGTCCAGTATATAAAGAATTTGCATATACGCCTTGCAAACGTATATTCAAAGTTTTAATATATTCGATAGATATAGAATCACACTCTAGTCGCTCGGACATGATTCTAATGATTGACGCGTCATCATTAGAATTTATTTTCGTGTTTCGAAGGTGAGATTTCTATATATTTCCATTAGACTGGTGTGAGAACCAAAATTAGATAGGGCCTATTGTTGTGATTTGACATCAAAAACATGATTTTTGTGTATGTATCAAAATTATGAATTTCAAATGATAATTCACTAATTGATTGATGTTTTTGGTTGTTTGTTTATTGGTTTGCTAATTTTGAACCATTTAGCCTAATTGAATCAAATATTGAATTATATTGAAAATTGGTCGCATTTGCTTGCATATACATATATATCATTGAACAGGTCATAGCAAGGAGGCTAGAGCCGAAGAATAAAATTTGTTTACCCGACAAATAGGTACATGTTTACTACATAATTTACTGTTTTGTTTGGGTGATGATGATTTTATGAGCCTATTGGCTAGCCGCTTGGCTTTTTCTTTTTCTTTTTGAGATCTGAAGGACCGGGGAAGCTATTTGAAATTCCCCGATGCTCCCGGTGCAGGGGAGGTTATGGCGAAATTTTTCGAAAATTTAGGGTGTTAGCCAAATTTTTGAAATTTTTGAAAATTCTCAGAAACTGAAAAGTTGGAGAATGGAAGCCAGATCGAACGTAGTGTTGATTAATCAAACCACTTTCGACTTTGTTCCTTTTCGGGGACGAAAAGTTTTAAGTGGGGCAGATTGTAATAAACCGAAAATCTGGGCCAGTTTAAAATTTTTATTTTGGCAATTTTGGCGGATTTTGATTATTTAAAATGAATTATTTTAAATAATATCGACGAGAAATTTATTTTGAATATAATTCGAACGTATATATTATATACGTCGTCGTTAGAAAATTAATAATTATATATATAATTATAAATAGAATTGAAAATGGCGCGGTAGTTCGATAATTCGATTTCAAACTTCAATTGAATGTACCGGGTGCAAAACAATCCGGATTTTAGTGAAACCAAAAATAATGGAATCTAATTGTGGATATCTTTCCAACGAATCCGACAAATCAAAATTTCGTAGCGGGAATCAAAAGATATGTCCAGTTGAAAATTCTGAATAGTCGCTATGGAATTCAGGCCCTTAAAATGGGAATTTTGCAAATGACCTCGGATTTCGACGAAACCACTTTTGTTGGATCCGCAGTGTCAAATTATTGCTAGGTTCCAAATTTCATAATTTTTCGAATCAATATGTGAGCGTGGCAAAGGAAAACGCGTTTGACCGGTTTAAGTTGATTTTAATCGACTGGAAATTGGCCATTTTTCCAACGGTCTCAGAATTCGACGAAACTAGTTTTGTTAGGACCGTATCGTCAATACGAAGCTTGAAAATATTTTTCGAGAATTTTTAGAGTTAGTATGTAACCCCAGTAATTTAAAATGTACGTTTGAAATTCAATATAGCGATTTAAATGTAAATTCAACGGAAACTTATCGAGACGATCGAATCAGCTTGCGATACATATCCCATTGTGTTCAGAATGGGGGTGAAACGCTATGGACGACAGGTGGTGGGCCTAGTTTTGAGGTCGAAATAAAAAGTCAACTTTTAGAAATTAAATTAATTAAAAAAAAAATATTCCCCCCCTTTTTCTCTCCTATACCTCCAGGCCCCCCCCGTTAGTTCATTTAATCAGAAGAAAAAAAAAACCTCGACGCCTGTGCTCCAGGCGATTACCATCGCCGCCACGCCCTCCCACCGCCACCTGCGACGCTCCGCCCGCCGTTGCTCCCCACTTCGCCGATTCTCCCCTAGCCTCTCCTCCCTCGCGTGAACCTCTTCCCTCCCACTCGCCCTCTCCAGCACCGAAGAACCCAAATCGCGATAGAAGAGATCGACGCCGCCACCCTACGTACGACCCTCCACCGCCTGCAGCCACTTCCGCCATCTCCCCTCACCGCTCCGACCACCCTCGACTCCGACGCAGCGCCACAGCACACCCCCGAACCAAAACTGAAAAGAAAACAAAGGTAAAGTTTTAATTATTTTATTTTAGTCTTTTATTTACTTTATTTATTTTCAATTCATTTATGTAATGATTTCAAAATAAAATCTGATATTGATTAGATCTTTAAAGTAGAAAAATTAGAATTTTAATATAGATAAAGATTTTATTTTTTTTACAATATCGAAGGTATGAAATTTTATATGTAAAAATTTGATTTTGGTTAGTGAAAAATATGATCTTTATATTTTTAAAGTATTAAAAATATAGTCTTTACTATATAGATGATGTAAAAATATGATTTTCGTTTATGTAGAGAATTAGAAATATAATTTTTACATTTTAGGAATATTAAAAATAGCATCTTTATATGTGTAGAAAAATAAAAATGTGATTTTTATAATGAGATTTTTATAAAGGTGAAATCTTTAAATTAGAAAAGGTGAAATCTTTAAATTAGAAAAGGTGAAATCTTTAAATTAGAAAAGGTGAAATCTTTAAATTAGAAAAGGTGAAATCTTTAAATTAGAAAAAGTTCAATCTTTATATTTGAAAAGCTAAAATCTTTTTATGTAAAAAGGCGAGATCTTTATATAGAAAATAGAGAAATAAAATATGATTTTTATATATTGAACATCATAGTAAAAATTAGATTTTTATATATTGAATAGCATAGTAAAAATTCGATTTTTAAATATATGAAGTGATTATAAAAATATGATTTTTAGATTGAAAGTGAATAAATAAAAATGTGATTTTTATTTTAAAGACATCGAAATATAAAAATGTGTGATTTTTATATATATAGTGACTACGGGCAACGAAGATGACGAAGATGGGATAACGAAGAAGATTTCTATTAATGAAGAGTCGTGGTATTGGATAGCTTTCGGTGAGAACTTCTCACTCAAATTCTATTTTTCTAGTTATATATATACTAGGATGCAGACGGTGCTTAGTAGCACCCGTCATCCACAGACCATGGATGGCTTGTTTGTTAAATTGTTTGGTTGTGTAGTTGGTTAGATTATTTGGTTTGAACTGAATTGTTTGGTGAAATAAAATTGATTTGATTGATGTGTGAATGGCGTGGGCCTTCACTAGACCGGGGATAAGGCTAGGCCTCGTCCCGTTTCTAGTATCGTGCCGTTATGCCGCCGAAATTTTCTAAAATATGTTAGAAAAATAAAAATATCATTTTTATTGTGTAAATGAAATGAATAGAAATTCATGTGTTAAAATAAAATATATTATCATTAAAAATATAGTTTTAACGTGAAAGTGAATAAATAAATATTTATAAACAAATCGGCCGATTTGTTTATATACACTGATTTGACTGATATTGAATGGGTCGATAAATTTTACACATCGCCCAACTGCACAACTAAAAATCTGTGTTGGATTGTTTGAAACCCCACACGGGTGTTGGGATGAAATTTGAAGTTCACTCATCCTGATTGATTAAATATGTCGATCGATTGATTGACAGGCTGTTATAAGCGTAAGATATCTATATTTGATGCTTATACAGTGTAGTGCACTTTGGTTGATGGTTGATTGTTTATTATTGCTATTATATACATGTGTTGTATGGAATCCATATAATTAACGTTATATGGTGATTGATTGGGCCTCATTCCAATCGGGAAAGTAATGAATATTATA
This sequence comes from Allium sativum, assembly GCA_030737875.1. Lineage (NCBI taxonomy): Eukaryota > Viridiplantae > Streptophyta > Magnoliopsida > Asparagales > Amaryllidaceae > Allium > Allium sativum. The sequence continues at coordinate 703,036,091 of CM060915.1, forward strand.
AAAGAAAATTCATGTGTTGAATATAAAAATAGTGATGTGTTGACAGTACTCATGTGTTGAGATTAGTCGTGTGTTGAAATAAATATAGATTCATGTGTTGAATGGGATAATATTCATTTGTTGGATAGAATAAAGAAGTTTTGAAAATATAAAGCCGTGTTGATTAGATTGACGCCATTTTGACGTAAACGATATTTATATCGATTTTAAACGATTTCGAAATGAATTGAATTGAAAACGATTTCGAAATGAATTGAATTGAAAACGATTTCGAAATGAATTGAATTGAAAACGATTTCGAAATGAATTGAATTGAAAACGATTTCGAAATGAATTGAATTGAAAACGATTTCGAAATGAATTGAATTGAAAACGATTTCGAAATGAATTGAATTGAAAACGATTTCGAAATGAGTTGAATTGAAAACGATTTCGAAATGAATTGAATTGAAAACGATTTCGAAATGAATTGAATTGAAAACGATTTCGAAATGAATTGAATTGAAAACGATTTCGAATTGAATTGAATTGAAAACGATTTGAATTTTAGAACGAATTTAAAAAGAAGAATTCAATTTTGATTTGAATTGAAATGGAAGTTGAAATTGTTTTGAAACGAATGTAGAACTATTTATAAGATTCGTTTTAAAAGGAAATCGACGAAATATATATAATATATATATATTATATATATAATGGCCTGAATAGAACGCGCCGCGCCGCGGCAGTTCGTGAATTTCGACCATTTATTTCAAACGGACATTGCGGGAGATCCGACCGTTGGATTCTCCTAAAACCGGAACCGTTGGGTTCGTATCGAAAAGAGCTTTCCAATGAATATTAGAAATTTGAAATCTAACGGTTGGATTTGGAGTTATGTCCAAATCAAATTCGAAAAAGGTCGCTGTAAGTGCAGTTCGATGGCCGTTGTTGGAAATCGACTGTACGGGCCTTGGTAAAATTATTAAAAATATCTATAATTTGTGTAAAATCATAATATATGGATTGGAAAGAGTTGAGCTGGAAAATTCCACATTTGAAAAGATAAAAATAGATTTTTATCGAAATAAACTAGTTTTGAACTAGAATTAAAATCAATTTATTTTTGAAATAAATAAATTGAATTTGAAAGTGATTTTAAAAATAATCAATACTCCCAATACGTGGATTGGACTGGAGTTGAATCGAAATTATCTTCGGGATATTTCGATGTTGGATTTCGTGACTATACAAATATTGTTATGGGGATTTGAAAGATATATTTTATATCGTTATTTCCAATACGATATATGTTGGTTTCAGAATTTGATATTGAATGTAAGCCGATATATTTTCTATTCAGAGCCTTGTATTTAATATCAAATGTGATTTGGGTTTATCGTGAATCGTGTTTTAGAAGACATTGGTTCTTTAACCCAGTTAAAGGCAAGATATCGATTTTTTGAGAAGATTAAAACTAAGTGGAGTTTTAATGAATCTTTAATTAGATTGAAAAATGAAGTGATTATTTAAATTATCAAATCTGAAAGGTGATCGAGAATGGAGTACCACCAGTTTTGCTCCAAAGCGATAGTTAAATCTTTAATTAGATTTGAACGTGAAATGGTAATTAATTTTACCGATAACACAGTGGTGTTAGATGTGGAGTATTACCAGTTTTCTCCATGGGATATATAGGTTGGGATTGGGAAATAAAATAATAATTACTTCGGTGTGGTTCGCTAATCCCGACTAGTTTGGAAAACCATAATATGGTTTGAAATGATATCCAAAGGAAGATTAAAGAATAAATTTAGAAGAATTTATCTTGGATAAAATTAATGGGAACCTTTCCCTAAAAATGTGATTTTGTGAATAAAAGAATATTCCGAATTGGAATGAGGCGTTTGATGTGTTTGTGTAACATTTGTTTATCATATACGTGGGTTATTCAGAAAGGCCGGGTTTACACCCATTCTGAATAACCGATTCGACGAGATGTCGAAGATGAAGACGGTGGTTGAAGACCGGAAGTCTTCACATCGTTTGGATAATTACTGACGATCCTGATTGGGCTGTACACCCAAGAGGATGGAAATAGTTGGCGGTCGTCCAGACGTACTTGGAGATGGATGGATATGCGAGGAAAGTGCCTCCGGTTTCGTTCAGACCTAGAACGGACTTGTAAATGGATGGTGTGTCTGACATTGTATTCCTTTATATTGTATTTGTTGATCTCTGCTAAATATATATCTGTTTGGCGGCGGAGAATTTATTCTCTTGCTTAACGCCCTTCTCTGAGACATATGAGCTCAGAGGTTATATATTGGCAGAAATCAGTGGTACGATATGGATTGATAGTGTGGCATACTGAGATGCAGTGATCCAGACTTTTGTTGAAAAGCAAAGTTTGGTGGTTGATGATCAAAGCGCAGCTGATATAGCATGGCTTTGTGTATAGCGTTGATCCGCGAGCCTCACAGCCCGGGATGGTGGTAAACTGATGGTTTGATCAGTATACATTTTTAGTGTAGTGGATTCGGTCGACCGATATTGAGCTTCGTGCTCGGAGGGATAGAGTAAGCGGTGTTTTCTCTTGCTGGGACGTAAGCCGCGGTGATACTTGAGTCCCAAAAGTGCGGATGTGCATAGCGGTGTTTTCTCTCGCTGAGACGTAAGCCGCGGTGATTTGTACTACGCGATCGATCTTTCGAATCAGGAGCCACCATGATGGAAATCCAATTTCCAATACGTGTATTTCGGCTTTATTTGTAGAGCCTAGTATGGCGACATAGTGGGATGGGGCACTCATGCCGTCTATGATTTATATTTATGATTGAAATTGTTTTTGACACTATACACTTATTATAGTATCAAAGGATTTGTTTTAAACGTATCAAGCATGTTTGGCTGTTATAAGGTAAAACCCTATCCTCCGGCTTGCGTTGCATTGTGTGATGGGACCTGGGTCTTATAATAGCTTCATTTTTCGAAAAAGCATTGCGCTGTTTATTCTATGCACTAGTATTCTTGGGAGGAAACCCGTTCCGTGTTATACGGCGTGGTCCCTTGAATTACTCTCTTTTAAAGTAAAGTTTTAAATAACTTTTTTAGTTCTCACACCAGTCACATGACTGACCTGGAGTTTATTGTTTTAACCTAAACTCTGGGTGCCCCTATTTTCCGCACGGGCAGCTAGTAGTTTTGGTTTTGCAGATTTATATTCACAGGATCCTGGTTTACAGCTGGAATGATATCCGGAAAGCTTTGTATCCGTATATCTCTTCTAGTTGTGTATTGTATTATTTTCCGCTGCTAGGTATTTAAATGTAATTTAAACCTCTGATATTTCTGTGTAATATTCATTTATACTCTGTATATTCTTGTAATCTGATGCATTGTTGTAATAACAGTGAAATGTTCTTCCGTCTGCGTCCTTTTGTGTGTTGTTCTCAAAGTATTCGTGCTTTCCTTCACGGGGAAGTTACGGGTCCTTACAAACACCTCATCGCCAACGTCCAATACCTCGTCGCTACCCTATCGTCGTCACTAGAGTACCAAGGTGAGATTTTGAACATTTATATTTATCATCTCCACATTCCTCCAAGTTTAAATAGTTGTTTGGCATATTGAAACCACTCATGCTTGAACATAAGTGAATGCTTAGTTGCATATGTCATCTTGTGAGTTGGTTATTGGGTTTGTGGTGAGAGTTTAGTTACATGTGTCTTCTTGTGAGCTAGAGGTAGTGTCTTTACATGACTGTTAGGTTTCAATACTAGTTGATCAATGAAATTTGTCTGCACCGAGCTCAAAATATTAAAACTTACAACATCAAACTCATAACCGAGCCCTTAACCGAACCCATATCATGACGGACTGAGCGAGTCCCAATTCAATCAGGTGATGAATGTAGAGTTATTATGTACCGCACATGTATAACTTGTTTGATCATAGAGGTATAACTTGAATTTATCTCCTGATAATGTTCGATTAAATTGTATAACTTGTGTCTTATAAATAGGTACTATGGTAGATAACAAAGTCTATCATCCTAGGAACTGCGATTTCTACTTGTGCTCTCATGCAGAGATGGTGGAGCCCTTAACCAAGACCATATCAGGATGTGCTGGGCGAGTCCCAGTTCAATCAAGTGATGAATGTAGAGTTGTTATGTACCACACATGTATAACTTGTTTGATCAATTTATCTCCTCATGATGTTTGATTAAATTGTATAACTTGCGTCTTATAAATAGGTACTGTGGTAGATAACAAAGTCTGTCATTCGAGGAACTACGATTTCTACTTGTGCTCTCATCCAGGGATGAGGCATTAGTAATAATTTCCAAAAGATCAAAATTTCCAAAGGTATGGTTCGTTGCACAAGTTGTTACTTATGCAACCAACAACACCTTTGGAAATTTTGATCTTTTGGAAATTATTACTTATGCTTGTGGTTTCAATGGAGATATTCGCAGCTATAGGAGCGTTGTCCGAGTTGGTAGGATAAGGCTAGTCAAAAGGGGGCTCTTTTGATTACCCTAGTCCTACAAACTTCGGACAACGTTCCTATTGTTGTCAGACAGCTCTATAGGAAAGACAATTAAGCCTCGCCCCTATCATGAAAAGGGAGCACTGCCACTGCACGTATGCTAAACACTTTATATATGAATTTTTACTTTACGTTACGTTTGATAGCTACTGGTTACCTTGTTTACACTATGAACCCAGACTATGATACATTTGATAACACTTGGTATCATTTGGTATTTATATGATAATCATGAACCCAAATTTGGACTTGACAATTTTGAACCAAAGTTCATTTACATGATGTTGTGTATACATTTTTTCCTGTGACCTTTGTTTTTCTTGCTGTCCATTTTGTTTGGTACTTGGACTTGGACTGTATTCTTTGTTATGCCATGAATAATGTGCAGACTGGTTGAACCTTGCATGTTTGTATGCACTTCATTTTTTAGCCTTGCTCACTGACTTGTACAGCTACATGTTTGTGTGCGCTTCATTTTTCAACCTGTTTGTAAACCAAATATCATGAGTAGTGTGGGAAATTGATGGTATATTGATGTTTTGGTTGATATTGGCAGGTGCAAGCAGGCACTTTGATAACTGATGGCGATATAAAGGAGGTTATTTGTGAGGGAGCAGAACAAACACAAGCTGATCTTGTTGTTGTTGGAAGTCGCGGGTTATTAAAAGGTGTTTGTGTACACTTCACTTTTTCAGCCTTGTTCACTGACTTGTACAGCTGCATGTTAATTTAAATACATGTATTATTGTGGGTATATAAAGCTATTGAGTAGTGTGGGAAAACCAATTGAATTATTATTATGCTTAAATAAGATGTATTATTGATCTTGATCATGTGTTAAATAAGACGTTTTATTGTTCTTGATGATGTGTTAAATAAGAAGTTTTATTGCTCTTGATCATGTATTATAGTATTATTGTTTGATATGTCTCAGAGTGATTATATATGTATGGCCAACAGAGAAATTAGTTACGGCTCTGAACCGTATCAAATGGATTAGTTAGATACGGCCATGTGTCGTATCTGTTGAGAAAATTAGGCACGATTTAAAGCCGTATCTAATCAATAGAGATGCCATTTTTAGCTACAGATAAGAGCCGTACTAAACATCATTAGAATAGGTTATTGGATGTAGCTGAATTGCACTTATGGTGTAGTGTGGGATGCCCTTTAAATCTCAAATTAGTTGTGGTGCTCAAGTGTGGTGAGTCGAATATGTTACGTTATGTGGATGCTTGCTTATCCATGTAGCATAACGTTCCTTCGAACGGGATCGATTATGTAGCGCGAGAGCTATTTGGGTTCTCCCAAGAGTTTTCCTGGGTGACTTGGAGTTAGAGTTGAACTAATTGGGAGTTTATTCCTAATACACTCCAAGGTTGGGCCTGAATTGGTCGAGGGTCTTGTTGCCTTCGAGTTCTTGAAATCGATTCGCTCGCGGACAATTCATTTTGAAGAGGTTTTGTAATGACTTCTCAGGAGTCGATGTTTGGTTCGTCGAATTAGGTAATGGGTTAGGTCAGAGAGTATAACTGTATTCATGTGATATCGAAGTAAGGTTAATCCTCTCTTTTATCACTCTAAAGTTTGGGTTTGTGACTGGGTTGAGTGATCGACTCGAAGGGTGGTTATTTCATTCCGATGGAATGTTGGTTGGAGGAGTTGATCCAGTAAGCTCATGATGTTTGAGCTTGCTCTCAGTATAGAAGTCCGTCCTGCTTTGTTAGGATGAATCATGGAGATATATGTGTTGATTGTCGTTCTCGTTCCGTCGACTGCTCCCTCGATGAAGCAGGAAATAGTGACGTCGTCGCTTGAATTATGTTTCCATCATGGGTATTTCCGTATGTGTTTTAATTTAATGTCGAAATTTCATCATTCCATTTGATCGCATGATTCGATGGATGGAACGGGATTAGGACTCGTGGATTGATTTGTCTCTTTTGATTGTGACTTACATGTTGAGGGATCAGTTAGATTATATGTGTGTAACATCCTGTATTTGATCGCCAAAACTTAACACTACGGGTGACTGCAGCATTCATATCTATTAATGTTAGGCATCGACGTAGGGGAGTATTATGGCATAGTTAATATATACTTGGCAGTACACATGGTTTGTCAAAACTTAAACTCATTGAGTCTTAGTTGCATGTTTGCTAAATTGGTTACTTGTTGATTATTGAACTTAACTGGACTTAATATTTGAGTCTGATAGTTCAATTATTAGGAGGATACAAGATATGGGTGGTAGTGTGAGGTTGTTGGTGACGATTTTCAGCTAGGACGAAGCTCGGTACTGAGTTGTCTTCGAGTTAGCGATGTGGCCTAAGACTTAGGTCTTCAGTAGACGAGTCGCTTATGATTGGACGACAACAGTATGAGACAGTTCTCTAGTAGTAATTCGTTACCTGAGCTTGTAGCTTGAGAGTATATGGACACATTCAATGAGCTGACTATATTACCACCATGTTTGAGTCGAGTTCCGTAACGATCTAGTTATGGATGTTATTCTGATTTGGAATTCCGAGGGGATTCTACCGATTGAGTGTATTTGGTTAGTTGGGCCGTTCGGACCAACCAGTGAATCAACATGACTTGTGCTTGGTTTGTGGAGGTTTCACTTTTCATAAGGGAAAAGTGGAGTGCTTGGATCATGTTGTCTCGAGTAGGATGTTGATTTATGTCCTATGAGAGTTTTGATGGCTTGGATGTTGAGGATGATCCATGAGTGTATTGATTTCTCGTTTTGAGTAGGAATCTAAAGGCAATGGCACTCACTTGGTTGTGTTAGTGGTTTAAATTTGGTTTATTCTGAAGTGAGGGGTATCGTGTTTTAGTCGACAACCAAAACTGCATAAGATGTATTCGACTCCGGATTCGGAGTCAATAGCAATGGTGTTCGTTTTGGTGAGCTGGAGACTTTATCTAGTAGAGAAGGGGTTAAAGTTGCTAGTGATGTCGCATCACCGAGATTTCTTTTTCCCAAGAGGTACTCAACCTTTGCTGGTAGCAATTATTGAAATCCTCGGCCTCCTACAAGTATGAGCTTCCTATATGTATATATAGGAAATGTAAGTTATTTGTGTGCACGAGTTGGAGATGTACCAGTCCAAAAGCGATATTCGTTTAGTGAATGTCGCTTGTGTTTACTAGTGGTTACGACTCCATAACTCGAGCAGAGGTAGCATGGACTCGACCGTGATGGTTGGTTCCATATGGAAAGAGTGATGCTTATTTCTGACATTGTTAGAAGAGATTGATAACACATTTACTTTATAATAAATGCGATGTCAACTTGCTATAGTTAAATGGGAACTATTCGGGATTTCCTAATGGTCGTGGGAATAGTAGTCGATGGTTTCCATTAATAGGTTGCCATGGAACTTAGGAATATTATGATAGAGCTTGAGTCATACTCAATTTATCGACGAGGGATTCTTATTATTCTCTATTTTTGAAACGGCAACCAGGTGTTGGGTCATATATGGGTTAAATTTAATAATGGATGTCACGTATTAGTATCATGCATGTTAAGATAGATATGGATGTTATTTTCTATAATTGTCATTGTTTCGCTTATGTAGTTGATTGATGATGTTTGCATGTCCGTTTATATTTAAATAATTATTAGGCATGCGGTATAATTATCCTGTTGTATCGTTTGTTTATTAGAAATAAAATTCGTACATGACATGAAAATCTATAATAAATAAATTGAATTTATTTAACATGTTTAATTCCCTTTTGTTATTTCTACTATATTATCTAATCCTCTTTACTTCTCATGTAAAAAGAAGCAAGAATTGATTTGATTGGATGCTAATTCGCTTTTATTTGCATCTAAATGCTAAGATTACTTTAAAAGAGGTATGCAGTAGATGTGAAGTTATGGGTTTTTCCATTTGGTGCGTTTTGTTTATTTTATCCCCTATGTATGGGTATCCACTTTTGGGATTTTGTTTACTTTTGTCGAGATGGGCCTTGCATGGCAATTTTGGAATTTTCCGGATCAAGCCATACAGGGGAGATGCTACCGAAATTTTCCATGAATTTTGCCATATTTGGAAGGAAATTCAATATTGTCTTCCAAATAATGAGTTGTTACTTTTATTTTTCAAAATCTATTAGTTTGTAAAATAAGTGTACAAGTTAAATGTTTGGGTTGGCAGCATCGATTCCGAGTTTGATGGTTATCGTACAAAGAAATGGGAATACTGGCTTAATGTCAGATTCCAAGTTGATTTCCTTTGTTATAATCACTTTCAATGGTTAATGTTGAGAGCGTTAAGTGATGGTATGTCTTGTATCGTTACTTACTCGAGAGCATTGGGTTACGTTGTTTTGTCGTAGAGGAATTCAGGGACGAAATCCTTAAGGAGGGAAGAATATAACGACCTATATTTTAACGATTAGATATTTAAATATTTTATTTATATCTTGATCGTTAATTATCCGGTTGGCGGTTCCAAAAGGTGATTTCTCACAAACGATCGAATCGAGACTCAAAACTAGTTGTGTTGAGTTCGTATGGTTCATTATGTGAATAAAAAGTATAAGGATCGATATATTTCGAGATCAGGAGATTTTGGGGTAAAAATCTTCAAAAATACGTGTAAAATTATCGTTTTGGACAGTAGTTTCGGATTTCAACAAAACTTGTACCATCAAAACCCTATCATAGTAGTGATGCATGTCGTCAATTACGTAGCGTTTGGATGTGTCGTTTGATCGTGGAGAATGAAAATGTGGGTCCGAATTTAGCTCAAAATTAAAGGCATTTTAGTTAATTTAAAATAGGATTTATCCAAACCCTTTTTCTCTGATTACCCATTTATTGTAGCATTCCTCCTTAATATTGATTTTCGCTATTCCATTACCTTCCAATAGCCACCACTTTTGTTTTCAATCAAAAAAAATTAAAACTCCTAATCTACTCACTTAAAAATCGTGAAACCACTTTCAAAAATTTTGTTTTTTAATTCTCTTCACGTCGATAGGAGCCTTGAGGGATGCGGTTGCCATTGCCAAAACCGATCCAAAACTAGGGTTTGAGTTCACCTTGGCTACAGGTGGATTTTGGTGACTTAGAGACCACCATTGATCATCCCCTCATAGCATACTTTTATGGAGCAAGTTTCGTAGTATTTAATCTCTATTGATATCGCAAGTTTTAGGGAGGCAACATGTTTTCTTGTAGCTCCACTTGGATGACGCATTTTACTGGGAAGCTCGGGTGGTTGTGGTTTTGATACGAGCTAGCTGGGTTTGCGGAGGAGATCGCCTTAGTATAATCGGATTCAAACATCATTGAGTACTTTGGCATATGATTTTTTTGTGGATATTTGTTTTTGGTTTGGTAAGAGGAATGTACGGCTACTGGATGTCGGCTTTAAGGAAGAAAGGTAAGGTAGCTAACTAGTTGTTAATTACTTTGTTAGTTAGTCAGTTTATCTAAACACTCACCAAACTAATATATGTGATATCTTTTGCATACGATGTCAGATTTGGACATAGTTTCTTGCATTGGATTCGTATTAACGAGCTCTACTTTGTGGAGCTTGTTTGGGCTGATTTGGCTAAGGTGGGTAATATTATCTCTCACTAGAACATAATCGTTCGTATAACATAGTTTTGATGTTATAAATTGGATTATGATTCTAAAATGTAATATTTAGGATTGTGGAACCTAGTAAGTGATAAATAAAGTTATTAGAAAGTGATTCGAGTAATTTTAACCATGATTGACACATTTTACCCAGTTGCACGCTGTTGTGCACGCTATTTAACTATTTACGCGCTATTGCATATTCTTTTGACCATATAACTAGATATGGACTATTTGAACATATATTTCACCTTGATTGCTATTGATAGGTTCTATTTGATTTATTATAGTCATTATGGATGTTTGTCTGCTAGTTTAGGAATTTGTTTGCCTATTGGTTGTATGGTTGAATTGTTTGCTTAGTATAGATTAAAACGTCGTTCGAAGGCGATTTAATATTAGGAAATATTTTGTTCGTTAGAGTGTGGGGTGGTTATCAATCAAACATACAGGTCGGTGTATATTGATTGAGTGCACAAAGGTGGTAGACTCGAATGGGCAAGATATATTTCGATGGAGCTTCCGGGCGGATGGACAGACTTGACGATAGAGCAACATTGGAGTACAACATCAGATTAGAGGGCTTGGATGGAGTAATGAAGTAGAAGGATGTGGAAGACATGCTTGGCTCTATTTAGGAGTTGAGCCCAGTTTTAATAAGGCTCCGGTCGACTAAGTCGACCCAAGTATTGTGGTAAGCCAGGGTCGACCAAGTCGATCCGAGGATACAAACCAAGCCTGGATCAACCAACTCGACCCAGGAATAGTAACCAAGCCAGGACGATTAAGTCGATCTAGACTAGTTCGACTTAGAGTTAGGTCACCCGGAGTTAGGTCGACCCAGAAATGGGTTGATCGGAGGAGAGGCAAACATGATGGTGATCTCAGGAGCAGGAGTTCTTTATGATAACATTTCTTCTTGGCGAGGAGCTGGATTTCGTGACGAATGTCGGGCATTTTCCTTAGATTAGTATTTAACCAATTTTGGTTAAGTACGTGATCCGAGTAGTCATTATCGATTACCATCGAGTGGTCGATATCGATTATCATCGTATTGGACACTTGGCCAACTTAACATCGACAATGATGTGATTTCGAGGAGCATGATATGATGGTTTGTTCAATGGTAATTCCGACGCTATGGCTCTTTGATCAGTGATTCATTATCCGATAATGGTGATTCCAAGATGGGAAGCGAAGCAGCGATGGCTTCGACGATGGATAGCGATATTCAGGGATGTAGAGTATGGATGATGAATCGAAAATGAACAACTAAAGGGAAGTTAAAATAGTAGTTCTAGGATTGACTCTGTTAAGGATGGTGAGTGCAAAGGGAACGTCGACGCATAAGGTTGGTCTTGAGTACCAGGAAATAGTGATAATTTATAAGCCATTGGAATAGGTGTGAGTTCCTGCTCTCTCCAGGTATGGAGATTTAATGGCAAAAAGGACAGGGGCGAGTCCATACCCAAGGGTACTGAGACGATCAGGTGACGTCATATGTCTAAGCATTGAGTGAGTGAATGTGAGGATGGATGATGGATGCTGCGGATGTTCACTTATTTCTCATCATTAGTACTTAGGCATCTATCACACACTATTCTTATGACGTTGATTATAGTGTAGCATATATCGACTGTTATGTGCTAAATCTGTGGATGCAAGGGCAGGGCTGGTATGATTCTCATACTCTCCATACCATATATATATTGTTACGACTTTTACAATACTTTGAGATTTGTTTATCACTCACACCAGACTTTTTTCTGACCTAAGGTTTTATTTTCATCTTATTACCTTGGGTGCTCATCGAAGATGCTGATGAGCAGACTAGGTGGTAGATACATGTATTGCCCGGAGCTGCGTAGGTAGATTCGCAGGAGGCGGCGATTTATATATTTATACTGTATTATATCTGTTTATTTTCGTTGTGTAGCACTGTGGAGCTTTGACAATGAGGTATATACTGTTAGAGATAGTTGATCGGTTGAGTTTATTTACCTTTTTGTATATTTATTATTGTTCTATATAACTGTATGAGCCTGTATACTTTGATTATATGGTTTGCATAGTTATTACTGTCTCGCAAATTTTATATCGGAGATTGTTATTATTATATGTTATCTAATGTGTTGTGAGATATACGATAGGTTCTGCGGTTATGTTTACGTTATGTTTCTCTTCTTTCTCTCATATTCCCTTCTTTTCTTTCTTCTTTTTCTTCCTTTTCACTAATTCTTTCTCTTGGTGATCGCCTTAAATCGATCTAGTGCTTGTGCAACACAGATTTTTAGTTATTCACACTAGTGCTATATGGCAGGCCGTCACATCAACCATTATCTACAAATTTATTAAAAAACTAAAAATCAAAAAAATAAAATTTTCACACCATGAAATCATACTATCATACTTACATCTGCATTATCTATAACAACATCATTAATTTTGACATCTCCATCCATGTTTTCCAAGTTAATGGCATTGGTCACATCTTACAACATATTAATAGTACTACGTTCATTTCAAAAAAAATTAAAACAAAATACAAAATAAATAATGGAAAATTATAAAACAAACGTCATTGAATATTTCATTTCCATGATTTTTCTTTCCGGTGTTATCCTTTATTTTTTTCTTCACGGCTTCTAAGAAACTATAATCAATGAATAATGGACGCAGAACGTTGAGGCAACGATGAACTAGGGTAATAATGATTAATGTTTTTCAAAATTAAAGGGGGAGTGAATTTGAACATGTGGTTTTGCAAAAGAATGGCAATTTTCAAGCATTTGTTTTAGCGTTTTGGGATTAGGACTGAAGACCAAATTAATTTTTGATTGGTTTATACCCTAGAGGCAATCCATTGGATATGAATAATAACACTGTTGATGTTATATTTTGTTTTGATTGAAATATTCTATTATGTTATATTTACCATGTAATATAAATATTGACATAACAGAAGTCCTTAGAATAATAATACAGAATTATATAGTTTCAAGTAAGTGACTTGAACATGAGATTTATAATATAATAATAAGTATTATAATTCTTAAATGTCCCTAGTCAAGTTTTATTTTTTAAATAGGGAAATAATAAAACATTTAGACTAGTATGTTAAATGATTAATGATCATATCTCATTGACCATTAATATACGTGATATTAATGTTAATACATAAATACCCATTGAAGAATAGTGTATTTGGCTGACTCAACATAAGAAAACTTCATGGAATATTATTAATAGTGTCATAAGTTCTTCTCATGGTGGGAGTGATGTAATGGTCCTCAGACCTGAAATCATTATAATTTTATTCGAGGATATTTGTGTTTTGATATCATCAAAAGTTACTTTTAACCAAGTAGACGATAAAGGTGATTATTGAATACATCTCGAATTAATTGAAAATTATGAATGATCTAGATGGAATTTAACCCTAAAATATAAGTAGTGATATCTATGGGCCTCTTGGTTGAGCGAGTCTATGAAATGCATGGTCGTGCTCAAATATCGATTTGTTTTATATAGTCTACTCATTGTTCAAGATAAAAAGATTAAATTATAAAGAGGATGATACATTCCATGCCTCGTGTTTAATCTTGGATATATTGGTTAAAAGGATTGGATTACATTGAAGCACTTGTCATAGAAAAGGTTGTATTGAACCGTTGATTTTATTTTAACATGGGTAGCAGCGATCTATTACTAGATGTCGCTCACTGTTTATAGTTTTAAATACGATTTAAAATTATTGCCAATGTTGTAGTAACCTATAGGGTCACACACTTAGAACGTTATAAGGGGAAGACCATTTTTTCAGGTAAATAAAATATCAATTATTTGATATTTTATTGGAATGGGTATACAGGACGGTTCCTTGATTTATGGTTCACGTTGATATTATAAAGGGGGTATTTCCTTCTTTTAATAGACATAAAAAAACATACAGAAAAACCCAATTCAGTAAAACCCTAAATCAAGTGATTAAAAGCGCAGCTAGTACCGCAACTTTCTCCTCTTCTTTGATTCGTATGATGGTCAAAGAAAACATTCGTGTGGACTCCTCTAGAGGCACCGCATTGAAGCGCTATCATCGATTCAACCAGATCGATTTCTCGCATGAGTTTGTGGATAAAACAAACAAGGGCAAAGGTATACGATTACTCAAAATTTTGAATTCACGATAGTAATAAAAGTTATTATTTTGTTAAATTAGTTGTTGATTGATCTAATTTTGACCTTCAATGGTATCAGAGCGCAGTTTTACGAATTCAAATTGTTTGGGTTGGCTGTGTGTATTGTTATCACGATAAATCAGCATTATGAACATTGTTATAAGTGATAAATGGGTTGTAACAAGGATTTGATTCAAATATAAAATGGTTTCATTATAAACGAATTTTTTTGTTATAAAATATGAATAGAATAGTGAATTAATATATGATATTAATTCCATTATGTTTCCATTTTTTACTTGTTATATTTGATAATTTGAACTCTAGAAATCTGGCTTAATATTCATTTCTGAGTGAATTTATATAAGTATTCAGATTTGACATAACTCCTGAAAGAAAGTGAATCAAAATGTTTGTTTATACAAAAATAACATTGCCTTTTAATGATTGATCATATTCTGAATTGTGTCAATATATATGTACATCACTGTGATGATGACAAAATTTCTACATTACTTAGATGCATATTGATGTGTCTATAACTTGCAGTTTCATTAGTGATTAATCCATGCCTTAATATGACTGGAGGCTTTAAACCCTTTACACATGCAAGTTATTAGATAAGCTAAGAAAAACATCCCTTGTTAATCCAAGTTACACACATTCTATCAATCTGGTACAAGAGAACATATGCTTGTATATTGACTTGTCTAGACGTATATTTTCCAAATTCATTAGATATGGTTTTTAAGTTGAGATCTGGATATATGCATGTTTCTCAACTCTATGAACGTATGAATTATTTACAAGAAATGATTTCATTAGAATGTTGTATAGTTAACATGAAGAAGTATTTTACATGTATGTCATATACAATTAAATGGGTTTTATTTCTGGGTCTTTATGTTACTTTTGAAATCTGGATTTTGACCTTATGCCAGATTAAATTTGTATACTTATGACCCCTGTATGCCTCGAATTTAGATCTAGATATATAAATTATT
This sequence comes from Allium sativum, assembly GCA_030737875.1. Classification (NCBI taxonomy): domain Eukaryota; kingdom Viridiplantae; phylum Streptophyta; class Magnoliopsida; order Asparagales; family Amaryllidaceae; genus Allium; species Allium sativum. Next base: position 703,051,414 of record CM060915.1, read on the forward strand.
CATAATAGTATGTATGCAAGCAATGGACCATTATATGGTTTATGTAGTATGTTTGTATGTGATAATATGTTTTATTATATGGTTAACAAGGTCTGATACAGTAACATTGTGCTATATTATAATGTATGAAATATGCAAACAATGATTTTTTATTTTCTGAACTGACTGTAATGGTTCATGAAGAATCCCATATATCTGTTGTGATTAAAATTTAAATTTCGGTTGTTTGTACATATTAATGTACTGATACATGCAACATGCCAGTTAAATGTTTGTATTTACGCATGTGTATAAGAAAAGCTTATATGGTTAATCCACTTCCTTTCATGTATTGCTTGCATTTATAACAGTACAAGTTTGTTGTAAATTTGATTTCTTACTTTTGAAACATAGTCAATAACATTTACATTATATTATACACACATAGCAATATATATACATATACTTGTATTATATGCATATATTTTACTTGAATATGGAATTGTTTCATGACAAGGTAGGTATAAACTTGTATATGGACAAGGGTGCATTGTTGTGTACACTTTATGGGTATAGACTGCAATGTCAAATATATAAGATATACGAATGCATGCAATTATACTATGCTCTATTATACATAATTGAATAAGCCTACCTTCATGCAGATATACATATGTATATATGTCATTATAAATGGACCTATATGCAGTCATGAATATTTGGGTAAAGTTATAATATTTTGACAGTAAATAAATGTATATAAGATGGATTATTTTGATAATCAATGCAGTTTTATAAACCAGTACCATGACTTATATATAAATAAAGTTTCATGTTGCTTAAATTTATTTTCTCTAAAAATTGGTATACAATGATATATCTCAATTTGACATATAGATTATCATGGTTTATTGTGCGGACATACAAACCAGCATATCATTTTTTTAATGTCCATAGTTGATTATAGCACTGTGCACCATTTCACAACAATTACATCTTTTGATCATTTGATTTAGGTACATTTACATACACATTGGGAATTAGACACAAACATATATTTATAAACTGTTGGGCACATATTGATGTGCTAATAGTATATCTACATTAATAGATATATATTATTCCAAATATGAATTAATAAACATAGCAATTATGACTTGCTATTTGTATTCATATAGCAAGTATAAATAAGAGTATTATACACTGATTTTTTTTGGAATTAAATGACAGTTTGTTGCACATATATATATGTTTGTATCTATCTGTGGTCATGACTTGGTCAGTGATTTATTTAGCCCTAATTAAGTGGAATTACAGTTTGATTTATGACCAGTTTAGTTACTAAAGATTAATAAATCTGATTGGAAGAACAATTATAAAAAAATTGGTATATATATGTAACACCCCGAAATTTTAGCGACATTAAAGATGATGAATTAAAGAATAATTAGTGTGAAATACACCGTTAACAATGAATTTAAGGAAAACTTAATTAAATATTCAGAACTAAGTTAAACGGACCAGGTCATTGTGTCCATCTCGGAATTCTGGTCAAGATAGACACCCGGTTTGCGTAAATCGGACACCGTATGAAGAAGTTATTAAGGTTTGAAGTTCTGGAAGCTTCTCTGACGTGGATGATTTTGATGGCTTCTGTTCCAATTTGAAGGTCTTGGTTGCTCCACTACTCCTATATAAAGGACCCTAGACCTAGGTTTTATTCATCTAAAAATAATGCTGACGGCGAAGCTCTGCTACAATGAAAATTAAAATGGCTTTTCTTCTTCTAAATCAATTCAAAGAAGATTATACATATTCGAAGATTGCTACAACAAATTCAGCGATGTCTACAACAACTTATTCAACATGTTCTTCGCAGTAGTTTGGATCCATTTCCTTAGATCTATTCACTATGAGTTCATGTTATTTTTAGATCTAAATATTTAAATAGTAATCATTATATGTATATAAAAATTGGATCTTGAATCAGTGCCTAATCTGTTCTATTATGACTTATTCCTCTGATTCGTTCTTATATGTTTATATCGTCACCAAGTCTAACCTTGTCATAATACGTCCATTCAGTTTTTATGCCTATTTCTACCGTTATGTTATTGATTCGTTATTATGCCTATTCAGATTCTATTCTATCCCTCTTCTTCCCCTTTTATTTTTATACAGCCAGGCTACCTTCAAGCCTAGGCCTAACGCTGAAAAATGCAAACGTGAGAAATTGGGAATAACGGGGAAAGACAAAATTTGGGGCATAATTGATATTGGAAAATATGGATCTAAATTTGGGAATAAATTTGGAAATATACAAATATGGGTTTGGGGGCATATGTCTTGTTGGATAATATGAATTTAGGCATGCATTGGAAAATATGCGAATATGGATTTGGGTATAACCTATATTGAAATGGGTGAATACGGAGTAGGGACATAAATTGGAAAATATGTAGACTTGGGTTTATGCATAACATATATATATATATATATGTATATGCCTTGAATTATAACTTGGGAAAAAAGAGCATATGGTGCATAATTAAAAGGTTAATTGAAAAGGGGGTGTAAAAGTCTATGATTTGAATTTGAATAGTGAATTGGGCATATAATTAAATATGAGGAAAAAAGAGAAATAATAACCTATAATGACATAGGTAGATTTGGATAAAAACAGAATATTTATTCATTACAATTAGGAATTGTAATTGCACTTATGGCACGAGGTTAGGTTGCATTAGTAGTGGAAGTCTACCCGGACTCGACCGGCATATCCAGCAACCACTAATGTTGAACCTAATGTGAGAGGTCTAAGTGTGCAAATACAAATCGGGCTAATACACGAGGTTAGACACAACTGTGGAATAAGACTGCCTGTACCCGACCGACATATACAACATCCACACCTTTTAGGCCTAATGTGGGAGGTCTAGCCCATTATAACCCTAATTGGACATGGTAATGAATTGGACTACTTAACCTAATTTAGTCTATAAGGATTGTATGATTATGAACTTAAGTTAGGGTTAAGTAAAATTAGATAGGTAGTGGGAGAGTTAAGTAAAATAGAGGGGGGTGGGTAATATTTACATATAGGCCCATGAACTTAACCCAATAAGGTTATGTAATTAAAGACACCTAGCGGTATACATAACCGGTGGAAAATATAATAAAGTTATGTAATTAAAGACACACTTGTGGGGTAAGCATAACTTGTAGAAATGATAGAATTAGATATGCGTAATAATCTGCTAAGTAAACAACGATAAGTTGTAGTGATGGTGTAAATTGAATTTATGATTTAATGAGAAAGAGTGAGGAAAACTTGTAAAATAAAAAATCTATATTTAATCATAAATGGTAAGTGACATGTTAATTAGGAAACATGTGAATTGAGATATACTTAATAACGTATTAAGGAGAACATGTTATTGTAATGATGTAACCAAGCAAGAATATAAAATAGATGGTGGATTACAGACCTTGGGCCATGATCTAGAGAATAACATGTTGTGGGCTTATTAATAAACTTAAATGGATTAAGTTATATGACTGAAATTAATAAGCAAGAGAAACTTGGTAATTTGAATAAGAATTCAATATGAATGGGAATAACCAAGTTAAATGGAAACCCGGTGAGGTAAGACAAATGCGTAAAAGAATGTTTAGACATAGGGTCTAACAACATATTAAAGGAAGGCGCTTAGACCAGTCCGTACGTTTGAGGATGAATAACCCAACGGGGTAGATCATCGAGGTGTTATAAGACACGAGAGGAGCGCACATTCATCTGATTGTTATGACGGCTCCAAAGGAATGGGAAGGGGAAGCACGCGGCTTCCTGAAGTAGTAAGGTGCTCGTGGTAGTCCTATGTGCGGTAACAGATGTCTTAGGCTGTACTCGCAGAGGTTGGGTCTGCTTGTAACTACTAGGTGGGTGGGCCTTGACTACAGATGTAGCTATGCACTCAGAATGCTATGACGAGGCGACACCAGGGTGATTCGACAGTTGCCTCACGAGGAGGTAGAGAGGGTCACGACCAACAAGGATAGTAGACCGTTAGATATCCATCATCGATAGCCAGCGGGATGCGAAAAGGCTAGAGCTAAACCCAAGATATCATTTCACCTTTCACTATCGAGGTACCGGGTTGAGGGTAGACGCCACATGGATGTTTAGATTGGTTGTTATTAGGGGCGGTCACTTTGCTCTGTAGTCTTTACTAGTTGAGGGAGGGGCCGAGGTGGGGCCATAGCCACCATGAAAAACAGACCCGAAGAATATCTGTATTTGAAGGCACTTAAAGGCGGCATGTACAGATATGGAAAAGCTTCCGACTGAGTTCCGTGTTTCTTGTTTAGCCCTGCCACGGAACTCGGTGCACATTAAAGGACGTGCGATTGATGCATCAAGCTACAATTATAGTATATACATGGGACAGTCTAGATACATGCATATCTACTCTGGGTGGTGTATCTGTGACGACCCCAAACCCCGTAGGACGGTGGCAAGGGTAATCTTTGGCATATAACAAATAAACAGATAACAACAGAACAGAAATAATTAAATACACCAAATAATGTACAATAGAATACACTGGATAAACATAATCATCAGAGTTACACAATATACAGGATCATACTTAGTACAAATACAGTTCAGCTATACATAAATGTCTACAGCGGAAAACAAACATAATATGTACAATAGGAGCTGAACAGCATAAAAAGAGATAAATGATAGAATCCATCTTCAGCTCCAGCTATCCAGAAAGAGCCTGCTAAAACCTGAATATAAGGCTGCCAGTGTAGACAAAGGGGCACTCGAGTTTGCAAGTGAAACAAACTACGAGTCAGTCATGGGACTGGTATGAGAAATCTACTTAACACATTTTATAATATGGCCAATCACAGGACCACGCCACTTTCGCGTAACGGGTTTACTCCATTGGATTGCTAGTGCTTTAAAACAAATAAATCTTTTAAACATCGCAATGCTTTTTATAAAAATGAAGCCATTATAAGACTCAATTCCCATCACACAATGCAACACAAACCGGAGGATAGAGTTTTACCTTATAATGGCCAAAATATGCTTGATACGAATAAAACAAAAGCATTTGATATTATTACTAGTGTTTATATGTTTCAAAAACAATTTCAAATTATAAGTATCAATCATAGACGGAATTAATGCCCCATACCACTATGTCGCCATATATAGGTATACAATCAAAACCATCCGGTATCATATTTGGAAATTGGATTTCCGTCATGAACCAAGGCAAAAGATAGTCCTTACCGAATTCGAGATGCTCTAGCCCGTGTCTCAGCATTAGAACGCATCGACCCTTGGATCGTCAGGGCCGGTCCACCGATGTGGATTAAAATGCCTGAACACTGCGTTTCCCCGCCCTATGGGGCGTCACTGGTCATATCCGACCAAATCATCGGCTCCAAAGAGACCGAACTAACCGAGGCCTCGCTTTCCACCATCCACATAAGTTAAATACCCGGGCGTGCAAAACCCAAAGCACCACTCCTAGCTAGAAGGAAACACATGTCCTCCCTGATGCCCTCTCCCGTTTCTAGCTCTTACCGGGGTGAGAGGCTCGCGAAACAATGCTATACACAAAGCTATGCCACACAGGCCGTGCTTTGATCATCAACCACAAGACTTTGCTTTTCAACAGAAGCCTTGATCATCTGCCACTTAGGCGTGCCACACAGGCAATTCACTCCACGTGACTGATTTCTATCGATATATAACCTCTGAGCTCGTACGTCTCAGAGAAGGGCGTTAAGGAAGAGAATAAATTCTCCGCCGCTAAATAGATATATATTTAATAGAGATCAATCCGCACAGAACAAAATCCAATGTCAGACACACAGTCCATTTACAAGTTCGTTCTGGGTCTGAACGAAACCGGAGGCACTCAATACCTCGCATATCCGTACAACCAACAAGTACGTCCGGACGGCTACTACTTCAGCCCCTTCAAGGTTGCTACTCCTATCATGAGCATCAGTAGCACCCCTCCATTCGACGTGAAGATCATCAGTCTTGCACCGTCTTCATATCTTCGACTTTCAGTCGTCGATCAATTATTTGAAATGAGAATCAACTCGGCCTTTTCAAATAATTCACGTATATTTAGAATTTCAAATCAATTTATTTCAATGGTTAAATTATTCGACACCAATAATTAAATTCATTAATGTAATTTTCACGCCAAACACATTTAACCATCAAATATCACATAAACCGAGCAAATTCAGTTTATTTCCATTCCATATTGTTTAAAATATTTTATCACGATTTATCGCTATTTTTATTTATTTAAAAATAGCCAATTCACGCAAACGACGCTTCAGGCATAACGCGGCCGTGGCGCTGTTTTTCTTCAGATTTGATTTACACATATCTGAAAATATAACCATTGGATCTTCACAGATTTTATATCATTAGAAAGATCTTTTCAAAACAAATCCAATGGTTTCAGTTTTGGGAAAATCCGACGGTCGGATCTCCCGCACTAATCGTTTGAAGTTACGATTTCAAAATACGAACTGCAGCGTCGTTATTCGATTTAATTTAATTATATTTATATATATATATTAATATAATCGATTCTGGCGTTGTTTTTCTTCAGATTTGAATTAAACATTCCAGACAATCCAACCGTTGGATCTTCACAAAGTGTGTGTCGTTGGAAAGATATTTCCAAAGCGAACCCAACGGTTTCGTTTTTGGGAAAATCCGATGGTCGGATCTCCCGCACTAATCGTTTGAAATTACGGTTTCAAAATACTAACTGCAGCTTCGTTATTCGATTTATTTTATTTATATTTATATTTATATATATATAAAAATTTATTTCATTCTTCGATTTCAAAACCATATTCACTTCATATATTTGATAAAAATGATATTTTTATCCAACAGATGTTTATTTCAACACATCACTATTTTTAACACTTCATATTCACAATAAAAATGTAGATTTTATTATTCAATCTATATATTCAACACATGAATGTTTTCGACTTCATACATACGATAAAAATATGATTTTTATCGTTCTAGTCCTTTATTCAACACATGAATGTTTTCTATAGTTTATATATATAATAAAAATGTGATTTTTATTGTAAAACAATTTATTTCAAAACACGATTATTTTATATAGTTCATATATAAGGTAAAATGTTATTTTTATATTTCAAAGAATTTATTCAGCACATGAATTTCTATTCAACACATGAATTCTTATTCAACACATGAATATAGTTCTATAGTTTATATATATAATAAAAATGTGATTTTTATTGTAAAACAATTTATTTCAAAACACGATTATTTTATATAGTTCATATATAAGGTAAAATGTTATTTTTATATTTCAAAGAATTTATTCAACACATGAATATAGTTTCAACACGTGAAAATAATTCTAACCCATGAATATTATTGAAAATTTCGGTAGCATAACGGCAGGGTAGTTAAAACTGGCACTATCCCTAGTACGGCTCCTCGCTCTACCTTAAAGCCTCGCAGCTTTTGACAATGGGGATTTTAAATATCTGGTTCGTACGTAGACGAATTTTCCTATATACTAATCCTATTGGGATTTTGTGACGGCCCGCCCCGCACCAACTGACATTTACTCCAAAAGTGCGCTGTACACATGACCAGTTAGCACGGAACGGGTCGCCAGAAGGAAAAGGAAGAAGGAAATGAACATACAAAGAGCCTGTAGAATGTCTCACAGCGCCTAGAATAAAATATAATAACAATATACTTGACATAAAACAGGAGAGACAGTGCATAAGCTGAAAATCAGAACTAAACATCATAGCAGCGGAAATTCAGAATACAGCTTATTACAACTTTCAAACTGTCTCAAAGCAAAAGTAAGATAAACGAGGTACACTACTAATGCCCAAGTAGCGACCACCAACGACACAGGGAGAATGTGTATATATATATATCATACGTGGAAGCCTCCTGCCCGCCTCCGAATCAGCTACTCGCACATCACCAGCTAACCTGTCTCTAGTCTGCTCGTGTGAGCACCCAGAGTAATAAGAGGAGACATAAAACTCTGGGTCAGACATAAAGCCTGGTATGAGCGATAAGCATCTAAATTGAACAATAACAGGTAGACTAAAACATACCTGAACCTGGACCTGCAACCAAAGAGTTAGCACTACATACTGTACAACACTCTAAGGTATCATATCAAACAGTGTAAAGATACGGAGGTGGGGGAGGTGTGCATGTCATGGGAATGGTAAACAATCAAACATAGCATCCATCCTCACATCTTTCACTCAGTGCATAAAGCATACGATATTCACCACTTCGATCACCCAACATTCCTTGCTACGATCACTTTGCCCCATGAAGTCATAAATGGCTTCACTGCACTGATAACGTAGCCACAAATCCTTTGCTATGTCCACTTTGCCCCATGGAGTCACTAGAACCCCACTGCACTGGCTTATAGCCTTACTAATCCTTACTATGTCCACTCTGCCCCATGGAGTCACAAGAACCCCGCTACACTGGCTCATAGTCTTACTACGCATCACCTTGCCCCTCGGGTCATAATGACCCTACTGCACTGATAACGTAGTCTTGCTACCATCACCTTGCCCCTCAGGTCATAATGACCCTACTGCACTGATAAGTAGCCATCCTTCACTTTTAGTGGCGAATCGAAGTTATGAATGTCGGCAACTCCTTAGCACACGTCCCGCAGCAAAGTCCAACCATGAAGTGAACTCCTTGGTCCCCAACTAGTTCCGGGATCCTGAGCTCTAACTTCCCCTATTGGACTACCTTTGCATCTCGGGTTATTGGTCAATACTGGGTCGGGTCGGATTCCTCATCAAGCCATCGGTTCGGGTCGGGTATCATCCATTGGTTCGGGTCGGGTCTTCTCCTAGTGCGGTTCGGGTCGGGTATTCCTTCTGGGTTCGAGTCAGATGCTTCTCTTCGGGTCGGGTCGGGTGCTTCCCTTCGGGTCGGGTCGGGTCGGGTGTCCCTTCTTGGTTCACGTTTTCGATCCGTCTCCATGCTGCCTTCATATGCTCCTATCCGATCCGCTTTCGTGCTCCTGCTCTGATTCGCCTTCGTGTTTCCGATCCGATCCGTCCTCTTCGATCCGATCCGTCTTCCTCTATCCGATCTGATCCCAGTTCAGCTAGCGTGGCCTTCCTTTTTGCCACTTTTCCCAAGTGTTGGGTTCCGATCCGATCAGATCCTTTGCTCAGTTCAACATATCCGATCCGAGCCCCCTTATCCGATCCGAACCGAACCCTGCACTGTTTTTCTGAAACTGTTCTTGCAAGTGTTTACGCCATTCGACGACGTTTTCGACCATTCTAACTATTGAAATCAATCACAAAGCATTTCATACAGTCATAGCAACATGCTTAATCAACCACAACCATCATTCACATCAATATCATAGGTTAAAATGGATCAAACATACCCAAAATCCCATATTTCCCCTTAAGCATGTTTAGGTGAAACTAATGATAGGATTAGCAAAACTTAACCAAATTAACCCAAATTCATATCAGAGGTCTAAAACATCATTTAGGAATTTATGAACATTTTTCCTGAATTTTATCATGCTTAAATTCGCTAATTAGCACTAATCACCCCTAATTAGCCCTAATTAGTGTAAAACTATGCAAATCACTCACCTTAGCCACAAATAAACTAAGATCTGAAATAATTCTCTGATTTGATGTGAATCTCAATGCCAACAGCAGCTCCTATGTTGCTTTGGTGAAGATCTTCCTTGATTAGGGATTGCTAAGCCAAATCCTTGACCAAAAGATGATTTGGAGGTGATTTAGAGGTTGGAGGCCATTTTTTTAGGATCCTTGGTGATAAGTGGAGGCTAGAAAACTAAAATGGAATGATTCTCCATCTCATTTCAGCCCTCCCATAACCCTAATCCCGAAATGGGTTATGGGCCTACTCACTAATCACCCGATTTGGCCCGGTTAAGCAGTTTTTCACCCTCCAAACCTTGTTTCAGCCATATCTCCCAAACGGTAAGTCCGTTTGGCTAATGTAACCACTCTACGGAAAGGTAAACCATCAAACGAATCAAATGGAAGTGGTTTCAGGTCAAAATTCCTTTCCAATCAAAAGTTATGGCCAAAACAGTATCAACTAGGGGCAAAATGGTCATTTAAAAATCGACAAAAATCATGAACATGGGAAATGACTCTAATGGATGTTTCCCAAAGTTACATGACCATACGACTTCACATGGGAAAGAAATAAATATTCTACGATCCTATGATGTGTAGAATACGGGTCATTACACTCTTCCCCCCTTAAGAAATTTCGCCCCCGAAATTCCCTAATCCAAACACACACAAGGGTCCCGCATGCCTATCAATCATAAAAAAACAATCAAACATGCAAACAAGCAAAGCAAGTCTATCCTAGCATGCGGAAAACTAAATTGCAAAGTAAATCTTACCAGGAAAAGAGTTCTGGATATGCCTTCCTAATGCCCTCCTCTGTCTCCCAAGCACAATCATTCTCGTTCTCGCCCCACTGAACCTTGACTAGCTTCACCGCCTTCCTTCGAGGTTGCTTCGTATCGTGTCCCACAATACGAATCGGCTTGCGGTTCCCAACCGCCTCGGGTTCTACTTCGAAGTCCTCTAACTGATCAGGTGAAATAGTCACATCTGAGTCGTGAACGAACTTCCTCAGTTGGGAAACATGAAATACATTGTGAACTCCCGCCATTTTCTCTGGTAAGCCAACTCTATATGCCAAATTCCCGACTAGTTCAAGAACAGGGAATGGGCCAACAAATCTTGGTGCCAACTTGCCTCTCCTGCCAAATCGTATCACGCTCTTCAGCGGAGAGATCTTGACAAACACCAAGTCACCAACGGAGAATTTCAAGTCTCTTCTCCTCTTATCAGCATAACTCTTCTGCCTATCCTGAGCAGCTTTCATTCGTTGCTGAATGATCTTGATCATATCGGAAGTTTCTCTCACCACATCTGGTCCAAGCACAAACTTCTCGCCAGTCTCTATCCAACATGATGGTGAGTTGCACGGTCTTCCGTACAAAGCTTCATATGGAGCCATACCAATACTGGATTGGTAGCTATTATTGTATGCAAACTCTACTAGATGCAAATGGTCATCCCATGATCCACCAAAATCCAATATACAAGCTCTCAAGAGATCTTCCAATATGCGATTCACCCTCTCCGTCTGACCGTCGGTCTGAGGATGATATGCGGTACTGAGATGTAATCTTGACCCTAGAGCCTCTTGTAAGCTCTTCCAAAACCCACTAGTAAACAACGGGTCTCGGTCACTCACAATGCTTTTGGGTACTCCATGAAATCTCACTACCCACTTCATATACAATTCGGCCAACTTAGCTGCCGTTCTGGTCGATTTGACTGGTATAAATCTTGCGCTCTTAGTCAATCGATCCACAATTACCCAAATGCTATCATATCCCGATCTAGTCCTTGGTAACCCATCGATGAAATCCATCGAGACTTGCTCCCATTTCCATTCGGGAATTTCTAATTGTTGCAACAACCCACTAGGCTTCTTTTGCTCGGCTTTAACTAGCTGGCAATTCATGCATTTGGATATAAACTTCCCAACGTCTCTCTTCATCCCTTCCCAGTAGTAGGTTCGCTTCATGCCTCGATACATCTTATTACCACCGGGATGTATAGTCAGTTTTGAGTGATGATATTCTCTAAGCACTTCATCTCTCAAACCATTCACGTTGGGCACCACTAGTCTTCCACTCTTCCGAAGCCATCCATCTCGATCAAGCTCATACACATTCATCTCCTCATCGATACCCATTTCTAACTTGGAGATGATTTCTAATAGATTAGGATCGTCCCTATGGCTAGAACCAATACGCTCTATCAAAGTGGGTCTGATCGTCAAACAAGCTAGCATAACTGGATCCAACTCGCACTTTGGTCTGAAATCAAACCCCACGATATACTCCAGTTGCTTCCATTCAAGAAACATTGCCCCTAAGCTGGCATGTCTCCTACTCAAGGCATCGGCTACCGCATTACCTTTCCCAGGTGTATACGCGATATCAAAATCATACGAAGCCAAGAACTCTAACCATCTCTGCTGACGGAGATTCAGATCTTTCTGAGAGAAGAGATACTTTAACGATTTATGATCGGTAAACAACTCGAATCTTTCTCCCAAGAGATAGTGTCTCCACATCTTCAGCGCAAATACAATCGCTGCTAATTCCAAATCATGGGTAGGATACTTCTTCTCATGCGGCTTTAGCTGTCGACTAGCATAAGCTACAACCCTACCTCCTTGCATCAATACAGCACCCAGTCTGGTACCACAAGCATCTGTGTATACCGTCATCTCTTCATTCCCTTTAGGAATGACTAACACTGGCGCACGCGTCAACCACTCCTTTAGACTTTTGAAGGCATCCTCACACACTCCGTCCCAGACGAAGGACTGATTCTTCTTAGTCAACTGAGTCAACGGTGCTGCAATCTTGGAGAAGTCCTGGATAAACTTACGATAATACCCAGCTAATCCCAAGAAACTTCTTACATCTGTAGCATTCTTAGGCGTAGGCCAATCCTGTACCGTAGCCACCTTCGCAGGGTCCACGGCAATACAATTCTCTGAAACAACATGACCCAAGAATCTCACTTCCCTTCTCCAAAAATGACACTTAGAGAATTTTGCTTTCAATTGGTGTTTCCTCAACACCTCCATCACTATCCTCAAGTGTCCCTTGTGTTCCTCCTCTGTCCTTGAGTAAACAAGGATGTCATCCACGAACACAAGAACAAATTTATTCAACTGATCTCTGAATACTCGATTCATAAGATCCACAAAATAGGCTGGTGCATTGGTCAACCAAACGGCATGACCAACCACTCATAAAATCCAGACGGCGTCCTAAATGCCGTTTTCGGAACACTCTCATCCGCTACTCGAAGCTGATGAAATCCTGTCGCGAGGTCCAACTGGGAGAACACTCTAGCTCCTTCCAGTTGATCAAACAAATCATCTATCCGCGGTAGAGGATACTTATTCTTCCTCGTCACCTTATTCAACTCGCGATAGTCCACACACAAACGAAGGGAACCATCTGCCTTAGTGGCAAACACAACTGGTGCTCCCCACTCGGAGACACTCCTTCTAATAAATCCCTTCTTCAAAAGATTGCTGACTTGCACCCCGAGCTCTCGCTGCTCCCTTGGTGCCATACGACGAAGTGGCATCACTATAGGTCTGGCATCTTTCACTAAATCAATACGGAACTCAATCTCTCGGTGTGGTGGAAGCCCAGTCACCTCCTCAAAGACGTCCGGATACTGGCCAACCACGGGCACATCTGACAACTCATCCTGCGGGATGTCGAGGGAATTTACAAAACTAGCCATAACCCCATCACTAGGTAGACTACCAAACACTACCCTCCGCCCATCATCCGCCCTCACTGTCACCAAAAAGCCCTCACAGTCTACCACCACCCCGTATCTTTGGAGCCAATCGACTCCCAATATAATGCCATACCCAGTAAAGCCCAAAACAAAGCAATCACATACAAACATACATCCATGACTCGATAAGACCAAATTCCTGCAAATCATACTAAGGCTAGTCGAACCACCAATCGGGTTCGTCACAACCAATGGTCTATCGACTATCTCGGGTTCCAGTCCCAACCTATCTACCAGGTCACTAGATATGAAGGAACGGGAAGCCCCAGTATCAAACAAAACTCGAACTGGTATATCATAAATAGAAAGCACACCTTGAATAACAACATTCTTTCCTTTCTTCGCCGCAGTTGGGGCATTCGACGAAGAAGGAACAGCATCAATAACATATGCTTTCACAATCTGCTTCTCCTTAAGAGGTTGCGGACACTTATCTTTCTGATGTCCCACTTGACCACAGTTGTAGCACTTCCTTTCCGCTGGCTTGGCCCGACATTCCTTAGCATAATGGCCCTTCTTTCCACAGCTGAAGCACTCAACATCCTTCTTGCTCTTTTTCTGGCCACCTTTTGATTGGTCCTGCTTCCTCTTATTCTGAGAGTTATTCTTGTCTCCACCGCCTGCTTGCGGCTTTGGCCCTTCTGCAGATGCAGCCTCAGTCTTTGACTTAGGGTAAAGGCTCTGTGACCTCAAAGCTTTCCCCACAATCGATTCAAAAGTCTCATCGATGTGGTTAATAAGCCTTTCCCCCAAGTATCCATCCAAACCAGTGATGAACTTCTCATTCTTCTTCTCAGGAGTATCAATGAGAGACAGTCCATACTTTGACAAAGTGTCGAACTCAGCAATATAATCAGAAACTGCCCTTCCGTTCTGCTTAAGTTCCAAGAACCTCTTAAACAACACTGAGTTCTGGGCAGCTGGGATACACTTCTCGCTAAAGCGAGCCTTGAACTGATCCCAAGTTACCTGATCCTCTGGAGTAGCTGTTCTAATGGCATTCCACCAATTCATCGCTCGCCCTTGCAGCTGACGAGACGCTAGCCTTCTCTTCATCGCATCCTCAAGACCCAAGTCATCAAAGATACGGTCACAGCTATCCATCCAATCTTGAACATCCGTGGCCGACTCCGTTCCGTGGAACGGCTTCCCACCAAGATTAGTGTAATCTTTGCACAACTTGGCGAAATCGACCCTAGGCACCTGCACTACTGGGCCAACACCTACTCCGGGATTGGGAATTGCCCCTTGCACTTCTCTGAGCATGACTCTCATGAGGTTAGTAAACATTGCCCTCATGTCAGCGGCATTCCCTTGGTTGGTCCCTCTACCAGCTCCCCTCGTGTCTCGGCTCATCGTCAATATGAAAAAGGGAAACGATTAACGACCCCATAGTGGTGCTAGTGCAGTGCGACTTCATCTTTATACTACTAATAGTATATACATACATAGCTTTTGAAAACCAAAGTAATCACAAATACACGCTCTCATATACGTACTATCTCTCCCTAGTGTCTTTCCCTAGGTTAACTACGCAACCTAGAGCTCTGATACCAAGTGTGACGGCCCGCCCCGCACCAACCGACATTTACTCCAAAAGTGTGCTGTACACATGTCCAGTTAGCACGGAACGGGTCGCCAGAAGGAAAAGGAAAAAGGAAATGAACATACAAAGAACCTGTAGAATGTCTCACAGCGCCTAGAATAAAATATAATAACAATATACTTGACATAAAACAGGAGAGACAGTGCATAAGCTGAAAATCAGAACTAAACATCATAGCAGCGGAAATTCAGAATACAGCTTATTACAACTTTCAAACTGTCTCAAAGCAAAAGTAAGATAAACGAGGTACACTACTAATGCCCAAGTAGCGACCACCAACGACACAGGGAGAATGTGTATATATATATCATACGTGGAAGCCTCCTGCCCGCCTCCGAATCAGCTACTCGCACATCACCAGCTAACCTGTCTCTAGTCTGCTCGTGTGAGCACCCAGAGTAATAAGAGGAGACATAAAACTCTGGGTCATACATAAAGCCTGGTATGAGCGATAAGCATCTAAAGTGAACAATAACAGGTAGACTAAAACATACCTGAACCTGGACCTGCAACCAAAGAGTTAGCACTACATACTGTACAACACTCTAAGGTATCATATCAAACAGTGTAAAGATACAGAGGTGGGGGAGGTGTGCATGTCATAGGAATGGCAAACAATCAAACATAGCATCCATCCTCACATCTTTCACTCAGTGCATAAAGCATATGATATTCACCACTTCGATCACCCAACATTCCTTGCTACGATCACTTTGCCCCATGAAGTCATAAATGGCTTCACTGCACTGATAACGTAGCTACAAATCCTTTGCTATGTCCACTTTGCCCCATGGAGTCACTAGAACCCCACTGCACTGGCTCATAGCCTTACTAATCCTTACTATGTCCACTCTGCCCCATGGAGTCAAAAGAACCCCACTGCACTGGCTCATAGTCTTACTACGCATCACCTTGCCCCTCGGGTCATAATGACCCTACTGCACTGATAACGTAGTCTTGCTACCATCACCTTACCCCTCAGGTCATAATGACCCTACTGCACTGATAAGTAGCCATCCTTCACTTTTAGTGGTGAATCGAAGTTATGAACGTCGGCAACTCCTTAGCACACGTCCCGCAGCAAAGTCCAACCTTGAAGTGAACTCCTTGGTCCCCAACTGGTTTCGGGATCCTGAGCTCTAACTTCCCCTATTGGACTACCTTTGAATCTCGGGTTATTGGTCAATACTGGGTCGGGTTGGATTCCTCATCAAGCCATCGGTTCAGGTCGGGTATCATCCATTGGTTCGGGTCGGGTCTTCTCCTAGTGCGGTTCGGGTCGGGTATTCCTTCTGGGTTCGAGTCAGATGCTTCTCTTCGGGTCGGGTCGGGTGCTTCCCTTCGGGTCGGGTTGGGTGTCCCTTCTTGGTTCGCTTTTTCGATCCGTCTCCATGCTCCCTTCATATGCTCCTATCCGATCCGCTTTCGTGCTCCTGCTCTGATTCGCCTTCGTGTTTCCGATCCGATCCGTCCTCTTCGATCCGATCCATCTTCCTCTATCCGATCCGATCCCAGTTCAGCTAGCGTGGCCTTCCTTTTTGCCACTTTTCTCAAGTGTTGGGTTCCGATCCGATCAGATCCTTTGCTCAGTTCAACATATCCGATCCGAGCCCCCTTATCCGATCCGAGCCCCCTTATCCGATCCGATGCGAACCCTGCACTGTTTTTCTAAAACTGTTCCAGCAAGTGTTTACGCCATTCGACGACGTTTTCGACCATTCTAACTATTGAAATCAATCACAAAGCATTTCATACAGTCATAGCAACATGCATAATCAATCACAACCATCATTCACATCAATATCATAGGTTAAAATGGATCAAACATACCCAAAATCCCATATTTCCCCTTAAGCATGTTTAGGTGAAACTAATGATAGGATTAGCAAAACTTAACCAAATTAACCCAAATTAATATCAGAGGTCTAAAACATCATTTAGGAATTTATGAACATTTTTCCCGAATTTTATCATGCTTAAATTCGCTAATTAGCACTAATCACCCCTAATTAGCCATAATTAGTGTAAAACTATGCAAATCACTCACCTTAGCCACAAATAAACTAAGATCTGAAATAATTCTCTGATTTGATGTGAATCTCAATGCCAACAGCAGCTCCTATGTTGCTTTGGTGAAGATCTTCCTTGATTAGGGATTGCTAAGCCAAATCCTTGACCAAAAGATGATTTGGAGGTGATTTAGAG
Source organism: Allium sativum (assembly GCA_030737875.1). Classification (NCBI taxonomy): domain Eukaryota; kingdom Viridiplantae; phylum Streptophyta; class Magnoliopsida; order Asparagales; family Amaryllidaceae; genus Allium; species Allium sativum. The sequence continues at coordinate 703,068,734 of CM060915.1, forward strand.
GTTGGAGGCCATTTTTTAGGGATCCTTGGTGATAAGTGGAGGCTAGAAAACTGAAATGGAATGATTCTCCATCTCATTTCAGCCCTCCCATAACCCTAATCCCGAAATGGGTTATGGGCCTACTCACTAATCACCCGATTTGGCCCGATTAAGCAGTTTTTCACCCTCCAAACCTTGTTTCAGCCATATCTCCCAGGCGGTAAGTCCGTTTGGCTAATGTAACCACTCTACGGAAAGGTAAACCATCAAACGAATCAAATGGAAGTGGTTTCAGGTCAAAATTCCTTTCCAATCAAAAGTTATGGCCAAAACAGTATCAACTAGGGGCAAAATGGTCATTTAAAAATCGACAAAAATCATGAACATGGGAAATGACTCTAATGGATGTTTCCCAAAGTTACATGACCATACGACTTCACATAGGAAAGAAATAAATATTCTATGATCCTATGATGTGTAGAATACGGGTCATTACAGATTTCAATCACAATCAATCATTTCAAATCAACCATTCATGATATTCACCAAATTTCACATCAACCAATAATCCAAACAACATCACAACCAATATATATCGTCCATGGTCTGTGGACGAGGGGAGTGTATATATATATATATATTCGTATATAAATATATTTCTATTTCATTTCACTTCATTTCAATCATTTCAACGCATATATAATTTTTACAACGCATATATGACTTATACATCGAACATACAACTTATACAACGCTTATACATGAGGTGTACAACGCTTATATAACTCATACATCGACCATATAATTTATACATCGTTGTTTTCCATATCGTTTATAAATTAGAAGTCTCACATTGGGTTCCACTCCACCAAGAATTGTAGAAGGCTCAGAAAAATATCCGGTCTCTTCTAAAATGTAGAAGACGTCCACACGAGTCCACTATCTCTTGTTTCACTGGATTTCGATCACATAGCAAAAAGATATGATTTTTCATTCTTTGATAACCTTTTAAAGAGATTTAATGAATTAATTAATTTAAAATAAACCTTCTTCTTCTTCTAAAATCAGAGGCCGTCGGTTTCAACCATTGGCTCCAAACTAGGTCTCGGATTTTCTCTCACCACACCCCACTTCGTCATGATCCGACTTCTCCACATGGAAGAAATACGAGAGGGCTTCCTCCCGCTACCCAAAACACCCAGCTCGACGGTCCCTAGGGTGGTGAAAACGAGGACGAGCGGCGGGATTTCTGGAGCTCGATTCTCGAAGTATACAGAACGTTGGGGGGCGTAACCGGTGTAGAGGTGAAGAGCGAGAGAAATACTACAAAAACCACAACAGGACCCTGTGATTTTGTTGCGAGATCGAAGAGGAAAAGAGGAGAGAAGGATTCGACCGTTTTCCGTCGTCGGTTGAAGGTATATCGGGGAGAGAGAGAGTGAGGCCTAATCAGATTTTTTTTATTTAATTTATATATTTTTAAAAATTCTAAAATACCCCTTATCTCATACGAACTCCAATTCAAACCCAACGACTATCGTCCCTAGCTAAATACCCTCATTTCGAGCATAATGGGATATGTTTCGTAGGCCCATTCGACTGTTTCAGTCAGTTTTTCTTCAAATTAAAATATAAAACATTCAATATTTAATTTGAACGTACATTTCAATTTGCCGGGGCCACATACTGGTTCTAAAAATTCCCGAAAAATAAATCTAGCTATGTTTTGACGATACGGTCCCAAGAAAACTAGTTTCGTCGAATTCTGAGACCGTTTGAAAAATGGCCATTTTCTGGTCGATCCAATTTAACTATAATTGACCAAACACATTTTCCTTCACCACGCTCACATATTAACTTCAAAAATTATGAAATTTGAAACCTAGTAATAATTTGACATCCCGGATCCAACAAAAGTGGTTTCGTCGAATTCTGAGGTCGTTTGCAAAATGTTTATTTTCACGGGCTATATATTCTCTATAGCGACCTTTCTGAAAATTCATTTGGCCATAACTTTTGACTCCCGCTATGAAACTTCGATTTTTCAGATTCGTTAGAAAGATATTCACTAATAGATTTAAATATTTTTGGTTTCACTAAAATCCGTTTTATTTTGCACCCGGTACAGTCAGTCAAAGTTTGAATTTCAATTTTGAAACTGTCGCGCCATTTCAGGCCTTGTTTATAATTTAAAATAATTATATTTATTTTCAAACATCGATTCAAACTACTTTTCGTTGTTATTATTTAAAATATTTATTTTAAATATCTAAAATCCACTAAATTAGCTAAATTAAAAAATTTAAACTGGCTCAGATTTTCCGGGTTGTTACAATCTCCCCCACTTAAAACTTTTCGTCCCCGAAAAGGAACAAAGTCGAAAGTTGTTTAATTAACTAACTCTACTTTCAATCTGGCTTCCATTCTTTAACTTTTCAGTTTCTAAGAATTTTCAAATTCTTCAAAAATTTGGCTAACACCCTAAATTTTCGAAAAATTTCGCCATAACCTCCTTTGTACGGGGAGCTTCGGGATATTTCAAATAGCCTCCCATGGCCCTCACCAATCCAAAAGAAAAAGGAAAAGCCAAGCGGCTAGCCAATCGGCTCATAAAATCATCAAATCCCAAGAAATACAATAAACATGTACCTATTTGTCGGGCAAACAATTTTATTCCTCTGCTTAGCTGTTTATCCATAACCTGTTCACACATATATAATGCACATGTATATATTTCTATCTATTTCTAAATCAGTTCAATACTTGATCAATTGCAAACATTTAACTTTATTCTCTTATTCATTAAATTAACTATCATTCTAATAATTTAATTAATCAAATCCACAATCACACAACACAACCAACAATCAATTTGTTTTTAACTTTTCAAAAATACACCAAATAATTCATATACTCTTTGGAAATCATTCAGACTACATAATTAAAAAGTTTACATGCATGAAAAGAAAACAACAGCAAAGTAGAGAACAAAATGGCAATGCAAAGTATGGTAAATGTACCTTGTACCAGAGTCAATCAGAGATATCTACCCTGCACTTAGGATAGGCTTTCTTAATGCTTTCCTCTGTTTCCCAAGTACAATCACGCGGATCTCCACTCCATTGCACTTTGACTAAGTGAACCTTCTTGTTCCTCAGTTCTTTGATTTCTTTGCCAATTATCTTTAGCGGCTCTCTTCTCACAGCCAATTCTGGAGTAATTTCTATATCCCATTGCGCTGCTTCTTCCACGATCAAGTTTGGATCATGAACATGCTTTCGAAGTTGAGATACGTGAAACACATTATGTACTCCAGGCAACCAATCAGGCAATTAAACCCTATAAGCGAGAGTTCCAACCCGTTCCAGAATAGGAAACAGACCAATAAATTTGGGCGCCAATTTCCCTGTTTTACCGAACTGGATAACTCCTCTCATCGGAGATACCTTCAAATACACGTGGTCGCCAACAGCAAATGATATATCTCTTCTTCTCTTATCTGCATAGCTTTTCCGTAGGCTTTGAGCGGCGAGTAATCGTTTCTTAATGAAATTGACTTTGTTCGTAGCTTCGCGAATCATATCGGGTCCCAATACGAGTCTACCCAACAAGCAGGAGATCGGCACGGTCTACCATACAATGCTTCGAATGGTGACATTGTTAGGCTCGCTTGGTAGCTGTTATTGTATGAGAACTCAGCCAAATGCAAATGGTCTTCCCATGATCCACCAAAATCAATAACACAAGCCCACAATAAATCTTCTAGAATACGATACACCCTCTCAGTTTGACCATCTGTTTGAGGATGATATGCGGTGCTTAAGTTCAGTTTCGTTCCCGATTCTTCTTGGAATGCTTCCCAAAATTTACTAGCAAAAATTGGGTCTCGATCACTAACGATGCTCATGGGAACTCCATGCAGTCTAACTATTTCTTTGAAATAAACCTGCGCCAGTCCCTGAGCCGTTCTATTCGATATGACAGGTATGAAATGGGCGGTATTCGTGAAACGATCTACGATCACCCAAATACTGTCATTTCCTTTCCTAGTTTTGGGCAAACCATCTATGAAATCCATAGAAATCTGTTCCCAATTTCCACCTGGAATTTCTAAAGGTTGCAACAATCCAGCGAGCTTCTGCTGATCGCTTTTGACTTGTTGACAAGTAGGACACCGGCTAACATATATAGAGATATCTCTTTTCATTGCCTTCCACCAGAAAGTTCGCTTGAGGTCATTATACATTTTACTTACCCCTTGGTAGATACACAGCTTGGACTTGTGACACTCGTCCAATACTTCTCTTTTGAGCTCAATATTGTCGGGAACACAAATTCTTCCTTTCAGTCTCAGAACTCCTGCGTTAACCACTTGGAAACTGGAGACTTCACCCTTTTGGATACTTTTGGTCATCTCTTTAACAAAACTATCGTCTTTCTGAAGAATAACTATTTTATCAATCAACGATGGCGTAATGATAATACTGGCGATGATCACATTCTTCCCGCTGAGCGCATCAGCCACAACATTGGCTTTCCCCGAAGTATATAAAATATCAAGATCATATGCCGCGAGAAATTCTAACCAACGCTGCTGCCTCATATTCATATCTTTCTGGGTGAATAAATACTTCAACGATTGATGATCAGTATACAATTCGAACTTTTCACCCAATAGATAATGCCTCCAAATTTTCATAGCAAACACGATAGCTAGCAATTCAAGATCGTGAGTAACATAATTCTTTTCATGTGGTTACAATTGACGGCTAGCATAAGCGAATACATGGCCTCTTTGCATTAACACTACGCCAAGGCCTTCTTTAGAAGCATCGGTCCAGATTTTTAAATCCTGATTGCCGTCAATAATTGTGAGCACTGGAGCAGTCGTCAATTTTAACTTCAGCTCCTGGAAAGCTGCCTCACATTCGGGAGTCCAGTTGAATCTCGAATGTTTCTTAGTAAGCTTTGTTAAGTGACAGAATATCTGCGAAAAATTCTTAACGAACTTCCGATAATAACTGGCCAATCCGAGAAAACTTCTAACTTCTATGGGCGTACGAGGCTGTTTCCAATTATGAATAGTAGTGATTTTACTGGGATCCACTGAAATACCTTCCTTTGACACGACGTGGCCAAGAAATTTGACTTCTTCTTGCCAGAGTATACATTTGGAAAATTTTGCTTTCAACACATTTTTTCTCCGAATTTCTAACACTTGTTCCAAATGTTTTTCATGCTCGCTTTCTGATTTAGAGAAGATCAATATATCATCAATGAAAACCAGAACAAATTTATTCAATACTCCTCTGAATACTCGGTTCATTAGATCGACAAAATAAGTTGGAGCGTTGCATAAGCCGAACGGCATTACTAACCACTCGTAGAATAAATCTGGGCCTCTGAATGCTGTCAAAGGAACACACTCTTCGGCAATACGAAGCTCATGGAAACCTGTAGCTAGGTCCATTCGGGAAAATACTTGCGCGCCATTTAATCGATCCAACAAATCATCAATCCGCGGCAATGGATATTTGTTCTTCAGCGTCTGCTTATTCAAGTCACGATAATCTACGCACAGTCTGAGAGTACCGTCTGACTTTGGAACAAATACCACAGCTGCTCCCCAATCAGAGAAACTAGGCCTGATCAGACCTTTCCATACAAGCTATCGAGTTTGATTGTCTAACTCTTCTTTTTCCTTCAAGGTCATTCTTCGAATAGCGTGAACTACTGGCCTTGCGTTCGGAACTAAAGAGATTTTTAAAAAAAAAATCTCTGCGGAGGTAAGCTAACAACTTCTTCGAACACATCCGCATAGTTCTTCACGACAGGAATATTTTCAACGTCGATCGGAATATTCTCCGGAACGACAGGAACAGGTTCTATTTGAGCAGGAGATACATCTAAAGCTGCCCAGAAGTCCTTTCTATCAGAATTCGAACCTTCACATGGAATGGTTATATAGTTGCCTGATTTAATCTTCGCCTTTACGACTCTGTCGGCGCATTTAACCTCAACTTCATATTTGGTTAACCAATCCATTCCCAGAATCAGATCAAACTCTGTAAAATTCATGACAATCGCGATAGTAGGGAATCAATAGCAGGAAAAAGAAACTGACACTCCGCAAACCCAACTAAGATCGAGGGAACCCCCAACCGGATTATGAACAGTAATTGGTGCTTTGAGCTTTTTCAAATTCAAATCTAGTTTCTTAACCGCATTCTTTGCAACAAAGCTTCGCAACGCGCCTGTATCAAACAGTACTTTAACTGGAATGTTTTTGACAGTTAACGTGCCTTCTAAAACATCTGGCCTTTCCTGACTTTATGAGGTTCCAGGAACTTCTGCCACTTCATTTACCTAAACCACTTCAGATTTCCTTAAGAGCCGGCAATCCTTTTCAAGATGGCCAGTCCGATAGCATTGACTGCATTTTCTATTCTCTTGAAACTTGTTCTTGGATTTAATTTTATCCCTCTTTCATTTCTTTAGGGGTCCACAGTTTACCGACAAGTGCCCTGGCTTCTTGCAGTTATTGCATATTGCAGACGTTACGGGTCCTTTCTCAGATATAACACTTTCCTGATTGAATCTAGGCTTCTTTCTGGACTCAGGCTTCATACTGGCCTCAGGCCGTGTACTCGTCTCTGGGCTATCAGTTTCAGTTTTCCTTTTGTTGCTCGAACGGACTTCCTCTTCATCGACTAAAAGACCTCGATTATTTAGATCTTCATACTGATAAGCCATGTATATCATTTCAGAAAAAGGAAGCTTCACATGCCCCATTACTTTATTCTGATATTTTCTTTGAAGACCATTTATAAACCTCAGATTCTTCCTCTTTGTATCTTGAATTAGATGAGGGGCAAAATGAGAAAGTTCATTGAATTTATTATGATATTCTGGAATGGTCATATCTACTTGTATCAGATAACAGAATTCATCACATAATCTCTCAGTTGCTTCTGGAGGAATAAATTTTTCACTGAAAATCTCTTTAAATCTATCCCAGGTAATATTACCTTCTGGATTATTCTCAATAATCGAATCCCACCAGAACAAAGCTTCGTCTTTGAGTGCCCAAGATGCCAGTAATCTTTTCTGGTCATCACTCACTTTTAAACCTTCAAAGATTTTCTTAGTAGAACGGATCCAAGCTTGTGTTTCCATAATGTATTCTTTGCCCCGGAATGGTGATCCACCCAGATTTCGATACCTCTTTACTAGAGCTTCAATATCCGGGTCTACATTACTTCTTCTGTTTCTACCACTCATTTTCTAGTGCGTCTGCAAATAGCAGACCAAGTGTCAGTGTCAACAGAAAAGATATTTCAAAACATAGAAACATATACTTGAATGTAAATGTGTCTATTAGGGTGTATTTCATTCTGCTATACTCATACTAGGATATTACTGATCCTATCTGTAATGAGTTATTCGTCCTAGAACACTACTGGTTCTATTTCTGACGAATTCGTTAATATGTTATATTCCAGAACTAAGCTTAACCAAAGCTCCGATACCACGTTTGTGACGACCCCAAACCCTGTAGGACGGTGGCAAGGGTAATCTTTGGAATATAACACATAAACAGATAACAACAGAACAGAAATAATTAAATAGACTAGATAATGTACAATAGAATACACTGGATAAACATAATCATCAGAGTTACACAGTATACAGGATCATACTTAGTACAAATACAGTTCATCTATACATAAATGTCTACAGCGGAAAACAAACATAATATGTACAATAGGAGCTGAACAGCATAAAAAGAGATAAATGATAGAATCCATCTTCAGCTCCAGCTATCCAGAAAGAGCCTGCTAAAACCTGAATACAAGTCTGCTCGTGTAGAAAAAGGGGCACCCGAGTTTGCAAGTGAAACAAACTACGAGTTAGTCATGGGACTGGTATGAGAAATCTAATTAACACATTTTATAATATGGCCAATCAAAGGACCACGCCACTTTCGTGGAACGGGTTTACTCCATTGGATTGCCAGTGCTTTAAAACAAATAAATCTTTTAAACATCACAATGCTTTTTATAAAAATGAAGCCATTATAAGACTCAGTTCCCATCACACAATGCAACACAAACCGGAGGATAGAGTTTTACCTTATAATGGCCAAAATATGCTTGATACGAATAAAACAAAAGCATTTGATATTATTACTAGTGTTTATATGTTTCAAAAACAATTTCAAATCATAAGTATCAATCATAGACGGCATTAATGCCCCATACCACTATGTCGCCATATATAGGTATACAATCAAAACTGCACGGTATCGTATTTGGAAATTGGATTTCCGTCATGAACCAAGGCAAAAGATAGTCCTTACCGAATTCGAGACGCTCTAGCCCGTGTCTCAGGATCATAACACATTGACCCTTGGATCGTCAGGGCCGGTCCACCGATGTGGATTAAAATGCCTGAACCCCGCGTTTCCCCGCCCTTTGGGGCATCACTGGTCATATCCGACCAAATCATCGGCTCCAAAGAGACCGAACTAACCGAGGCCTCGCTTTCCATCATCCACATAAGTAAAATACCCGGGCGTGCAAAACCCAAAGCACCACTCTAGCCAAAAGGAAACGCATGTCCTCCCTGATGTCCTCTCCCGTATCTGGCTCATACCGGGGTGTGAGGATCGCGAAACAACGCTATACACAAAGCTATGCCACACAGGCCGTGATTTGATCATCAACCACAAGACTTTGCTTTTCAACAGAAGCCTTGATCATCTGCCACTTAGGCGTGCCACACAGGCAATTCACTCCACGCGACTGATTTCTATCGATATATAACCTCTGAGCTCGTACGTCTCAGAGAAGGGCATTAAGCAAGAGAATAAATTCTCCGCCGCCAAACAGATATATATTTAATAGAGATCAATTCGCACTAAATAAAATCCAATGTCAGACACACAGTCCATTTACAAGTTCGTTCTGGGTCTGAACGAAACCGGAGGCACTCAATACCTCGCATATCCATACAACCAACAAGTACGTCCGGACGACTACTACTTCAGCCCCTTCAAGGTAGCTACTCCTATCATGAGCATCAGTAGCACCCCTCCATTCGACGTGTAGATCATCGGTCTTGCACCGTCTTCATATCTTCGACTTTCAATCGTCGATCAATTATTTGAAATGAGAATCAACTCGGCCTTTTCAAATAATTCACGTATATTTAGAATTTCAAATCAATTTATTTCAATGGTTAAATTATTCGACACCAATAATTAAATTCATTAATGTAATTTTCACGCCAAACACATTTAACCATCAAATATCACATAAACCGAGCAAATTCAGTTTATTTCCATTCCATATCGTTTATAATATTTTATCACGATTTATCGCTATTTTTATATACTTAAAAATAGCCAATTCACTCAAACGACGCTTCAGGCCATAACGCGGCCGTGGCACTGTTTTTCTTCAGATTTGATTTACACATATCTGAAAATCTAACCGTTGGATCTTCATAGATTTTATATCATTAGAAAGATCTTTTCAAAACAAATCCAACGGTCGGATCTCCCACACTAATCGTTCGAAGTTACGATTTCAAAATACGAACTGCAGCGTCGTTATTCGATTTAATTTAATTATATTTTTATATATATAAATATAATCGATTCTGGCACTGTTTTTCTTCAGATTTGAATTAAACATTCCAGACAATCCAACCGTTGGATCTTCACAATGTGTGTGTCGTTGGAAAGATATTTCCAAAGCGAACCCAACGGTTTCGGTTTCGGGAAAATCCGATGGTCGGATCTCCCGCACTAATCATTTGAAATCACGGTTTCAAAATTCGAACTGCAGCTTCATTATTCGATTTATTTTATTTATATTTATATATATATATATATATATATTTCATTCTTCGATTTCAAAACCATATTCACTTCATATATTTGATAAAAATGATATTTTTATCCAACAGAAGTTTATCTCAACACATCACTATTTTTAACACTTCATATTCACAATAAAAATGTAGATTTTATTGTTCAATCTATATATTCAACACATGAATGTTTTCGACTTCACACATATGATAAAAATATGATTTTTATCGTTCTAGTCCTTTATTCAACACATGAATGTTTCCTATAGTTTATATATATAATAAAAATGTGATTTTTATTGTAAAACAATTTATTTCAAAACACGATTATTTTATATAGTTCATATATAAGGTAAAATGTTATTTTTATATTTCAAAAAATTTATTTAACACATGAATTTCTATTCAACACATGAATTCCTATTCAACAGATGAATATAGTTCTATAGTTTATATATATAATAAAAATGTGATTTTTATTGTAAAACAATTTATTTCAAAACACGATTATTTTATATAGATCATATATAAGGTAAAATGTTATTTTTATATTTAAAAAAATTTATTCAATACATGAATTTCTATTCAACACATGAATATAGTTTCAACACGTGAAAATAATTCTAACCCATGAATATTATTGAAAATTTCAGCAGCATAACGGCAGGGTAGTTAAAACCGGCACCGTCCCTAGTATGGCTCCTCGCTCTACCTTAAAGCCTCGCAGCTTTTGACAATGGGGATTTTCAATATCTAGTTCGTACGCAGATGAATTTTCCCATATACTAATCCTATTGGGATTTCAATCACAATCAATCATTTCAAATCAACCATTCATGATATTCACCAAATTTCACATCAACCAATAATCCAAACAACATCACAACCAATATATATCGTCCATGGTATGTGGATGAGGGGAGTGTATATATATATATATATTCATATATAAATATATTTCTATTTCATTTCACTTCATTTCAATCATTTCAACGCATATATAATTTTTACAACACATATATAACTTATACATCAAACATACAACTTATACAACGCTTATACATGAGGTGTAAAACGCTTATATAACTCATACATCGACTATATAATTTATACATCATTGTTTTCCATATCGTTTATAAATTAGAAGTCTCACATTGGGTTCCACTCCACCAAAAATTGTAGAAGGCTCAGAAAAATATTCGGTCTCTTCTACAATGTAGAAGACGTCCACACGAGTCCACTGTCTCTTGTTTCACTGGATTTCGATCACATAGCAAAAAAATATGATTTTTCATTTTTTGATAACCTTTTAAAGAGAATTAATGAATTAATTAATTTAAAATAAACCTTCTTTTTCTTCTAAAATCAGAGGCCGTCGGTTTCAACCATTGGCTCCAAACTAGGTCTAGATTTTTCTCTCACCACACCTCACTTCTTCACGATCCGACTTCACCACACGGAAGAGCTACGAGAGGGCTTCCTCCCGCTACCCAAAACACCCAGCTCGATGGTCCCCAGGGTGGTGAAAACGAGGGCGAGCGGCGGGATTTCTGGAGCTCGATTCTCGAAGGATACAGAACGTTGGGGGGCGAAACCGGTGTAGATGTGAAGAGCGAGAGAAATACTAAAAAACCACAACATGACCCTGTGATTTTGTTGCGAGATCGAAGAGGAAAAGAGGAGAGAAGGATTCGACTGTTTTCCGTCATCGGTTGAAGGTATATCGGGGAGAGAGAGAGTGAGGCCCAATCAGATTTTTTTATTTAATTTATATAATTTTAAAAATTCTAAAATACCCCTTATCTCATACGAAGTTCAATTCAAACCCAACGACTATTGTCCCTAGCTAAATACCCCCATTCCGAGCACAATGGTATTTGTTTCGTAGGCCCATTCGACTGTTTCAGTTAGTTTCTCTTCAAATTAAAATATAAAACTTTCAATATTTAATTTGAACGTACATTTCAATTTGCCGGGGCCACATACTGATTCTAAAAATTCCCGAAAAATAAATCTAGCTATGTTTTGACGATACGGTCCCAAGAAAACTAGTTTCATCGAATTCTGAGACCGTTTGAAAAATGGCCATTTTCTAGTCGATCCAATTTAACTGTAATTGACCAAACACATTTTCCTTCACCACGCTCACATATTAACTTCAAAAATTATGAAATTTGAAACCTAGAAATAATTTGACATCCCGGATCCAACAAAAGTGGTTTCGTCGAATTCTGAGGTCGTTTGCAAAATGTCTATTTTCACGGGCTATATATTCTTTATAGCGACCTTTCTGAAAATTCATTTGGCCATAACTTTTGACTCCTGCTATGAAACTTTGATTTTTTAGATTGGTTAGAAAGATATTCACTAACAGATTTAAATATTTTTGGTTTCACTAAAATCCGTTTTATTTTGCACCCGGTACAGTCATTCAAAGTTTGAATTTCAATTTTGAAACTGCCGCGCCATTTCAGGCCTTGTTTATAATTTAAAATAATTATATTTATTTTCAAACATCGATTCAAAATACTTTTCGTTGTTATTATTTAAAATATTTATTTTAAATATCTAAAATCCAGTAAATTAGCGAAATTAAAAATTTTAAACTACCTCAGATTTTCCGGGTTGTTATAGTATCGTAGACTAGAGGGCATTATTCCGATAAGGAATCTGATTCGATCGATGGTGGCAGTCCATATGCTTACGTAGCATAGTAATGATAGATATATGCGGAACGTAACATTTTATATAGAGATCCGTACATCACTCCGGCGTAGGATGAGGGACTGCGTTCATTACGGTGGAGACCGTGTGAGTGGGTTACCATGGGGTGTATCTCAATATTGAGAGATATATAGTATTAGGTGAATCCATGGGAAAGTAATGAGTACGATGCGCAGATAAGTCTTGAATTTTATTAACCCAAGTAACCTAATAATCAAGAAAATGTAATGGAATGGTATTAGTAGGGATCATTCTATTTTTGATATACTAGTATTTGCGCGGTGCAGAGAAATGTATGTAAGAAGCGCAATATATACTGTTCATCTTATCTTGCTCAGTTTACATTTGTTATTGTTACTGTTATCTTGTTCTTCCAGTTTTATATACCTGCCATGATATTTTTATTTATTTATATTTAAAAATAACTAGACTCGCCAAACTTTATGTCTGACCCTTTTTGTTTCCTCTTCTCTCTCTTCCGTCCCCCCTCCCCCCAGGTTCTCAGGGTGGAAGTGCTTAGAGTTGATTTGGGTTCTTTCAGCTTAGCTTGGATTTTGGATATAGATGTATCGCTTTGACTTCTGGTCAACTCTCTTATGGCTTCACAGGGAAATATGGTTTTATGCTTTTGTACTCTGATGTTTTTTTTGGCAAGACAGATTATTAATGTAATTAGTTACTTTTGATGTAAACTTAGTATTTGGGACCATGATGTTTTGATTTAAATAAAGTTTTTAATTCTACTGCTATTTTACCTGTCTGTCTTGTGCTATTATGTTCTTACTTACCTGTAACGCTCCACGGAACTTAATGCATTCCCTTAGTGAGTGACATTAACGGACGTGGGGTGTTACAATATATATATATATATATATATATATATATATGAAAATTGGTTCACTTTATTATATGAAAGAAAACAGTATAACATACTGATTAGCATACTAACCGTTTCAAGAGAAGAGGAAAAAACAGTAAATACAAATAAAACTAAAACAAAATAGCATACAAACTAGCCCATGATGAGGCCTACATACACTTGCGACCTGCTGCCTGAGCCAAAACGCTTCTCTCCAAACTGCATACCATGCAGATCAAACTTTGGCTAAAATCTAGATATGCAACATACACTAAAACTTCCATGTTCCTTAAGTGAAAACACATGAAAAAATAAAGAGGCTTCCATCCAACTTTAAGTACAAACTACCCAATCTAGCCTTTAAACATGTAGTATACATCTTCATGCTAAATTGATCTTCTACCGATTTATTCATCTGATCCAAACTAATACCAAAGCAACCCTTATACCAATATAGATAGCACTCTCACTCATGAAAATCAAAAGAGTAATCAAATTCCAGCATCAAGTCTGGTTGATGATTCATAAACAACTATGAATCAAATATTAATACTAGAATCGAAATAACATAGAATTACTGACCAACCGAGTGCTATCTTCTAACTTATAAAACTGAACCTGTATCTTCTCTATTAAAACTCATATCGGGCAAGTTCTTGATTATCTTCAGGGTGCTAAAACAAAATGGTGGATGCAATGAAATTCTGGGGTACTTGAAGAACAATCAGCACCATCAACTATGAATATTCGACCAACAATCATCTATTATCCAAACCAATATTCAAACGCTTTTTCCAATCTCATAAACGGGTTCACATGAGGTTGATTAGCGTGCTAAATATTAATTAAAATCACTGACCGGATGATTAAGACAGATAGCATCCATAAATATATATACTATCCTCAAAACAGCACAATCACAGACCCTAATATCTGGATGAACTGAAGTCACTTTATGGATCTACTGAATACAACATCCTACAGAAGATTATTGGGAATATATTATACTAATTGGGAGTATAATCATAAAGAAATCATTAGCTACAAATATCCAGATCTTACATGAATCTTAAGATATAACTTCAAAGTTGGCATACTATGATCTGTAGACAACTAATCTACTTTACACTATCTGAGGAAAAATCAAAAGACAACCATGAAACCAAAAATGAAGCACCAGATTAAACCCAAAATCTATTAACCTAAGATCTAAACCAAAATAGTCTTACCCAAAAACAAACTGACCACAAATTAGCTCAAATTATGGAAGATCAGTTGGATAACTTGGAACTGAATCTAATTCATTTGCGCCAGCAATGCCGAATCCCAAATTAACGATGTCTTAATAATCCATACTCAAGCCAATAGGATCTGTAAGGATAGGGTAGATGTGAAATCGACACAGATCTGACATTAACGAATCTGGCAAGTAGATGGAAATCGAATCCCAAATTAGGGTTTAAAAGGTGAAATTAAAAATTTCAGATCTAACTTTAACTGTGGAAAACAGACGGAAACCAGAAGTATTATCAACGAAAATCATCGTTGAAAGTTGTTGAAGTAAATACGACTGTAAGAAATCAGAAAGTGAAGAAAGATAGGAAGGGCACTCATGCATGATGAAAACTGGTGAAAATCTCACAAGTCGCCATTAACGAGGCCTGTTCCAAACTTACAACTATATATATATATATATAATACTTGAACACTTATACCATATCAACTATACATATTATATGGCATAAAATTGCATAAATTTTGAATTGAATCATGGATAAGTAAATCGTTACTTAACATGGCATGTGCATGCACAAGTAAACATGAAAATGCTTTCCCATTTTCTATCATGTATATGTTTTTAACTTTGGAACTATTACAATACAGATCAACGTTTCATCATACGTAGTAACATATATATATATAATTAGATATGTTTATTTATGTCAATATATATGGCTGTGATATATTTGCAAGTAAGACCAGCATTTAGTTTTATTGTTTCATGAATAAATGGTGATGAAGCACATCTAAATATTAACTGGTTGAATATTATACCTAACGATTTCAACATATTGTCTTGTTAGACAGGTTAATGTAAAGAAACTGAGTTGTTCTAAAACACTATAGTATGGGTCAGTGCGACTGATTCCACTGTTTGCACTTGGATAGACATTATTGTGCAAAATGTTTTGCGGCTTTTGAAGCATTTGTGCTTTTGTTAATTTGCACAATCTTATCTGACCTTTTTTTTTTTTTTTGAAAATTACTGACCTATATATATATATATATGTGTGTGTGTGTGTGTGTGTGTTATGCAGAATTTTTATATGAATGCTTTGTATTTCTTCCTATGTATGATAGTAATAAGAACAAAATGTTATTGATCAAATGTTTATTTATTTTAACTGGGAATTAGGCTTTGAAGTGTGAATGACTGGCTTTATATTATTTTGGGTACATAAATGGGCCATGATATTTTTTTTCCAATGGTCGTTGCTGGGTTGCATACCTTATACTTAAGGTTACAAAAGTATATATATTATATTACCTGGCCTATCTAAATGGCTGCAAAATTATGTGTAATGATTCGTTGCCTATTTGAATTTTACAAAATTTTGGTGACTTGTCTTCATGAAAATTTGTACATAGATCATAATGACCGTATTTAAAATGTTTAAAAACGTCTATAATAGTCACACAAATATATGATTTTATGAACTCAACATATAACACATGTATATATTGAGTTGCCAATATAAAATACATATATTTTGAAATGTGTAAATGACACTAATATTGTATGCCACTACGAATTATAAAATCCCTCCAAACCAATTATTTATATTAAGTCATGGTGACATCTTCCAATAAATAGACTCATCAACGCCAAATCAATAAATGTAGGTAATGCCAAATCATTAGTATACTAATTATTTTGGTTATATGCGATGGAGTAAATGTGATACTTAGACTGTAAAATTTGGTTTGACTTAACTAGGCTACCATAATAAGATTATGGGCTTAGGGATTAAGAGCATGAAATATCTAATATTTAAAACAAATAAATAAAATTCATCATGTTATCCAAAAATCATATACGTGATACAATTGACATAAGATGTCTACCTAAAAGATTGTGTTGTGAGGATTAGCCAAAGCTAAGTCAAGGCATGATTAGATACGGATCTAGGATCACTAAGATATATATATATATATATATATATATAAAGGAGGGATGTTAATTTGAGTGGGAGCATATTTTAGTTTAAGTTATACATTTCTTATTAATATGCAATATTCCATATAATTTTGATTGTCAAAATTTGTATATATTGCAAAAATCATTTATTAATGTTTTCTGATGTATTATCTATTGTAGATGTTAAATATTAACAACTCTGATAATTTATTATCAAATTAATCCTTAAGGAGGATAATTTGTATTAAATCAAATTTCTTGATTAACATCAAAATTTGAGGATTATCCTCAAACAAAAGTAAAACGTAATTGTTTTACAAATATAGAAGATCTAAAAGGGAAAACTAAAGTATGACTTCAATCAAATAAATTATAGTTGTTAATCTATCTAGTTCTACATCTCTAGTATTAGATACTAGATAAGGATCACATATGTGTATGTGAATTTGTAGGAATTGCAAAAAAGTAGAAATCTAACAAAAGTCGAAATGGACTTACGAGTGGAAATGAAGCAAATGTTATTGCATTAACCATAGGAAGTTGCTTCTTATGCTAATCACTGGCTTAATTGAAGAATTAAAATAATATTGTTATGAAATTTCCATTTAAAATAACTGTTATTATGTATCTTTTTTAGACAAGTTTGATTTTCATTTGTAATAAAAGGATAATTGTTGTTTATTCTGTTTAAGTGAAATATCTTATGGAAATACACAATTGGTTAACGATCTTTATAAATCCTTAACTTTGATGTGGTTGATTATAACACAAATACTGAGTGAATTAAATCCAACATACCTTTGGCATTTTCATTTAGACCATATAAACAAGAAACATATATCAAAACTCCATAACAATGAAATTTTGAATTTGTTTGATTTCGAATCATACGAAGAATGCAAATCTTATTTATTAGGCAAAATGAGTTAAGCACCTTTCACTGGACACAGTGAACGGGCTAGTAATGAATTTGGCCTTATACATAACGATGTATGTGGACCAATGAGTACATCAGCTTGAGGTAGGTTTTATTACTTCATTACATTTACCGATGATGTCAATAGATATAGTTGTGTGTATCTTATGAAACACAAATCAGAATCCTTTGAAAAGTTCAAAATATTCAAGATGAAGTTCAAGACCAATTTTGAAACAATATTTGAACAGATTGCGACGACCGCACCATACCTCCTGTAGAAATCGCGGAGAAATGTGTTGTATGACATGTCAAGCCGACACGGGATGATCGTCATAACGCAAGGATAAAATATAATAGAACATATACAACAGGCAATAGTAGTGAAGCACAATTAAGAAGAATCTTAAACTTTCATATTATCCCGAGAATATCCATACATCATTAGATTACATCATGAGAGTCCGTACAAGAAGCCTCACTACAAGTCCACTCAAAGTAGCATACATCAAACATAATAGCGGAAACAACAAATATGTATAGCAGGAAAATAACACGTCAGCTTCCAGCTCGTCGTCGCCCAGCATCATCGTCCTCATCAAGATCTACCACATGTTACCTGCTACTCAATCTGCCCATCCACAACCAGATGAATAGCTCAAAGTAATAAGACGAAAACGTAAAACATCGAGTCAGACAACATTCTTAATGAGCGATAAAAAGCTATCTAACATCATCAATAAAGTGTATGAAAAGTAGGCAGATCAATCATCTAATCTACCAACACATCAACAGAGAAGAACCCCAACCCGTCTCCTCTACATTCGATAGTGATAGCCTCTCCCAGAGAGGTAGCGAAGAAACAAACAGTACATCCATAGCAACGAGTTATCAAGCATAGACCATCCTACTTGACTTTGACATCCTCCAAGGACAAGCCCTGAAGGCCTAACCAACATTAGGCAAGCACCCAAAAGATATCTCCTTCGACGTCGGACAGTCCATATAAGACGATACAAACAATAGCATCCATGACACTGGCTATCACCGTCTTCCTTGCCTTGAAACCATCGTTAATCGCATGACTGGCCCATCTTCCCATCCGTCAAGGGCTAATGGTAACTCCGGTTCTAGCAAAACTCCATGCGCCATCTACGTATCTAGGCCTTCCATCAATACCTAGGATACTCGACTCATCTAGTCTTTTGGGCCTCCCCATTATATCCTGGCTTTGAGTCCGCTAGAACCTCTGACTAACGATAATCCCTCGGCCTTTAATAACTCTAGCCATCTACCCTGATGACTATCCACAAGCTCAAGCACCTTCTCGAGCAACCATTATCCATGAGCTCAGATATCCTTGAGTCGTCATACCACTCATTGCATTTCATCGATCAACGAACACTTCACTTGGCTTCTAACATTACATCTAAATTTTCATCGATGCTACGCCCATCGTCGAACCAAAGTAAATATCCTTTAATTCACTATTAAATGGACCACACAACCGCCTACGGATCATCACCGATACATATGGATCACACCCCAACTGGATCACTTCCGATCCACTACATGATTCCATCAAGACCTTACACAACCCGCATGATCCATATACTCCAACCGATCCATCCTTGCCAAGCTCACACAAGCAGTCTGATCCATCAGGACAAAAGCCTATCTTGACCAATCCACACAAATTGCCTGATCCATCCTCTTTCGACCTGGTCCATTATGCGATGCTCCAGTTCGATCTATCCAGATGCATGTGATCAGATCCATGATCCAATTACTAGCCCGATTCCCAATCTGCCACGATTTATTAGTATGCCAGAGATCCAGTCCATATCCGCACGCCTCATCAACGACCCATCACCATTGATCATGAACGATCCATGAGTTTCGACCTAACTCATTCACCAACGATCCAACCCATTCGAGATGTAAGCTGATGCTTCACTATGAGCTAAACAGCTTGCTAGCAACCCGATCCATCCAAATTCTTTGCCCGGTCCATGCCATTTCTTTCACCACAAGCGATCGATCCATATTTTCTACATCTCCATCAACCGCTCCATGCCCAGATCCAGTTGATCCATTGTGTTTTCGGCCTATCCATCGTTTCTTATGCAAGAATCCATGCATCCAATTTCAACAAATCAATCATCAACGCTTTATGTAATCATCAAACAACACTTACACCACAAATAATCATCATATAATCCTATGAAATTCACCCAATAAAAATAAATTGATAAACATACCAATAAATGGATCTAAACTTGCATAAACACATGAATTAACATATGAATTTACCATTATTATCTTGCTAGATTAGATTTTGTGGTGATTCAAAAGAAAATATACTTACCTCGATTAGATCTACGTGAAAACAACTTGAAATGATGAAATTAAGATCAAACAACCCATACACTTGATTAAATTAGTGTGAGAGATGCTTATCACTCACCAAATCCACAAAATAGCTTAAAATCAATGAATCTCTAATCCTGACAACAAAAAACGGTCTTCAAATCAACTAAATTGACGCAATTTACTCCTCTTCGATGTTGATCTTCAATCTTCTTATGTAGATCTATGAATTAAATGAAGTGGTTGCGTATTTGGTGGAGCAAGGAAGAATCTCAATCCCCAACCAGATGATAAATGAAGAAACTAAATCATCCTCCTTAGCTCTACCCCTATATTTAAAGCCAACAGACCGTAGCCTTAATGGGCTTCAATAATCATCCCATTAATGACTAATTACTCTATCCATAAATTTTATAGCACTAAAACAGCGATTTCTCCCAAACTTCTTAGGCAAATCTTTAATGTGACCAATCTACAGAATTGGAAACATCATTTCCTTTCCGATAAAATCAATACCAACACTTGATTCGATGCTAGTCAAAAGTTATTCCATGTACAAACCAACAAGGGAAATGGTCACAAATAAAACTGATAAAAATTATGAACATGTCACACATCCACATAAAAAACATATCAAAATATGAGAATGATCTGACCCTTACAAAATTGAATAAAAATATTTTACAATCTTTCGATACATAAAATGCAGGTCGTTACATTCTCCCCCCCCCCCCCCCACCCTTTCGGAATTTCACACCCGAAATCCCTAGAAAACCAAGGAACCAGAAACAATTATGCATGCCTATTATCCATGAGCAGCCAATCCATAATCCAAACTAGCATCCATCAAGCCATGCATCCATAGCCTTATCCTAGCACGTGGAATTCTAATAATAGCACAAGTTATAATGTTGTAAGGTGGCACGACATTAATGGGTCATAACAACGAAGAGTTCTAGATTGATCATCTTCATACTCTCTTCTGTTTCCCACGTACAATCGTCATCATCCTCACTCCGTTGCACCTTGACTAGCTTAACCGCCTTCCTTCTAAACTATTTCGTGTCATTCCCCACAATGCGAAGCAGCTTACGAGTTCTTGAAACTACGGACTTGACTCCTAGGTCTTCATACTGATCTGGAGATACCACCACATTCGAATCGTGTACACACTTACGTAGAAAAGACACACGAAAAACATTGTGCACGCCCGACATCTTCTCAAGTGAACCCAATCTATACACGAGCTTTCCAATCCGCTCGACTATTGGAAACCGGTCGAACGAATCTTGAGGCTAACTTCCCTTTGTTTCCGAAACGGACAACATTCTTCAACAGTGAAATCTTTATGAAAATCATATCACTAACGTCGAACTCCAAATCCTTTCGACGCTTATCGGCGTAACTCTTCTAACAATCCTGGGCTGCCTTCATTCGTAGCCAAACGATATAATCTGAGGTCTCTCTTATCATTTCTAGTCCAAGTGTCAGCTTATCTCCCATCTCTAACCAACATGTCGGAGAATTACATGGTCTTCCATACAACGCCTCATATGGCGCAATCCCAATGCTCGACTAGTAGTTGTTGTTATATGCGAACTCAACCAAATGTAGATTGTCGTCCCACGATCCCCTAAATTCCAACAAATAAGCTCTAAGGAGAACTTCCAAAACTCGATTCGCTCGCTCGGTTTGACCATCGGTCTAGGGATGATAAGTCGTACTCAAACATAGCTTGATTCCCAAAGTCTCTTGCAAACTCTTCCAAAATCCACTTGTGAAAAATGGATCTCGATCACTCACTATGCTTTTCAGGATACCATGGAATCAAACTATCCATTTTATATATAGCTCAACCAACTTCGACGTTGTCCTAGTCGGTCTGATAGGAATAAACCTCGTGCTCTTGGTTAAACAATCCACTATGACCCAAATTCCTTCATTTCCCTCCCTAGTTCTAAGTAGTCCATTGATAAAATCCATCGATATCTGCTCCCATTTCCACGTAGGAACTTCTAATGGCTAAAGCAATCCACTTGGCTTCTTATGTTCAACTTTCACTAACTGACAATTCATGCATTTTGGAATAAAATTTCTAACATCCCTCTTCATTCCTCCCCAGTAATGGGCTCACTTCATGTCCCGACACATCTTTTACCACCAGGGTGAATCATCAGCTTCGAGTGATGACATTCTCTCAGAACCTCATCTCTCAATCCATCTATATCAGGAACAACCAATTGTCCTTTCTTCCAAAGCCAACCCTCTCAATCAACCTCGAAGTCCTTATCCTCTGGTTCCAACTTCTGGATAATTTCGACAAGCTTTGCTATGTTTTTGGCCTTTGTCAACCCTTTCGACGAGAATAGGTCTTATTGATAAGCTTGCCAACATTTTAGGCTCTAACTCACACCGAAGCCTGAAATCAAATCATGCTAAGTAATCGAGGTGCTTCCATTATGAAAACATAGCTCCCAAACTTGCTGATCGACGCTAGTCTATGAATTAGAAAAGCGCGACATTTGTAATAAATTCTGCAAGCATACAGGTGTGTAGCATACAGGTCGAACACAGGGAGGTGAATTAAATCAAATTATTTATCTAATCTCTTGGGCGAGTTAGACGAAGCTGGAGGTTGATTTTGCCAAACAAAACAAAATTAAAGCTGTAATTTGATTCAGAACAGATCTAACTGAACCGACGATCAAATCACAATTTCAATGGAAAAGCAATGAAACTATAAATCAGATTCAAATCTAATCAAATCCAATTTAACCTATGAACGCGATTAAAATACAGAAAATAAAAGTGCAGAATATAAATAACAACAGGAAATAAAATTAGGATTACCGCTGAATCTAATCAGACGGTCAATCACTAATGAAAAGAAATGCAAAACACAAATAGTGTTCTACCGAATCTAATCGTGTAGACACACTAATTGCTAAGAAATAGAAAAAAATGCAGAAAATAAAAAGAAGAAGAAGAACTAGAAATTTTATTAGAAATAGAAAATGGGATATAGGATGGTGGCTACAATGCCATTACAAGGGTATATATAGGGGATAACCAAACCCTAACCCTAACCCTAATGATAATTGGGCCTTGTCATTACATCACTAATTAGTTTACAATGAGAAACATAAATGGGCCTTAGATAAATAAGAAAAATTGGGCCTTTTCTCTTTTCCTCTAGCTTCCTTGACACTTCTTCATTGATTTGTGATGTGCAAAGCCTTGTTATCAATCCTTTTCTTGTCCAACAGCAACTAGATGTGATATCTTTATCTACAATTCTTCAAAATGCAAATACACAGCAAATTGAACTCTATTTCTCTACATTTCTGGTTGCATGCGGGCTGGGTTGGAATATCTGTAAAAATAACAAAACAATACCCAAGTAATATTTATTTATATACAAAAGATAAGATATAAGAGCATAAAATAAACACATTTCTATGTCAATCACTTGCATGCCTTCGACTTAACGCATCGGCCACTACATTAACTTTACCAGGAGTATAAGTGATACCAAAATCATACGATGCCAGAAATTCTAACCACCGTTGTTGCCGAAGATTCATATCCTTTTCGGAGAAAAGATACTTCAACTACTTGTGATCTGCAAATAGCTCGAATCGAACTCCCAATAGGTAATGTCTCCACATCATCAGAGCAAACACGAACGCTGCCAACTCTAAATCATGAGTTGGATAATTTGTAACAACCCAAAAAATCCAAGCCAATTAAAATTTTTTATTTTGGCAATTTTAGTGAATTTTGAATATTTAAAATGAATTATTTTAAATAATAACGACGAGAAATTTATTTTGATTAGAATAGAACGTATATATTTATTTGAATCGTCATTAGAATATAAATATTTTATTTTAAATATAAAAGGAATTGAAAATGGCACGGTAGTTTGAAAATTCGATTTCAAAGTTCAAATGAATGTACAGGATTCAAAATAAACCGGATTTTAGCGAAACCAAAAATATTAGAATCTATTTGAGAATATATTTCCAACGAATCCGAAAAATTGAAATTTCATAGCGGGAATAAAAAGTTATGTCCATTCGAAAATTCAGAATAGTCGCTATGGAATTCTGGCCCTTAAAAATGGAAATTTTGCAAACGACCTTCGTTTTCGACGAAACCACTTTTGTTGGATCCGGGATGTCGAGTTATTGCTAGATTCCAAAATTCGTAATTTTCTGAGTCAATATGTGAGCGTGGCAAAGGAAAACGCGTTTTGACAGTTTCATTCAATTTCGATCGACCAGAAAAGGGCCATTTTTCGAACGGTCTCAGAATTTAACGAAATTAGTTTTGTTAGGACCGTATCATCAATACGAAGCTAAAAAATATTTTTCGGGTCGTCTTATTTTGGTATCAGAGCTCTGGTTTACAGAGCTCGAGAACAAGACACGTTAGAACCAAACGAAAGAATTCATCAGAGATTGGATTAGTAATATCCAACGGGAATGACTCATTAGAGATGGGATCAGCAATATCCTAGAACGAGTGTGAAGAGTAAATTTTTAAAATGAAAACGAAGTTTGTTTTGAAAATTTAAATTAATTATACGTATTTGCATATTTAGTTGTATTGATTTGGACAATCAAGTATATAAAGATTTTGTATATACGTCTGATCCACGTGTATTCGAAGTTTTAATATACTGGATAGATATAGATTCACACTCTAGTCGCTCGGAGATGATTTTGATTATGGAGCTCCATCACCAGGCTTTATGTTCGTGTTTCGAAAGTGAGATATCTATATATTTCCAATTGACTAGTGTGAGAACCAAAATATAGTTAGAATATATTGTTGTGATTTGGCATAAAAAATCTGATTTTTTGACTATATATCAAAGTTATGAATTTGAAAGGATAATCAACAAATTGATTACTGGTTGTGTTGTTTGATTACTGTTCAATTAATTAAATGTTGAACCTTTAGCCAAATTGAACCAAATAGTGAGTTGTATTGAAAATTAGTCGTATTAGCATACATGTACATGTACTTACATTGAACAGGTCATAGCAAGGAGGCTAGAGAAGAGGAATAAAATTGTTTGCCCGACAAA
Source organism: Allium sativum (assembly GCA_030737875.1). NCBI lineage: Eukaryota > Viridiplantae > Streptophyta > Magnoliopsida > Asparagales > Amaryllidaceae > Allium > Allium sativum. Next base: position 703,093,752 of record CM060915.1, read on the forward strand.
TAGGTACATGTTTATTGTATTTCTTGGGTTTTTGATGATTTTATGAGCCGACTGGCTAGCCGCTTGGCTAGCCGCTTGGCTGTTTCTTTTTCTTTTTCGGTTGGTGAGGGCCATGGGAGGCTATTTGAAATATCTCGAAGTTCCCGATGTAGGGGAGGTTATGGCGAAATTTTTCGAAAATTTAGGGTGTTAGCCAAATTTTTGAAAAATTTGAAAAGTTCTTAGAAACTGAAAATTTGAAGAACTTAAGCCATAATGAAAATAATGAAAGTTGAGTTGGTTTGTAAAACAACTTTCAGCTTCATTCCTTTTCGGGGACGAAAATTTTTAAGTGGGGGAGATTGTAAAAACCCGGAAAATCTGAGCCAATTTAAAATTTTTATTTTGGCAATTTAAGTGAATTTTGAATATTTAAAATGATTTATTTTAAATAATAATGACGAGAAATTTATTTTGATTAGAATAGAACGTATGTATTTATTTGAATCGTCGTTAGAATATAAATATTTTATTTTTAATATAAAAGGAATTGAAAATGGCGCGGTAGTTTGAAAATTCAATTTCAAAGTTCAAATGAATGTACAGGATTCAAATTAAACCGGATTTTAGCAAAACCAAAAATATTAGAATCTATTTGATAATATCTTTCCAACGAATCCGAAAAATTGAAATTTCATGGCGGGAATAAAAAGTTATGTTCAGTTGAAAATTCAGAATAGTCGCTATGGAATTCTGACCCTTAAAAATGGAAATTTTGCAAACGACCTTCGTTTTCGACGAAACCACTTTTGTTGGATCCAGGACGACGAGTTATTGCTAGGTTCCAAAATTCGTAATTTTTTGAATCAATATGTGAGTGTGGTAAAGGAAAACGCGTTTTGACAGTTTCAGTCAATTTCGATCGACCAGAAACGGGCCTTTTTTCGAACGGTCTCAGAATTTGACGAAATTAGTTTTGTTAGGACTGTATCGTCAGTACGAAGCAAGAAAATATTTTTCGGGTCGTCTCATAATTCCTTTCGTGTGGCATCATCACTGCTCCAAGTCCAGTACCGCATGCGTTGGTGTATACCACCATCTCTTCATTCCCGCTTGGAATCATCAAAACAGGAGCACTCGTCAGCCCCTCTTTCAGGATCATGAAAGTTTGCTCACACTTCACATCCTATGTGAACACTTGATTCTTCTTTGTCAATACTGTTCATGCACTAAATCAAAAACGAGATTTCACAGTGCAAAATTTGGAGTGGTGGAAATTTCGGAATGGCTCATAGCCGTTGCAAAATATATATTTTATAAGGGACAAAATCCGTTGCAAAAAATTATTTTGCAACGGCTACAGTCCATTGCTATTTTTTATTTAGCAGCGGTTTTAACCATTCCTAATTGACATTATTTCAAAAAAACTATGGGAAATGCATGAAACAATTGTACTAAGAGGAAAATTATTCTAATATGAGTAGTACACGGTAAAAAAGTCTTACTGTGTGAAAGGTGTACTTTTCAGTTTCCAAAAACTAAACAGGGTTAATGGGACCAGTATTGATTCATACGCAAATAGTAAAATTACAGTAATTATTAGTGATATTGACGATAAATATTGACAGAGATTGCACGAAAAAATCACAGTAAAAGAATAGAGAGGCAATTATTCAAGTTCCTTTAAGCTTGGAAAGAGTAAATTTGGTTATGTTCCTATCTTGGCAAACTAGTTCATGAACGTTACAATTTTAAAATATTAAATAGAGTTAATGAGGCACTTATGACTACTCCTGAACTCATTTAATGATGGTAGCATAAGGAAGTAGGACGCAAGTAATAGCATTCCATATACATAGTAAATGGGTTTAATTTATTTTATTGCTCCAATGATTAAGCATTCATACCCATGTCATGCTCAAAATACTTGCTCTACTCAAGGTTGAAAATCGAAAGTTTTACACATAGGATCTAGAAAATGAACAAAGATGATTATGAAAATAAACTATCTCATGTATATACGGCATTGAAGTATACCAACTTTTAGGTATATTGAAGTTTAGAACATGCACAGTTTTGTATATATCCATATATGAAAGTTTCCAATGGGTATTAGCATGTACAAAGTTTCAAGCACGTCAGAATTTGAGAAAAATAAAGCAGTTCCAACCGATTGTTAGTTTTGATCGTATTTGTTAAAATGTAGAGAACAACAATAAGCATTGTTAGATCACCTAAGTCTACAAAATATATAAATCCACAAGTCCATACCTCCTTGTCTTCATCCAAATCGCAACGGAAATCACCTAAATCTACCTTCGCCGACATCCACACAGAGACATACTTGTTTGGTTTTGTATTTTTGTTTGTGATGGTCTGTGTGAGTGTTGTTTTGTTTATGCGTGTTTTGAGTCCGAATTTTTTAAAATTGTAAACTCACTTTCCTTTTTAGAAATAGATACCTTCCTACAAATAACATCACTAATCTGATACTTTCCTACAAAATTAGATACTTTCCTATAAACTAGAAGCCCAGTTATGACACGGACGTTGTCGGAAATAATTTTATTAATTGGATACTTTCCTACAAATTAGATATTTTGGTTATTCTAGTTTCTTCTATCCACTATACATGGACGACGAGAAAGGTAAAATAATATATGAAAGTTCAGGAGATCTGTACCATTATGACATCCATTGCAAGAGTTTGGAAATATATCAAGTCACTGAAAAAGTGGAAAGTGTCGTTTATTCTATCTACTCTAAGCTTTCAACCATTCACACTGAAACAACCATACCAATTTCGTTGACGTGGTGATCATCGTCATCATGTACTGATTATATATTGTCGGATTTTGACTTAATCATATCGCGCAAAGAGAACAAGTTGAAAACATACTACATATTTTCACGTTTACCTTAATTTTTAATTCTTACTGCATGTTCACCTAATCAACTTCACTTCATGGAAGAATTATGTAGTATACGGTAATGGCACTGACATTTAGTCAAGTTATAATTTCCTCCAAGCACTTGCATGCTTTTTGAAGCAAGATCTGAAAGTTTGTTTCAATTTGAAATAATAATAAAGTTTTGAATTATTATTTTACGTCCATATCACCATAAAACCAATTGTGCGTCTATTGGGATAGCTTTGATTCCAAGATACTCTTGCATGTTGAAACATGAAATCGTACATGTCAATTATTTTCTATCTCTTTCATTCATATATTTGTCATAACAGCCGGTTGGAATAACTGACATGTTTAATTTTGAGCACTACTAATCATGTCCTTATGCACTCACCCATGTAAACAAACATCACTTTCTATTAACTACTAATTTATTTCATTCTTGAAATGACCATTACTATAAATTTGTAACATATTATTGAAGGGGTTTTTAATTAGGTACAAGGACAAACTAAACAAAAAAATTATACATAAGGACAAGAGACATAAAATTTATCCATATGGACAATTTTTAGTGTAAATCGAGAAATTTAGGGGCCCGCTATCATTTCATACTTTACACTAAAGTTTGTCCTTATGGATAATTTTTTTGCCTCTTGACCTTATGGCTAATTTTTTTGGTTAAGTTTGTCCTTCACACTCTTTTCCTGATTATTGAAATACACAATTATTAAGTCACTGCATATTTTACAGATTTAAGAGTCGAACATTTAAGAATGCAAACATATGGTTGAAGATTTTATAATAGTTATGGACGGGCACTATTAGTTTTGATCTGCATTTAATGGCATTAACAATATGTTATGCAATTTTGAATATACTATTATAGCTGTATGCTAGCTAAAAATATATAACTGTTTATAATTGTATAAAGGTTGGATTAACAGTTAATATATCTACTTATATGATTAGAAATTTAAGCAAAAAAATTGTATACATGTAAAATGGTAGAAGCAAAAGCCTACCAATTCTCACGGACATGCACAACCAATATAAGATTTCTTGCAACGCCAAAAAGTAGGACAATTAAGTGAAATATTAATGACTATAATAAAACAAGGTTATATGCACACATCAATTTTGCAAATATATTAGCTTTTAATGCAAAATATAAATATTCCATTTTCTAGTCCTTCAAAAGTTATGAAAACAAAGAAGTGTGCAACAACGACACTACCCATCATAAATATAAAAATTAATCTAAAAAACTGTAATAACTCATACCTAAATTTTGTATAAATGAATAATAAAATTTATTAGCTAAGGCACAAAGAAAGTTATATGGAGTAAAATAAAGAACTTACCTGATTTAAATTATCACAGCATCGATCTTCAAATTTACATGAATGCAAGATCTCAACCTGAAATCATATTGGAAACAGTAGCATTAGATTACATGAAACAAAAAATAACTTTTTGCACTAAAAGGGTCAGTTTTATACTTAAAGTATAACCTTCAAAAATGGCACATAAATGGAACCTTTCCTTAAAAAGGAAGAGAAAATATAGACCAGCTGCAAAGAATAAAACAAATCTAAATTCTTCATTAGTACATTACAATCAAAACTAATACCCCTTATAACATAAGTATAGACACTTAATACTTGACAACATCAGGCTTACAAATAAAATTCAAGTGCAGATGGTGGACCTATCAGCACTAATCTTGGACCTTTTATAAACCCCTTGGTTCAGATTAAAGGAAGAAGCTAAAGTTTATAGAGTGGAAAATGACAGAGAGTTCCTGCAACCGATGACCTTTCAACGTCTTGGGATAATTTGACAGAGAGCGGAAAAATAGTGGAAGCCACCATCTATCGGATGGTGAAGAACGACAATAGAATAGTTGCATGATGTCAATACCCATCATAAATACTACAAATTTTTACAGTAATTTTTCTCTTAGTACAGTAAGATGAAACCCATTTTAATTTCTTCCTCATAAATACTATAAATTTTGAAACTGCTGGTACGTAATACTGAAGAACATATTTGATAGATTTGAAGGATGAATAATACAATAGGTTAAACATTCCAAACATCGCACAAAAGCACGTCCCCATTAACAAGTTTTGCTGATAACATCATAATTCATAAACATGATAGTATAATATAATGAAGCGGTAAAAATCACACAAAATAGTAGCAAAAATCTGTAAAAAAAAATCTACCAAAAATCAAGCAAAATAATCCATAGATCTAGGGCAATTTGAATCAATTAAGGTCTGGATAACAAAATAACTAAAAAACTAAACTTCTCCAATCAATTTGAATCAATTACCTGATGATGGCCGATGTCTGATTATGGTCGATCATGAGGCTATCAGGAGAGGCAAGCATCTTCGATTAGAAGATGATAAGAAGCTCGAGTTTTCAAGATCGGCAAGCGTCTTTTTTTTTGCGTGAAAAATAAAAACGAAAGTGTGGTTTACTGTGGGAACGGGTGCACTGAAGGATGTATTCAATTTATAATGGATTAAGTTTGTTCTGAGATTTAGAATGGTTGAAGACCGTACTGCTCTATGATGCAACGGACTTTAGCCGTTGCAATTTTGCAACAACTCAAAGCCTTTGCAAATCGTCCGCTATAGGGAGTTGCAAAACTGACTGTATCGTGTAGTGATAGTGCAACTATCTTGGATAAATCCTTGTTAAATTGACGATAATATCTTGCCAACCCAAGGAACTCCTCATGTCCGTCGCATTCTTAGGTCTATCAGAGTCCTTGGATTGCTGCTACCTTAGCGGGATCCACCGTTGTTCCATTTCTAGAAACAACATGGCTTATGAGCCTCACTTCATTCTTCCAGTAGTGACATTTCGAAAACTTAGCTCTCAGCTGATGCTTTCGAAAAAATTCCAAAACAACTTGCAAGTGCATCTTATGCTCTTCTTCATTCCGAGAGTAAACCAAGATATCATCCACGAACACAAGCACAAACTTTTTCAACTGATCTCTGAATACCCTTTTCACAAGATTCATGAAATAATCTGGCATGCTGGTCAATCCAAATGGCATCACCAGCCACTCAAAGAAACCGGATGGCGTCCTAAAAGCAGTCTTCCACACACTATCCCTCGCTACTCTCAACTGGCGAAATCCTGTCGTCAAATCCATCTGAGAAAACACCTTGCCCTCGTGAAGTTGATCGAACAAATCATCTACCCTCGTCAATGGATACTTGTTCTTCTTGGTCACCTTGTTCAGCTCATGCTAAACAACACACATTCTCAAAGATCCATCAGCCTTGGTTGCAAACACAACTGGTGCACCCCATTCGGAAACGCTTCGCCAAATGAATCCTTTTCCCAAAATGTCACAACTTACACCTCTAACTCTTATTGTTCCTTAGGCACCATCTGCCTAAGATGCATGACGATAGGTCTAGCACCTTCAACCAAATCAATCTGGTACTCAATCTTGCGATGCGGCGGCAACCCTTTGACTTCTTCAGAGACATCATCAAGCTCACAAGCGATCGACAAAGATGATAAGTCTTCTCATGGAATCACAAGCGAATTCAAAAATCTTACGAAGACCCCATCTTCTGGCTTACATTGAATTACAACCATTCGCCCTTCCACATTCCCGAGTGTCACCTCGAGCTTCTCGCAATCCACTTTAGCCGCATACCTCTTGAGCTAATCCATATCCAAAATAATCCCAAACCCAGCGAAGTTCAACAAAAAGAAATCACACACAAAGAAGCAACCATGACTCGATTATACTAGACCATGACAAAGCGTACACAAACTAGACGAACCCCCGACTGGATTAGTCATGGTCAATGGTCTATCACAAATCTCGGGTTCCAAACCCGAGCCGCACACAAGCTCACTTCAAATGAAAGAATACGATGCTCCAATATCAAACAACACTCGAACTGAAACACCTCCAACAGAAAGCATACCTTGAACAACAACACTCTTCCCTTTCTTTTCTACTGTAGGAGCTCTCGAAGAAGATGGCATGACTTCCAAAGCATAAGCCTTCACAATCTGCTTTCCCTTTGGCGGTTTTGGACAATCCTTCTTATTATGCCCAGGCTAGCCACAATTGTAACACTTCCTCTCAGCTTTCGGATTCTTGCAATCCTTGGAAAAATGGCTCTTCTGATGGCAGTTGAAATAAATCACCTCGCTTTTCTACTTTTTCTGACCATTTTTTACTTTTTGGTGTTGCTGCTTCCTTTTCTTGTTATTACCACCCTGCTGTGGTTTCTGGTCCTCTTTAGCTACAACAAGAATCTCTTACTTGAGAAACAAACTCCCATGCCTCCAAGATTTCTCCACGATCTTCTCATAAGTGTCATCCAAATGATCAACCAGCTGATTCCTAAGATATTTATCCAAGCCCATAACAAACTTCTCGTTCTTATGGTTAGGAGTCTCAATATACAAATGAGCATACTTAGACAAAGCTTGAAAATCAGAAACATGCTCCAACATTGGTTGCCCATTCTGCTTTAACTCAACAAACCTCTTGAACAGAATAGACTTCTGGATGGTAAAAATGAACTTCATCTTGAACTTGACTTGGAACTGATCCCATGTGATCTCATCTTCAGGAGTCTCTAAAGTGATAGAGTTCCACCAGTCTATAGCTCTGCCCTGTAGTTGTCTCGAAGAAAGCTTCCTCTTGGTCGTCTCATCAATACCAAAGTCTCCGAATATTCGAATTCAAGAATCAAGCCACTCTTCAATCTCAACAGTCGGCTTTGTCCCTTTGAACGACTTCCCTCCAAGAGTAGTGAAATCCTTACACACATTTGTGAAGTCCACAACCCTAGGTAATTGCACCTGAACCCCAAAATCTACCGCAACTGCCTTTAGAGTGGGTAACCTCCTCATGATCGATGCCACCATGGCCTCGAAAACGGCTAGGTAATCTGGTATACCGCCATCTCCTCCTCAGGAACGGGATCTTCCCCGGTAGTATTCTGGAAGATCGACGACTCATTCTAAATCTGAAATAGAATGATTAGTCCATACATGAGAATAACTTCAGTTAAATTCAAGCGCTACTATAATACACACTATAATATAGTATTCATCCATTAGAAAAAGTAAAAATATGTCTCTTATATGCCTTTACGCCTACGCACTTCGGATAAAATCGCTTAGCTAAAGCTATGATACCAAATGTGACGAACTCCCCGTACCTCCCACAGAGATCGAGAAGAAGTGCATTGTATGACATGCCAGGATGATAGGGGATGATCACAGGAGTAGAAAACACACTCGGTAACCCGTCATATAACTCACAACGCAAGGATAAAATATAATAGAACATATACAACGGGCAATAGTAGTGAAGCACAATTGAGCACAATCTTAAACTTTCATATCATTATGAGAATATCCATACGTCACTGGATTACATCATAAGAGTCTGTACAAGAAGCCCCACTACAAGTCCACTCAAAGTAGCATACATCAAACATAACATCGGAAACATTAAGTATGTATAGTAGGAAAATAATACGTCAACCTCCAGCTCGTCGTCTCTCAGCATCATCGTCCTCATCAAGATCTACTACCTATTACCTACTACTCAGTTTGTCCATCCACAACTGAATGAACAACCCAAGGTAATAAGAGGAAAACATAAAATCTTGAGTTAGATAACAGTCTTAATGAGCAATAAACATTTATCTACAATCATCAATAAAGTATATGAGAAGTAGGCAGATCAATCATCTAATCTACTAATACATCAACAAAGAAGAACCCCAACCCACCTCCTCTACATCTAACAGTGATTGCCTTTCCCAGAGAACTAGAGAAAAAACAAACAATACATCCATAGCAACCAGTTATAAAGCGTAAACAATCCTAATCGAGTTCGACATCACCCAAGCAGAAACCCCAAAGGCCTAAACCAACATTAGACAAGCACCCAAGAGATACCTCCTTCAACGTCGGACAGTCCACATAAGACGATACAAACAATAACATCCATGACTCTGGCTAACACTGCCTACCTTGCCTTGAAACCATCATTAATCGTATGACTGGCCCATCTTTCCACCCGTCAAGGGCTAATGGTAACCCAGGTTCTAGCAAAACTCCATACGCCATCTATGTATCTAGGCCTTTCATCGATACCCAGGGTACTTGACTCGTCTAGCCTTTTAAGCATCCCCATTATACCCCTAGTTTGAGTCTGCTAAAACCTCCGAATAACGATAATTCTTGGCCCTCAATAACTCTAGCCATCCACCTTGATGACTATCCATTAGCTCAAGCGTCTTCTTGAGCAACCATTATCTACGATCTCAAACATCCTTGAGTCGCCTTCCCATTCGTTGCATTTCATCAATCAACAAACACTTCATCTGGCTTTGAACATTCCATCTTAATTTTCATCGAAGCTATGCCCATCGTCAAACCAAAGTAAACATCCTTTAGTTCACAATTAGATGGACCGCCTAACCACCTATGGATCGTTACCTATCCATATGGATGCACCCCACTGGATCACATCGGATCCACTACATGATTCCATTAAGTCCTCACACAACCCGCGCGATCCATGTACTCATCTTGAACCATTCTTGCCAAGATCACACAAGCATCCGATCGACACAAGCCCATCTCGATCGATCTACACAAATTGCCCGATCCACCCTCTTTTAGCTCGATCCATCACGCGATGATCCAGGCTGATCCATCCTGATGCATGTGATCTGATCCATGCTCCAATTACTAGACCGATTCCTGATATGCCACGATTCATTAGCATGCTAAAGATCCACTCCACATCCTCATGCCTGATCACCGACCCAGCACCATGGATCATGAACGATCCATGTGTTTAGACCCCAACACATTCACGAATGATCCAACCCATTCGAGATGCAAGCTCCACAAGCTAAGCAACTTGCTAGCGACCCAATCCATCCAAGTGCTTTGGCCGGTCCATGCTATTTCTTGCACCACAAGCCATCAATCTATACTTTCTACGTCACCGTCAACCGATCCACGCCCAGATCCGATCGATCCATCATGTTTCTGGCCGATCCATCGCTTCTTGCGCAACAATCCATACATCCAATTTATCCAAATCATACAATTTCAATAAATTAATCATCAACACTTTATGAAATCATCAAACAACAATTGCACCCACATAATCATCATGTAATCATATGAAATTCACCAAATCAAAATAAAATGATAAACAAACCAATAAATGGATCTAAACTTGCGTAACCACATGAGTTAACATATGAAATACCATTATTATCTTACTAGATTAGATCCTATGTTGATTCGAATGAAAATATACTTAACTAGATTAGATCTATGTGAAAACAACTTAAAATGATGAAATTAAGATCAAACAATCCATGTACTTGATTGAATACGTGTGAGAGATGCTTATCACTCACCAAATCCACAAAATAGCTTAAAATCGATGAATCTCTAATCCAAACAGCGAAGAACGGTCTTCAAATCAACTAATTTGATGCGATCTACTTCTCTTTGGCGTTGATCTTCAATCTTCTCATGTAGATCTATGAATTAAATGAAGTGAATGTGTATTTAGTGGAGCAAGGAAGAATCTCAAGCCCCAACCAAATGAAAAATGAAGAAATTAAACAATTCTCTATGCCTCTGCCCCTCTATTTATAGCCAACGCCCCTAGCCTTAATGGGCCTCACTAATCAGCCCATTAAAGACTAATTAGTCTGTCTAGAAATTGTGTAGTACTAAAAAAACGATTCCATCCCAAACCGCTTAGCCAAATCTTTAATGTGACCACTCTATGGAATTGGAAACAATCATTTCCTTTCCAATGAAATCGATACCAGCACCTGATTCAATCCTAGTCAAAAGTTATCCCATGTACAAAACTAACAGGGGGAAAATGGTCACAAATATAATTGATAAAAATTATGGACATGTCACACATCTCCATAAACAACATAACAAAATATGAGAATGGTCTAACCCTTACAGAATTAAATAAAAATATTTTATGATCTTTCGATGCGTAAAATGCGGATCGTTACAAAAATCGAGGAGAATAATTAAGCCAATAATTTAATGATTATCTAAAAGTGTGGAATTGTCTCACAATTCACTCCACCTAGAACACCACATTGGAATGGAGTGTCCGGAAGGAGAAGTCGCACCTTATAAGATATGGTGCGAACAGTGTTGAGTTATACAAATCTTCCAATAAATATTGGGGTTATCCCCTTGAAACAATTGCATTCATACTTAAAAATAATCCTACTAAAATGATTCTGAAGATATCATATAAGATATGGATTAGGAAACATCCTAGTGTGTATTTTATGAAGATTTGGAATGTGAGGCGTTTGATAAACGTCTTGCCTCTAACAAGCTTGGAACCAAATTTGATAAGTGTTACTTTGCGGAATATCCAGAAGATGCAAAAGAACATTAATTATACAAATCCTCTGAGAATAAAATGTTTATTACTCAAATAAGAACCCTTTTAAAAGATAACTAGTCTCTGAAATACCGATGGGAATAAAGTAAAACTCGAAACGTCTCGGAGACAACGAAATACCATTAAACCTTGTGTGGACAAGGAATTTAGTGGGAGTGACACAATAATCTTAATGAAATATATTAAAACATATTACTTATTGTGAATAATACTAGTTTAAAACAAGAAATAGACATTGATTCTACAAAAGAGGATGTTTTAATTAAGAAGTTTGTTATTGAAATTAATCCATTGTTGATCCAATGATTTTACATTGTGATAACAATAGAGCTATTAATCAGGCCTAGAATCCTTGATCTTATTTTCGATCCAAACACATATTTAAGAAATATAATTTCTTCCATGACATTATTCGCAGAGGAGATATACAAATTTGTAAAGCATCGTATGTTGCAGACCCACTTACTAAAACTCTATCATAGCAGAAGTATGATAGTCACGCTAGTTTCATTAATATATGATACATAACTGATTGACTCTAGTGCAAGTGGGAGATTGTTAGAGTTTATGCCCTAGAGGAAATCCATTTGATGTGAATAATAACATTGTTGATTTTATATCTTATTTTGGATAACATATTCTGTTATGTTATATTTACTTCGCAATATAAATATTGACATAATATAAGTCCTTAGAATAATAATACAAAATTATATAGTTTCAATTAAGTGACTTGAACATGAGATTATATAATATAATAATAAGTATTATAATTTTTAAATGTCCCCAGTCAAGTTTATTATTTAAATAGGGCAACAATAAAACATTGAGACTAGCATATTGATTGACTGATGGTTATATCTCATTGACCATTAAAGTATGTGATATTAATGTCAAGACATAAATTTCTATTAGAGAATAGCGTATTGGGCTGACCCAACATGAGAAAACTTCATGGAATACAATTAATAGTGTCATAAGTTATTCTCATAGTGACAGTGATGTAGTGGTTCTCAGACCTGAAATCATTATAATTTTATTCGAGGATATTTGTGCTTTGATATCATCAAAAATTACTTTTAACCGAGTAGACGATAAAGGTGATTATCAGATACATCTTGAATCTTTTAAAAATTATGAATGATCTAGATGGAATTTAACTGTACAATATAAGTAGTGATATCCATGGGTCTCTTGATTAATTGAGACTATGAAATGCGTGGTCGTGCTCAAATATTGATTTGTTTTATATATCTACTCATTGATCAAGATGAAAAGATTAAATTATAAAGCGGATGATATATTTCATGCCTCAAGTTTTATCTTGGATATATTGGTTAAAAGGATTAGATTACATTGATACACTTGCCATAGAAAGGTTGTATTGAATTATTGATTTTATTATAACTTGGGTAGCAGTGATGTATTACCTGATGTCGCTCACTGTTTATAATTTTAAATATGATTTGAAATTATTTCCAATGTTGTAGTAACCTATAGGGTCACACACTTAGAACATTATAAGGGAAAGACCATTTTTTTAGATAAATAAAATATCAACCCATTGATATTTTATTGGAATGGGTATACAAGAAGTTTCCTTGATTTGTGGTTCACGTTTATATTATAAAGAGGGTAATTCCTTCTTTTAATAGACATAAAAACACACAGAAAAACCTAATTTTATAAAACCCTAAATCGAGTGATTAAAAGGGCAGCTAGTACCGCAACTTTCTCCCCCTCTTCGACTCGTATGATGGTCGAAGAAAACATTTGTGTGGACTCCTCTAGAGGCGCCGCATTCAAGCGCTAGCATCGATTGAACCAGATCGATTTCTCGCATGTGTTCATGAATTAAAAACAAGCGCAAAGGTATACGGTTACTCAAAATTTTGAATTCACGGTAGTAATAATAGTTATTAATTTGTTAAATTAGTTGTTAATCGATCCAACTTTGACCTTCATTTGTTTAGTTCAACAATGATTTGGTGAGTGAGAGATTTGAAAGGAGATAATGTGGTGTTAGGAGGCTAGTGAAATTAATGGTTTTTTTTATAATAGAAGAGGAAACCGAGGGGCCCTTAGCATCACACACGATACACACACACACACACATATATATATATATCATAATATTTTTTGTGAATTATAAATCAGGAAGGACAGCTAAATGAAGTCAAACACTACAAGGAAGACAGAAAATATTGGTAGAATATAACAATGGGATTTGTGTCATTGAATCACCGTTGACTAAGCATATCTTCCATTAAGACTTTGCAATTTTCATCAATTTGCCAATGGATTATAGTTGCTGCTAAATTTCATTGCGAATTATCGACACCATAGTTTTGAATCAATTTGGTACAGATTTCCAATGAATTTGTAAAGAAATTTATATTGTTTTGTTCCAAGATTAAATTTTTCATGTGTATGTTTATCGGGGATTATCTTTTTTTGGCGAAGCCGACGAGGTTGAGTGGACCCCTACCACTTTATTGATATACCAAGAAGATTACATGGAAACGTAGTAAGACGGAAAAAAAACAAAAGAAAACATAGGCAACAAGACATATCCATGTCCTAAAAGAGCTACAACAAAACACCTATGCACAAACAACTATAGAGCTAAACGTATTAGCCAAAAATGCCAGGGTCAAAGGCAAATTTCAAAAATTTGAGGCCATCCCTGATGTCTTGCTAGATATGACGCTTCCCTTAATCATAATTCATGGTTCTCTTAGGATCAAAGAATCACATTTCTTCGTTTCCAAATGTTGGACGCAATCTTCTTCAGCACGTACCATAATATCCTAGCTTTCGCTCTTCTGCCTTTCACTTTGGCATGAGTCCTATCCCATTCATGTGTTGAATTAAAGGAGCTTGGCTCATCAATTTGTTGCAATGATTTTGCCCAAATTTTTCCAGTTTGTGAGCATTCGAAGAACACGTGATGGATTCTTTCATCATTCATGCAAAAGGTACAGCTGTTATCTTCCTCCATTCCATGGTTAGAAAGCTTGTCTCTTATGAGCATGGCTTTTTGTACGACCTTCCATAAAGTTAAGTTTTCTTCGGCATAGTTGTCTTTACGCCAAACCCTTCAGTGCCATCTGCATTTAACCAGATTTGAAATACCAAACAAAACATTGTAACAAGATTTAATACAGAACTGCTCACCTTTCCACTTCTAAACAACATCACTAGTATTGTAACCATGCAGATGATTCACATGAATTATATTCCAGAGAGTAGCCATAGTTTGACTAGCAGCATTAGGCAATCGAAGTTGGTTATTCACCATTAAATCAACCACATAATTTGTTTTAGGGACACCTGATTGTTGTCTTTCAAAATATGAAATCTCATTGTTATTTATTACACCAAAGTCAATTTATGGATATTTCCAAAATCGAATTCGATCAAATGCTGCATGGTCGTATTTAAACTATGACAACTACATACCCCTTATTTTCATAAGGCTCTTCCATGTCCATCTATAGCTTTGAAGTGTGGTAATAGCCCAGAAACTATTTGTAACAACCTAACTCAAAAATCCGGGTATGAAAAAAGTTCCTAGAAATTTTGAATATACTAGTTCGATCCGATTCAAATATTTAAGTATGATAAATAAATACATATATATATATATATGTGTGTGTGTGTGTGTATAAATATATACATAACACATAGTTTATAAGTAAATACAAATGGTATATGTATACAAATTCTAGAATTTGGAAAATAGCTTAAAATGATAGGAACACGTATCATTAAATAAATGGTACACATGTCTTGTAAGTAAATAAGGTAAAGACACATAAACACATTAGGTGTCCGCGTGTAGAAACATCTAATGACACCTAAGTAGGCATGTGTCTTCATCCTAAAGCTTGCATAAAGATAAGGTGGACAAGTTTCCAGAACTTAATTACCAAACTAACCTTGAAAATTTCTATATAAAGGGTGGAAATGTTCACTTGATTTCATACATTCACAAAACAAAAGTAATATAAGATAAAGAGGAGAAGTTTAGGAGAAGCCAAGAGGATAAATACAAGACCAAGATACAAGTCTAAGGTGAGATAAACTATTTAAGTTCATGTATTCATCTCATATTTTGAAGAAGAGTTGTGAAATTTAAGAATGAATTACTGGAATTGAACCCCTGAAAATGATGCTCGGTATTTTGGAAATAACTTTTGCAATTCTTAATGAAATTTGGACTTCTCAACCAATCTGGAAAGCTAATTCAAAGGCCTACAATTTTCACCTTTTGCACTTTTCCTTATTCGACTATTTATATACTCGAAAACAGGATGTAAAGTAAGGTAAAAATCAGCCGAATTTGACATATTAAAAATGCCTTGTATTGTTGAGTATTATTTATTAAATAGATAAATAATTTTAAGGATTTCCTTTTATGATAATTAAGTAGACTAAGAAAATTCTTTCTGTAAAAAAATTGGAGTCAAAAACTATTTTTATCATAGAGAAACATCATCAAACATTTCGCCTAAAAATAGGCTGAAAAATTGAATTTTGAAACTTTTTATAGCATTCCGAAATGATATCATTTCTCTGAACTAATTATGAAGTACGGAACAAAGCCAGAATATTTTTATAGCATCCAGAAACGCTGTAGTAGCTAATTTTAGTCAAAAATCATTATAAACAACCCAGAACTTTTCATAGCGCACTAGAAGCGGTGTAATAGCTGTTTTAAGCTTAAAAACCACCCATAACTTTTCATACATTTCTGGAAATGCTGTCTTTTCACTGAATTGTGTATAAATCACTCCAATACGCCTAGAACTTTCCATAATGCTTTCTAAACGTTGCAGTTTTTATTTTTATTGATGCTTAAAATTTCTATAGCATTTTTTATATGCTATCTTTTCCTTTTCTTTTAGATTTTAAACTTTTATGAAGTGGTTTTGATGTTCTTTGTAACATAAAGTAGAATAATATTGAGATTGTTTTGGGTTTATCTTAAACCCTTATAAAAAATATGAACTTGAAAAGTAATTCAAGATTACTTGTGAGATACATATTATAAATTATATTTTTTCGATGGGGTACAGTATAAGACAATGGATCTTGGGTAATGCATTATTGCTCTATGTTAGTATCAAGTCGAGTAGAGTACATCCCTATTTGATGACGGGATGCCAACCGCAATAGGATAACATATTGTAACATCTAAATCAAGTCGAGGGTGTGGTTTAGATTCATAACTATATACTTGATAAATTATCAGTCTTTGATGGAATGAAGTTATCATAAATTTGTTTGATTCAATATCTCGAAGTCTTCCTTGATTTTTGTTTTAAACTTTGGATTGATGAAACCTTCGAAGAAAAGAGTCATGATGAAACTAAAATACAACCCACTAAGAAATGATGTGAAAATTAAGCTTAAATAGCTATCTCACTCGGTCTGTGTTGCTTATGATGTTACATTTAAAACTTTTCAGGTTTAGATGGTTAGTTGGATGCTTTGAAGTGAAGAATTTTACTATGTATATAATCTCTTAAGTACTCATATGTATAATTATTTAATGGCTAGTTTCTTGGATCTTTATAACCATATTTTATGATGGGATAATTGTATAATAGCTCTTCCGTTTAAAATCATGTACTATCTATGATTTTATATTCTGACAAGCTTTCGTTAAGTTGTGATACTGTTCTATTAGCACCATGGCTTATTTGTTGCATCACCGCTTCTGGATAAGTATACCAGAGTGGGGTGTTGCAGAAATTGGTATCAGAGCCAAGTTTTAAGGGGTGCTTTTGGAAACTTTGTAGTATCACAATTTAATTTGTTGGAATAGGAAGTTTATACAATTATTGACGTCTTTATGACTATTTGCAGTTATAAGTTATGGCTAGATACAAAACTTGGTGTACAAGGGATTCATGAGGTGGCATTAAGTGCACCATCACACCAAACGAACGATTAGTTGCTACAAGTCGCATAACTGAGAAGCATGTGCTTAAAAGGAGAGCAAGGACGATTCTCCTCGATGAAATATATGAAGTTTATCATAGAGCTAACGATGATGAATATGGTCTAAAACGAGACCTTATTCATTACCGTCTGCGCCAGAAGATGAAACCCTTTGCAATGGCGATTAAACTGGCAGAACTTACTGAATATGGAGATGCTTTAGAATTTCTAAGGCAAGAAGGAGCATTACCACTACAAGGAGGGAATATAAGACATAAACAACTTCCAAATAAAATAGTTGAACAATAGGATGAAGAGGAGTCTGAGACAGTGGGCTTAAAAGATTACTCTCAAGAAGTCACAGGACCTTCTTGAGAAGTAAAGAATGAAACGGGCCCTTCTTCATCAAAAGAAATAACATTGATAGATTAAAAATGAAATAGGAAGTTAAGTATTAGTTAACATATCAAGTAGTATGGATGACTATCTATATTTTGAGGAGATTGTGCATAAACACCCAAAATTTTGTTTGTAAATAAAGGTTATAAGTAATATAACATGTCTATGTGTTCATGACTTGAGTATGTTATTAGATATTCTTTATAATTAGATGTGTATTTCAAATGTGACCATAACAAGATATTTTTATTGAAGGTTATGGCAAATCAAAATAACTCAACAACTCAAAGTCAAGAGGCTCAGTCCTCCGCACAAACAAATGCTATGGAATTTTTTGCATCTTTTATCAAGCAGATGGAGCAAGTTTCTTCAACATCCTCAAAAAACCACCTTTTAATCCATTTTAAAAGTTTGAAACCTGACAAATTTGTTGGAAATGCCGATCCTGTTAAGGCAGAGCAATGGATGCAACATATATTTGAAGTTTTGGAATGTAACTAAGTCGACAAGAGGAAGTTGGTTGTTTTCAATTATCAATGGAAGCTCGAAATTGGTGGGAGCTAGTTCGAACATCAACTAGTCCAGATGAGATAGAACATATGACATGGGAAGAATTTAAGGAAAAGTTCTCGGATAAGTATTTCCCAGAGAATGAGAGAGAGAAGATGGAGACAAAATTTCAAAGTCTCACTCAAGAAGGTATGTCAGTAGCTTAATATCAAAATAAGTTTGAAACACTATCTCGATCTGGAAATTACTTAATTGATACACCTAAAAAGCATGCTAGACGATTTGCGAAAGGGTTAATTCCTCCCATAAGAAGACATGTTATTCGTGATAGACGTAAAACTTATGAGATGATAGTAGCTGAAGCTTTAAATCTGGAAGAAGACTATCTTCAGTTCCAGCAAGAAAGGAAGGTTTCAAATAAAAGGAAACCAAACAGTCTTTTTGACAATCAAAAGAAACCAGATGAGAAGAAGAAGAAACCAAATGGAGGAAGTAAAGGACCGACGGGACATGAAAAGGAGCCTGATAAAGTGAAGAGATGTTTCCAATGCAATGAAACAGGACACATTTCTCCAAACTGTACTAAGGCAATCGTATGTTACAACTGCAATAAACCTGGGCACATTAGTCGAGATTGAAAGAAGCTAAAGAAGGACAGTAGGAAGCAACAAGGACGTGTATATGCAGTTGTTACTGAACAAGCTCAAGTAGAAGGTACTGTGTTTCTTTTTGACTTTCAAGCAAGAATTTTATTCCAAACTGGTGCAACACATTCTCTTATATTTGAAATATTTACTGCTAAGATAGGATTACCTATTGAGCAGCTATCAAATCCTTTGATAGTATATAGTGTAGTAGGAGGGAGAACTAAACTTGAGAGTATGTGTAGGAATTGTATCCTTAACTTTGAAGGTAAGGATATGGTGGCTAATTTAATTATCTTTCCAATGGAACATTTTGATATCATCCTTGGGATGGATTGGCTTACCGAATATCAAGCTATCTTGAATTGTCACAACAAAACCATATGTTTGACAATTCGAGAGCACGAAAGCTTTGTTTACTCATGTGATTAAGTTGAAGACGCTTTTATATCTGGATATATTGTTTATATCAATATCGAGGATAAGGGTCAAATGGTGGACCAAATCCCGATAGTAAAGGAATTTAAAGAAGTATTTCAAGACACTACTACAACAGTGGGTATATTCGAGACTATTTTTCTGTCGCCGTAGATCAAAAAAGTGTTGTCGTAGGCCATTTTTTCAAATAGGCAACACTGGGGGCGTGGCATCCGCGGCCGTTGCATTATCCATTTAAGGCAACGCTTTTGCCCATCTACGACCACGAAAAGAACGTGTTGCATTATAACCCTATTACAACAATATATGCATGTAATGCAATAACATACAGCGTTGCCTTAAGCAGAAGGCAGAGCTTGGCTTCCAGGTCATGGTAGTGGAGTCCACATGGACTTTCCACGTCAGCTGCCAACGTCTCACATGCCATGTCAGCTCACCACGTCAGCTGCACATGTGTCACATGCCACGTCAGCTATCCACGTGGCGCCACGTAAACCGTGGGCCCCACGTGTCGTACCATTATGGAATTAATAATATTACACTTAATGCAACACCACAGCACAGTCTGATGCAATACCACAGCAATCTAATGCAACACCACAACACCATCTAATGCGACACCACAACAATCTAATGCAACATCGGAAAACATCAATTGCAATGGTAAAAAATCAAATGCAACACCAGAAAAAAATCAACTACAGCTGTAATACAACCCTGTAATTACAGATTCTGCAGTACATATATTCAATTCAAAACATTGTACCACAGTCATACATATATACCAAAATATTCATACAACAAATCCTCCCAAAACATTCATCACCACAGTCAGACCAACCAATTATATATACCAACTCACAAGTGCCATCACCAACACATTCCACAAGTGCCATCACGAACACATACCACAAGTGCCATAATTTAAAAGAACAATCTGAATATATCACAAGTGCTTACACATACCATCCAAATACTTCAGTCAGTTGCCGGGGTTGCAGGAGTACAAATGTCATCTTCATCACTTGTTGTGGTGACACAAAAGTCTCCGACATCTAAATTAAGATCTGGATTGGCTTCACCCAGCTTTTTTAACACCCATGACACGTTCTATTTCACTTTTCTATTCACCTTATCTTCCAAATCTGCCTCAAGCTCTTGCCTTATTTTTTTGGTCAGCTCTTGCACATAACTAGCCGAAGAACCAGGAGTTGTTAGAGACTTTTCAGCCATTTTACCTCGCCTTCCTACAAGCCAGTTCCGCATGTGGCTCTTCCCACCAGAAACAAGTGCATCTACCTCAGCAATGTTACTTGCATCCACCATTGCTTGAACCATCGCCTATAAAATGAAAACCAGGCAAGCATATAGATAAATAGGCAGTTGGCAAGAATGAATTTATTAATAAAACTGGTTTTCTTTCAAACTATGTATTCGATTTAATAAGCAGCTCCAACAAACTACAATGTGCCAATTATACTGACACAAGTATTGCTATTTCAATATCTAATTATATATGTACTCACGTATTTGGCCTTTAGTTCATCCATGTTAGTCTTGTAACTTCTACTCGGTTCTCGTTTATATGTTTCCAAATAAACCAAGGCAACAGATGGGGAGGCTTTTTCTGGGTCCTTCTTTCTCTGTCAAATATTAGGATTACCAAAAATTATACACAATTTTTAACATTCAATGTTAAGAATTTACAGATCTAGTTGCTGCCTATGAACATTGTGACAATGATATATAAAATGTAATTCAATGATATAACAAATAACTTATGTTCAAAAAAACACATACTATCTTTTCTTTGGCTATTGCATGAGTTTTGGGACCCATGGTATGTGTCTCATTTAGTGAATTACGATGCGTAGAATTAGTATCCTGGAAATAAAAAAAAACAGCACTAAGCAAGGATAATGCGGACTACTAAAGAAAAGATTAGCATTAAACAAGATAATGTGAACTACTAAACATTATACAAATGTGAATATCATTAAGCCGTACTGAACTACTTCATCCCCCCCAATTCCAAGAGCATTTTAAAATCCTCCAACGGAACTGCACTGGGCCTATTTGCAAGCCTTTCCTCATCAGTTGAATATTTTTTATAATACCTTGCTTTGATGCGAGACATGTACTGCCTCCAAGAGTTGTTAAGCGTGTTCACGACCCACTTGTGTCCTTCTTCCGGAATGACATACCTAGCATACAATATATCAATCACAAAATTCAGGAAACAAACTAGTTAATTAAAACCAAACATTTAGGAAGTCAGTTGAACTGTATATGGTTAAGGAAATTAGATTGTACAAGAGCATATTCCAACATTTGTCGCTTTAATTGATCAGGAACAACATGCCAATTGATGTAAGTAAGAGACACGTTATCCTTTGCTAGTGTCCCAAGAAAATTGCTTAACTCTGTGATATTACCAGATATTGGCTGACCATCCTCATTCAACTCAATGACTACTTTATCATCAGGGGTTCTAGCATGCACCTTGGTCATTTTTGACTTCCCTGTAGGTTTTTTTGGACCTTGTACTTTATCTACCAGGTTAAAAAAATGAATGGAAAATAGATACACTCAACAGTGCAGTGCAGTGCATAGATAAAGAAACATTGTATTGTACTTGTACCTGCTTCATCTTCCTGTGCAATCCATTCCTTCTCTCATCAATCGGTAAGATTTTCCATTGTTGGAGGCGCTTCAACATTCTGCTTTTGACGTTTCTGCATCGCTAAATAAGCAGCAATTGAACCAGCAGCTTCACATGAATTGGTTGATTGTTTGAACAATTTGCTGCATATAGGTTTTAAAACGGATGGACGAGACATTGTAGGTTTTAAAACTCCTGAAAAAGACGGTGTAGGTTTCGTTAATTTCTTTAATATTTCTGCGAATTTCTCCCGGTTACTAAGTTTCTTTGGAGTGGGAGTATGTGTCATGATCAACTCCTTATTGGAGCCAACTTTCTTTGGAGGGGGTGCGGGTCATCGCTTCCTTTTCAATTTCAATGGCTGCAGTGGTTCGCGAACGAGTTCTTGGTCTTGTTAAAGTATCCTTAACAATTTCGATTCTCTACAATTAAGTTGAAGTTCAAGATTTTTTACGTTCATAAAGGCAAAGATATAAGTAACAAACAAATAACTTCTTTATATCCCCGAATCCGATGAATCATTAGTGACGTCTTCACCAGCATTTTCTGGGATGTATTCATCACGTCCAGCAACATCATTACCTTTATCTTCCCTATTTCATGCAGCAGCCTCTTGCATACAACTAACCAATGAAGGCATCCCAAGTGATCTACTAACTGCATCATTTTCTTGCATTCACGTGATTCGCTCTTGTTCATACTTCGTCAAAACTGATGGTTGTGAGAACTGTAAGAAGATTAACATTATTACCCATCATAGATGATAAATTTAAGCTAGTTAACCAAATAGAGTCGACGTATAAACAGTTCTTGCTATTTTGACAGAATGCATGCATAAAGAACAAATAGTTACTTGAATTAGCTGCAACCTTCATGGTCGGAATAGGACATCGACACAATAATAGAAAACGCTAAAATCCAGTTCTTGCTTTTACGTGTAGAATTTTAATAAGAAGTAGTTTGAAATACAAGATTTCATTCGGATTAATAAAACTGAAATGAAAACTGAAAAATACCTGAACATCAGCTTCATTCTCTCGGGTATCATCTTCACTATCTGTTTCATTTTCTACATTTAATTTCCTCCTGGTTCCTTTGTCCGTTACAGTAACATCTTCTTCATCATTATTCATATCAGGCTCCGACGATAGTTTCTTCTGACCCACTTGACTTGGGTTGTTTTTCATCATTTTGTGTTGCTGCTGAAGTCTATGTGCAGTAGTATACTTGCGCTTTGCAACCGGCTTCTTAGCAGAAATCGAAACAATAAAAATAATAACGATGGCCTCATTCATAGTTCTTTACACAAACAGAGATATATATAAGAATGGATCTATATTACGTATACATATATACCTTGAATTGTGTTTTTCCTTGGCCGTATGATTACATGTGGTTGTAGTTGAATCAACGGCTCACTGTCTTTGTCAATGATGTTGTCGATGTAAAAAACCACTTCTTCTTGCTTATTGCAGCCTTGTACGTACTCATTTACGTCCTTATCATTCAATATTAGCTGCCAGCCAACCCTCGTTCCTTTGCTGATATAGACTCCGCCTATTTCAGTGTAATGGAGACAATCTTTAACAAAGTCCATAAGCACACTGTAAGAAAAGCGGTCTACATCATATTTTGTTACTACGAAGGATTCTCCATCGACGTAACATGTCCTTCGAAACTGTCTTCCATGGTGCAGTCGGATATTAATAAGTTCATCCATCCAGTTCAAAATGAATACATTAGAACAAGGTACATGCATGTTAAAGTGGACAAGAAACAACAACTATAACATTTTAGTCTATAACCAATTTAGATGAAAGCAAAGAAAGACATTAAATCATTAAACATGTGAACATTGTAGATTGCATTATGAGAAAAGAGTGCCAAATACATTTATCAAAGATAATCATTTTCAGCTAAAACAAAAAGTGCCAAATACATCATAAATTAGACCAAATTAAAGCAATAAAAAAGAGAAATTTTTTGTCCTAACGAGACAGAACAGGATCAGGAACTTCTGCTTCTAGTTCTGTTTCTAGTTGTATTACGGGGACATCATCCCTAATCCAACCCCCATCAACAATTTCTGGTTCTAGTTCATACCTATGCCCATATCATGTGAATGCGTATTGCTCATGTCTTCTTCCATTGCATTCTGATTTTCAGTATCACACCAATCTCTTGGCAATTTTTTAATAACGTAATGAATGTTCTTTTCAACTGCATCTTCCACATAAAATACTTGCTGCACTTGCTAAGAC
This sequence comes from Allium sativum, assembly GCA_030737875.1. Lineage (NCBI taxonomy): Eukaryota > Viridiplantae > Streptophyta > Magnoliopsida > Asparagales > Amaryllidaceae > Allium > Allium sativum. Next base: position 703,117,991 of record CM060915.1, read on the forward strand.
AGGACATAAGGATCAGTTTTATGGCACTTGCTAAAATTTACTAGAGTAAGGCCATATAAATCTTTTTCCTCTTGGTACTAGCAACACTTAAAAAAGACCACTGTGAAAGCTCCCCAATAATCAAGCTCAAAAATTTCTTCGATTGATCCGTAGTAATTGACATCATCCACCATTGGGTTTTGGTCTTTCGAAATTGCAAAGCTAGTGGTTTTGGCAGTAAAAAATAAACCACTATTTTGTGTGGTACATCGAGAATCTCTAAATTTTCTGTGGAATCTATATCCATTTACTATATAACCGGTAAAATTCCTAGCTACTCGATTAGGACCTAATGCAAACACCTCTAAATCTGTTGAAATATTGCCCTTTTTCAGAACCTCTTCTTTAAGCCAAATCCAAAACTCTTCAAAATGTTCTCATTCCCTCTTGTATCTTCTTGGATTTGCAAGACCATCCACAAAAGCTCGATGAACCCTAAATAATAATTAAGGTAAAAAAACTACGAAATGTAGATATTAATTTATAGTTAAGGAAAATGATATAGGAACTTAAGAACATACCCGATCAAACTCTCAATTTCTTTATTACTGGAATTGAACAGAATATAGTGATGTGTTGCCTTCCAATCTGCATCTTTCAAATTGAGCATCTTTCCATCTTTATTCAACTTTGTTCTAATATGATATTCCAAATCTGTTGGACATCTTCCATAATCAATCGACGTGTTTTTCTGTTCCTCCATCAACACTTAAAAATCTTGAACAGAAGGTCACACATTCTTCTGCCAAGTAACCTTCTGCAATCGAATCTTCCGGTCTGTTTCTATTTTGCACATAAGATTTCAACTTTCCTAGATATCGCTCAATTGGATACATGCATCTAAGATATTCAGGCCCACCGTATTCGATTTCTCTGCAAAAATGAACAGCCAAGTGTACCATTATATCGAAAAAAATCCTATGGAAAAATAATTTCAAAATGACAAAGTATCTCGACAATTTCTTTTTGCAGCCTCTTGATATCATCCACTTCAATAACCTTGCTCCATAGTCCTCTAAGGAATGCACTAAATCTGATCGTTGATAATGCAACCTCGGGTTTTGACGCTTTCTTCACTGCAAATTGTAACAAATAATGGAGTATGAAATGAGCATCATGGCTCTTATATCCCACAATCGTTCTCTCTTTTATGTGCACGTACCGACTAACATTCGAGGCACAACTGTAGGGCAGTTTGGCGTTCTTTAATATAGAGCAAAAGATTTCTTTTTTCTTATTTGTCATATTAAATATTGCAGCTCTAATTTCAACATGCTTTCCGTTACCACATTCAACAGGATAAAGGGCCTTCCTTATGCCCAATTCCTGTAAATCCAAATGAGCGTTTAGGAGATCCTTCGACATGCGACCTATATTAAGTAAAGTACCTAATATCTTGTCATATATGTTCTTCTCTATGTGCATGGCATCCAGGTTATGTCGAAGGGGATTATGACACCAATATGGTAAATTAAACAGTATTGACCTTTTTTTAAAAGGGCTATCACTTTTACAGGTTTCTTCGTCTTATCACCAAACCGATTTTTGAACCCCCGCAATAACTCTTCAATATCAGTTCCTGATAATTTTCTGGAATGCACCCCATTTTAGTTTCGCCATTAAATCTCCTCTTATCCAGCCTCCACTTATGGGTCGGATCAAGAAACTTTCTATGGAGCATATAACACATTTTTTTGCTATGCTTCAAATAATTTGAAGAAGTTTCATAATGGCATACTGGACACGCTAGTTTCTCCTTCGTGCTCCAACATGACAACATAGCATATCCCGGAAAATCACTAATGGTCCATAAATTGCTTGCATGTAAATTAAAATTCCCATCAGTCAAGGAATCATATGTTTCGATGCCAACATTCCATAACGCTTTCAATTCCGCAATTAAAGGCTGCATATATACGTCAATACTGTTTTTGGAGAATCTGGACCAGATATTAATGTTGAAGGAATCAAATTCTCTTGTTTCATACATAACCAAGGCGGAAGATTTACTAACACAATTGGCCATGTACTATAACTTGAATTCATTGAACGATATGGATTAAATCCATCAGATGCTAGACCCAATCTAACATTACGATTTTCTAATGAAAAATCAGGATAGCGAGCATCCATCATCTTCCATGCCACACCACCATCCGAATGTCTTAGTTTTCCATCTTCTTTTCATTCCACTTGGTGCCATCTAATAAGTTTGGAAAATTCTTTGCAAATAAACATCCTTTGTAACCTTGGTCTTAGAGGAAAGAACCTCATAACATTTGCTGGCACTTTGGGAATCGACTTTGGTGGATCATTATTATCAATGATGTCTTCTTTTTCTTTTACATCCCACCTCGAAAAACCTCAAATGTCACAAGCCTCTTTATCTTTATTCTTTGCCCAATGTAACATGCAATGGTTTGGGCAAGCATGTATTTTATAGTAATCAAGACCTAAATCCTTAATAACATTCTTTGCAGTGTTGGAAGATAAAGGCAGCTGGGCATCAGGAAAGGCTTCTTTTATAGGCTTTAGTAATTCTCGAAACGCAGACTCGTTAATTCCATAAGCACACTTTAAATGATAAAGCCTGATCAAGAAACTTAGTCGAGAAAATTTAATGCAACCAAGATATAACGGTTTTTTTTCCTTCTTTAACATGCCGATAAAATTTCTTGGCCTTTTGATTTGGTTCTACTACAAAGTCCCTGGGATTTTGACCAAATTTGTAACCCACACATTTGAACATCACATCTAAATTATCCTCAAAATCCATCTCCATTGCACAATCCACATGGCCATCAACACCTATTAATTTTGTCTATGAAACTTCACAAATCCACTTGGTATGTAATGGAGAAGGGCCATTAAAAATAAGATGATCGTATATGACATTTTCACAATACCAATTACGTTATGTACATTTTTTGCAGGGGCATTTCATCTCATCGCCTACTTTATAAATGGAAAATGCATTTCTTAGAAAAGCTGTTACCCCTCTTACATATTCTGCACTCGATCTCGGAAGTCCTATCCATATGTAATACTCACTATCCATTACCACAATCTAACCAGGGCCTAGTAAAACTAAATTTGATACCACTAATAGTTTCAAGACACGAACAAGGGCTACCCATGTAAGGTTTGACTAAATTAGAAATAAAAAAAACAAGTTAATAATTTACAAATATACATAATCAATGTGATGATACAAAGATGATTGTTTTGATATAAATTATCACTAACTTTTGGAACTGAGTTATCAGGAGAACACATAAAACAAGCAACTAAGGATACTGAACACAAATTCATAACGTTACATGACTGCACCAAAACAAAACAGTATAGATAAAAGACTATACATGTGATACAAAGACGATACAGTTGTACCTAATACAAAGAACGATGCAATAATTTAATTTTGTCTTCTAATGTTTAGCCCTTGAAGCTGGTCGTTAAGTCTACTAACGTCAGTTCGAAAACCAATAACTCGATTTTGCAACGTTGTAAGTTGATGTTGTAACTCATTTGCGTACTCAGCGGCTCGACTTGGAAACAGTTGGTCAATCCACTGCCAAAAGGTACATCGATCCTGTGGGATAAACACGACATCTAAAATAACGACGACCAATGTTGAATCCAATCGAAATAACATCTTCTACAGCGGCATACCCACAATTACACATTATGATTGGTGAGTCAGCTTGCTGTTCGTTAACCACTTGGTTGTTTTGATGCTGACGACGCAAGGCAGCATGACTATGCCATCACATTACCCTTTCTTCATGTCGTTCTTCTTCTCGCCATTGTCTTCAGAGTTCTTCTTCCTCTAGTTCATACTCAAGCAAATCATCGTAGTGCCTTTCTTGCATCTCTATATAAAAATCAATAGGAGTTTCTGGTGATGATGGGTTTGACATTCGTAGATCACCCATACCCAGGGTATCTTCATAGTCATATGACGTAGGAAGAGAAATAGGCATTATTTAACTACAAACAGAAATGAACATTTAAACATTTAAATTGGATTTCTTTTGTCCTCTAAATTTTGTTTCCACTTTTTGAAATAAGCATTATTTACCAATACATCAATGGTTTGGTAAACATAAAAATACAGAACTTGCACAATTTCAACACATGCAAACATATAAATATAACACTTCAAGTATAAAAAAACCTAATTTAAGGCCATCGGTATACCCAAATCACCCAGAGACTTTGAACGTAGACCAAAATAAGTTAGAGATGAAATCATCTAAATAAAACTGAAACGATGAAGCCCTAACTACCCGTAATTGTCCTAAATGTCCAAATCGGAGGTGTAAAGTTTGTAAATAGGAGCAATCGGAGGTTTATAGTTTGTAACGATGGTAGAGTAGCAATAAGAGGTCTTCGTGGATGGATTTCATGGAGAGAGAAATGGACAGAAGGAGGAGTATGGGAGAAATTTTTTTTGGGGGGAAGTATTTCATGAATGGGGAAAAGATCGCGCCAAATTTTCACTAAACTGAAGCAGGGAAACATTTGAACCGTTGGATTAATCCACATCTACGGTTTTTTTTTAAACTTATAGCGCGGATCGCTGACCTGTCATGTATTTATGTAAAGCAATACTTTGAACTGGTGTTGCACATCATAGCATAAGAGTTCCAACCGCAACACTACATTCATATCTAATGCAACAACATATGAATGTTGTTGCAGAAGATCAAAGAAAGCATAGATTTCGCCACACTTTTCATGCAACACACACAAATTAGTGTTGAATATGCCCACTTTTGTAGCAGTGAGAAATACCAGGGTTACTCCCAAAAAGAGAAATTGATTTTTATATCGATATAATCCCTAATACAACTCCTATTGCTAACGCAGCTTATCATATGTCTCATACGGAAAATCAAGAATTAAAAAGACAAACTAAGCAGATGGAGGATCAAAGGTTTATTAGACCTAGTAAATCTCCTTGGAGAGCACTAGTGTTGTTTGTGAAGAAGCACGATGGAATGTTTCGGTTATGCGTAGATTATTAAGAGCTTAATAAGGTAATAATTAAGAACAAATATCCATTACCTCGGATCGATGTTTTATTTGATTAACTCCAAGGAGCTACCGTATTTTCGAAAATTGACTAAAGATCTGGGTATCGTCAATTAAGAAAAAAAGACGATATTCCAAAGACAGCTTTCCAAACACAGTGCGGACACAACGAATTCTTGGTGATGCCTTTTGGCCTTACCAACGCTCCAGCAGTATTCATGGATCTAATGAATAGTGTGTTCCGTCCATATCTTGATCATTTTGTTATTGTGTTTATTGATGATATCCTTATCTATTCTAAGACAAAGGAGGAACATGAATGCCATTTGCGTTTATGTCTCCAAACACTAAAAGAGCATCAGCTATATGCAAAATTAAGTAAATGTGAATTCTGGTTGGAGGAAGTAAAATTTCTTAGACATGTTGTCTCAAAGAATGGAATAGGAGTAGACCCATCAAAGTCTGAGGCGGTGTTGTAATGGAACCCTACGACAACACCAACAGAAGTTCGAAGTTTTCTAGGATTAGCCGGTTACTACCGATGATTTATACAAGATTTCTCAAAGATAGCATCTCCATTAACAAAACTAACACATAAGGAAACCAAGTTTATTTAGGATGAAAAATGTAAGATAACATTTGAAACCTTAAAGAAAAGATTGATAGAGGCACCAAATCTATCTTTGCCAAGGAGTGGAGTCCCATAAAAAGTGTATCCTGATGCATGCGGACAAGGATTAAGATGCGTACTAATGCAGGATGACAAAATTATTGCTTATGGCTCTCGTCAATTAAAGCCTCATGAAGCTAATTATCCAACTCACGACTTAGAATTGGCCGCAATTGTGTTTGCCTTAAAAATTTGGAGGCATTATCTTTATGGACAACAATTCCATGTTTACTCTAACCATAAGAGTTTAAAATACTTGTTCTCTAAAAAAGAATTAAATATAAGACAGAGAAGGTGGATGGAATTTTTAAAAGATTATGATTTTACATTGCATTATCATCCAGGAAAGGCAAATATAGTTGCAGATGCATTAAGTGCTTGCACAAGGATGATTAATGGAGCTATGGTTAACAAAGTAGTACTTCTATGTAATCTTATAATTCAACCAACTCTAGTAAGTAAAATATTGAAAGCCCAAGAAGAAGATGAGGAATTAAAAGAGTTATCTATGAAAATGAAGGATAAGGAACCTACAGACTAGAACACTGATAAAGATGGCGGTTATAGATTCAAAAATCGACTCTATGTTCCAAATCCAACTGAATTGAAAAATGAAATTCTTAGTGAAGCACATTGTTCAAGGCTTACAGTGCATCTAAGAAGCACAAAAATGTTTAAGGATCTTAAGCGTCAGCTTTTGTAATGACCCGTATTCTTCACATCATAGGATCGTAAAATATTTATTTCTTTCCCATGTGAAGTCGTATGGTCATGTAACTTTGGGAAACAACTATTAGAGTCATTTCCCATGTTCATGATTTTTGTCGATTTTTAAATGACCATTTTGCCCCTAGTTGGTACTGTTTCGGCCATAACTTTTGATTGGAAAGGAACTTTGACCTGAAACCACTTCCATTGGATTCGTTTGATGGTTTACCTTTCCGTAGAGTGGTTACATTAGCCAAACGGACTTACCGTTTGGGAGATATGGCTGAAACAAGGTTTGGAGGGTGAAAAACTGCTTAACCGGGCCAAATCGGGTGATTAGTGAGTAGGCCCATAACCCATTTCGGGATTAGGGTTATGGGGAGGCTGAAATGAGATAGAGGATCATTCCATTTCAGTTTTCTAGCCTCCACTTATCACCAAGGATCCCTAAAAATGGCCTCTAACCTCTAAATCACCTCCAAATCATCTTTTGGTCAAGGATTTGGCTTAGCAACCCCTAATCAAGGAAGATCTTCACCAAAGCAACAAAGGAGCTGCTGTTTAGCATTGAGATTCACATCAAATCAGAGAATTATTTCAGATCTTAGTTTGTTTTGTGGCTAAGGTGAGTGATTTGCATAGTTTTGCACTAATTATGGCTAATTAGGGGTGATTAGTGTTAATTAGCGAATTTAAGCATGATAAAATTCTGGAAAAATGATTATAAAATTCGGAATGATGTTTTAGACCTCTGATACGAATTTGAGTTAATTTGGTTAAGTTTTGATAATCCTATCATTAGTTTCACCTAAATATGCTTAAGGGGAAAATATGGGATTTTGGGTATGTTTGATCCCTTTTTACCTATCATATTGATGTTTTGATGTTTGTTGTTGATTATGCATGTTGCTATGACTGTATGAAATGCTTTGTGATTGGTTAGAATAGTTGGAATGGTCGAAAACGCCGTCGAGGGACGTAAACAGTCGCTGGAACAGCTGTAGGAATTATGTAGGGATCCGGATCGGATCGCATGCCACATCCACGATCCGATGATGCCGATCTGATCCGATCACGACTTCACGAGACGACCCGGATGAAGCAACCCGACCCGCTCCTATCTTCCACGATCCATTCCAGCTTGGGTGTCACGATCCGCCTGAAGGAACACGTCACGATCTCAGCAAGGTGGCACGACCCGAACCAATGGGTATTCACGATCCGACCCGGATGAAGCAACCCGATCCGACCCGAAGTGGTGACGTCGATCCAAATCAGGAGGAGGAGCCACGAGCTAGAGGAACACGATTCGATCCGCAGGGGGGTGTTGGCGATTCGAACTAAGCCGATCCGATCCAATGAAGAGAGTTGAAGGCTGATCCGATCCGATCCGATGGTTTAACCCGAGATGCAAAGCTAGTCCAAATGGGAGTTAGAGCTCAGGATCCCGGGACCAGTTGGGAACCAATGAGTTCACTTCATGGTTGGACTTTGCTGCGGGACGAGTGCTAAGGAGTTGTCGACGTTCATAACTTCGATTCACCACTAGAAATGAAGGATGGCTACTTATCAGTGCAGTAGGGTTGTTATGACCTAAGGGGCAAAGTGATGGTAGCAAGACTACGTTATCAGTGCAGTAGGGTCATTATGACCTGAGGGGCAAGGTGATGCGTAGTAAGACTATGAGCCAGTGCAGTGGGGTTCTTGTGACTCCATGGGGCAGAGTGGACATAGTAAAGGATTAGTAAGGCTATGAGCCAGTGCAGTGGGGTTCTTGTGACTCCATGGGGCAAAGTGGACATAGCAAAGGATTAGTGGCTACGTTATCAGTGCAGTGAAGTCATTTATGACTTCATGGGGCAGAGTGATCGTAGCAAGGAATGTTGGGTGATCGAAGTGGTGAATATCGTATGCTTTACGCACTGAGTGAGAGATGTGAGGATGGATGCTATGTTTGATTGTTTGCCATTCCTATGACATGCACACCTACCCCACCTCCGTATCTTTACACTGTTTGATATGATACCTTAGAGTGTTGTACAGTATGTAGTGCTAACTCTTTGGTTGCAGGTCCAGGTTCAGGTATGTTTTAGTCTACTTGTTATTGTTCACTTTAGATGCTTATCGCTCATACCAGGCTTTATGTCTGACCCAGAGTTTTATGTCTCCTCTTATTACTCTGGGTGCTCACACGAGCAGACTAGAGACAGGTTAGCTGGTGATGCGCGAGTAGCCGATTCGGAGGCGGGCAGGAGGCTTCCACGTATGATATATATATATATACACATTCTCCCTGTGTCGTTGATGGTCGCTACTTGGGCATTAGTAGTGTACCTCATTTATCTTACTTTTGCTTTGAGACAGTTTGAAAGTTGTAATAAGCTGTATTCTGAATTTCCGCTGCTATGATGTTTAGTTCTGATTTTCAGCTTATGCACTGTCTCTCCTGTTTTATGTCAAGTATATTGTTATTATATTTTATTCTATGCGCTGTGAGACATTCTACAGGTTCTTTGTATGTTCATTTCCTTCTTCCTTTTCCTTCTGGCGACCCGTTCCGTGCTAACCGGACATGTGTACAGCGCACTTTTGGGGTAGATGTCGGTTGGTGCGGGGCGGGCCGTCACACTTGGTATCAGAGCTCTAGGTTGCGTAGTTAACCTAGGGAAAGACACTAGGGAGAGATAGTACGTATATGAGAGCGCGTATTTGTGATTACTTTGGTTTTCAAAAGCTATGTATGTATATACTATTAGTAGTATAAAGATGAAGTCGCACTGCACTAGCACCACTATGGGGTCGTTAATCGTTTCCCTTTTTACAGATTAACGATGAGCCGAGAGACGAGGGGTGCTGGTAGAGGGACCAACCAAGGGAATGCCGCTGACATGAGGGCTATGTTTACTAACCTCACGAGAGACATGCTTAGAGAAGTGCAAGGGGCAATTCCCAATCCCGGAGTTGGTGTTGGCCCAGTAGTGCAGGCGCCTAGGGTCGATTTCGCCAAGTTGTGCAAAGATTACACTAATCTTGGTGGGAAGCCGTTCCACGGAACGGAGTCGGCCACGGATGTTCAGGACTGGATGGATAGTTGTGACCGTATCTTTGATGACTTGGGTCTTGAGGATGCGATGAAGAGAAGGCTAGCGTCTCGTCAGCTGCAAGGGCGAGCGATGAATTGGTGGAATGCCATTAGAACAGCTACTCCAGAGGACCAGGTTACTTGGGATCAGTTCAAGGCTCGCTTTAGCGAGAAGTTTATCCCAGCTGCCCAGAAGTCAGTGTTGTTTAAGAGGTTCTTGGAACTCAAACAGAACGGAAGGGCAGTTTCTGATTGTATTGCTGAGTTCGACACTTTGTCGAAGTATGGACTGTCTCTCATTGATACTCCTGAGAAGAAGAATGAGAAGTTCATTACTGGCCTGGATGGGTACTTGGGGGAAAGGCTTATTAATCACATCGATGAGACTTTTGAATCGATCGTGGGGAAAGCTTTGAGATCAGAGAGTCTTTACCCTAAGTCAAAGACTGAGGCTGCATCTGCAGAAGGGCCAAAGCCGCAAGCAGGCGGTGGAGGCAAGAATAATTCTCAGAATAAGAGGAAGCAGGACCAATCAAAAGGTGGCCAGAAAAAGAGCAAGAAGGATGTTGAGTGCTTCAGCTATGGTAAGAAGGGCCATTATGCTAAGGAATGTCGGGCCAAGCCAGCGGAAAGGAAGTGCTACAACTGTGGTCAAGTGGGACATCAGAAGGATAAGTGTCCGCAACCTCTTAAGGAGAAGCGGATTGTGAAAGCATATGCTATTGATGCTGTTCCTTCTTCGTCGAATGCCCCAACTGCGGCGGAGAAAGGAAAGAATGTTGTTATTCAGGGTACGCTTTCTATTTATGATGTACCAGTTCGAGTTTTGTTTGATACTGGGGCTTCCCGTTCCTTCATATCTAGTGACCTGGTAGATAGGTTGGGACTGGAACCCGAGATAGTCGATAGACCATTGATTGTGACGAACCCGATTGGTGGTTCGACTAGCCTTAGTATGATTTGCAGGAATTTGGTCTTATCGAGTCATGGATGTATGTTTGTATGTGATTGCTTTGTTTTGGGCTTTACTGGGTATGGCATTATATTGGGAGTCGATTGGCTCCAAAGATACGGGGTGGTGGTAGACTGTGAGGGCTTTTTGGTGACTGTGAGGGTGGACGATGGGCGGAGGGTAGTGTTTGGTAGCCTACCTAGTGATGGGGTTATGGCCAGTTTTGTATATTCCCTCGACATCCCGCAGGATGAGTTGTCAGATGTGCCCATGGTTGGCCAGTATCCGGACGTCTTCGAGGAGGTGACCGGGCTTCCACCACACCGAGAGATTGAGTTCTGTATTAATTTAGTGAAAGATGCCAGACCTATAGTGATGCCACTTCGTCGTATGGCACCAAGGGAGCAGCGAGAGCTTGGGGTGCAAGTCAGCAATCTTTTGAAGAAGGGATTTATTAAAAGGAGTGTCTCCGAGTGGGGAGCACCAGTTGTGTTTGCCACTAAGGCAGATGGTTCCCTTCGTTTGTGTGTGGACTATCGCGAGTTGAATAAGGTGACGAGGAAGAATAAGTATCCTCTACCGCGGATAGATGATTTGTTTGATCAACTGGAAGGAGCTAGAGTGTTCTCCCAGTTGGACCTCGCGACAGGATTTCATCAGCTTCGAGTAGCAGATGAGAGTATTCCGAAAACGGCATTTAGGACGCCGTCTGGATTTTATGAGTGGTTGGTCATGCCGTTTGGGTTGACCAATGCACCAGCCTATTTTGTGGATCTTATGAATCGAGTATTCAGAGATCAGTTGAATAAGTTTGTTCTTGTGTTCGTGGATGATATCCTTGTTTACTCAAGGACAGAGGAGGAACATAAGGGACACTTGAGGATAGTGATGGAGGTGCTGAGGAAACACCAATTGAAAGCGAAATTCTCTAAGTGTCATTTTTGGAGAAGGGAAGTAAGATTCTTGGGTCATGTTGTTTCCGAGAGTGGAATTGTCGTGGACCCTGCGAAGGTGGCTACGGTACAGGATTGGCCTACACCCAAGAATGCAACAGATGTAAGAAGTTTCTTGGGATTAGCCGGATATTATCGTAAGTTTATCCAGGACTTCTCCAAGATAGCAGCACCGTTGACTCATTTGACTAAGAAGAATCAGTCCTTCGTCTGGGACGGAGTGTGTGAGGATGCCTTCAAGAGTCTAAAAGAGAGGTTGACGCGTGCGCCAGTGTTAGTCATTCCTAAAGGGAATGAAGAGATGACGGTATACACGGATGCTTGTGGTACCGGACTGGGTGCAGTATTGATGCAAGGAGGTAGGGTTGTAGATTATGCTAGTCGACAGCTGAAGCCGCATGAGAAGAAGTATCCTACCCATGATTTGGAATTGGCAGCGATTGTATTTGCGCTGAAGATGTGGAGACATTATCTCTTGGGAGAAAGATTTGAGTTGTTTACCGATCATAAATCGTTAAAGTATCTCTTCTCTCAGAAAGATTTAAATCTCCGTCAGCAAAGATGGTTAGAGTTCTTGGCTTCATATGATTTTGACATCGCGTATACACCTGGGAAGGGTAATGCGGTAGCTGATGCCTTGAGTACGAGACATGCCAGCTTAGGGGCAATGTTTCTTGAATGGAAGCAACTGGAGTATATCGCGGGGTTTGATTTCAGACCAAGGTGCGAATTGGATCCAGTCATGCTAGCTAGTTTGACGATCAGACGCACTTTGATAGAGCGGATTGGTTCCAGCCAGAGGGACGATCCTAATCTATTGGAAATCATCTCCAAGTTAGAGATGGGTATCGGTGAGGAGATGGATGTGTATGGGCTTGATCGAGATGGATGGCTTCGAAAGAATGGAAGACTAGTTGTGCCCAATGTGAATGGTTTGAGAGATGAAGTGCTTAGAGAATGTCATCACTCAAAACTGACTATACATCCCGGTGGTAATAAGATGTATCGAGACATGAGACAGACTTACTACTGGGAAGGGATGAAAAGAGACGTTGGGAAGTTTATATCCAAATGCATGAATTGCCAACTAGTTAAAGCCGAGCAAAAGAAGCCTAGTGGGTTGTTGCAACCATTAGAAATTCCTGAATGGAAATGGGAGCAAGTTTCGATGGATTTCATCGATGGCTTACCAAGGACTAGATCGGGATATGATAGCATTTGGGTAATTGTAGATCGATTGACTAAGAGCGCAAGATTTATACCAGACAAATCGACCAGGACGGCAGCCAAGTTGGCAGAATTGTATATGAAGTGGGTAGTGAGATTTCATGGAGTACCCAAAAGCATTGTGAGTGACCGAGACCCGTTGTTCACTAGTGGGTTTTGGAAGAGCTTGCAAGAGGCTCTAGGGTCAAGATTACATCTCAGTACCGCATATCATCCTCAGACCGACGGTCAGACGGAGAGGGTGAATCGTATATGGGAAGATCTCTTGAGAGCTTGTATATTGGATTTTGGTGGATCATGGGATGACCATTTGCATCTAGTAGAGTTTGCATATAATAATAGCTACCAATCCAGTATCGGTATGGCTCCATATGAAGCTTTGTACGGAAGACCGTGCAACTCACCATCATGTTGGATAGAGACTGGCGAGAAGTTTGTGCTTGGACCAGATGTGGTGAGGGAAACTTCAGATAAGATTAAGGTCATTCAACAACGAATGAAAGCAGCTCAAGATAGGCAGAAGAGCTATGCTGATAAGAGGAGAAGAGACTTGAAATTCTCCGTTGGTGACTTGGTGTTTGTCAAGATCTCTCCATTAAAGAGCGTGATACGATTTGGCAGGAGAGGCAAGTTGGCACCAAGATTTGTTGGTCCATTCCCTGTTCTTGAATTAGTCGGGAATTTGGCATATAGAGTTGGCTTACCAGAGAAGATGGCAAGAGTTCACAATGTATTTCATGTTTCCCAATTATAGAAGTTCGTTCATGACTTAGATATGACTATTTCACCTGGTCAGTTAGAGGACTTCGAAGTAGAACCCGAGGCGGTTGGGAACCGCAAGCCGATTCGTATAGTGGGGCATGATACGAAGCAACTTCGAAGGAAGGCGGTGAAGCTAGTCAAGGTTCAGTGGGGCGAGAACGAGAATGATTGTACTTGGGAGACAGAGGAGAGCATTAGGAAGATGCATCCAGAACTCTTTACCTGGTAAGATTTACTTTGCAATTTAGTTTTCCGCATGCTAGGATAGACTTGCTTTGCTTGTTTGCATGTTTGATTTTTGTTTTATGATTGATAGGCATGCGGGACTTTTATGTGTGTTTGGATTAGGGAATTTCGGGGGCGAAATTTCTTAAGGGGGGGAGAGTGTAATGAACCGTATTCTACACATCATAGGATCGTAGAATATTTATTTCTTTCCCATGTGAAGTCGTATGGTCATGTAACTTTGGGAAACATCTATTAGAGTCATTTCCCATGTTCATGATTTTTGTCGATTTTTAAATGACCATTTTGCCCCTAGTTGGTACTGTTTCGGCCATAACTTTTGATTGGAAAGGAATTTTGACCTGAAACCACTTCCATTAGATTCGTTTGATGGTTTACCTTTCCGTAGAGTGGTTACATTAGCCAAACAGACTTACCGTTTGGGAGATATGGCTGATGGAGGGTGAAAAACTGCTTAACCGGGCCAAATCGAGTGATTAGTGAGTAGGCCCATAACCCATTTCGGGATTAGGGTTATGGGGAGGCTGAAATGAGATAGAGGATCATTCCATTTCAGTTTTCTAGCCTCCACTTATCACCAAGGATCCCTAAAAATGGCCTCTAACCTCTAAATCACCTCCAAATCATCTTTTGGTCAAGGATTTGGCTTAGCAACCCCTAATCAAGGAAGATCTTCACCAAAGCAACAAAGGAGCTGCTGTTTAGCATTGAGATTCACATCAAATCAGAGAATTATTTCAGATCTTAGTTTATTTTGTGGCTAAGGTGAGTGATTTGCATAGTTTTGCACTAATTATGGCTAATTAGGGGTGATTAGTGTTAATTAGCGAATTTAAGCATGATAAAATTCTGGAAAAATGTTTATAAAATTCGGAATGATGTTTTAGACCTCTGATATGAATTTGAGTTAATTTGGTTAAGTTTTGATAATCCTATCATTAGTTTCACCTAAATATGCTTAAGGGGAAAATATGGGATTTTGGGTATGTTTGATCCCTTTTTACCTATCATATTGATGTTTTGATGTTTGGGGTTGATTATGCATGTTGCTATGACTGTATGAAATGCTTTGTGATTGGTTAGAATAGTTGGAATGGTCGAAAACGCCGTCGAGGGGCGTAAACAGTCGCTGGAACAGCTGCAGGGATCCAGATCGGATCGCATGCCACATCCACGATCCGATGATGCCGATCCGATCCGATCACGACTTCACGAGACGACCCGGATGAAGCAACCCGACCCGCTCCTATCTTCCACGATCCATTCCAGCCTGGGTGTCACGATCCGCCTGAAGGAACACGTCACGATCTCAGCAAGGTGGCACGACCCGAACCAATGGTTATTCACGATCCGACCCGGATGAAGCAACCCGATCCGACCCGAAGTGGTGACGTCGATCCGAATCAGGAGGAGGAGCCACGAGCTGGAGGAACACGATTCGATCCGCAGGGGGGTGTTGGCGATCCGAACTAAGCCGATCCGATCCGATGAAGAGAGTTGAAGGCTGATCCGATCCGATCCGATGGTGATGACCAATAACCCGAGATGCAAAGGTAGTCCAAATGGGAGTTAGAGCTCAGGATCCCGGGACCAGTTGGGAACCAATGAGTTCACTTCATGGTTGGACTTTGCTGCGGGACGAGTGCTAAGGAGTTGTCGACGTTCATAACTTCGATTCACCACTAGAAATGAAGGATGACTACTTATCAGTGCAGTAGGGTTGTTATGACCTGAGGGGCAAAGTGATGGTAGCAAGACTACGTTATCAGTGCAGTAGGGTCATTATGACCTGAGGGGCAAGGTGATGCGTAGTAAGACTATGAGCCAGTGCAGTGGGGTTCTTGTGACTCCATGGGGCAGAGTGGACATAGTAAAGGATTAGTAAGGCTATGAGCCAATGCAGTGGGGTTCTTGTGACTCCATGGGGCAAAGTGGACATAGCAAAGGATTAGTGGCTACGTTATCAGTGCAGTGAAGTCATTTATGACTTCATGGGGCAGAGTGATCGTAGCAAGGAATGTTGGGTGATCGAAGTGGTGAATATCGTATGCTTTACGCACTGAGTGAGAGATGTGAGGATGGATGCTATGTTTGATTGTTTGCCATTCCTATGACATGCACACCTCCCCCACCTCCGTATCTTTACACTGTTTGATATGATACCTTAGAGTGTTGTATAGTATGTAGTGCTAACTCTTTGGTTGCAGGTCCAGGTTCAGGTATGTTTTAGTCTACCTGTTATTGTTCACTTTAGATGCTTATCGCTCATACCAGGCTTTATGTCTGACCCAGAGTTTTATGTCTCCTCTTATTACTCTGGGTGCTCACACGAGCAGACTAGAGACAGGTTAGCTGGTGATGCGCGAGTAGCCGATTCGGAGGCGGGCAGGAGGCTTCCACGTATGATATATATACACACATTCTCCCTGTGTCGTTGATGGTCGCTACTTGGGCATTAGTAGTGTACCTCATTTATCTTACTTTTGCTTTGAGACAGTTTGAAAGTTATAATAAGTTGTATTCTGAATTTCCGCTGCTATGATGTTTAGTTCTGATTTTCAGCTTATGCAATGTCTCTCCTGTTTTATGTCAAGTATATTGTTATTATATTTTATTTTATGCGCTGTGAGACATTCTACAGGTTCTTTGTATGTTCATTTCC
The DNA here is from genome assembly GCA_030737875.1 of Allium sativum. Taxonomy (NCBI): domain Eukaryota; kingdom Viridiplantae; phylum Streptophyta; class Magnoliopsida; order Asparagales; family Amaryllidaceae; genus Allium; species Allium sativum. The sequence goes on from CM060915.1 coordinate 703,134,329, forward strand.
TTCTTCCTTTTCCTTCTGGCGACCCGTTCCGTGCTAACCGGACATGTGTACAACGCACTTTTGGGGTAGATGTCGGTTGGTGCGGGGCGGGCCGTCACAGCTTTGGTGGAATGGAATAAAGAAGGATGTTGCTGAATTTGTGGCAAAATATCTTACGTGGCAACAAATTAAAGCAAAGCAGCAACGACCGACAGGACTTCTGCAACCACTTCCTATTGCTGAATGGAAATGAGAGCACATAACAATGGATTTTATCACTGGATTACCAATGACAAAACAAGGTCATGATGCAATATGGGTAGTGGTGGATTGCTTGACAAACTCAGCACATTTCATACCTTACAACTTGACCTACTCAATGGAGAAATTGAGTAGACTCTATTTGAAGGAGATTGTTCGACTACATGGTATACCAGTTACCATAGTTTCAGACAGAGATTCACGATTCACTTCAAGGTTTTGGAGAAGTCTTCAAAAAGCACTAGGTACATCATTAAACCAGAGTACAACCTTTCATCCTCAAACAGATGGACAAACTGAAAGAGTGAACCGAATCATAGAAGATATGTTAAGGTCTTGTATAATGGAATTTGAAATCACATGGGAAACTCACACACCATTAATCGAATTTGCATATAACAATAGTTATCATGCAAGTATTGGTATGGCCCTATATGAAGCTTTGTCCGGAAGGCCTTCTCGTTCGCCAGTATGTTGGGCAGAAGTTGGAGATCGTGAGATTCTTGGTCCAGACCTAGTAAAGGAAACAACTGAGAAGATTTCCATTATAAGGGAAAGATTGCAGGCAACCCAAAGTAGGCAAAAGAGTTACGCAGATCATAAAAGGAAGGATCTGGAATTCAAAGTAGGAGATCAAGTCCTTCTTAAGGTTTCTCCGGTACGAGGGGTAATGCGATTTGGAAAGAAGAAGGCAAAACTGTCACCGAGATTTATCGGACCATTTCGTATGACCAAGAAAATTGAAAAAGATGCATACGAACTCAATTTACCTGAGAAGTTATCAGATATACATAATGTGTTTCACATATTAATGCTACGAAAGTATATTTCTGACTCATCTCTTGTGATTGATTTAAGCGGCATTGAAGTTAAAAAGGGGACCAAGTACATTGAAAGACCTGTTTTAATTCTTGACATAAAAATTAAGAAGTTAAGAACGAAAAAATTTCCTTAGCAAAAGTTAAATGGAACCATCATAACGAAGACGAAGCATCATGGGAAGTGGAGTCAGAAATTCGTAAAGATTATCCAGAATTGTTTGAAGCTTAGATTTCGAGGACGAAATCTTTTTTTAAGGGTGTTAGAGTGTAAAAGCCTAACTCAAAAATCCGGGTATGGAAAAAGTTCCTAGAAATTTTGAATATATTAGTTCAATCCGATTCAAATATTTAAGTATGATAAATACATACATACATACATCTATATATATGTATATATATGTATAAATATATACATAACACATAGTTTATAAATAAAATACAAATCGTATATGTGAACAAATTCTAGAATATGAAAAATGACTTAAAATGATAGGGACACGTGTCATTAAATAAATGGTACACATGTCTTGTAAGTAAATAAGGTAAAGACACATAAACACATTAGGTGTCCGTGTGTAGAAACATCTAATGACACCTAAGTAGGCATGTGTCTTCATCCTAAAGCTGGCATGAAGATAAGGTGGACAAGTTTCCAGAACTTAATTACCAAACTAACCTTGAAAATTTCTATATAAAGGGTGGAAATGTTCACTTGATTTCATACATTCACAAAACAAAAGTAATATAAGATAAAGAAGAGAAGTTTAGGAGAAGCCAAGAGGATAAATACAAGACCAAGATACAAGTCTAAGGTGAGATAAACTATTTAAGTTCATGTATTCATTTCACATTTTGAAGAAAAGTTGTGAAATTTAAGAATGAATTATTGAACTTGAACCCCTGAAAATGATGTTCAGTATTTTGGGAATAACTTTTGCAATTCTTAATGAAATTTTGACTTCTCTATCAATCCGGAAAGCTAATTCAAAGGCCTACAATTTTCACCTGTTGCACTTTTTCTAATTCGACTATTTGTGTACCCGAACACTGGATGCAAAGTTAGGTAAAAATCAGCCCGAAATTCTTTTATGATAATTAAGTAGACTAAGAAAATTCTTTTTGTAAAAAATTTGGAGTCAAAAATAATTTTTATCATAGAGAAATATCATTAAACATTTCGCCCAAAAATAGGCTGAAAAACTGAATTTTGGAACTTTTTATAGTATTCCGAAACGCTTTCATTTCTCTGAACTAATTAAGAAGCACGGAACCAAGCCAGAATCTTTTTATAGCACCTAGAAACGCTGTAGTAGCTGATTTGAGTCAAAAATCATTATAAACCGCCCATAACTTTTTATAGCGCCAGAAGCGCTATAATAGTTGTTTTAAGCTTAAAAACCACGCAAAACTTTTCATTGCATTTCTGAAAACACTGTCTTTTCACTAAATTGTGTGTAAAGCACTCCAATACGCCTAGAACTTTCCATAATGCTTTCTAAACACTGTAGTTTTTATTTTTATTCATGCTAAAAATTTCTATAGCATTTTTTATATGTTATCTTTTCCTTTTCTCTTAGATTTTAAACCTTTATGAAGTGGTTTTGATGTTCTTTTTAACATACAGTGGAATAATCTTGAGATAGTTTTGGGTTTATCTTAAACCCTTAAAAAAATATGAACTTAAAAAGTAATTTAAGATTACTTGTGAGATACATATTATTAATTATATTTTTTCGATTGGGTGCAGTAGAAGACAATGGATCTTGGGTAATGCACTATTACTCTATGTTTGTATCAAGCTGAGTAAAGTACATCCCTATTTGATGACGAGATGCCAACCACAATAGGATAACATATCCCAACATCTAAACCAAGTCGCGGGTGTAGTTTAGATTCATAACTATATATTTGATAAATTATGAGTCTTTGATGGAATGAAGTTATCATAAATTTGTTTGATTCAATATCTTGAAGTCTTCCTTGATTTTTGTTTTAAACTTTGGATTGATGAAACCTTCGAAGAAAAGAGTCATGATGAAACTATAATACAACCCACTTAGAAATGATGTGAAAACTAAGCTTAAATAGTTATCTCACTAGGTCTGTGTTGCTCATGATGCTACACTTAAAACTTTTCATGTTTAGATGGTTAGTTAGATGCTTTGAAGGAATTTTACTATGTATATAATCTCTTAAGTACCCATATGTATAATTATTTAATAGTTAGTCTCTTGGATCTTTGTAACTATGATGGGATGATTGTATAATAGCTCTTCCGTTTAAAATCATGTAATATCTATGTTTTATATTCCGACAAGCTTTTATTAAGTTGTGATAATGTTTTATTAGCACCATGACTTATTTGTGGCATCACCGCTTTTGGATAAGTATACCAGAGTGCGGGTGTTACACTATTTCCTTTCAATACATGTTCATATGACCATAAAACCTATAGGCTACGGTTCATGCACAGAATATCGTTTATGTGTTTACCAAAGGCAGCTTGATTCCATATTTTCATATTAACAATACCTAAAACACCCTTGCTTATGAGGTTTTTCAAGAACAGAGAATGAGATTGGGGATAAGTATTTGGTATGAATGTTGCCTTTCCGTATAAACTTCATGAATGCAGACTTGATCATGCTAAGAAGTTTATTGGGGATAACAAAAGTTCGTGCCCAATTGACTTGCATAGCAATGATCACAGCCTTAACCAAGGTGATTCCATCAGCTTGACTTAATAATTTCGAGGACCAGCATTCAAGTCCTTGAATAACTTTCTCAAGAAGTGGAAGACATTGAAGAGTGGTAACTCTTGAAGTTTCCACAGGCAGACCCAAGTATGTAGAATCAGAATTGTTGCATTTCAACCTAGTTAATTCATAAATTTGATATTTTCTAGCCTGACTAACACCAGCCACTCGTATTTCAGATTTGTCAATATTAACTTTCAAACCAGTCATGAGATAGAATTATTCAAGAGTGGACATGATGTTAGTCAGAGTATCATTCTCAGGTTTGCAGAAAATTATTAAGTCGTTAGTAAACATAAGTGCAGTTATACGTGGGTTCTTGAATTTTGGGTGTAAAGCATACATGTTTTTATCAACGAGGTCATTCAACATACCAATTAATAATTCCATGTCTGGAATGAATAGATATGGTCACCTTGGCGAATGTCTTGTTTACTCTCAAAATCCCACAGGAGCTCCACTAACATTGATAAAGAAATGGTTTGTGCTTATACATGCATATACCCAAGCATTAAATTTGGTAGGGAAATTCATATAGCTTAGAATTCTAATGACAGAGTGCCAATGCAGAGAATCAAAAGCTTTCTTACTGTCAAGTTTGAGTATAGCTCTAGGAGATATGTTCTTGGTATTATAACCGTTAATTAATTCATGTGCTAGCAGAACATTGTCTAGAATATTTCTTTTGGCCAAGAAGGAAAATTGATTATGTGATATAAGGGTAGGCAGAACAAGTTTAAGTCTATTAGCTATGACTTTGGCAATGCATTTATTAATTGTGTTGTAACGCGAGATAGGTCTGAATGCATTAACATGACTACATTACTGACTTTGGGTATGAGAGCGATAACAGTGTTATTGAAAGAGCCACACATATTTTCTTTTAGGGAAAAATGTTTAATTGCTTTGTAAACATCAGAATTGACAATAAGCCAGTAGTGCTGATAAAATTTAGCATTAAAACCATCTGGTCCACCACACGAATTGGTGTTAAGTGAGAACATAGCTTCTTTTATCTCAGAGTCAGTAACTGTACTGATAAGTATATCATGCATAGAATCATTAAGTTTTGGTAGCATGTAGGGGTTAATATCTTCAATATTAGGAGAAAAATTGTTAACGTTACCAAATAGATCAGAAAAATATTTTACAAAAGCATCATGTATAACAATAGAGTTAGTGTGTAGCTGACCACTGCCGTCAGTCACCGATTGGATGTCTTCTCTTTTTTGTTTGGCTTTGAAGGCAGCATGAAAATACGTAGAATTCTTATCACCATCCTCAAACCATTTCATTCTGGCTTTTTGTTTCTTCATTTAGGCTTCGGAATAAAGAGCTTGCATGTGTTTGTTGGCAAGTTCATTCTTAATAGAAGTTAGAGAACGATCATTTGGATTGCTAAGCATTTGCTTCTGGATTTGAGTTAGTTCACTCAAGAGAATGTTTGATTGCATGCTTCCACTCCCAAACTCACTATTAGCCCATGCCTTTAAACAATCCTTGAGATCTTTGAGTTTTTTGTGTAAAATAAACATTGGATTTCCAAAGTTTGGAGTTTCCCAAACTTTTTTGACAATATTCATGAATTCAAGATCATTGATCCATGCATTAAAGAATTTGAAACTTGATTTCCTGTTGCTCATGTTCTCATCAAGATGTTCAACTTGTGGTGAATAATCAGATAACATTGGCATGGGGAGTTCATTAGAAAGACCTCGCCATTTGTTAAGATAGTTTTCATAACAAAATGCACGATCTATACGAGAGAAAGTTCTAATGCCTTCACGTTTACAGTTATTCCAAGTATATTCAACCCTATAGGAATTAATTTCAATAAGATCGGAATTGCTAATAGATAAGTTAAGGGACCTAATTTCATGAAAAGATACAGGATACCACCCAGCCTATCAGATAGTCTAAGAGGAGAATTAAAATCTTCACAGACTATCCAAGGTAGAGTATGATGTCGTAGAGAAAGAAGCATATTGAAAAAAATTCTCTCTAGCTGCAGTAGAACTGTGAGCATAAACAAAGGTAATAATATAAGAAGAGGAGGTAGGAATATGAAAATTGTGGCAGTGTATGCGTTGACTTGAAGAAGAAATTTTAGAGAAAGTATGAATAAGAGGATCATAATTAGCAAAATTCTACCACAGCTTGCATCAGATAGATTATTTAACATATTCAACTTAGAGTTAATGTACCTGGCACCACGAGTATGATAACTTATCATTCAACTTTGTTTCAAGAATGGCTAGGGCATTGATATTGTATTTTCTGATTAGCAACTTACATTGGTCAAGTTTAAGGTCAGCGTGTGCACCTCGAATATTCCAAAAACATATGTTTTGTATCATTGAGTAAACTTTGATTGTTGGTTTGCACTATTTGCCATCGATCTAGTCACGACCATGGATGCTTCAGAGTTTGAAAGTTGTTTTTTTTGTCAAAGGAGATTCCACTGGAAGGTGCTTGTTAGATTTAAGGATTTCAATGCATTGCCTATCTTTGAATTTCTTGCCTATTTCATACAGATGAGAATCAGTAGGAGATTTGTGACCAGGTGGTGGGGTTGTGTTGCAATAAGTGCTAGACAAATTAGCGTTGTTGCAATTGGTTTTATCAATGTGCACCACTGACTGTTCACCAGTGGCACTTTGATTTGTTTTATCTTGATCTTTTAATAATCCAATGGTATCCTCATTCTCATAAGAAATACAATTGGAAAGGGAACTGACACTTGCAGGGCCGGTCCTAGGACTTTTGGTGCCTAAAGCAAAAAGCAAAAATGAGGCCCTATAACAAAATGAAATCTAATACATCAAAACAATTTATAGTATTTTAAAATAATGAAAAAAGAAAAAAGAAATCTTTGCTCGTAATATAATCTTTAAATTAATACAGAGCCACAAGCCTAAAATTAAAAAATAGAGCAAAACTGATTTGCATCTCAATTCAACCTCAGCAGTTCACCAATTCTTTTTTATTTATTTTTTGCAGTAATTGTATATTCTATTAATAAAACTACTACTTGTTCCAAAATCAAGAACTACAACAAAACATCACCCAGTCTACTCTACACAACAAAAACAACTCTACCACACTTATAGCAGGAAAACAATGTCAACACCAAAGTCCTAAATTCTCTTCCAAGAAAAATACTAGTCATACACTAGAATCCTTACGCAAACCTTTCTTATCATCTTCATCATCGCTACCTCCATCCTCACTGCTCACCGCTTTAGCCTCATCCTTCACCACAGCTCCGGTTTTTCCAGTAGTAACCGACTGCTGGTACAAGATACCTCCTATAAGCGTAAATAGCAAGCAAACCAAACCAAAAGGACTGCCATTGAAAACAAATTTGGGGCAGCATATTTGTTTATTACAGCGAGCAAGCTGGAGTAGAGAGCAGCCAATGACTAAACTGCTGGTTGCATATACTTGTTTTTCAAGTTTAAGGGCTGCCATTAATTTTTAGTTCACAAATTTAAGCAGAAGTAGACCTCAAACTCGAAGTTAGCAACTAAAATCTTTCACTTAGTTTTATTCTTCAACTGAATAACGAATCCCCAAATTAATCTTTGCTCTTCAGATCTTCCACTGAAAACGAATTCTAATTTCTACGGAACAAGAAAAGGCTAAAAAAGAAAAATGTATAGTTCACCAATTCATTTAAGCATAGATTTCAGTTCATTATTTCGTTTTAGATACTTACACCTCAGGCTCAGCAGTAAACTACTATACTATATACAATCATATATTTAAACATAAAATCCAATTAGGCGATTATTCAAATCACATGCTAATAATATTGTTTTACATAGATACGCATAGTGCAGACAGTAGTATACCATATACAGTCAGCAGTCCTATAGTTGTTATAGCCTACAGATACAATTAAATTCAAAACCTAATACCCAATATCAAAAAATCCAAATTAGTGAATTACTTATCTAAGATCCTTGTCCTTGGCTCGCACCGCAGTTCGGCTTCGGTTTCCAGACTGGTTCAACTGAAACTGTCGTACCTGCAAGTGGCCTTTCTTTTAACCGTTGCCTGCTTGGAGTTGGAAAATCCGAATTGGATTGCCGCTGTCTTGAGATGGATTGTCGACGTTTGTTGATTTGTAGTTTGTATCAACGATTTCGCGATAGGTGCAGTTTTATGATTGAATCGCTTTTTTTTCCTGTATTCATTCGATCCAAATGGTGCCCTATCTTTCTTCGTGCCCTAAGCGGCTGCTTTACTAGCTTGTGTAAAGGGCCGGCCCTGGACACTTGGCATGGCTGCAATAAGGTCAGGTTCGAATTCATGAGATGCCATGTTGAAAACTTGTTTATCACTATGTAACTATTGTAAATTGATGGTGTCATTGAGTTATGCAGTGCCATCTAAGTGATAGTTGATAGAAAAAGGCTGAATTTGCTTGTCAGGCTGTTTTTCCACATCAGATGCAATGGGTAACTGAACAACCATTGGAGTTGCTTCATTGACTTCTACATTTGCTCGATTTTAAAATGATGTTTCAAGGTTACTTACTTCATGGTCAAAACTGTTGTTTATAACCAGAGTTTGCACTTTACACACTTTTGTGATGTATGTGTCATGACTGTTTTTGTTTTGTTGCATAACTTCATTGCTCAAAGCTCTTTGTTTATCATTCATAATTTCTCCCTCTTCTACACTTTCCTCTATAGGGTTATTTCTATTTATGATATCAACCTTTGGTGGTGCCTGACCAACCTTAGCTCTGTAATTTATACGTTTCCCATAGTACGATACTTTCTTTTTATTGTGCTCTACCTTATGCCAAGTTGGTACTTTTTGGCTTGTATATTCGTATGGTTTTGAATTGTTTCTATAACTGTACCTCCCCTGAATTTTTCCTTTTTCAATTTTGTCGATTGGTTCTTTCACTTTTGTTGTTCCTCTATTGTTGTTCTTGCTTGCATCAGGTTTTTGTACATCAACTGCATCCTTTTCAGAGTTCACTGGACATAGTTCATGGTTATGACCAAAAACTTTACATTGGGTACACACAAGGGGTTTCCAAAGATTAGTCACATAAATTTTTTGTGTACCCCCATCAAGTAGTTTAACCAAGAAGTCATCAACCATTTGTTTATCTGGCTTCACCTCAATTAAGCACTTGGCATACCGTATCCATTCAATTTTTCCAGTCATTTCATCAAGGCATAACAGTTTACCTAATCTACATGCTAGCTAGTTTATACCAGAGTGCGACCATGTAAAAAGAGGAATATTAGTGAATCATACCCACACTGTAACAACTTTAACCTGGCCACAAATGTTGCTGACAAAGGGATCGTAAGGCTTGATGATGAACAACTTATTCCTCATAATAATCGGATCACCATAAGTACATTTTGTATGTCCTCTTCATACGAGATGTGAAACAGAAAGAGCATGCCATCGGATTTAATCTTTAAGTCTCCTTTCAACTTCCATATTGACCTAACTTTCTGGTCAACAACTATGTATGAGAGTGGATCGTCTAAGAAGAAACCCACTAGGGTTTCTTTCCAAACTTTCGTGCCATCTTCAATGATCTCTGGAGTATGATTCATAGCATAATCAGTGAAAGTGGGGATCATTTCGATGGGGATGTACTTCCCCTCGTTGCGAGGAGACGCTGGAACAAAGAAGTCCATATGCGTTGAAGATTCAAATGTGGGTCTACATTGGTGTCAGCTTGAGGATTTTCATCAGTGGTAGCATGAGTAGTAACATTGGTCGTAGATTGGGGAATGTGAAGGTTGGAAGGAGGAAGAGGAGGTGGATCTGGTGGCGCAGGAGGTGGTTCGTTGGGAGAAGGGTTGTCGGAGGGGGGAGGCTTTGAGTGGCTCGAGGAGGAGAGAGGTAAGGAGGACGATGTGATTGAAGGGACAGTTTACGACTCTGAAAGGAAGGTTTTGCCATTAACGGTTCAATTTTTTTGTTTATCGGGGATTATCAATTTAACTCTAATGAACTTTGAGTCAAAAAAATTATTAATTAAAAAGGAATATTTATTTGCTAACTTTGATCTATTAAATATTATAAATTATCATTAATTAGTAATAAATTTCAAAATATACATAAAGTTTAAGTATAAAACTTGAAATATTTTCATATATTTAAAAATATATTTTTTAGATATATCCAGAATTTTGTAAAGTATCCAAATTTCATAATGACTAAAAAAATTCAAGATCGAATAATATCAACATTACTTTTCAAACTGTTAAGTTCGTGTGTGTACAAGTTTTATTTTGTAATTTCTTCTTTGACATGTGCTAGTTTTGAATATATGTTTACACTTGTGCAAAATATTATAGTAGTTAATAATTAATCATTTATGTACGATAATTTATAACTAATAACAAGTGATCAAGCCCCCCAAAAAAAAAATAGCGGGTGATCTCCATCTTGGAGGATATCACCTTTTTTCATAAAGTAATTTATAATTTACTATAATTAACGATTATTACAAATAATAATTTATAACAAATAATTATGTTTTATAATTAATAATTATTAAAATAATAAATTGTAACTATATATAGAGGACAATAAAGTATAAATAATAATGTACAGATAATGAATTATGTTTAATATTTAATAACATATAATTAATAATTTATATAGTGAATGACTTATAAATAATTGATATCCATAACGAGTAAGTTTAAATTACATATTAATAATTTAAAATAAATTATTCATTCTAGTTGAACAAATCATACGCTGAGGTGGCAGCCTCACCTCCGCCTCCGCCTCATCCTCGGTCTCTTCCCCGTCTTCCCCATCCTTGTCGCCGCCTCCCCACCTTCACAACAATACACTCGATGGTCTCCTACCTGAAGTGCAGCAACCGTTGCCTTCGTTGTTCTGACAAAGGACGCGTGTCGCGAGCTTGCAGGAATGGCATGATTTGATATATATGTACTTATTATGGCCACTCAGCATCGTGTTGTCCCAAAAAGTATAAAAAGAAAAAAGATATTTTGCGGGGTCCCAATACACTAGCACGAATGCCAAATCGTCACGGGTCAACAATTCAGACTGCGCGAGAAAAATGGGTGTAGACGTCACTTCGTAAATCCAATCGAAACGCAGACCATAATTACCCTCAAAAGGATAATGTTAACCATTCCACTTCTCTTAAATCATCCTCTCCTCCGCTCTTCAACCAAAACCCTAATCCCTCATCCCCAACTTCTTTATCCTTCCGCCTAATGTATAACCTGGATCGCTTTATCACTGGCACCATTGTCGATGGATTATGGACTGCTCAGCAAGTGAAGCAAGCTCTGACTTCGTCTCTCAACCATAACGTGTGGGCCATATGGCTCATTGAAGATAACGTCTTCCTCATAGATTGCCCGAACATTGAGACCAGAAATCAAGCCCTCCACCTCACACTTTTGTATCGCTCCGGAGCCAGCCTCCTCCTCCAACCCTGCCCTAAGCCGGACTTCCCACCCCAACCCACCCTTCAACCAGAATCTTGGGCGAGAGTTAAAGGCTTCCCTGAGTTTCTTCGCTACAACGACATGGCAATTAAGGAGGCACTCAAACCAGTTGGAATTTTCATGGCAGTGGACGATTGTGACTGGTTCTATGTCGACTATCGCTACCTGTACGTCAAAATCCAATTTTTTGAAGGAATTAGTGCTGTCACTCATTATGTGGTATGTCTAAACAACTAAAATGTTAAACTTTGCGTTGAAAAAAGGGAGCACTCTCACCCCTGCGAGAAACCATAGACTCTCTTGATGGGCATAGACTACGACTATGGTGTTTACCTCTTTCATGATATAACACCCCCAGCTAGTCCCCTAGAAGAAGTTCGTCAGGATGTCATGATTGAAGAAGCAGACATGAACAATCATTGCAACCAGCAATCCCCGTAGGATGCTTCTCTTGTGCTACTTCACAGCGTAACTAGTGACAACTTCTGTCCACGATGGGACCCCCTTGCTGACTTCGACCTCTCCACGCCTCTGCATCTTCAGATTCAATGCCCACCAGTACCAGATCGCTAGGAGCCCAACACACCGCACCTCACCGCAACTGATGTTCGCAGAAGTGGAAGAATCAACCGTGCCAGATCACTTCCTGGAGGCTCTGGTAGTTTTTATGAAACTGTAGTTTTTTCTTCTGCTAATAAACTGTTAAACAAAAAATTAGCTAAATGCATGGAGGTGAGTTTGCGTAATGAACACTATAGTGCCATGCAAACTTTAGAAACACAGAGAATTAATCTTTCCCAATGAAAATAGTATCCTGGAATGTCAGAGGACTTGGGGACCACACAAAACAACACGCCGTCAACCTGATCCTATCCCCACATCACATTGATATTTTATTCCTACAAGAATCCAAACTATCCAACCCTTCTTCTGCTATTTTTAGAAACATTTGTGGTCCTTTTTTAACTGGGTGGGCCCACGTAAATGCCATCGAAACACGTGGGGGTTTAATAACTGCATGGGATGAAAATGCATGGTCTCTTTAACATTCAGTTTCACATTCATCCATTCTTCACGTGACTCTCCAACACATTCACACAAATTCCGCTTGCCATTTCACCAATGTTTACTGCCCAACTGACCCCCATGATAGAGAAGAGATCTGGACCTTCTGTGAAAACCTATCTTCACAAATCAACGGCTCTTGGCTCATCGGGGGGGACTTCAACACAACCCGAAATAACCATGAAAGAAATTCGGGAAACTTCTCGCAAGACTCTCTGGCCTTCAACAACTTTATCTACTCCTGTTCCCTAACTGAACCTCCCATTACCAACAGAACTTTCACCAGGATAAACCGCCATGTTGACCCATTATTAGCCAAACTTGATCGTTTACTTTTCAACCTACACTGGGAAGACACCCACCCTCTCTCTCTTGTTACTGGTTTAGCCACAGTCTTGTATGACCACTGTCCCTTACTGCTAGACACCGGCTCCAATGCTCCCTCCAAGCGCCCATTCAGATTTGAGAAGCTATGGCTCATTGAACCCACCTTCGATGCCTGTGTAAAGCAAATTTGGGCTCAACCAACCGATACCCATTGTCCCGTCGCCACCATAGTCTTCAAACTTCGTTCCCTCCGCAAAATCATTCGTCCATGGGCAAAATCGGTTTGGGGTTCGATTAAAGTCAGAATTAACTCCATCCAAGATGAAATTCTCTCCCTAAATATTAGCCAAGAATCACGCCCTCTGGATGACTCGGAATTATCACAGCTCTATGAATTAGAATCAGAATTGGAATGACTAATATAACAAGAAGAAATGGGATGGAAACAAAGAGCTAAAATAAAATGGATCGACGAAGGAGACAGGAACACCGCTTATTTCCATAGGATAGCTAATGGCCAAAGAAGATCCTCCTATATTTCTTAAATTCATCATGCTGATTCAATCTATACTGACCCCTTTGACATCTGCCTCCTCTTCACCAATTTCTTCCGCAATATTCTTGGCAAACCCTCCCCTCCCCTCCCAGCCATAGATTGGAATCTTCTCTACCCTTCACCTCCCCCCATTAACATTGACTACCCCTTTGCTGAAGATGAAATTTGGGCTGCGATTAAGTCTATGGTAGATGACAAAGCTCCTGGGCCAGACGGTTTTGGCCCAGCCTTCTTCAAACATTTCTGGCCTACCATCAAGCATGACATCATATCCATGTGTTCAGAATTACAATCCAACCCCTCTTCCATTTCCAGACTCAATTATGCCAACATTACCCTCATTCCCAAATCTGTCGGCGCCTCCTCCTTATCCTCTTTTCGCCCCATCAGCCTTCTCAACACTACCTTTAAAATCATTACCAAAGTCCTCGCAAACAGACTGAAATCCTTCATTGATTCCCTCGTTGGCCCAGAACAATCAGCCTTCATCTTTGTTCGTAACATTATGGATTGTGTAGCTGCAACGCAAGAAGCCATTACTTTCTGTCATTTAACATCCACACCAGGTGTGCTGCTAAAGCTCGACTTCTCCAAAGCCTTTGACTCCGTGAACTGGAATTTCATACTTGACTTAATGTCTCACCGTGGATTCCCACCCAAGTGGTGCAGCTGGATTAAACACATTATGAACACAAGCTTCTCCACTAACTGTGTTAATGGAGAACCGGGAGGCCTCATAAAATCTAAACGTGGTCTCAGACAAGGAGATCCCTTTTCACCCCTCATCTTTTTCCTCATCGCTGATGTATTCAACCGCATGGTTAAACTAGCCATATCCAGAAACCTCCTCCATGGCCTTAATCTTCCAAATCATGGCCCTACCATCTCAAATCTTCAATTCGCTGATGACACCATCCTCTTTTTCTCTCCCCCCTCCCACATTCACTGCCTTAAAGTGCTTCTCTAGACCATCGAACTTATCTCCGGGCTATCTATAAATTACAGCAAAAGCTCCATCATCATGTTGGGAAACTCAAATGATCTTGGTCCCTTTATCTCTAGCTGTCTCAACTGTAAGCTTGACCATTTCCCGATAAACTACCTTGGAGTCACACTCCATCCAACCAAACTCCTGAAAGCTGACTGGCTTCCCCTTACAGCTAAAATTGAACATCGCCTAGCTGCTTGGAAATCCAATTCCTTGTCATCAGCCGGTCGTCTAACCTTAGTCAAATCCGTTTGTCCTCAATTCCCTCCTATTGGATGTCATTCCACAAATTCCCGTCTTGGGTTATCTCGAGAATTGATACCCTTCGAAGCTCTTTTGTAACACCCTGGATTTTTTAATAATCGAATCAACTAAATTAAAGAATAATTAATCTCAGATGTGAGAATTAAGGGAAACGGGTTACGCCATTGTGTTCGTTACGTAATTTTGGTTGATATAGAGTCCGAGTTTGCGTAAATTGGATTCCGTATGAAAAAGATATCTTTAAATTAAATATTGCAGCAAAACATGAAAAAAAAAGAATGAGAAAAGAATAAATGTTTAGCATTGTTCTAAGGTTTGTAAGCAAAAGACTTAGTAGCTCATTTGGTTGGAACACGTGACTTGCATACAAGGGGTACAGAGTTCGATCCCCGCCAGCTCCATACTTTTGTTTTAGGGGAATGGCTTAAAATGGCTTAGTGTGAACACAGTTCAAAAAGTGGTTTAGTGTGAAAATGGGTAATTGGGAAGATAGAAAAAAAGAAAATATATATATATAGAAAAAATATATATACATATACATACATATATATATATATATATATATGACGTGTACGCATCATGTGGCGTACATGGCGCATTTTTTGGTTGTCAATGATTGTTTTTTTTATGTGGCCTTCTTTGATTGGCTTTTATGACAAATTAAAGGTAAGAAAGATTTATGCATGTATAAATGGATATTTGTATATGGGTAATTAATGTATACGGTAAAAGGGAGAATATGTAATTAACAATAATAGATTTATAATTTACATATAGATATGAAGGATAAACATGAAAATTACATGGGATAGATTGGTTCATGAAATGGTATATTTAGTATACCATTAATTGTGAGCATAATTAAAAATATAGTTATGGCATAATTAAAATGGGAATAATTTACATATGGAATTTGTAATAACAAGAAATATGTAAATTATAGAAAAAATGAACATTTAATACACTGTGCTGAGTCATTAGGGCTGAGGTGTCACCCTATCTTGTTTGGATGGTTCAGGTTGCTTCTAGGTTGATCGGATGGCCTAAATTAATCCTAAACTCTATAAAAACACCTCTAGACTCAAACCCTAAAATCAAAACAAAATTAGATTCATGGCCTCCATGCCGTCACCTAGCAACTCAACATAGCCGCCACCAATTAGAGAGGAAGAAAGCTAGTCTAAATCAATCCTTTTCAACTTTAACAACGAATCTTCTTCAAGGGAAAACTATTACAACTTCAGAACTCAGAATTCAGAATTCAAAACCTTCTCTGAATTGTGAGTTCAATAATTTTAATAAAATAATTAGCAAATTAATTGGATTGAGTTATGATGTGGACTATTTGGATATGATGTGAATTATTGACCGCATGTTTTTATTCATGTAGTAAAATTGTAATGTTTATGTTGTAAATTCTATGATGCTATCTTGCAAAGTTGTGATCATCTATGTTGTAATTTTATGATAGGCTTATGTATAATCGAATCACCATGTTGTTCATATGCTAGTTTGAGTACGTTGATTCATATGATAAATCATAAGTATGTATGCAAGTTTAGATTTGTATTAAGACATGAATCATATGCAAGTTGGGGAAAATTATATGTATAACCTTATATGCTTCATGACACCTATTTTAGATCTAAAGTTAGGCTATGACATGTGTGAGTTATATGCCAAATTCTACTTGCTAGTTTACATGTTTAGATGTAAGTTTATACCATTGTTATGTTGCATAAATCACATATGCAAGTTTATATGAATACATGTGTTTGAAAATGAATCATGTTATGCAAGTTTGTGGTTACTGCCTATGCAAGTTTACACCTTTAGATGTAGATCTATGACATACATGATTTATGCAAGTTTGTGTTCATTATCTAAACAAGTTCACACCTTTAGATTTGGATTTATGACATATGTAATTTTATGCAAGTTGTAACTTTGGCCTATGCAAGTTTTAGATGTAGAACATCATTCACACAATCAAGTTCACCCCTATGTTTAGATCTAGTTTTAATTATATGTATGTTGTGATGTTTTTTCTTTATTCCATGAGTTAGACTATTCGAGTCTAACGTATATTTTACGTGGAACGAACGAACGTACAACGTGGGGTAAAAGGGGATAATATTAAAAGATTTAATTGGCATAAATGCCTTAAAAGGCATAAAACAAATTTGTGATGAAAATTGGTATGATTTTACATACCATAAATAAATGGACATAATTGAGTCAATTATGGCCATAGTTAAATTTGGAATTAATTGATATTTTGAATAGAGAAAGTAATTCAAATTTGGGGAATGATTAATTAGGAGTAATTAATCGCATAAGAAACAAGGTTAGGCTCTTTTGTGGTATAAGACTGCCCGGACCCGCCCGACAAATCCAGCTGCCACAAATGCCAGTCTAATGTGGAGGTCTTAGGCATAAATTAAATACGTAACAATTGTAAAGACACAAGGTTAGGCTCTTTTGTGGTTTAAGACTGTCCAGACCCGCCCGGAAAATCCAGCTGCCACAAATGCTAGTCTAATGTGAGAGGTCTTTATGAGGTTACAGTCTTAATGAATTAAGAAACACTTAATCAGATAAACATATAGTGGGACATGAGGGGGTTAAGTGGGTGCCTTGGGTGGCATGTGGAATCTAGTGGGCGCCTTGGGTGGCATTTGAAATACGATTAGAAACACTTAACCAAAATTTGAAACATGTAAGTGAACATGAATAAGGAAAGGGTTAAGTGGGATGTACTAGAGGGGACCAAGCTTAGGTGGATAGCTTGTGTCAAGTAATGGGGGCCCGTTTCAACCAGTAACCCATGAGTATCTCTGTGGGCTCGACCCAAGTCGAGGACGGGACACGCGTACTGGCTTGACTGGAAGAGGCCAAAACGGGTGAGCGGTGGCAAAGTAAGTCCAACGGGTTCATGTGTGTGTGTGGGCCCGTGCTGGTAGGTAAGACGTTGTTGCATCGTGTAGGTATAAGCCGTGCATCTCTGGTAGTATTTGGTTGCCACTTTGGGGAGTGATTCACCCCACTGTGGGACCAGCACGGGTATCTACGAGTTAGGGAGCCGATCGAATGTGGAAGGTAGTGGGTTACGACTAGTGGAGATAGGAGCAGGCGGCACCTATGACAGCAGCTAGGAGTACAGCTACCATATTATGAATATTGTAATTAGAATGGGGAGGGTAGTGGGTACCACTAGTGGAGATAGGAGCAGGCGGCACCTATGATAGCAGCTAGGGGTACACGAAACTACCATTATTATTATCACTTATGTTCAGTAGGTGGGATCAACCTTAGGATGACTAGTGGTGGTGCAGTATAGCAATTACCTTATAGTGGAGGTGCAGTATAGTAATTATCATACAGTGGGTTAGGTGCGCTTTAACGATATCATCGTTCATCCTATTTCCTTGTTTACTCTGCCATACTCAATGGTTCATGGTCATTTCCTAATTTTCCAACTTATGCCTTAGCCTAGTTACTTTGGTAATTATATTGTTAAAGTTATCGCACTCGCCAGACTTTATGTCTGACCCCCCTTTGTTTCCTCCTTTTTTCTTCCTTCCCCCCTAGGTGCTCAGGTTGGAACTAGCACCAGTGGAGCTTGATTTTGGACAACTATGCTTCTTGCTTTTAGATGATTGCTTGGATCGCTGAAGTAAAGTTCAGCCTCTCTTTTATTTATGGCTATTTTGTATTGGGGATTATGTCTTTCAGTTTATGTACTTTGATTTAGTCAAGATGGATATTATGTACTTGGCTCTGGTTTTGATGATGTAATCAAACATATGTATTTTCCGCTGCAATGAAATAAAGTTTTTTAATTTTTCAAGTACTGTTTATATCTGTCTTGTTGTTAAGTTTCTGTTCTATACTCACTTAAAACGCTCCATAGAAGTTAATGCGTTCCCTTTGTGAGTGACATTAATGGACATGGGGTGTTACACGTGGTATCAGAGCTGAAGGTTACCAGAACAGATATGAATTTTGAAAAGTTGTTTTTCAAAAAAAAAATCATAAAGAAGTACCTTCAAAAGTATGTTTAAAGGAAAGTATTTTCAAGAGAAAAACTTATTTTAGAAATCATAACACTAAGAGCCATATATCTTTCCTTCGATTCTCCATTTTTGAATCTCTTCCTCCACGTATATATGCTTTTTCTTAAGATATATAAGGACTTCTGCACGATGGGCAGAAAACCGCTTCATGGGACTTAGAAGTTTGTCGGGGCTAGAAGTTGACTATGATGCGTACATTCTATTTTTTTTTTCATGCTTGGTTTCATAAGAATCATTTGATAATCTGATCTGTACCAGTAGTCTGTAAGTATCTGAATATTTCTGATAAGGTTAAGGGTTTTGACTCGGAGCGGGAAGTAGATTTCCAGTTGGGCATTTGTTTAATGGAAGCGATTCTCTGAGTATCAATCTGATGTTGATTTCGGTCTTCGGGGTTGATACTTAAAGGGTTATTCTCTTAAACCGATGTCTGATAGGAACAAAGCTTTTGTTTTAATCGTACTTGCCTCTTTCACTCAGTTGTATCATATCGATCGAGTCTTCGACCTTTAGGTAGAAACTATGGTTGAAACATGTGTTTGAGACATGTTAAGTATGATGGATGCATGTGGATGCAAGTGTTTGCTAGTGGTTGCTCGGGGATGCATATACACACACTTTAGGCACTAGATCGACTCAGTCACTTCATATTGCATATTGCATATAAATGTGTGTACATATTTAAGTAATTGATGTATAATGGTTGTACTACCATATGGATGTTGCATTTTGGTGAATGGTTGTGCATGCATGTAGAGATAATATGTATCGATAGGATTCTTTCGCATACATAATGGACGCATGGCACTATCATGGTTTGCATTAAGGAGGTCAACTGAATCAGTAGACCACCTGATTTTGCATTAGATAACGAACATATACACACACTTCTTGCATATGTTCATACAACATTAGGAATTTTATAAGGACAATGGATGCTTGAGTTTGATGGTCGAGTAGATCGTTGTTTGGATGTTAGGATATGCATTCTCCTTAACTTGGAGATTTCGGGGACAAAATCCTTTAAGGAGGGGAGAATGTAACACCCCGGATTTTTGAATAATCGAATCAACTAAATTAAAGAATAATTAATCTCAGATGTGAGAATTAAGGGAAATGGGTTGCGCCATTGTGTTCGTCTCGGAATTCTGGTTGAGATAGAGTCTGAGTTTGCGTAAATTGGATTCCGTATGAAAAAGATATCTTTAAATTAAATATCGCAGCAAAACATCAAAAAAAAAGAATGAGAAAAGAATAAATGTTTAGCATTGTTCTAAGGTTTGTAAGCAAAAGACTTAGTAGCTCATTTGGTTGGAACACGTGACTTGCATACAAGTGGTACAGAGTTCGATTCTCGCCAGCGCCATATTTTTGTTTTAGGGGAATGGCTTACAATGGCTTAATGTGAACACAGTTCAAAAAGTGGTTTAGTGTGAAAATGGGTAATTGGGAAGATAGATAAAAAGAAAAAATATATATAGAAAATATATATATACACATATATATATATATATATATATGACGTGTACGCATCATGTGGCGTACGTGGCGCATTTTTTGGTTGTCAATGATTGTTTTTTTTATGTGGCCTTCTTTGATTGGCTTTTATGACAAATTAAAGGTAAGAAAGATTTATGCATATATGGGTAATTAATGTATACGATAAAAGGGAGAATATGTAATTAACAATAATAGATTTATAATTTACATATAAATATGAAGGATAAACATGAAAATTACACGGCATAGATTGGTTCATGAAATGGTATATTTAGTATACCATTAATTTTGAGCATAATTAAAAATATAGTTATGACATAATTAAAATGGGAATAATTTACATATGGAATTTGTCATAAATAAGAAATATGTAAATTATAGAAAAAATGAACATTTAATACACTGTGCTGAGTCATTAGGGCTGAGGTATCACCCTATCTTGTTTGGATGGTTCAGGTTGCTTCTAGGTTGATCGGATGGCCTAAATTAATCCTAAACTCTATAAAACACCCCTAGACTCAAACCCTAAAGTCAAAACAAAATTAGATTCATGGCCTCCATGCCGTCACCTAGCAACTCAGCATAGCTGCCACCAATTAGAGAGGAAGAAAGCTAGTCTAAATCAATCCTTTTCAACTTTAACAACGAATCTTCTTCAAGGGAAAGCTATTACAACTTCAAAACTCAGAATTCAGAATTCAAAACCTTCTCTGAACTGTGAGTTCGATAATTTTAATAAAATAATTAGCAAATTAATTGGATTGAGTTATGATGTGGACTATTTGGATATGATGTGAATTATTGACTGCATATTTTTATTCATGTAGTAAAATTGTGATGTTTATGTTGTAAATTCTATGATGCTATCTTGCAAAGTTGTGATCATCTATGTTGTTATTTTATGATTGGCTTATGTATAATCGAATCACCATGTTGTTCATATGCTAGTTTGGGTATGTTGATTCATATGATAAATCATAAGTATGTATGCAAGTTTAGATTTTTATTAAGACATGAATCATATGCAAGTTGGGGAAAATTATATGTATAACCTTATATGCTTCATGACACCTATTTTAGATCTAAAGTTAGGCTATGACATGTGTGAGTTATATGCCAAATTCTACATGCTAGTTTACATGTTTAGATGTAAGTTTATATCATTGTTATGTTGCATAAATCACATATGCAAGTTTATATGAATACATGTGTTTGAAAATGAATCATGTTATGCAAGTTTGTGGTTACAGCCTATGCAAGTTTATACCTTTAGATGTAGATCTATGACATACATGATTTATGCAAGTTTGTGACCATTATCTAAAAAAGTTCACACCTTTAGATTTGGATTTATGACATATGTAATTTTATGCAAGTTGTAACTTTGGCCTATGCAAGTTTTAGATGTGGATCATCATTCACACATGCAAGTTCACCCCTATGTTTAGATCTAGTTTTAATTATATGTATGTTGTGATGTTTTCTCTTTATTCCATGAGTTAGACTATTCGAGTCTAACGTATATTTTACGTTAAACGAACGAACGTACAACGTGGGGTAAAAGGGGATAATATTAAAAGATTTAATTGGCATAAATGCCTTAAAAGACATAAAATAAATTTGTAATGAAAATTGGTATGATTATACATACCATAAATAGATGGACATAACTGAGTCAATTATGACCATAGTTAAATTTGGAATTAATTGATAATTTGAATAGGGAAAGTAATTCAAATTTGGGGAATGATTAATTAGGAGTAATTAATCGTCTAAGACATGAGGTTAGGCTCTTTTGTGGTGTAAGACTGCTCGGACTCGCCCGGCAAATCCAGCTGCCACAAATGCCAGTCTAATGTGGGAGGTCTTAGGCATAAATTAAATACATAACAATTGTAAAGACACGAGGTTAGGCTCTTTTGTGGCGTAAGACTGCCCGGACCCGCCCGGCAAATCCAGCTGCCACAAATGCTAGTCTAATGTGAGAGGTCTTTATGAGGTTACGGTCTTAATGAATTAAGAAACACTTAACCAGATAAACATGTAGTGGGACATGAGGGGGTTAAGTGGGTGCCTTGGGTGGCATGTGGAATCTAGTGGGTGCCTTGGGTGGCATTTGAAATACGATTAGAAACACTTAACCAAAATTTGAAACATGTAAGTGAACATGAATAAGGAAAGGGTTAAGTGGGATGTACTAGAGGGGACCAAGCTTAGGTAGATAGCTTGTGTCAAGTAATGGGGGCCCGTTTCAACCAGTAACCCATGAGTATCTCTGTGGGCTCGACCCAAGTCGAGGACGGGACAAGCGTACTGGGCTTGACTGTAACAGGCCAAAACGGGTGAGCGGTGGCAACGCAAGTCCAACGGGTTCATGTGCGTGTGTGGGCCCGGGCTGGTAGGTAAGACGTTGTTGCATCGTGTAGGTATAAGCCGTGCATCTCTGGTAGTATTGGGTTGCCACTTTGGGGAGTGATACACCCCACTATGGGACCAGCACGGGTATCTACAAGTTAGGGAGCCGATCGAATGAGGAAGGTAGTGGGTACGACTAGTGGAGATAGGAGCAGGCGGCAACTACGACAGCAACTAGGAGTACAGCTACCATATCATGAATATTGTAATTAGAATGGGGAGGGTAGTGGGTACCACTAGTGGAGATAGGAGCAGGCGGCACCTATGATAGCAGCTAGGGGTACACGAAACTACCATTATTATTATCACTTATGTTCAGTAGACGGGATCAACCTTAGGATGACTAGTGGTGGTGCAGTATAGCAATTACCTTATAATGGAGGTGCAGTATAGTAATTATCTTACAGTGGGTTAGGTGTGCTTTAACGATATCGTTGTTCATCCTGTTTCCTTGTTTACTCTGCCATACTCAATGGTTCATGGTCATTTCCTGATTTTCCAACTTATGCCTTAGCCTAGTTACTTTGGTAATTATATTGTTAAAGTTATCGCACTCGCCAGACTTTATGTCTGACCCCCCTTTGTTTCCTCCTCTTTTCTTCCTTCGCCCCCCCCCCCCCACCCAAGGTGCTCAGGTTGGAACTAGCACCAGTGGAGCTTGATTTTGGACAACTATGCTTCTTGCTTTTAGAAGATTGCTTGGATCGCTGAAGTAAAGTTCAGCCTCTCTTTTATTTATGGCTATTTTGTATTGGGGATTATGTCTTTCAATTTATGTACTTTGATTTAGTCAAGATGGATATTATGTACTTGGCTCTGGTTTTGATGATGTAATCAAACATATATATTTTCCGCTGCAATGAAATAAAGTTTTTAATTTTTCAAGTACTATTTATATCTGCCTTGTTGTTAAGTTTCTGTTCTATACTCACTTAAAACGCTCCATAGAAGTTAATGCATTCCCTTTGTGAGTGATATTAATGGACATGGGGTGTTACATCTTTTCTCTGGAATGGAGGGAAAATCAAACACCTAATTAATTGGCAAACATGCTGCATGCCTCACGAACATGGTGGGCTGGTCATCCCCAACCTTCTCCTCTTCAATCATGCATTGCTAGCCAAATGGTTATGGCGTATCTTCTCCCCTGGTGACTTCGTCTGGAAAGATTGGATTTTATCCAGACATTATGGCTCGAACCCCCATCTTGTTCTCCACTGTCCACCGTCCGCCAGGCCATCCCCCTTCTGGGCTGGAGTAATTTCCATAATCCCTAGAATCAAATCCCTATTTTACGTTAATCTGGGTTCTGGAGAAAGTTGTCTTTTCTGGCTTGATATTTGGTGTAGTCACCTTCCTCTCTCAAAACTTTTTCCAAATCTTTTCTCCTCAAATGATGGGCCTTTCATTTCTGTTTCAAATTTATTGGGCTCCAGCCCATCTCGTATTTATCCTTCGGGCCTTTTCGATCTGTACACTTTAGCCGACACACAACAAATACAAAACCTTATTTCTATTGTTAACCTCTCTTCTGAGCCCGATAAATACTGTGGGCCCTTAACCACAACAAGAGCTTCTCCGTCTCTTCTTGCTACCACTTTTTATCTCATCCAGGACGGGCCTTCTCCTTTCCTCGTCTTTGGAATTGTCGGTTATCACCTCGCATGATCTTCCTTCAATGGTGCCTGGTGCACAACCGCGTCAATACCAAATATAGACTCTTTAATCTTCACATTATTGATAACCCCAGATGCATATTCTGTAATGCACAAGATGAAACAATCGAACACCTCTTCTTTAACTTTGATTTCTCCTACAGGATCTGGGCTGCAACTAGTTCATTTCTCCTCGGTTTTGTTCCCATTGTTTCCTCGTTCTTTGAATACTGGCAACATAATCCTCCCGATCAACTATTGGATTCCTTTGACGGTTTTTAGTTGGGGAATTTGGATTGGCGTAATGCCCATATTTTTAATAAGCAAAAGAAGCATTACTTCGGCACCTGTAGCTTCATCCTATATCATTTTGAAAATTATACAGGAATTCTGAGACACGCTCGCTTCAGGCATACAATCCAAGCGCCTCCTTCTCCGGGTACCCAGTGCAGTAGCTCGGCCCAGCATGGATGATTCTCTGGGCTTCACTATTTTGGCTTGACAAGGCTTATGCTACTTGCGATATGATGCCTTGATAGTTTAGTTACTATATTTTGCTGTTTGTACTTTGTTGTTCTACCTAGTTTCTTTATGTAATATAACTATTTAGACTGCGTTTTGAGGACACTCACCGCCCTAAACCCTTTGCCACTGGTTGGGCCTATCAACCAGACAATTATATTATTATTATTATTATGTTAATCGGTTGTGTAGCCATGTGCTACACAACCGTCTTCCTAAAAAAATGATTTATAAGTGACACTGAACAATAATTTATGTTTAATAATCGATAATTCTAATAAGTGAAATATAGGCTTAAGGACAAACTTTAAAAAAAAACAAAAACAAATAGGCTGAAGTTCATTTTTAGACTAAATGACAAACTTAAAAAAAATTAAACTAAAGGGCAGTGCTAAATAAAACTAGCATTTTGTATGTGTAAATCTGAACATAATGTTAGTTATTGTATAAAGTAAAAACTGAATATAATGCTAGTTATAATAAGCATTTTCCTTTAGCTTAATTTTGTTTAAAGTTCATCGTTTAGTCTAAAATAAAATTTGGTGTCCTTCAACCTAATTTTTTTTTTCAAATTTGTTATTCTTACTGATTACCCCTTCTAATAAATATTTGTTCATAATTAGCAAATTATGCTTTATTCCCAACCTTAGCCACTAAATCCTTGGTTAGAGCCTCTGCCTCGCTGTTGAATTTTGCTCAGTACACCAAATAATCGTTTACTTTACTACACTTGAAATAGTATTGTTGGTATTCCAATTTTGTGACACTTATGGCTCGTTCGAATCGACTAAAATAAATCGTTTTTTGACTTTTCGAAAAAAAAAACAGTTCATTTTGCCTTATATAAGTTGATTCAAATAGGGCATTATTGTCAAGCGATGCGGCAAGAAGAAAGAAATCAATTGTCAAGGAAGCAATGATTCTACCTAAAAAAAATTTAAAAGAGAGAGAGAGAGAGAAAGAAAGAGACAAAAAGAAAAGAAAAAAAATCAGTTTATTTTACAAAACCCTAAGTTCCCATATTTCCCCCTCTAACAAATCGTGCCTCCACTGCAAGCGACTGCAAATTGCACTGGCTCAACCTCAAGTACCTTCAACACTAATCGACGACGCGACCTCTATCGACAAAGCTCCATCGAAGAAGAAAACTCCATCTACAGCTTTGGTTAGGTAATTGATTGCTTCCTTTTGCTATTGTAGTGCGGATATTTGGAGGTTCGAAATTTAAGTTTTATTTATTTATTTCATATTTGAAGATTTTGAGTATTAAACTAGAATTTTGAGTTTTTGACGATTCATGAAAATTCATAGATGGCCTGGCTGATTGAATGTATTTTAGAAATTTTTGTCTAATTTTAAAAATATATATTTAAACACCAAATTGATAATTGCCAATCTCGTTATCTTTCTCAGATAATGCAATGACGTAATGGTTATTTTGTCACGGTTTACAATTTTTAGTTTTGAATCTGCATAACAACCAAAATGTGTCGACATAATTACTTTTGAATATATTTTTGACAATGAATTCAAAACATAAAATTTAAACAATTTTTTCTTATTTTCTGCATTTGGGAATGGTGAATCACATGTATAGAATTGTATTGACTGCAAACTATTCTTTGCACTGTTCTTTTGGAGAGCGAGTTTGTTCACACTCCTGACACATAGTGTGAACAAAACACTACCTCTTATTGGTGGAAATAAGAGGGGCCCTTATGGGGAAATGTGAAATTCAGGGGGTCCCTATTACTGCCACCAATGAAAACTTAGAGTTGTGTACACATTTCTCCAAATAGTGTGAACAAACTCCTACTGGTTCTTTTGGAAATTGCATGACAGCTGTCAATTGATGTTAGTGATGAAGGGAATTTGAGTAAGCAACGCATCAGTAGGAGTTTGTTCACACTATTTGGGAAAATGTGTACAAAACTCTAAGTTTTCATTGGTGACAGTTATAGGGACCCCCTGAATTCCACATTTCCCCATAAGGGCCCCTCTTATTTCCACCAATAATGGGTAGTGTTTTGTTCACACTATGTGTCAGGAGTGTGAACAAACTCGCTCTCGCAACGCATAGCCCCTGTCAGTTTATTCAAATGCAAATGTCAAACTACTGCTGTTTATAAGTTTAGGTTTGTAGTCGATATGATGATAGTCAAACCAAAAAACTTCTACATTTATTTGAAAATTCAACATCCCAAAATTGGCCACCTAAACGTACGGCTTAATCAAGTTACTCCCTTCATTCATATGTATATAGATGTTCTCCATGCGTGCATTTGGTGTGTCATCTATGTATAGATGTGCATTAATTTAAACATTCTTATTGTATTTTTTATTAGGAAAGTTTATTTATACACAAAATGTAGACACAGTTGGTGACCATAGTTGTTAAGGCACGCACTTAGGCACGCCTAAGGCTCAGGCAGTAGGCTTTGCGCCTTGCTGGTCTTCGAGGTGCCTCGGCTAACTGAGGCGCAAATAAATCGCTCTTTTGGCGCTTTTTCTCGAGGTGCTAAAGCTCAAATAAGCGTGCCTCGAGAAAAAAAAATTAATTTTATACCTAGTCCACTTTTGTTTGGACCCAACCGACTCTCGGCTTTTAAATTTGAACAGTTTTGTTCGATTTTTAGGGTTTTCCCTTTCATTTTAACGCATTCGACACTAAAAAAAGCTGCCGCTGTCTTACGCCGCTACTTTCACCGCTGTTGCTGTCGTCAAGTACAGACACATATATATATATATATATATATACACACACACACACACACACATACATATATATATATATACATATATATATTTCAAATATCAGCAGTAGTTTTTTTAACTGTTTTTTATTTAAGTTAATTAGTTTAAAGGTTTAATCTAAACTTATTAGTTAATTTACCGAGTTATGTTTTAAATTTTAAATTAAAATTTAGATGTGTTTTAAAATTTATTGAGTTATGTTTTAATTTTAAAGAGTTATGTTTTAAATGATTAAACTTATTGAATTTGTGATCGTTTTAGTTTCAAAATTACATTTGTGACTTCGTACGTACTAATCTATGTTTTTTAATCACTAAATTTATCATTTTTAGTAGCATCTTATAGTGCATTTTTTTTTCTAGCAAACAAGCTCACACTTGTATAAAAGTCGCACAAAAAAGCCCAAGGCTCAAAAAAACCCAAAGTTCAAGTCTTGCGTCTTAACTACTAAATTGGTGACACAATGAATCTCCACCGTTGAATTACCCCATGATTTTCACCTTTTCATATTGAGACAAAATGATCCAACGGCTAAGACTGTATTTCTCAATTTGTGTTCAAATAGTCATCCCCATTTTTATTTTATTTTGAATAAATAAAACATTAAGAGCTTGCAATTTTTTCATATAAATATATAATGGCAAATTAACTTGTCTAGCAATCCTGATACCATTATGTTTGAAGATAACAGCATATGATAAGCTGTCTTGTTGTTATATTTCAACTTGATTTGCAATACATTAATGGTTGTGTGATGTCCATGCATCACTGCACCAAACAATATATTGTGTTCTTGCATGTAGAATTGCGCTAATGAGCTCTGCTTTTGGTTCAGTGTCATCTAATGTCACTTCCTTAAACACTTGTATTGATTTGTAGAATGGTTTATTTTGTCAGTTGGGGGACAGTGCTACAATTTATTCATGTATCTGCAAATTTTACCATTCCTAGCACTGTATGTAAAACATGATACGCTTAGTACTATAACTGAGATTAGTGAATGTGGTTTAGGGTAATTGCTTGAGACATTGTCTGAAAATTACTATTACTTATCAAACAAGGATGCCAATAGTTGATGATTTACATAGATGATAGCATACACGGATAAGAATAACCTATAGCATGACCATAACAAATGCGACTTGAGATAACATGAAGCTAAGATATGTTACAGTAATATGTGTAAATACAACTTTCGTTCCTCAAACATATCAAAAAACTGCAAACTAAACATAATTACATAAATGACAACTGTTAGAGCTGTAGGTTTTTTTTATAGGCATGCATTTGTGCATAAATACACCTCATGTAGAAGGCAAAAAAAGCTTAATGGAGAGGAAGCGGGAAACAACAGGGCACTGACCAATTTGGCATGTAGAGGAATACATTCATGAATCAAGCTGGTCAACTTGTACAATTTTTCTTTCACTGGCCCCTGTATTTTCCTCCTTTTTACTGTCTTTCAAATACTCTTCGGCTATTGTTTCTTTTAGACTAAACAATCTTTGAATCACCATAGGATCACTCATTTTCTGTATTTCCAGTATATCAACTTTCTTCTTATTAAGTCACTGTACCAATTTTTTAAGCTAACGAATACCAAAGCTTGCATTATCTGATATTATAGGAAAAAAAAAATCATTATTCCTAAATGTGGATAAATGTTGAAAGAAATATGTATAAGCTTAAGTATAAAAAAAAGTTAAAAAAAACATAACAAAACTTCAATGACAGAAATTTTATTTAATGGGTAATAAGACAATTTAGAAGATAGTATATTTGTATGTGACACCATATTTCTTCACAGATTACTTCGTAAAACGTAAGGATCAGCTTTTAAAAACGAAACATAAAGAAGTTAATAAATTATTCTTTTGCTATAGAAACACTGTATAGAATATTATCCAAAAAAAGAAAAAAGAAGGTCATCATGTAAGTTTATATAAATAGCTTTCTACAGTTATCTCGTTGTATTGTCACCGTGTGAGTTAAGATGGTAAAAAGTAAAACTCTCCCTTATATATATATAACTTTAAAATTATTTAATTATTTAATTAGTGGACACTTGTCTCTTCTCTCAAAACTCAATAACATGCATTATGACAACAATATTAGGTGTCCTCCTTGTTGTTATAATGCATGTTATTGAGTTTTGAGAGAAGAGACAAGTGTCCACTAATTAAATAATTAAAATAATTTTAAATTTATATGCGTGATAAATTATTCAAGTTTATACTCATGGGCTCCTCTGAGCAACTCCAACAGTGTTACGGATCGTAACGTTACGACCCGTAACATGTTGGGAGATATCTTTGATATCTCCCAACAGGCGCGAGCCGATTTTATCGGCTCGCGAGCTGATAAAATCGGCTCGCGAGCCCCCGCGCCTACACATGGCGCGAGGAGTTGGGGGGGGAGGGGGGGAGGGGAGGGAAATGTGTGTGTTCATTTGGTTAAATTTTTTGTTTTTATTTTTATCTAATTATTTATTTTTATTAGTAGGAAGATTATATTTTGAATATATAGAACATGGAATTTTTATATAGGAAAGATTACAATGATTCAACTAGGGGGTTTTCGCATAACAATAACCATACAGATACAACCGGCCGTTACAGATACAACATCGAATAATAGTACATGCCTACTACAACATCAACGCAAACATTAAAAGAACACATTCAATTTCAAGGGAGTCGCATTGCGTTCAGTCGCAACTCTTGAACAATATTTTCGAGACGCTTAATCTCTCGTTTGAGTTGGTTTGCATATACTATTCCCCTTGGGCACAACGGCTCGTCAATCCATTCCGTGTAGCTACATCCATTTGGATAGAATCGACATTTCTGCATGCACCGACCTATATTGTCGCCTTCTGCACGAACCACAACTTCGACCGCATGACCGCAGTAGCAAAGTACAGGATAAGATTCACCTTCATGTTCATGCGGTGGTACTCGGTAGAACTCTGCTTCTTGTTGTGGTTGAGCGAGAGTCTGTTCGTTTGCTAGTTGAACATGTGGCACTTGAACTTCTTGTAGATGCTGGACGTTCCCCTGTTCATGTGATGGTTCATCCTGGGGTGTAATTTGGATTAGAAACGCGAATTCGTCTTCGAGCTCATGAAGTCTCATCTATTCGTACGTTTGTTCATCAGAGTCAGTTTCTGAGGGCCAAGAAGGCATTTTCGAGTGAGTAGTAGAATGAGAACGAAGTTGTTTGAGTGAGGTATTATGTGAGTAAATTGCGTTGAGATATATAGTCAAGGATTGTACAAACCAATAAAAAAATCATGATGGTACCGGTCACTGTTTCGCCTGACGTAATATTGTAGGGAATTACTTTTTCTTACTGTCATGATGTGATCAGACACTGGTTCTACTTTGCTTTACATGATGCGGTTTCCAAAGCAATAGGCAGTACTAATGCACAAGTTATAATAAGGACCCTAATTATTAACTCCTTTGTGTGTTGAGGGAGAAAAGTTGTGTGAAAGTTGACAGAAATCCGTGGTGAAGAGATCCATAATAGTGGATGAACTCGACCCTAATTATTAACTCCTTTCCGAGTCTTTACCTATTTTGCAGTCAAAACTAAATACAATACCTTTTTAACTAGAATACAAACTGCTTTCAATATAGAAAAATATAAAGATACATTCATGTAGTGGAAATCCGACACAACATACGATATAGTGCCACATAATGTTACACAAAATACAGGGAAATAAGACATACAACTACGATACAGCTAGACCCTAGTTTCTGGTATTACGGGGGAACTCATACAACATTTCAGCCTTTGCTGCAACATTCACCCTTTCTAGGCGACCCACCTCTGCTTGCATCTCAAGAGCGTACGCGACACCCCTCTCCGTCATTGGTGGATCGATCCATGAGAAAAAATTACAATGCTCCGCTCCGTGTCGATTAAGTGCAGTAATGTACGATTTGCAACCATAAAAGTGCCGATCTGCATTGCTTTGACTTTTAGAAACAACCACATTACATTCTACTCCGCAGTAGCAGAGTACTGAACGACCCGTCATGCTGAAGCTTGACCTATCTGGGTTCTCCCGAGCAATTACTTCCCTTAACCGAGCAGTGTGGGTTTTCTGAAGAGGTCCAATGCGTTGGATGGCAACGTTCGGTTGCGTGGCACTAAAAAGCTCGGTCTCCACTTCTCCAGCTTGCACTTGATCATCCAATTGCGTTTCGGGCACAAACTCAACTGGTTGCTTATTTCTTTCGTACTGCTCGTACATTTGGACCATGGTTTCATCATCGTATTCCCAACCAGATATATTGAACTACTAGAAAAGTGGTAGGGAGATAAAAGAAATAATATGCCAGCCTTAGTCTTCGAGAGTGCTGGATTTAAAGGAGGAGGACTAAGTGGTCATAAAGATTGACCAGTTTCCGGATTTTGTGTTTTGCTTTTTTAAAGCAGTTCACATGGCAGGTTTTTAAAGGTTGCATCGATTGGTACCATCAACTGTTGTACGGCAGAGTCAGATCTACTCAACTGTTGAGGTCATGGTGTAGTCATGTCAAATGTCTCGATGCTACAGCTCGAGTAATGATGACAGTGCTTTATCAATAATCACCTCCACTTGTTTAAATAGTTCATTCTCCGTCTCTCAACCATGACCATTATTTGTGCTTTCTAAATCAACCAAGACATTAAGGTGAGAAACCACTTATTTATTTATTTATTTTTCTACGGGTTCAAGTACTTCTTTATATTGGAGTGCACGTTTTTTTTTCGTGTAGCTTTAATGGACGATGGGGAGATTAGTGATGAACTTATGAATAAAATGTTTGATGAGTTCGAACGGAACAACCAGGAGGAGAAAGTGGGTGGATTTGTTCCAAATACACAAGTAGATGAAGTTAGTAAATCCAAAACACAACCACGAAAACACACAGCTAGGTAAAGGGTTAACCGTACTCGTCACAATCCAAGTAATGCTAGCTCCAGTGCTGCTACAACCGAATTCTCTCCTACGGACTTACTTATACTCGTGAAATCCTATATCGAAGGTGATAAAAGAAATTTGCTACTGAAGCAAAGTGGAGGAGGACTTACCCATGAAGAATTTTGGTCCATGATAACAAAATTACATAACAACCACCGTTCATGCACTACTACACGAACGTCTGCTGAAATTCATATGGCTCATCGGCGGTTCGTTAAAGATTGTGAACGATACCAGATGATCATACAGGAAGTTGAAGACGAAAACATATTTAAAACGAATAGGGCAACTTTTGAATCTCGTTACCTTGTAGAGTACGGCACCGATTTTGTTGGCCATGAGGCGTTTGAACTACGTTGTAGTTGGCTAACCCGATGATCTTTCGTTTACTTCTTGTTGTCTCTTTCGTTTACTAGATAATCGTTTGATAGAAAGTCTGAATTTCCTGTAATTGTTTACGCAATAACAAAATATATAAAGCACACGTTTCATTATTAAGAAAGCGGTTGCTATAGAAGGAAATACAACGTTACTACAACAACATAATACGAGCATCTACTAATACGTTACTACATCAATTGCGGAAACCTTGACGTTATAATACGACGTTTCATCCCCATCCAAAATTCCTTTTCCAAATCAGACATTCCATCCAGATCTTTGTCCATGATAGCGTTCTCTTCTTATTCTTTCTTATACGCATCTTGCTGTTTCTTATACGCATCGTGCTCTTTCTTATACGCTAAGTCCTCCGAAAGAATTTGAAGTTTCTTCTCTTCCAGATCAGCAATCCTTTTCAAAACTTCTGTTCTTTCCCTAGCTTCTACAATTCTTTTTTCCGCTCTACGACTGTGTTCTTCGTGTCGGGCGTTCACTTTTGATTCAAGCTCAACCGTTGTTTTGCCCCTTCTTTTCGCCGCTTTGGCTCCCTTAGGTCTAAAATCTTCGTCATTCGTGGCATTGAACTCATCAAGTAGGTTTTCCCCTACACATTGAGAAATATTGGCACCTGAGCCGCTTGGACTAGAAGAGTACCCCGATTTTGAACTTTTTTTCTTGCCCTTGCTAGCACTTTGAACATCGCGGAGACTCTTGGCAAGTTCTGAGTTCCACTTCGGTTGACGAGTATGTAGATCATAACAATGCATAAACTGGTAATAGTGTGGCCTTTTCGTCCCATTTTCTCTAGGAAAAAGCTTCTTGAACTCCTCGTTTGCTAGTCGTTTCTACTTACCAAAAGAAAATGTATGAATTAACATGCTAACAACCACAAAAAAAGTACGTACAAATACAAACATACCAGATTATCTTCCCCTCCCATGCCGCTTGGATTCGCTATCTTTAGTTTGTACACTTGTGACTCGTAATATTGGGTTTGACGGCTTATTTTCCCAAAACGGCCTTGGATCGCCGATAACATCCTTTGGCATTCTGGATGCTTCTGAACGAAGGCTTTTTCCACGTTTTTCCAAAACGCAAGGGCTGTTTGGTCATTCCCCGTTGCAGAATCTTGTGTGAAATGACAATATATGTTGCATAGACAAATGTCTTCTTCGTCAGTCCACGGACTAGTTCCTTGCCTGCTCAATGGAGTTTCAAATATATTGCTCGTGTTGCCTTGCGAGAACTGGCTTCCATCAATCGTCGGATGTGAAAAATCTCCGAATGGGGAATTCATTATATAGAAAGACTTTGTGTGGAGTAAAAAGATGTAGAAAGAAGTTTATGTTGTGATGAAGAAAGAATTCGAATGGAATGCTTTTATAACTGAAAATATGGCCGTTAGAAAAGTTTTAACCGTTTTATGGCCGTTGGTAATCAAAATCGAGGCGGATATGGCCGTTGGGATGAGTTAGCCGGTGGGGATTTGGGGGGGGGGGGAGATGGCGAGCCGATTTTATCGGCTCGCCAATCATGAGCCGATTTTATCGGCGCGAGCCGATAAAATTGGCTCGCGACATGGCAAGCCGATAAAATCGGCTCGCCGGACCAATTCAGCATTCTGAATTGGTCCCGTAACATTCCGCTGAATGTTACGTCACGTAACGTTTTTTCGGTAGATTTTTTACCCCAATTCATGATTAAGGAGCTGAATTCTCCAACCGTTGGAGATGCTCTTAGAGAGGGCTGTTGCGTAAGTAAAATAAGAAGGAAATATGAAGAAACCTCAAAAATCAAATTCCAAGAAGCGAGAATTGATAGTTGACTATTATTATTATTTTTTTCCTTGGAATTGATGAACCAATTAATTTTTTGGAAGCTTGAAAGTTATACATTTATTTTGAATTTTAAAAAATAGTATTATTGAATAATTCGGTCTGCATATTCTAAAATGAAATATGTGAAGTGCAACTACATTTGAAGTTATATTAGAACGAAGATTCAGATCATCATTGTAAAACTAAGATGAGACGCATAGTGATTGTTGAAGTGGACATGTTGGAAATGGTTTTTTTTAAGGAAGTGATTTCATTCTTTTTCTTTTAAAATAAAAACAGTTATGTAATTTTTTTACGAACCATTATTAGAATTGAGTGTTTCAAGTTTACAACGGTAATGTATATTTATGAACCATCATTATAATTAAGTCGTTTCAAATTTAATATATATTTACGAATCATTATTATAATCGAGCCGTTACAACTTTATAACGGTAATATATTTATAAATCATTATCATTATTATAATATATATATATATATATACTCATGTGAAATTATTATTGAGCCATAACAAAAAATTAATTGTATTACAATATTGTTTTAAATGAGAATATATTAAAATCCATTTACATTCCATCAGTTTAATAACGTATGCATTTTCCATTTTGTCTATTCAATGATAGATAGACGGAAGGGAAATGACAAGAATAGCAGATACTTTTCTTTTTTTTCTTCTTAAAAAACTGACATTTTTCTTTCTTCCTTAAAAAAAAACTAAAACCTTGAGCAATATCTTAGAATGCTAATCAGAATTAACTTTGTCAGTGCAAACAAGGTTAATTTTTTCAGATTATAGATGTCATTTTATCCTAAAGGTGACGCCGAATTTTTTGAAAACTGCTTTGCACCTCCGAACAGGTCGCTGAAACATTTTCAAGAAAGTGAACTAGTGCACGACTCATCCAAAGACATTGTTTCCACTAAATTGAAGACGTATCTTGAACAATAGCTTCAACTGCTGGATTGAATGACGGTGCCCCAACTCGATGTTTCAGGTTCCACTGGTCAATACTGTGCCGTTCAGATTTGAAGGTTTGCACTTCAAGCGTTGATGCCAGAAGGTGGAGTTCTTCCTTTGCAAAAGGTAGTTGTTGTGCTGCATAAAGACAAACCATAACTGCTAGAGAAACCCGACGAAGCTGATGCAGATCAAATGCAGGCTTAGACAAATAAATCAAAGGAGCTTTAGGTTTGGACGAAGGACTATCTCTTCTCGCTCTCGACGTGTAACAACCGGAAATTTGATAGATTCGATATTTAGAAAAAATCCAAATCTATCGAAGCTCGAGTTGGCTTGTCTGGTATTCCGCAGGAAGTAAAGATAAATATATCAGAGCTCATAATAGAAATCTCACAGCGAAATGGAATAATATATAATAATAAGTAAAATACTTACCAATATAATGATACTTATTTAACAAGTGTATCTAAGCTGCAGAATCTCAACCACTTGTTTAACCTGCGAGTTTGTTATGGGGAGGGGGTCAGAATGATAGTTCTAGTGAATGGACAAATTATATTTTCTACAAATAACACTAGATATCTGTTCTATCACTGGTTCATATTTATAAGGTTATTCGGGTTTATTTCTATACTTAGATTTTTCCGTATAAATCGTACCCATCTACTTCTTAGTAGATTTATCTAATAAATCATGTGTGTGTGTGTGTATAGCTAAATGTTCGACATCTCAAGATACCTCTGCATAGTACCTTCCTCGTACGGTCTCCACCGTCACACCACAGAAGCATACCTAACCTCCATCCTACGCCTATCCGCGTATGGTATCTCCATCAGTACGCCACTTAAACGCACAGAACCATTATCGTTATGCCACACGTAAGGATCTTCGTATTTGAACTCCACGGTCGAACTAAACCCTAACACGGAGTTAAATGTCCCAGTGTGTGCATCGAGACTCTCACACGAACGTACTGGCTATTACAATCCGAGTTCCGCAATCGGGTTGCACCTGTGCATGGAACTCAGTCGGGAGCTTTCACTATTTGTAAAGGATAGTGTCGTTAGGCTTACAATTCAGATTCCTACGTATAGGTCTGTCTCTTTTCACGGTGGCTATGGCCCCACCCTGGCCTTCCCTCAACCAGTGAAAGACTACTTCAAGTGCCAAGTGATGTGCCCCTAACATCCAATCTAAAGCATCCAATTGGCGCGTTCCTCATCCAGTGCCTCGATAGTGAAAGATCATTGAATGTTGGTTTAACTCTAGTCTTTCCGCATCACATTGACTGTTAATGAGAGGTATCTGACGATTACTATCTTTTTTTGGTCCTGATCAACCTCCTTCTTGAGCGAGGCAACCGCTGGATTGTCTTAAGGTCGTCCGCACAGCCTTCTGACTGCCACATTATAATTGCAGCCAATGTATACTCTTGTATCGAACTACAGACCTGCCTTTGGGCGTACGACTTGATCTGGTTCCTCTAGAGAGCTATTTCAAAGTACCCTCTAACGTCCCGTAGAAGTCTCGTACCTCCTTCCAGTCCCATCAATGGACGTGCTCCTCTTTGTGTCTTCAGATACCCGTGATGATCCGCTCCATTGGGCTCTTCATCCCAAATACGTACGGACTGGTCCAAGCGCATCTCTTCATTACGTTATTAGGCCCTATGTTTAATCATCAATTACACGCTTGTTT
Organism: Allium sativum; assembly: GCA_030737875.1. Classification (NCBI taxonomy): domain Eukaryota; kingdom Viridiplantae; phylum Streptophyta; class Magnoliopsida; order Asparagales; family Amaryllidaceae; genus Allium; species Allium sativum. The sequence goes on from CM060915.1 coordinate 703,171,605, forward strand.
TACTTATCGCATTGCTAATTAATTTAAACATTTATTTATTCTACATTCAAATTATTTGTTTATTAGCTTTAATTGTCCGTTTATTTTTCCTAATCAGACTTCGCTGCCGGAACATACCACTTTATTCATTTTATTGGTCACTTAATTTCCCCTATCAGCTCTCGCTGCCGAAACGGACCACTACTTGTTATTATATTCATTAAATTTAATTCCTCAATTATAAGTTTATTGCTGATAAGTCTACTCTACTCTTTTCCATTTAACTACAGCCTCGTGTTATAATATTACCACAGCTATAATTATGGGTTTGCTTATTAAACTTATTTTCCGTAATTTACGTTCATTTATAATAAGCCCCATACTTTCTATTTCATCTTTTAATTATAACCTATATGTTATAATCGTACTTGTCCCTATGACAAGTCTACTAATTATATTACATTCCCGCCTTATATGGTTTATTATAATAGGCTATATTCCTCATTTATTACGTACTTCACAGGTTTCTTATTATTTAACATAACTGTTACAGTTATCAGTTATGACACTAATCTACTTACCACTTTGTAAGTTTACACATTTACATGAAATAATTCACACACTTTATCTAGTTGGTTGCTGGAAATGTAGTAAAATCTATTTATTTTAAAATAAAAATTAACCGAGACCTGTAATTGTAAGAGATTACTCTTTTTAAAGATTATTTTTGGTTATTGGTTAGTACACAATATGATAAAATCCTTATTTTGCATAAACCACATTATTTTCTTTCTTCTTGCAATTACGATCTCCTTATTTAACAAGAATTTAATTATGGAAATTATCCATTTTCCACAACCAACTGATCCAATTCATTACTAATTTCCTACTATTTCTTATCCATTTCTCAATTTATGTATTTATTTTAAATCTGAAAGTGATTCCTTACAAACATATGAAAATTCTTAGATTTACCATTTTCTACAAATTTACTTCACATAATCTTAATTATGCCATGTCAATCTAGGTTACATTTATTTAGTAAATCTTACCGAGTTTGTCTACTTTCAAATTTCTCTTTTATTACGATTTTGGCATAATACATTTATTTAGCTCCAAATCATCAAGTTTCCCTTTTTTATTACAATTTTGACGTATTATATTCATTTAGCCCCAAATCATCAAAATTTTCTCTTTTGTTCATAATTCCAATTAATTTGCGCATAACCACCATTCAATTAATTTGTGACTAACCTCAATTCTATTATTTTGCGCATAACTGCAATTCGATCAATTTACGCCTAATCACAATTCATTATTTCATTATATTGCGCATAACCACGATTCAATTTAAATCTGCAAAATCCAACGCAAAAGGGGGAAAGGGGCTGATAAAATATTTTATTAACTTTATAGGAATCAAACGATATCATATATCGTTATGAAAAATATAATTTAAATCCACTTACCTGATAGCTCTCCAATTTTAAATTTGATTCAGATCCGACATTCTCACACGGACGGAAAATATGAGCATCCATAGCCTAATCTACATCCTTTTATCTTCAAATCTTGAATCAAAAATAAAAAAAACTAACTATATACTTTCTAATGAGGTTGGAGGAGAAAAGAAAAAAACAGAACTTCGACGCCCTCAGAAAATACGAGTTGGAGGTTAGACCTTGTTGGCTTATTTACGGCTGTTCAAAAGAACCACGTACATCCGATTGATAAACGTTGTTATTAACGTTTATATTTCTTAACTATTTTCTTATTATTTCCAGTTTATTGTGCGTTCAAACGCGTAAATAAATGTGCACAATTATTTTTCGTCTGCTTTCAAATTCCCGTATGTTTAATTCCTCTAATCTTGTGAACGTTATTATTATCTTAACGTTTTAAATTTATTCCTTCCCATTTCTTTGCCCATTAGTTCAAATTCAACATGTATTTATATGCATATAAATTTCTTTAAACGTTGCTTTCAATGTTATTCTCTGGTTTTCTGTTTTAACATGCGTCATAATTTTAAATTTAAACACTTACTATATATCCCACTAACGCATACATTGACTTCCCCTAATTTATGCTTGTTGATTCTTTTATGACAGTTATACAAAACTTTTATTTGCATTTCCGGTTTTTAATAAATTTTATTTTATTCTCAACACGTATTAAATCTCAGTTTCAAGAGTGTTCATTACTGAAATTAATATGCGCGCATCTATATTTTTAAAATAAATATATCAATGTATGTTTACATGCACTTGCTTCATCTGTTTTGAATTAAAACACTACTTAACTAACGTCATTTAGATTCCTTTTTTATTGCGTGATTTTATTTCGTTTATGCCGCGTATTGTTAATCAAAGAAATATTGCAATTTGACATTAACTGTTTTCCGTTTCTAACACATATCAAACTCGAACATAGTTATTACTGGAAGTTTATATTTATTAAATGGTTAAGTCTGTTAATATGTTAATAACCTTTCGTTATTTTAAATTCAAGTGCACATTGTTTATACAATTAACGTGCGTGTCATTTATACCATTCTTTCTTCCGTTTCTTTTAATTTAAATATATATAAATACTATTGCACATTTAATTTACATAGTGCAAATTTTTATTTATTGCTAGTTTATTACATGCGTTCGTTTTTAATTTTCAAACACGCATTCTTCCAAAGTTATTTTGACAAATTTCTTAATCTTTATTATTTAAAAATGCGAGGTGTTACATTCTATCATCCTTAGGAAATTTCGTCCTCGAAATTTGGTAAAGATAGAATTATGTAATGTCTCGCATAATTTGCAACCATAATGTGTACATCCAATTTTAGAACCATTTGTGTAACGACAAGGAATTTCGCTCGATCCGAATCGATTGCTAAACTGACCAAGACCGTTCGAAACCCCTGATTGTTTTGAGAACACGACAAATTGGAACGCAAGCAGAAGAACAATTCATTGCTTATTACAACAATTCCACCAGATTACAAGAATATACAGAGTATGAATAAAAATTACACATTATATCAGATATTTAAATACATTACTGCAGCGGAAAAATAATACAAAACACAACTGAAAGAGATATACAGATACAGATCTTTCTGAATATCATTCCAGCTGTAAACCAGGTTCTTGTGAATATAAATCTGCAAAACCAAAACTACTAGCTACCCGTGTCAAAATAAGGGCACCCAGAGTTTATGTTAAAACAATAAACTCCAGGTCATTCATGTGACCGGTGTGAGAACTAAAACAGTTATTAATCTTTATTTTAAAGTTAGGTAAATCCAGGGACCACGCCGTATAACAAGGAACGGGTTTCCTCCCAAGGATACCAGTGCATAAAACAACAGCGCAATGCTAAATAAAGAACAATGAAGCTATTATAAGACCCAGGTCCCATCACACAATGCAACACAAGCCAAAGGATAGGGTTTTACCTTATAATAGCCAAAGAATGCTTGATACGCCAAATTTCATCTTTTGTTATTACTATAAGTGCATAGTATTAAAACAATTTCAATCATAAGTATCAATCATAGACGACATAAGTGCCCCATCCCACTATGTCGCCATATATAGGTTATACAATCAAAACCGCAAGTTCACGTATTGAAAGTTGGATTTCCATCTATGAACCAAGACAAGGGATCGCCCTTACTGAATTCGAGACGCTCTAGCCCGCCCCTCAGGAACAGCCGCAACTGCCCCTTGGATCGTCGGGGCCGTTCCACCGATGTGGATTATATTGTCTGAACACTGCGTTTCCCCACCCTATGGGGTGTCAATAAGTCCAATGACTCCATCGGCTCCACATAGTCACCGATATATCCGAGGCGCCTCGCAACCCAACAACCACATAAGTCAAACTCGTCAGGGTGTGTAAAACCACTGACGCCAATTCTAGCTAGAAAGAAACGCATGTCCTCCCTGATGTCCTCTCCCGTTTCTGGCTCACAACCGGTGTGTGAGGCTCGCGAATCAACGCTACACAAAGCTATGCCACACAGGCTGTGCTTTGATCATCACCCATAAGATTTTGCTTTTCAACAAAAATCTAGATCATTTTCCACTTAGGCATGCCACATAGGCAATTCACTCCATGCGATTGATATCCATCAATATATAACCCCTGAGCTCGAACGTCTCAGAGAAGGGCGTTAAGCAAGAGAATAAATTCTCCGCCGCCGAATAGATATATATTTAATAGAAATCAATCACACAGAATAAAATCCAATGTCAGACACACAGTCCATTTACAAGTTCATTCTGGGTCTGAACGAAACCGGAGGCACCTTGTACCTCGCATATTTATCGATCTCCAAGTACGTCTGGACGATCACCAACTAATTCCCTCCTCTTGGGTCTACGGCCCAATCAAGATCATCAGTAATTATCCAAACGATGTGAAGACCTCCGGTCTTCAACCATCGTCTTCATTTTCGACTAATCGTCGAATCAGTTATTCAGAAAGGCATAAACCCGGTCTTTCTGAATAACTCGCGTATATAATAAACAAGTGTTACACAAACAAAACATACGCCTCATTCCAATTCAGAATATTCTTGTATTCAAATATTCTTACACTTTGGGAAAGGTTCTCATTAATTTTATCAAAGATAAATTCATTAAAGTTATTCTTTAATCTCCTTCTGAATATCAATTCAAATTAGTCGGAATTAGCGAACCACACAGAAGTAATCAATTATTTTATTTCCCAATCCCAACATATTCATCCCATGAAGTAAAACTGGTTATACTTCATATCTAACACCGCGGTGTTATCGGTAAATTCAATTACCATTTCACGTTCAAATCTAATTAAAGATTTAACTATCGCTTGGAGCAAATCTGGTGATACTCCATTCTCGATCATTTCATTCTAATTAAAGATTCATTAAAGCTTCACTTAGTTTTAATCTTCCTAAAAATCAATATCCTGTCTTTAACTGGGTTAAAGAACCAATGTCATCTAAAACACGGTTCAAGATAAACCCAAAATCACATTTCATTAATTATCGGGTTAAAGAACAATTGTTATTTAAAACACCGTTCACGATAAACCCAAAAATCAATTCAAATTCAAATCCAACTAAATATCATTTAATTGGTACACTTCATTAAATCTAAATAAAAAGATTTAATCTTTTTCTCAACTGGGTTTAAGAACAGTGTTAATGAAGACACCATTCACGACAAACCCAAATCCCATTTGATATTTAATACAAGGCTCTGAATAGAAAATATATCAGCTTATATTCAATATCAAATTCTACGACCAACAAATATCGTATTAGAAATAACGATATAAATATATCTTTCAAATTTCCATAACAATATCTGTATAATCACGAAATCCAACATCGAAATATTCCAAAGACAATTTCGATTCAAATCCATTCCAATTCAATTATTGGAAATTCTGGTTGCTTATAAAACCCCTTTTAAATTCAATTTATTTATTTCAAAAATAAATTGATTTTAATTCTAGTTCAAAACCAGCTCATTTCGATAAAAATCTATTTTTATCTTTTCAAATATGGAGTTTATCATCCCAATTCTTCCCAAATAATTTCTTATGATTTTACACAAATTATTACAATTTTTAATAATTTTATCAAGGCCCGTACAGTCGATTTCCATTAACGGCCATCGAACTGCACTTACAGCGACCTTTTCCAAATTTGATTTGGACATAATTCCAAATCCAACCGTTAGATTTCAAATCTCTAATATTCGTTAGAAAGCTCTTTTCGATACGAACCCAACGTTTCCAGTTGTAACACCCCGTATGTTGAATAACTTGTTATAATATAAAATAGGGCAGAATTAAATTTTAAATTCTGAATCAGGGGAAACGGGCTATTCCATTGCGTTCGTCTCGGAAAAATTTGCGAAATAGAGTCCGAGTTTTCGAAAATCGGAGTCCGTATGACCCAGATATGGCCCGAAGAAGTTTCAGAAAATTTAAAAACAGATTTAAAAACAGAAATTTCAAATTTCAGAAGTGGCGGGAAAATTCCCGCCAGACCCAGGGAGTCGACCTGGGGGTCGACTGGGGAGTCGACCTGCCCACCAGATCGACTAGGGTGTCGACCCTAGTGTCGACCTGGGGGTCGACCTCCCTGGTCGAGCCCAGGTGACCTGGGTGCATCAGTTTGGCTTTTTGGCTGTGTTTTGGTGGCTAGGATGAAATCTGACGGCTCTAATCTGATTTAGGGTTAATCTAATGGCCTAAAATACCTAACTACTCTATAAATACACCCTAAGACTACGCTAATTCATACTAAAAATAGATACAACACCGTTATGCCGTCAAAATGCAACTTGAAGGAGCCTCCATCAATCTAAAGAGGAAGATAGCTTCTCAAATCAACTACTAATCAACTCTAGCAACTTAATCTTCTTCTTAGGAGTGCTAATCAACAAGTTGTGAGTTTTCTATAGCCTTATGACTAATTGTTGAAATGATTATGATAGGATATAATGAGGTTATGGCTATGAATGTGGATCAATGCAAGTTATGCAAGTTATATGCTATGTGTTAATGATGTTATGCATGTTATGCAAGTTATATGCTATGTGTTAATGATGTTATGCATGTTATGCAAGTTATATGCTACATGTTTGTGATGTTATGCAAGTTATGCAAGTCATAAGCTACATGTTCATGATGTTATGCAAGTTATGCAAGTCATATGCTGCATGTTCATGATGTTATGCAAGTTATGCAAGTTGTATGCTATATGATCATGATGTTATGCAAGTGTTAGGCTATGTGTTCATGATACTAGTTATGCAAATTGCTATGATAAACATTGATCCATTATGACACCATGATTATGCAAGTTTGGTGTATGATTATATGCAAGTTCATCTATGATATGTATGCAAGTTTGGTGTATGATTATATGCAAGTTCACATATGACATGTTATGCAAGTATGGTGTTTGATTATATGCAAGTAACATGTGCAAGTTTACACCTTTGTATGATATGCATACATATGCAAGTTAACCCCTTTGTATGTCATACATACATATGCAAGTTTACCCCTTTGTATGACATAATTAACTTATGCAAGTTAACCTCCTTATGACATATGTGATTCATGCAAGTTTGGGTTGATTATTTATGCTAGTTGGGTTTGATGCTATATGCATGTTGACACCTTTAAACCCATGTTGATGCTAATGTTATGCAAGTTGAACCCATTATATTTGTGATGAATCTTCCCTTTTATGTCATGTTAGCGAATTACATGGGGAACGATGGGGTTAATATACATGTTAATGAAATGGTGTGAAGTTGGTATGATTATGCATACCATAAAGTGGATGGACATAATTGAGTCAATTACGTACATCGTTAAAATTGGAATTAATTAGGGAAAATTAATTCGGGGGTGATTAATTAGGTGTAATTAATCGACTAAGACACGAGGTTGGACCCTTTTGTAGCGTAAGACTGCCCGGAACCGACCGGCAAATCCAGCGGCTACAAATGATTGGCCCAATGTGAGAGGTCTTAGGCACAAACTAAATACGTGACAAGTGTATAGACACGAGGTTAGACTCGGTTATGGCGTAAGGCTGCCCGGACCCAACCGGCAAATCCAGCTGCCATAAAAGATAGTCTAATGTGGGAGGTCTTTACAACGGTTACGCTTTTAATCAATTAAGAAACACTTAACCAGATAAGCATGTAGTGGGCATGAGGGGTTAAGTGGGTGCCTTGGGTGGCATGTGGAAATCAAGTAAGTGCCTTGGGTGGCATGAGGAAATCTAGTGGGTTGCCTTGGGTGGCAATAGAAAATACGATTAGAATACTTAACCAAGTGGAAACATGTAATTAAACATGATTAAAGGGTTAAGTGGGATGCACTAGATAAATTGACAAGCTTAGGTGGTAGCTTGTGGGGGCCCATTTCAACCAGTAACCCATATGTATCTTATTGGGCTCGACCCATGTCGAGGACGGGACACGCGTACTGGGCTTGATTATAAGAGGCCAAAACGGGTTAGCGGTGGCAAAGCAAGTCCAACGGGTTTCATATGCGTGTGTGGACCCGGGCTGGTAGGTAAGACGTTGTTGCATCGTGTAGGTATAAGCCGTGCACCATTTGTTGTATCGGGATGCCACTTTGGGGAGTGATACACCCCACTGTGGGGCCAGCACGGGTATTTACGGTAGGGAGCCGATCGCTTGAGAGTAGTGGGTACACCTAGTGGAGATAGGGGCAGACGACACCTATGTAGTCAGCTAGGGGTACACGAAACTACTGGGTAAATTCTCTAAGTCCTTGGGTGGGATCAACCTTTAAGTAGGAATGACTGGTGTGGTGCAGTTATTAATTATCCTTGGGTGGGTAGATGCATCTTTACCGTTATCTTAGTTCATCCTATGTCTAGTTGGCTACTTAGTGTAGTCATTTATCCCCAGTCATCCCGTACCAAGTTTATATCATACCCTAATTACTTTAATGATTGTGTTGTTAAAGTTATAGGGCTCACTCAGACTTATGTCTGACCCCGTTGTTTTTATCTTTTTCCCCCTCAGGTCCTCAGGTTGGGCCTAGCACTAGTGGGCTTTGATCAGATTTCTTTATCTATCTTCCGGAGCTTGGACCGTGATGTAAAGCCCAGCTTATCTTTTCTTTTATGGCTATTGTTTATGTAGTGGGATTATGTACTTATGTTTTTATCAGGATGGATATTTAGTACTTGACTCTTTATGGTGTTGTAACTAAACATGTTTACCTTCTACTGCAATGAAATGATGTTTTAGAATTTCAAGTATTTATATCTGTCTTGTGTAATTTTTCTGTTCTATAATCACTTAAAATGCTCCACCGAAGTTAAGGCATTCCCTTAGTGAGTGACCTTAGCGGGTGTGGGGTGTTACACGTGGTATCAGAGCGAAGGTTACCAGAACAGATAACATTTTTAGAAAACTATTTTTCTAAAAACATTTTTGGAAGAAGTATTTTCAAAAACATGTCTTTAAAGAGAAAAGTTTTTGAAAGAAAAAGCATAATCCCCAATAGCCATATCTTTATCTTTCGAATTCTCCGTTTTGAATCTTTCCTTTTTCGTTTCAGCATGGTTGAAGATCTTAACTTTCCGGAGGGTGTGACGCTACCAGTATGGTATAGGAGATTGATGGAGGCTAGGGCCGCCACTGCGGGTCCAGCAAATGTTCCTCCACCAACAGTAGCACCCGATCTTCCTCCTCCCCCTCCTCCTCCTCGCACGGATACTTTTGCTAAGACTTGCAAGGAATTTAAAGCTATGGGAGGGAAACCTTTTCAAGGATCAGAAACTTTTGTGGAGGCTAGAGATTGGCATAAGGAGGTGGAAGAGTTGATAGATATCTTTGAAATGGAAGAAGGGAAGAAAGTTAAGTTAGCTACTTGGTTAATGAAGGGAGAGGCCTCATTCTGGTGGGAGGTCACTAATGGAGAACGCCCTGTTGACTCTTGGGCGGATTTCAGGCAAAGATTTGTGGCAAAGTTTCTCTCAAGGGCGGAGGAAAACTTGTATATGGAAACGTTCTTGACTCTAAAGCAAGGAAACCTCTCGGTGAAGGAATATGTCAACAAGTTTAATCAATTGGCAAGGTTTGGCATAGACATGGTGAATACACCGGAGAAGAAGGCTTTGAGGTTCGTTAAAGGCTTGAATGAACCGATGCATGGATTGGCTATGACTCACATCCCTGTGGGGGCCACCTTTGAGAAGCTAGTAGACATGGCACTCATGCATGAGGAAGAGAAGGGTCCCAATGCTAATAAGGCGCCCGAGAAGAAAGGAGATCAAAAGAGACCTCAACAGGAAAACAAAGGTGGGAAAGGCAACGGTGGCAAGGGAAAGAAGAAGTGCTTCAATTGCGGGATACCAGGCCACATAAGCAAAGATTGTCGGAAGAAGAAGAAGACTGGTTGCTACCACTGTGGTGAAGCAGGGCATCTAGTGAAGTACTGCCCTAAGAAGGGGCAAAGGACGGGATCTACCTCAGGAGGACAGGTGCAAGCTCTTGTGGCACCGGGTCAGGCAAGGGGGCAAGTTCAGGCTCTCGCGGTTCCACCGATTCAGGAAAGAGGTAGAACTATTTCCGTTGAAAGTCTGGTTTTTCTATTTGATCATCCTATCCGTACATTGTTTGACTCTGGCGCATCGCATTCGTTTATCTCATCATCATTAGTTGAGTCACTGCACTTAGACACCAGTCTAGTAGATGATCCCTTGGTTGTTTCAAACCCAATTGGGGGATCCACTTATTTGTCCATGATATGTTTGGGTTTGAAGATTTCTATACTTAGCGTTGAGTTTAGATGTGATGCTTTTGTTTTGGGCTTCACGGGCTATGGGTTGATTTTGGGCATGGACTGGTTATCCAGTAATGGTGCCGTTCTTGATTGCGAAAGGAGAGTTGTTAGGCTCATGACCCGCTTGGGTAACACTCTCAAGATCTCTTGTAATCCCATGGATTCTGTTATGCTAAGTTATCTTGAATCGCTTGACGCTTCAGTCGAGAGTTTGCGATCTGTTAGAGTGGTCCGGGAATACTCGGATGTGTTTGAGGAGGTGAAGGGCTTACCTCTGAAGCGGGAGATAGACTTCCGAATATATCTGGTGGATAATGCTAAACCAGTATCTCTACCAGTGCGCCACATGGCTCCTCGTGAGAGGAGGGAACTCCATAAGCAAGTAGGGGAGTTGCTTGAGAAGGGGTTCATAAGACGAAGTATATCGGAGTGGGGTGCTCCAGTAGTTTTTGCCACGAAGGCGGATGGGTCCCTCGGACTTTGTGTAGACTATAAAGAACTCAACAAGCTCACAAAGAAAAATAGACACCCATTGCTGAGGATTGATGATCTCTTTGATCAGTTGGTTGGCGCTTCAGTATTTTCTCAGTTGGACTTGGCCACGGGGTTTCATCAGTTGAGAGTGGCTGAGGATAGCATAGACAAGACTGCATTTAGGACTCCGGATGGTTTCTACGAGTGGCTGGTGATGCCATTTGGTTTGATGAACGCCCCTGCATACTTTGTTGATTTGATGAGTAGGGTGTTCAGGGAGTTCCTTAATAAGTTCGTGGTGGTCTTTGTGGATGACATCTTAGTATTTTCTAAGAGTGAGGAAGAGCATGCCCTACATCTTAGGGAAGTGTTAGAGACTCTTCGAGCGCATAGCCTTAAGGCTAAATTCTCTAAATGTCACTTCTGGAGGAAGGAAGTGCGATTCTTGGGGCACGTGGTCTCCAAGGAAGGGATAGCTGTGGATCCCGCGAAGGTAGGGTCCATCCAAGATTGGAAGGTTCCGAAGAATGCTACCGAGGTGAGGAGTTTCTTGGGGTTGGCTGGCTACTATAACAAGTTTATCAAGGACTTCGCGAAGATATCAGCCCCATTAACTCGCTTGACAAAGAAGAATCTGGTCTTCGTATGGGACCTAGATTGTGATGATGCGTTCCGACGGTTAAAGAGAGCTTAAACCACAGCTCCAGTCTTAGTGTTGCCGGATGGGAGTAAGCCATTTGTTGTTTATACCGATGCTTGTGGGACTGGACTGGGCGCAGTCTTAATGAAAGAGGGAAGGGTAATAGCCTATGGTGGAAGGCAGTTGAGAACGCATGAGAAAAATTACCCTACCCATGATTTAGAGTTGGCCGCTATTGTTTTTGCGCTTAAGATTTGGCGCCATTATCTTCTCGGAGAGAGGTTCGAATTGTTCACTGACCACAAATCATTGAAGTACTTGTTTTCTCAGAAGGATTTGAACTTGAGACAACAAAGGTGGATGGAGTTCTTAGCATCCTATGATTTCGAGATAGCGTATACCCCTGGCAAGGGTAACGTGGTGGCGGACGCCTTAAGCAGAAAAAGGTTGTCCTTGAGTCCATTGTTCGTGGAACGACGAAGCTTGGAATTTATCTCGATGTTTGATTTCAGACCTTCCGTTGACTATATACCCGGTTTGCTAGCATCCTTGGAGGTCAGACCTACTCTTTTGGGACGGATTGGCGAGGCACAGAGGGACGACCCACAGTTGGTTGAGTTAGTAGAGAGGCTCATAAGGGGGGAGTCGTCCAGCCATTTGAATAGGTACACCCTAGACGATAGGGGGTGCTTGCGTAGAGACGGTAGACTTTGTGTACCGCAAGACGAGGGTTTGAGGAGGGCTATTCTTGATGATGCACACCGTTCTAGGATGACCATTCATCCCGGTGGGGACAAGATGTACCAAGACATGAAGCGAGTTTTCTTTTGGGCCGGTATGAAGAAAGATGTGGCCGAGTATGTCGCTAGATGCTTGGTGTGCCAACAAGTGAAAGCGGAGCAAAAGAAACCAGGTGGGTTGCTTCACCCATTGGAAGTTCCGCAATGGAAGTGGGATAGCGTCTCGATGGATTTTGTTGATGGGTTACCTAGGTCGAGGAAGGTTAATACGGGAATTTGGGTTGTGGTAGACAGACTTACTAAGAGTGCCCATTTCATACCCGTGAAGAGCAAGAGGACCGCTCCATGGCTAGCTTCAGTTTATCTTCGAGAGATAGTTCGATTGCATGGAGTACCCTCTAGCATAGTGAGCGATCGAGATCCTATCTTCACTAGCGAGTTTTGGAAAAGTTTGCAAGAAGCAGTGGGGACTCAGTTGTGTCTGAGCACCGCATATCATCCTCAGACGGACGGCCAGACCGAGAGGGTGAATCGTGTTCTGGAAGACCTTTTGAGGCTTTGTATCTTGGATTTTGGAGGTACTTGGGAAGAGCATCTTCCATTAGTGGAGTTCGCATATAATAACAGCTTTCAGTCCAGTATTGGTATGGCTCCTTTTGAAGCTCTTTATGGAAGGCCTTGTCGATCACCTACATGTTGGTGGGAATCTACGGATAAGATCTTGCTTGGGCCCGATATGGTTAGAGAGACTTCGGAAAAGATTAATTTGATTCGAAGAAGGATGAAAGCAGCGCAAGATAGGCAAAAATCTTATGCGGATAAGAGGAGGACGGATCTTGAGTTTGATGTTGGGGACATGGTCTTTGTCAAAGTATCTCCATTACGGAATGTTGTTCGCTTTGGGTCCGTTGGGAAGTTAGCTCCAAGATTTGTTGGGCCGTTTCCTATTAAGGAAAGGATTGGACGGATGGCATATAGAGTGGATTTACCCGAGAGACTTAGTGGGGTACATGACGTATTCAATGTGTCACATTTGAGGAAGTGCCTACATGAGACCGCAGAGGTGGTAGAGCCGAGCTTACTTAAAGAAGTGGAGGTAGAGCGTGATGCGACTATTCGACGAGCTCCTACCCGCATCCTTGGGTCATAAATTAGGAAGTTGAGAAACAGAGAGGTGCAACTAGTCAAAGTGCAATGGGGAGAAGATGAGAACAATGCTACTTGGGAGACAGAAGCGAAGATGCGTTCACTGTACCCATTCCTTTTTGAGGGTATGTCTTTTAACTTCTCCTTTATCGTTTGTCTAGTACTTATCTTATCTTTAGTATGTCCTCTCATTAGTACCTTTGACCTTTAGATAGGGTAAACCTATGGTTGAAACATGTGTTTGAGACATGTTATGTTTGATGGATGCATGTGGATGCAAGTGGTTGCTAGTGGTTGCTCGTGGATACATATACACACACTCTAGGCACTAGATCGGCTCAATCACTTCATATTGCATATTGCATAAAATTGTGTGTAGGTAGCTATATTAATGGATGTATAATGGTTGTGCTATCATATGGATGATGCATTTTGGTGAATGATTGTGCACTCATGTAGAAATAGTATGTGTCGATAGGGTTCTTTCGCATACATATTGGATGCATGGCACTATCATGGTTTGCATTAAGGAGGTCAACTGAATCAGTAGACCGCCTGATTTTGCATTAGACAGGGAACATATACACACACTCATTGCATATGTTCATACAGCATTAGAAACTCTAAGGACAATGGATGCCAGTGGTTTATGGTTTAGTAGATGGTTGTTTGGATGGTAGGATACGTTCTTCTTGATTAGAGATTTCGGGGACGAAATCCTTTAAGTAGGGGAGAATGTAACACCCCGTATGTTGAATAACTTGTTATAATATAAATCAGGGCAGAATTAAATTTTAAAATCTGAATCAGGGGAAACGGGCTATGCCATTGCGTTCATCTCGGAAAAATACGCGAAATAGAGTCCGAGTTTTCGAAAATCGGAGTCCGTATGACCCAGATATGGCCCGAAGAAGTTTCAGAAAATTTAAAAACAGATTTAAAAACAGATATTTCAAATTTCAGGAGTGGCGGGAAAATTCCCGCCAGACCCAGGGAGTCGACCTGGGGGTCGACTGGGGAGTCGACCTGCCCACCAGGTCGACTAGGGTGTCGACCCTAGTGTCGACCTGGGGGTCGACCTCCCTGGTTGAGCCCAGGTGACCTGGGTGCACAGTTTGGCTTTTTGGCTGTGTTTTGGTGGCTAGGACGAGATCTGACGGCTCTAATCTGATGTAGGGTTAATCTAATGGCCTAAAATACCTAACTACTCTATAAATACACCCTAAGACTACCCTAATTCATACTAAAAATAGATACAACGCCGTTATGCCGTCAAAATGCAACTTGAAGGAGCCTCCATCAATCTAAAGAGGAAGATAGCTTCTCAAATCAACTACTAATCAACTCTAGCAACTTAATCTTCTTCTTAGGAGTGCTAATCAACAAGTTGTGAGTTTTCTATAGCCTTAATGACCAATTGTTGAAATGGTTATGATAGGATATAATGAGGTTATGGCTATGAATGTGGATCAATGCAAGTTATGCAAGTTATATGCTATGTGTTAATGATGTTATGCATGTTATATGCTATGTGTTAATGATGTTATGCATGTTATGCAAGTTATATGCTATGTGTTTGTGATGTTATGCAAGTTATGCAAGTCATATGCTACATGTTCATGATGTTATGCAAGTTATGCAAGTCATATGCTACATGTTCATGATGTTATGCAAGTTATGCAAGTTGTATGCTATATGATCATGATGTTATGCAAGTGTTAGGCTATGTGTTCATGATGCTAGTTATGCAAATTGCTATGATAAACATTGATCCATTATGACACCATGATTATGCAAGTTTGGTGTATGATTATATGCAAGTTCATCTATGATATGTATGCAAGTTTGGTGTATGATTATATGCAAGTTCACATATGACATGTTATGCAAGTATGGTGTTTGATTATATGCAAGTAACATGTGCAAGTTTACACCTTTGTATGATATGCATACATATGCAAGTTAACCCCTTTGTATGTCATACATACATATGCAAGTTTACCCCTTTGTATGACATAAATAACTTATGCAAGTTAACCTCCTTATGACATATGTGATTCATGCAAGTTTGGGTTGATTATTTATGCTAGTTGGGTTTGATGCTATATGCATGTTGACACCTTTAAACCCATGTTGATGCTAATGTTATGCAAGTTGAACCCATTATATTTGTGATGAATCTTCTCTTTTATGTCATGTTAGCGAATTACGTGGGGAACGATGGGGTTAATATACATGTTAATGAAATGGTGTGAAGTTGGTATGATTATGCATACCATAAAGTGGATGGACATAATTGAGTCAATTACGTACATCGTTAAAATTGGAATTAATTAGGGAAAATTAATTCGGGGGTGATTAATTAGGTGTAATTAATCGACTAAGACACGAGGTTGGACCCTTTTGTAGCGTAAGACTGCCCGGAACCGACCGGCAAATCCAGCAGCTACAAATGATTGGCCCAATGTGAGAGGTCTTAGACACAAACTAAATACGTGACAAGTGTATAGACACGAGGTTAGACTCGGTTATGGCGTAAGGCTGCCCGGACCCAACCGGCAAATCCAGCTGCCATAAAAGATAGTCTAATGTGGGAGGTCTTTACAACGGTTACACTTTTAATCAATTAAGAAACACTTAACCAGATAAGCATGTAGTGGGCATGAGGGGTTAAGTGGGTGCCTTGGGTGGCATGAGGAAATCTAGTGGGTTGCCTTGGGTGGCAATATAAAATACGATTACAATACTTAACCAAGTGGAAACATGTAATTAAACATGATTAAAGGGTTAAGTGGGATGCACTAGATAAATTGACAAGCTTAGGTGGTAGCTTGTGGGGGCCCATTTCAACTAGTAACCCATATGTATCTTATTGGGCTCGACCCATGTCGAGGACGGGACACGCGTACTGGGCTTGATTATAAGAGGCCAAAACGGGTTAGCGGTGGCAACGCAAGTCCAACGGGTTTCATATGCGTGTGTGGACCCGGGCTGGTAGGTAAGACGTTGTTGCATCGTGTAGGTATAAACCGTGCACTATTTGTTGTATCGGGTTGCCACTTTGGGGAGTGATACACCCCACTGTGGGGCCAGCACGGGTATCTACGGTAGGGAGCCGATCGCTTGGGAGTAGTGGGTACACCTAGTGGAGATAGGGGCAGACGGCACCTATGTAGTCAGCCAGGGATACACGAAACTACTGGGTAAATTCTCTAAGTCCTTGGGTGGGATCAACCTTTAAGTAGGAATGACTGGTGTGGTGCAGTTAGTAATTATCCTTGGGTGGGTAGATGCGTCTTTACCGTTATCTTAGTTCATCCTATGTCTAGTTGGCTACTTAGTGTAGTCATTTATCCCCAGTCATCCCGTACCAAGTTTATATCATATCCTAATTACTTTAATGATTGTGTTGTTAAAGTTATAGGGCTCACTCAGACTTATGTCTGACCCCGTTGTTTTTATCTTTATCCCCCTCAGGTCCTCAGGTTGGGCCTAGCACTAGTGGGCTTTGATCAGATTTCTTTATCTATCTTCTGGAGCTTGGACCGTGATGTAAAGCCCAGCTTATCTTTTCTTTTATGGCTATTGTTTATGTAGTGGGATTATGTACTTATGTTTTTATCAGGATGGATATTTAGTACTTGACTCTTTATGGTGTTGTAACGAAAACATGTTTACCTTCTGCTACTATGAAATGATGTTTTAGAATTTCAAGTATTTATATCTGTCTTGTGTAATTTTTCTGTTCTATAATCACTTAAAATGCTCCACCGAAGTTAAGGCATTCCCTTAGTGAGTGACCTTAGCGGGTGTGGGGTGTTACACCAGTTTTAGAAGAATCCGACGGTCGGATCTCCCGTAATATCCATTGGAAGTCAATGGTCGAAATTCGCGAACTGCCGCAGCGCGGTGCGTTCTATTCAGGCCATTATATATATATATAATATATTATATATATTTCATCGATTTCCTTTTAAAACGTATTTTATAAATCGTTTTAAATTCGTTTTCGAAACGATTTCAACTTCATATTCAATTTCGAATCAAAATTGAATATTCCACATCATCGATATACAAATGATAATATTTTCAAACGTTATATTTTGAAATCACTTCCTTTTTCTATAATCATTATAAAAACGAATATAATCGATATAAATATCGTTCGCGTCAAAATGACGCATATCTAACCAACACGACTTTATATATTTCCATAACTTCGTTATTCTATTCAACAAATGAATATTTTCTTCAACACATGAATATATATTTTTATTCAACACATGAATTTTTATTCTATTCAAAACATGAATTTTTATTCTATTCAACACCTGAATTTTTTATTCTATTCAACATATGAATTTTTATTCTATAATATTCCTTATTTTCCAAATTGGAATGAGGCCCAATAAATTACCATATAATGTTAATTATATGGATTCTCTACAACACATGTATATAACAGCAACGATAAATAATCAACCATCATCCAAATTGCACCACACAACTGCATAAGCATTAAATATAAATAATTAACGCTTACACAGTCTGTCAATCCATCGATTGACATACAACTAAACAATCGGGATTAGTGTACGTCAAATCTCATCCCAATACCCGTGTGGGGTTTCAAATCAACAAACACGGAATTTATTTGTGCAGTTGGGCGATGTGTAAAATTTATCGTTCCAATCAATATCAGTCAAATCAGTGTATATAAACAAATCATCTGATTTGTAAATGAATATTTTATTTTATTCACACACACGTTAAAAATTATATTTTTAACGATAAAATATTTTATTCCAACACATGAATATATTTCCATCCATTCCACATCACAATCAATTTTCACAACACAACAAAATCAAACAAGTCGTCCATGGTCTGTGGACGATGGGTGGCGGGTGCTGCTAAGCACCGTCTGCATCCTAGTATATAATTTTAACAAGAAAACAAGAATTAAAGTGAGAAGTTCTCACCTTGGGTTTCCACTCCGTCATTCTTTAATTCTGAACGGTTCAGATTTCGATTTGTTTTCCCCTAGTTCCATCGCAATTCTTTTCACACTGTTCATAGTAAAAATCACATTTTTAATAGGATGTTTATATATTAAAAATCTTATTTTTATTTCAAAACTACATTGTAAAAATCAGATTTTTACAACGCTACTTTCTATATAAAAATTATATTTTTACTTCGCTATATATATAAAGATTATATTTTTATATCTCTACATATAATAAAGATTATATTTTTATTTCGTTCTTCATACAATAAAGATTATATTTTTATTTCGTTCTTCATATAAAAATCTAATCTTTCTATTTTAAAAATCTAAACTTACCTAATTTAAAAATCAAATCTTTATAACATTAAAAAATCAAATCTTTAACATTTTAAAAATCAAATCTTTTTAACTTTAAAAAATCAAATCTTTTTAACTTAAAAAAAATCAAATCTTTACTTTTCTAAAAATTTATTTAAACTCAATAAAAACTCACTCTTATTGTTAAAAATCGAATCTTGCGCCGGAGAGGGACCCACGGAGGCGTTGGGTGGTGGGGGAAGGTGCGCCGGGGCTGTTGGCGTCTAGGCGGAGGCGTGGCTGGCCGGTCATGGCCTAAGGTGCGAGGGTTAAGGTTTTTCGTGGATTTGGGGAGGGTCTTCACGCCGGAGAGAGGGAAGGAGGGAGAGGGAGGTGCGATGGGGTGGGGCAAGCCTGGACGGTGGCGCGGTGGGTGGCGCGCGCCCCTGGGGCGGCGATGACGTCGATTAGGGTGCTGGACGATTTGGGAGGAAGGAGATGTCGGGTTTGGTTCTGAGAAGGAAAGGGAGAGGGTACTAAGGTTTTATATTAATTTAATTATATATTTTTTTAATTTACTTCACCCCAAAGTTGACATTTCATCCGAACCCCGATTTGAACCCAACGACCGTCGTCCTTAGCTAATTACCCCGATTTCGAACACAATGGGATATGTTTCATAATCCAATTCGGCTGTTACGACCAGTTTTCGTCAAAATTAAAATATAAATTTATATATTGAATTTGGACGCACATTTCAATTTACCGGGGCCACATACTGATTCTAAAAATTACAGAAAAATTATTTCTATTTACGTATTGCCGATACAGTCTTAACGAAACTAATTTCGTCAAATTCTGAGATCGTTTAAAAAATGACCATTTTCAGGTCGATTAAAATCAACTAAAACTGGTCAAACGCGTTTTCCTTTGCCACGCTCACATATTGATTCAGAAAATTACGAATTTTGAAACCTAGCACTAACTTGACCTCACGAATCCAACAAAAGTAGTTTCGTTGAAAACCGAGGTCGTTTGCAAAATTTCCATTTTTAAGGGCTAGAATTCCATAGCGACTATTCTGAATTTTCAACTGGGCATAACTTTTGATTCCCGCTATAAAATTTCAATTTTTCGGATTCGTTGGAAAGATAGTCTCAAATAGATTCTAATATTTTTGATTTTGCTAAAATCTGGTTTATTTTGAATCCTGTACACTCTTTTGAAATTTGAAATCAAATTTTCAAACTACCACGCCATTTTCAATTCCTTTTATAATTTAAAATAAATATTTATATTCAAACGACGATCTATATAAATATTTACGTTCGAATTCTATTCGAAATAAATTTTCTGTTGTTATTATTTAAAATGATTTATTTTAAATATTCATAATTCATTAAAATTGAAAAAATAAAAATTTTAAATTGGCTCGGATTTTCGGGTTATTACAATCTCCCCCACTTAAAATTTTTCATCCCCGAAAAGGAACGAAGCCGAAAGTTGTTTTATTAATCAACTCTACTTTCATTATTTCCATTATGGCTTAAGTTCTTCAACTTTTCAGTTTCTAATAACTTTTCAAATTTTTCAAAAATTTGGCTAACACCCTAAATTTTCGAAAAATTTCACCATAACCTCCCCTGCACCGGGAGCTTCGGGATGTTTCAAAAAGCCTCCCATGGCCCTCACCAATCCAAAAAGAAAAAGAAACAGCCAAGAGGTTAGCCAATCGGCTCATAAAATCATCCAAACCCAAGAAATATAATAAACATGTACCTATTTGTCGGGAAAACAATTTTATTCCTCTTCTCTAGCCTCCTTGCTATGACATGTTCAATGTAAGTACATGTATATGTATGCAAATGCGACAAATTTTCAGTATAATTCACTATTTGGTTCAATTTGGCTTAAGGTTCAACATTTTAATTAATCACAACAATAATCAAACAACACAATCAACAATCAATTAGTTGATTAGCTTTTCATATTCATAATTTTGATACATAGTCCAAAAATCAGATCTTTGATGCCAAATCACAAAAAATAATCCTATGTAAGTTTTGGTTCTCACACCAGTCTAATGGAAATATATAGATATCCCACTTTCGGCAATCGAACATAAATTCTGATGATGATCGATCAATCATCAGAATCATCTTCGGGCGACTACAGTGTGATTCTATATCTACCCAGCATATTAAAACTTCGAATATACGTGGATCAGACGTATATGCAAAATCTTTATATACTGGATTGTCCAAATCAATACAAATAAATATTTAAGTACAAATAATTAAGTTTAAATTTTCAAAACAAAATTTGTTTTCAATTTTATTTTCAAAATATCACTCTTCACACTCGTTCTAGGATACTACTGATCCTATCTCTAACGAGTCATTCTCGTTGGATATTAATAATCCAATTTCTGATGAATTCTTTCGTTTGGTTCTAACGTGTTTTGTTCTCCGAGCTCTGTAAACAAAAGCTCTGATACCATTGTAACGACAAGGAATTTCGCTCGATCCGAATCGATCGCTAAACCGACCAAGACCGTTCGAAAACCCTGGTTGTTTTGAGAACACGACAAATTGGAACGCAAATAGAAGAACGTTTCATTGCTTATTACAACAATTCCATCAGATTACAAGAATATACAGAGTATGAATAAAAATTACACATTATATCAGAGATTTAAATACATTACTACAGCGGAAAAATAATACAAAACACAACTGAAAGAGATATACGGATACAGAGCTTTCCGAATATCATTCAAGCTGTAAACCAGGTTCCTGAGAATAAAAATCAGCAAAACCAAAACTACTAGCTGCCCGTGTCAAAATAAGGGCACCCAGAGTTTTGGTTAAAATAATAAACTCCAGGTCAGTCATGTGACTAGTGTGAGAACTAAAACATTTATTAATCTTTATTTTAAAGTTAGGTAAATCCAGGGACCACGTCGTATAACACGGAACGGATTTCCTCCCAAGGATACCCGTGCATAAAACAATAGCGCAATGCTAAATAAAGAATAGTGAAGCTATTATAAGACCCAGGTCCCATCACACAATGCAACAAAAGCCGGAGGATAGGGTTTTACTTTATAATAGCCAAAGAATGCTTGATACGCCAAATTTCATCTTTTATTATTACTATAAGGGCATAGTATTAAAGCAATTTCAATCATAAGTATCAATCATAGACGGCATAAGTGCCCCATCCCACTATGTCGCCATATATAGGTTCTACAATCAAAACCGCAAAGTCACGTATTAGAAGTTGGATTTCCATCTGTGAACCAAGGCAAGGGATCGTCCTTAACGAATTCGAGACGCTCTAGCCCGCTCCTCAGGAACAGCCGTAACTTCCCCTTCGATCGTCAAGGCCGGTCCACTGATGTGGATTATAATGCCTGAACAGTGCGTTTCCCCACCCTATGGGGTGTCAATGAGTCCAATGACTCCATCGACTCCACATAGTCACCGATATATCGTAGGCGCCTCGCAACCCAACAACCACATAAGTCAAACTCTTCAGGGTGTGTAAAACCACTGACGCCACTTCTAGCTAGAAAGAAACACATGTCCTCCCTGATGTCCTATCCCGTTTCTGGTTCACAACCGGGGTGTGAGGCTCGCGAATCAACGCTACACAAAGCTGTGCCACACAGGCTGTGCTTTAATCATCACCCACAAGACTTTTCTTTTCAACAAAAGCCTAGATCATTTGCCACTTAGGCATGCCACAAAGGCAATTCAATCCATGCGACTGATATCCATCAATATATAACCCTTGAGCTCGTACGTCTCAGAGAATGGCGTTAAGCAAGAGAATAAATTCTCCACCGCCAAACAGATATATATTTAATAGAAATCAATCACACAGAATAAAATCCGATGTCAGACACACAGTCCATTTACAAGTTTGTTCTGGGTCTGAACGAAACCGGAGGCACCTTGTACCTCGCATATCCATCGATCTCCAAGTACGTCTGGACGATCACCAACTAATTCCCTCCTCTTGGGTGTACGGCCCAATCAAGATCATCAGTAATTATCCAAACGACGTGATGACCTCCGGTCTTCAATCACCATCTTCATCTTCGACTAATCGTCGAATCAGTTATTCAGAATGGGATAAACCCGGTCTTTCCGCGTATATAATAAACAAGTGTTACAAAAACACAACATACGCCTCATTCCAATTCAGAATATTCTTTTATTCAAATAATCTTACACTTTGGGAAAGGTTCCCATTAATTTTTTCAAAGATAAATTCTTTAAATTTATTCTTTAATCTCCTTTTGAATATCAATTCAAATTAGTCGGAATTAGCGAACCACACCGAAGTAATCATTTATTTTATTTTCCAATCCCAACCTATTCATCCTATGAAGTAAAACTGGTTATACTTCATATCTAACACCACGGTGTTATCGGTAAATTCAATTACCATTTCACGTTCAAATCTAATTAAAGATTTAACTATCGCCTGGAGCAAAACTGGTGATACTCCATTCTTGATCATTTCAAACTAATTAAAGATTCATTAAAACTCCACTTAGTTTTAATCTTCCCAAAAATCAATATCCTGTCTTTAACCGGGTTAAAGAACCAATGTCATCTAAAACACGGTTCACGATAAACCCAAAATCACATTCCATTAATTATCGGGTTAAAGAACAAGTGTTATTTAAAACACCGTTCAAGATAAACCCAAAAATCAATTCAAATTCAATTCCAATTAAATATCATTTAATTGGTACACTTCACTAAATCTAAATAAAAAGATTTAATCTTTTTCTCAATTGGGTTTAAGAACAGTGTTGATGAAGACACCATTCACGACAAATTCCCATTTGATATTAAATACAAGGCTCTGAATAGAAAATAAATCGGCTTATATTCAATATCAAATTCTTCGACCAACAAATATCGTATTAGAAATAACGATATAAATATATCTTTCAAATTTCCATAACAATATCTGTATAATCACGAAATCCGACATCGAAATATTCCAAAGACAATTTCGATTCAAATCCATTACAATTCAATTATTGGAAATTCTGGTTACTTATAAAACCCCTTTCAAATTCAATTTATTTATATCAAAAATAAATTGATTCTAATTCCAGTTCAAAACCAGTTCATTTCGATAAAAAACTATTTTATCTTTTCAAATATGGAGTTTTTCATCCTAATTCTTCCCAAATCATTTCTTTTGATTTTACACAAATTATTACTATTTTTAATAATTTTATCAAGGCCCGTACAGTCGATTTCCATTAACGGCCATCGAACTGCACTTACACCGACCTTTTACAAATTTGATTTGGACATAATTCCAAATCCAACCGTTAGATTTCAAATCTCTAATATTCGTTAGAAAGCGCTTTTCGATACGAACCCAACGGTTCCGGTTTTAGGAGAATCCGACGGTCGGATCTCCCGTAATATCCATTCGAAGTCAATGGTCGAAAATCGCAAACAAACGCAGCGCAGCGCGTTCTATTCAGGCCATTATATATATATATATATATATATATATATATATATATATATATATATATATATATATCGTCGATTTCCATTTAAAACGTATTTTATAAATCGTTTTAAATTCGTTTTCGAAACGATTTCAACTTCATATTCAATTTCGAATCAAAATTGAATATTCCACATCATCGATATACAAATGATAAAATTTTCAAAACGTTATATTTTGAAATCACTTCCTTTTTCTATAATCATTATAAAAACGAATATAATCGATATAAATATCGTTCGCGTCAAAATGGCGCATATCTAACCAACATGGCTTTATATATTTCAATAACTTCGTTATTCTATTCAACAAATGAATATTTTCTTCAACATATGAATATATATTTTTATTCAACACATGAATATTTATTCTATTCAACACTTGAATTTTTATTCTATTCAACACATGAATTTTTATTCTATTCAAGACATGAATTTTTATTCTACTCAACACATGAATTTTTATTCTATTCAACACATGAATTTTTATTCTATTCAACACCTAAATTTTTTATTCTATTCAACACATGAATTTTTATTCTATAATATTCCTTATTTTCCAAATTGGAATGATGCCCAATCAATTACCATATAATGTTAATTATATGGATTCTCTACAACACAAGTATATAACAGCAACGATAAAAACCATCATCCAAAGTGCACCACACAACTGCATAAGCATTAAATATAAATAATTAATGCTTACACAGTCTGTCAATCCATCAATTGACATACAACTAAACAATCGGGATTAGTGTACGTCAAATCTCATCCCAATACCTGTGTGGGGTTTCAAATCAACAAACACAGAATTTATTTGTGCAGTTGGGCGATGTGTAAAATTTATCGTCCCAATCAATATCAGTCAAATCAGTGTATATAAACAAATCTTCTGATTTGTAAATGAATATTTTATTTTATTCACACACGTTAAAAAATATATTTTTAACGATAAAATATTTTATTCCAACACATGAATATATTTCCATTCATTCCACATCACAATCAATTTTCACAACACAACAAAATCAAACAAGTCGTCCATGGTCTGTGGACGACGGGTGTCGGGTACTGCTAAGCACCGTCTGAATCCTAGTATATAATTTTAACTAGAAAACAAGAATTAAAGTGAGAAGTTCTCACCTTGGGTTTCCACTCGTCACTCTTTAATTCTGAACGGTTCAGATTTGGATTTGTTTTCCCCTAGTTCCATCGCAATTCTTTTCACACTGTTCATAGTAAAAATCACATTTTTAATAAGATGTTTATATATTAAAAACCATATTTTTATTTCAAAACTAAATTGTAAAAATCAGATTTTTACAACGCTACTTTCTATATAAAAATTATATTTTTACTTCGCTATATATATAAAGATTATATTTTTATATCTCTACATATAATAAAGATTATATTTTTATTTCGTTCTTTATACAATAAAGATTATATTTCTATTTTGTTCTTCATATAAAAATCCAATCTTTCTATTTTAAAAATCTAAACTTTCGTAATTTAAAAATCAAAACTTTTTAACTTCAAAAAATCAAATCGTTAACATTTTAAAAATCAAATCTTTTTAACTTCAAAAAATCAAATCTTTTTAACTTAAAAAAAATCAAATCTTTACTTTTCTAAAAATTTATTTAAACTCAATAAAAACTCACCCTTATTGGTAAAAATCGAATCTTGCGCCGGAGAGGGACCCACGGAGGCGCTGGGGGAAGGTGCGCCGGGGCTGCTAGCGTCTAAGCGGAGGCATGGCTGGCCGGTCATGGCTTGAGGTGCGGGGGTTAGGGTTTTTCGTGGATTTGGGGAGGGTCTTCACGCCGGAGAGAGGGAAGGAGGGAGAGGGAGGTGCGATGGGGTGGGGCCAGCCTGGACGGCAGCGCGGTGGGTGGCGCGTGCCCCTGGGGCGGCGGTGACGTTAATTAGGGGGTTGGACGATTTGGGAGGAAGGAGACGTCGGGTTTGGTTCTGAAAGCGAAAGGGAGAAGGTACTAAGGTTTTATATTAATGTAATTATATTTTTTTAATTTACTTCACCCCAGAGTTTACTTTTCATCCGAACCCCGATTTGAACCCAACGACTGTCGTGTTTAGCTAATTACCCCCATTCCGAACACAATGAGATATGTTTCGTAACCCAACTCGGTTGTTACGACCAGTTTTCGTCAAAATCAAAATATAAATCTACATATTGAATTTGAACGCACATTTCAATTTACCGGAGCCACATACTGATTCTAAAAATTACAGAAAATTTATTTCTAGCTTCGTATTGCCGATGCCGTCTTAACGAAACTAATTTCGTCAAATTCTAAGACCGTCTGAAAAATGGCCATTTTCAGGTCGATTAAAATCAATTGAAACTGGTCAAACGCGTTTTTCTTTGCCACGCTCACATATTGATTCAGAAAATTACGAATTTTGAAACCTAGCAATATCTTGACATCACGGATCCAACAAAAGTTGTTTCTTCGAAAACCGAGGTCGTTTATGAAATTTCCATTTTCAAGGGCCAGAATTCCATAGCGACTATTCTGAATTTTCAACTGGGCATAACTTTTGATTCCCGCTATGAAATTTCAATTTTTCGGATTCGTTGGAAAGATATTCTCAAGTAGATTCTAATAATTTTGGTTTTGCTAAAATCTGGTTTATTTTGAATCCTGTACACTCTTTTTAAATTTGAAATCGAATTTTCAAACTACCGCGCCATTTTCAATTCCTTTTATAATTTAAAATAAATATTTATATTCAAACGACGATCTATATAAATATATACGTTCGAATTCTATTCAAAATTAATTTTTTGTCTTTATTATTTAAAATAATTCATTTTAAATATTCAAAATTCATTAAAATTGCCAAAATAAAGATTTTAAATTGGCTCGGATTTCCGGGTTATTACAGTGGTAACCCGTGACTTCCCCGGTAAGGAAAAAACGAATTGCTTTGAGAACAACACACATCGGAACACAAACAGAAGAACATTTCATTGTTTATTACAACAATTCCATCAGAATACAAGAATATACAGAGTATGAATAAGTATTACACATTGATAAATCTCAGAGATTTAAATTACATTTAAATACATAGCAGCGGAAAAATAATACAAAACATAACTGAAAGAAATACGCGGATACAGAGCTTTCCCATTATCACTTCTGCTATAAACCAGGATCCTGTGAATATAAATCTGCAAAACCAAAACTACTAGCTGCCCGTGTGGAAAATAGGGGCACCTAGAGTTTAAGTTAAAACAATAAACTCCAGGTCAGTCATGTGACTGGTGTGGGAACTAAAACAGTTATTTAAAACTTTACTTTAAAAGAGAGTAATTCAAGGGACCACGCTGTATAACACAGAACGGGATTCCTCCCAAGAACACTAGTGCATATAACAAAACAGCGCAATGCTTTTCGGAAAAATGAAGCTATTATAAGACCCAGGTCCCATCACACAATGCAACGAAAGCCGGAGGATAGGGTTTTCCCTTATAATAGCCAAACATGCTTGGTACGTTTAAAACAAATCATTTGATACTGTTATAAGTGTATAGTGTCAAAACAATTTCAATCATAAATATCAATCATAGACGGCATGGGTACCATATATCATGTCGCCATACTAGGCTCGACATATAAAACCGCAAAGGTCATATTGGAAATTGGATTTCCATCATGAGTCGAGACAAGGGGCAAGCTCCTCTCCGTTTGAGACACTCTAGCAAATGTCTCAGGACCGCACACAGTGATCCTTGGATCCTTCAAGGCCGGTCCTCTCTTACTTTTGAGGATTGGCAATTCCTGAACACACGTTTCCCGGTCCTATAGGACCTATATAATGGTCTGTACGTCAGTTCACATAGTGCCAGTTATCGACCATATATTCGAGGCGCCTCGCATTCCAACAACCACACAGGTAAAAAGTATATAAATGTCAAGGCTAGTAGGTCAATGACATCACCCATAGCTAGGAAGAAACTTCGTGCACTCCTTGGGTCCTTATCCCGTTTTTGACTCATACCGAGGTGTGAGGCTCACGAATTAACACTATACACAAAGCTATGACACACAGGCCGTGCTTTGATCATCAACCACAAGACTTTGCTTTTTAACAGAAGCCTTGATCATTTACCACTTAGGCATGCCACACAGGAAATTCATGCCATGCGATTGATATCTATCGATATATAACCTCTAAGCTCGTACGTCTCAGAGAAGGGCGTTAAGCAAGAGAATAAATTCTCCGCCGCCAAACAGATATATATTTAATAGAAATCAATCACACAGAATAAAATCCAATGTCAGACACACAATCCATTTACAAGTTCGTTCTGGGTTTGAACGAAAACGGAGGCACTTTCCTCGCATATCCGTCGATCTCCAAGTACGTCTGGACGATCACCAACATATTCCCTCATCTTGGGTGTACAGCCCAATCAAGAACATCAATAATCATCCAAACGATGTGAAGACCTCCGGTCTCCAACCACCATCTTCATCTTCGACTTATCGTCGAATCGGTTATTCAGAATGGGTATAAATATTTTATTCAACACATGAATATATATTTTATTCAACACATGAACGGCAGTGGAGGCCAGGGGAGGGTGGCGGACGTCGCTGGGAGTCGGGCTAGGCGCGGCTGGTCGAAGACTGGGCGGTCGCGGGCTATTGTGGTGGAGGGCAGTGGGTTTAAATCGATTTGGGCGTTTAGGGTTTTGGATAGAGAACGAAGAGGGCGAGGGGAGATGGTCGGAGCTGCGGGGGGGGGGGGGGTGCGGCGGTCATGGTGGGATGGTGGCAGATGGGGGAGGGAAGCGACGGGGAAATCGATCGACGTGGGTGTGAGGCTCGCGAATTAACGTTACACAAAGCTATGCCACACAGGCGGTGCTTTGATCATCACCCACAAGACTTTGCTTTTCAACAAAAGCCTTGATCATTTGCCACTCAGGCATGCCACACAGGCAATTCACACCATGTGACTGATGTCTATCGATATACAACCTCTGATCCCAACTGTGAAAACCCGTAACTTCCCCGGTAAGGAAAGAGCGGATACTTTGAGGACAAGCCACATATATGAAGATTTTGCGTATACGCGTCATGAACGTATATTCGAAGTTTTAATATACTAGATAGAAATAGAATCATGCTCTAGTCGCCCGGAGATGATTCTGATGATTGTAACTACATCATCAGAATTTGTGTTCGAGTTTCGAAAGGTATGATGTCTATATATTTCCATTAGACTGGTGTGAAGATTATATTTGGCGTACACTAATCCCAATTATTTAGTTGTATGTCAATCGATAGGTTGACAAACAGTTGTGTGGTGCACCTTGGATGATGGTTGATTATTTATCGTTGCTATTATATACATGTGTTGTATGGAAACCATATAAATAACATTATATGGTAATTGATTGGGTCTCATTCCAATTTAGAAAATAAAGAATATTTTAAAATAATATTCAGAACAGGAAACTAAATATTCACGTGTTGAATAAACAAAATAGTCATGTGTTGACAATACTCATGTGTTGAGAATATTCATGTGTTGAAACGATTCATGTGTTGAACGAAATACTTATACAATAAAATTCACATTTTTATTGTAAGTAAGAATTAATAAATATTCATGTGTTGAATAAAGTATATATTCATGTATTGAAGAAAATATTCATTTGTTGAAAAGAATAACGAAGTTATTGAAATATATAAAGCCGTGTTGATTAGATATAAGCCATTTTGACGCGAACGATATTTATATCGATTATATTCATTTTTACAATGAATATAGAAAAGGAAGTGATTTCAAAATCTAATATTTTGAAAATATTATCATTTATATATCAGTGATATGGAATATTCAATTTTGATTTAAAATTGAATATAAAGTTGAAATTGTTTTTAAAACAAATTTAAAACGATTTATAAAATACGTTTTGAATTGAAAACAACAAAATATATAATATATATACATTATATATATTAAATGGCCTGAATAGAACGCGTCGCGCCGCGGTAGTTTGCGAATTTCGACCATTGTCTTCGAATTGACGTTACGGGAGATCCGACCATCGAATTCTCCTGAAACCGGAACCGTTGGGTTCGTATCGAAAAGAGCTTACCAATAAATATTAGAAATTTGAAATCTAACGGTCGGATTTGGCATTATATCCAAATCAGATTTGGAAAAGGTCGCTGTAAGTGCAGTTCGACGACCGTTGTTGGAAATCGACTGTACGGGCCTTGATAAAATTATTAAAAATAACTATAATTTGTGTAAAATCATAATATATGAATTGAAAAGAACTGAGATGAAAATTTCCCTATTTGAAAGGATAAAAATATATTTTTATCGAAATGAACTAGTTATGAACTAGAATTAAAATCCGATATTTTTGAATAAATAAATTGGATTTGAAGTGGTTTTAAAAATAATCAGTATTCCAATATACGTATTGGAATGGATTTGAATCGAAATTATCTTCGGAATATTTCGATGTTGGATTTCGTGATTATACAGATATGGTTGTGGAAATTTGAAAGATATATTTATATCGTTATTTCCAATACGATATTTGTTGGTTTCAGAATTTGATATTGAATATAAGCCGATATATTTTCTATTCAGAGCCTTGTATTTAATATCAAATGGGATTTTGGGTTCGTCGTGAATGGTGTCTTAAATAACACTGTTCTTGAATCCAGTTTACAAAAGAATAAATCTTTTAATTAAGATTTAGTGAAATTGTCCAGTTAATTAGTATTTAATTGGAATTTAATTTAAATTGGTTTTTGGGATTATCGTGAGCGGTGTTTTGAATAACACCTGTTCTTTAACCCGATTAACAATGGGATGTGATTTTGGGTTTATCGTGAACCGTGTTTTAAATGACGTCGGTTCTTTAACCCTGTTAAAGATTAAAACTAAGTGGAGTTTTAATGAATCTTTAATTAGATTGAAATGATCGAGAATGGAGTATCACCAGGTTTGCTCCAAGCGAAAGTTAAATCTTTAACTAGATTTGAACGTGAAATGGTGATTAATATTTACCGATAACACCGTGGTGTTAGATATGGAGTATTACCAGTTTTGCTCCATGGGATGAATGGGTTGGGATTGGGAAATAAAATAAATAATTACTTCGGTGTGGTTCAATAATCCCGACTAGTTTGGAAAACCTTAACATGGTTTGAAATGATATCCAAAGGAAGATTAAAGAATAAATTTAAAAGAATTTATCTTTGATAAAATTAATAGGAACCTTTCCCTAAGAATGTAAATATTTGAATAAAAGAATATTCTAAATAGGAATGAGGCGTATGTTGTGTTTGTGTAACACTTGTTTATTATATACGCGAGTTATTCAGAAAGACCGGGTTTATCCCATTCTGAATAACTGATTCGACGTGGTGTCGAGGATGAAGACGGTGGTCGAAGACCGGAGGTCTTCACGTCGTTTGGATAATTACTGATGATCTTGATTGGGCCGACACCCAAGAGGAGGGAATCAATTGGTGATCGTCCAGACTTTCTTGGAGATCGATGGATATGCGAGGTACAAGGTGCCTCCGGTTTCGTTCAGACCCAGAACGAACTTGTAAATGGACTGTGTGTCTAACATTGGATTTTATTCTATGTGATTGATTTCTATTAAATATATATCTGTTTGGCGGTGGAGAATTTATTCTCTTGCTTAACGCCCTTCTCTGAGACGTACGAGCTCAGGGGTTATATATTGACGGATATCAATCGCATGGAGTGAATTGCCTGTGTGGCATGCCTAAGTGGCAAATGATCAAGGCTTTGTTGAAAAGCAAAGTCTTGTGGGTGATGATCAAAGCACAGCCTGTGTGGCACAGCTTTTTGTAGCATTGATTCGCGAGCCTCACATCCCGGTTGTGAACCAGAAATAGGAGAGGACATCAGGGAGGACATGCGTTTCTTTCTAGCTAGAAGTGGCATCAGTGGTTTTACACGCCCTAACGAGTTTGACTTATGTGGTTGTTGGGTTGCGAGGCGCCTCGGATATATCGGTGACTATGTGGAGCCGATGGAGTCATTGGACTCATTGACACCCCATAGGGTGGGGAAACGTAGTGTTCAGGCGTTATAATCCACATCGGTGGACCGACCCTGACGATCCAAGGGGCAGTTGCGGCTGTTCCTGAGGAGCGGGCTAGAGCGTCTCGAATTCGGTAAGGACGATCCGTTGCCTTGGTTCACAAATGGAAATCCAACTTTCAATACGTGACCTTGCGGTTTTGATTGTAGAACCTATATATGGCGACATAGTGGGATGGGGCACTTATGCCGTCTATGATTGATACTTATGATTGAAATTGTTTTAATACTATGCACTTATAGTAATAATAAAAGATGAAATTTAGCGTATCAAGCATTCTTTGGCTATTATAAGATAAAACCCTATCCTCCGGCTTGTGTTGCATTGTGTGATGGGACCTGGGTCTTATAATAGCTTCATTGTTCTTTATTTAGCATTGCACTGTTGTTTTATGCACTGGTATCCTTGGGAGGAAACCCGTTCCGTGTTATACGGCGTGGTCCCAGGATTTACCTATCTTTAAAATAAAGATTAATAACTGTTTTAGTTTTCACACCAGTCAAATGACTGACCTGGAGTTTATTGTTTTAACCTAAACTCCGGATGCCCTTATTTTTGACATGGGCAGCTAGTAGTATTGGTTTTGCAGATTTATATTCACAGGATCCTGATTTACAGCTGGAACGATAGTCGGAAAGCTCTGTATCTGTGTATTACTTCTAGTTGTGTTTTGTATTATTTTTCGCTGCGATGTATTTAAATGTAATTTGAATCTCTGATATTTTCTGTGTAATATTTATTCATACTCTGTATATTCTTGTATTCTGATGGAATTGTTGTAATATACAATGAAATGTTACTCTGTTTGTGTTCCGATGTGTGTTGTTCTCTAAGCAATCCGTTCTTTCCTTACCGGGGAAGTTACGGGTTCTTACAGGTTGTGTTGAGTAAAATATTTTAAACACATGAATATACATATTTATCATAATTTTATAAAATATATTAAATAACAAAAATGGTCATGTGTTGACGATGCTCACGTGTTGAAAGAAATATAGATTCATGTGTTGAATAGAATAAATATTCATTTGTTGAATAGAATAATGAAGTTATTGAAACATATAAAGCCGTGTTGATTAGAGATGCGCCATTTTGATGCGAACAATATTTATTTTAATTATATACGTTTTTATAATGATTATATAAAAGGGAGTGATTTCAAAATATAACGTTTTGAAAATACATCAATTATATGTTAATGATATGGAATATTCAATTTTGATTTAAAATTTGAATATGAAGTTGAAATTGTTTTGAAAATGAATTTTAAACGATTTATAAAATACGTTTAGAATTGAAATCGACGAATTATATGATATATATATGTATTATATATATTGAATGGCCTGAATAGAACGCGCCGCGGCAGTTTGCGAATTTCGACCATTGACTTCGAAATGACGTTACGGGAGATCCGAACGTCAGATTCTCTTGAAACCGGAACCGTTGGGTTCGCATCGAA
This sequence comes from Allium sativum, assembly GCA_030737875.1. Classification (NCBI taxonomy): domain Eukaryota; kingdom Viridiplantae; phylum Streptophyta; class Magnoliopsida; order Asparagales; family Amaryllidaceae; genus Allium; species Allium sativum. Next base: position 703,205,393 of record CM060915.1, read on the forward strand.
AAGTGCTTTCCAATGAATATTAGAAATTTGAAATCTAATGCTTGGATTTGGAATTATGCCCAAATCAAATTTGGAAAAGGTCGCTGTAAGTGCAGTTCGACGACCGTTATTGGAAATCGACTGTACGGGTCTTGATAAAATTATTAAAAATATTAATAATTTGTGTAAAATCATATTATATGAATTGAAAAGAATTGGGATGAAAAATCCCATATTTGAAAAGATAAAAATAGATTTTTATCAAAATGAACTGGTTTTGAACTAGATTTGAAATATTTTTAAAATAACCAGAAATTTCCAATATATGAATTGGAATGGATTTGAATCGAAATTATCTTCGGAATATTTCGATGTTGGATTTCATGATTATACAGATATGGTTGTGGAAATTTGAAAGATATATTTATATCGTTATTTCCAATACGATATTTTTTGGTTTCAGAATTTGATATTGAATATAAGCCGATATATTTTCTATTCAGAGCCTTGTATTTAATATCAAATGAGATTTTGGGTTCGTCGTGAATGGTGTCTTAAATAACACTGTTCTTGGACCCAGTGTAGAAAAGAATAAATCTTTTAATTAAGATTTAGTAAAATTGTCTAGTTAATTAGTATTTAATTGGAATTAAATTTATAATTGGTTTTTGGGTTTATCGTGAGCAGTGTTTTGAATAACACATGTTCTTTAACCCGATTAACAATGGAATGTGATTTTGGGTTCATCGTGAACCGTGTTTTAGATGACATTGGTTCCTTAACCCAGTTAAAGACAGGATATTGATTTTTGGGAAGATTAAAACTAAGAGGAGTTTTAATGAATCTTTAATTAGATTAAAGTGATCGAGAATGGAGTATCACCAGTTTTGCTCCAAGCGATAGCTAAATCTTTAATTAGATTTGAACGTGAAATGGTAATTAATATTTACCGATAACACTGTGGTGTTAGATATGGAGTTATACCAGTTTTACTCCATGGGATGAATAGGATGGGATTGGGGAAATAAAATAAATAATTACTTCGGTGTGGTTCGCTAATCCCGACTAGTTTGGAAAACCTTAACACGGTTTGAAATGATATCCAAAGGAAGATTAAAGAATAAATTTAAAAGAATTTATCTCTGATAAAATTAATGGGAACCTTTCCCTAAGAATGTGAAAATTTGAATAAAAGAATATTCTGAATTGGAATGAGGCGTATGTTGTGTTTGTGTAACACTTGTTTATTTTATACGCGGGTTATTCAGAAAGGCCGGGTTTATACCCATTCTGAATAACTGATTCGACATAAGTCGAAGATGAAGACGGTGGTTGAAGACCGGAAGTCTTCACATCGTTTGGATGATTATTGATGATCTTGATTGGGCTGTACACCCAAGAGGATGGAATGAGTTGGTGATCATCCAGACGTACTTAGAGATCGATGAATATGCGAGGAAAGTGCCTCCGGTTTCGTTCAGACTCAGAACGAACTTGTAAATGGATTGTGTGTCTGACATTGGATTTTATTCTGTGTTGATTGATATCTATTAAATATACATCTGTTTGGCGGTGGAGAATTTATTCTCTTACTTAACACCCTTCTCTGAGACGTACGAGCTCAGAGGTTGTATATCGATGGACATCAGTTGCATGTAGTGAATTGCCATAATGGCCTGAATAGAACGTGCCGCGCTGCGGCAGTTCGCGAATTTCGACCATTGACTTTGAATGGATATTACGGGAGATCCGACCGTCAGATTCTCCTAAAACCGAAACCGTTGGGTTCGTATCGAAAAGAGCCAAATTCCTTGTCGTTACAGTAACAATACAGATTTCGCCCGAACCTAATCGATCGCTAAACCGACCAAGACCATTCGAATCCCGTATACGCTAACTCTGGGCATACAACACATCAGAACAAATAACAGAAGACTTTTATAAACATCATAATAATGTTACATCAAAGTACAGAATATATCAGAGTATATCGAAAATAATACACAGCGGAAGATAAATTTACATAAATGTAATACAATGCAAAGCGAAATATAAACTACACAGCGGAAGACTTTAAATGCCTGGACACAGCTTAAAGCTTCAATCCATAATCCTGCTCATATATCTGCAAAATAAAACTACTCGACTGCCCGTGTGGAAAATAGGGGCACCCGAGTTTGCAAGGGAAAAGCAAACTACAGGTCAGTCATGGGACTGGTGTGAGAAACTCTAAATAGTTAAAATTAACTTATCAAAATGATAAGACAAATCACAGGACCACGCCGCTAACGTGGAACGGGTTTACCCCCATGAATGCCAGTGTATAAACAACAATCTATATAGATATATAGATCTACTATGCATCAATCAACATGCAATATCCCAATCTACCCATTTAGATTAATCACCACACTTAGATTTGCCAAATCCAATTCAATTTACAGAAATTATTCCTTTGGACTTTAGTCCCGATTTCTATTTCAAATCATTTGAAATACATATCTAACTTTCTATTACAAAGTAGATTTCACTTCGGGATCTCAAATCAAATCATTTGGAAATATGAATTCCAAATCATAGCAAAGCATACAAACAAGTATGCAACAAAATATCGGGCTCCCCCTAGACAAGGCAAAGGGCACGCACCTAAGCAACTCGATATATATATGTGCACCTCCCACTATGGAGCAGGCTACACCGACGATGCACCTCCCACACTGGAAGCATACACCGCCCATCTCACCCATACTTTTAGTCGTTCGGGTTACTCAAATCTCTAGCCACATACCAAATCATTTCATATCTCGAAGTAGGGAAAATCATTTCACAACATAATAATCACAAGTACTTTCAAAATATATTACTTCACATCAGCAATTCACACATATGATAAGTCACTATTAATCACGTAACCTTTGAGCTCGTACGTCTCAAAGAAGGGTGTTAAGCAAGGTAATAAATTCTCTGCTACCAAACAGATATGTTATCAATAGCAACTAACCAAATATGTGATGAACTACAATGTAAAACATAATACATTTCCAAATCATTTCGAAATCATCGGGTTTTAGCCCTCGAAATTCTTTCTGTTTTATAAAACATTTTTATAAAACATTCCCTGTCCAAAATCGAGAATACATTCTTTTCACTTAGGAAAAATATCATTTCACAATCATTCATTAAATTTGAAATGAACACATCGCTAAACACCTTATCGTCAAATCGTGAAGTGTTTCACAAGGTGTTAGCACACAGATATTCTTACCGAACCCAATGCTAACTGTAAAAGCATATTTTGCTCATAAACTGGTCGAGCACAATCCAAACAATCAATCAATCCAATTTGACATTAAATATAAGGTTTTGAATAGAGATAGTATCGACTTATATTCAACATCAAATCCTGAAACCAACAGATATCATATCGGGAATAACGATATCGATATCTTCCAAATTCCCATCACAATATCCGTATAATCACAGAATCCAATATCGAAATATTCCAAAGATAATTTCGATTCAAATCCATTCCAATTCATATATAGGAAATTCTGGTTATTTTTAAAACCATTTCAAATCCAATTTATTTATTTAAAAATAAATAAATAATTATTCTAGTTCAAAACTAGTTCATTTCGATAAAAATCTATTTTTATCTTTTCAAATATGGAATTTTTCATCCCAATTCTTTCCAAATCATTTCTTATGATTTTACACTAATTATTGATATTTTTAATAATTTTATCAAGCCCCGTACAGTCGATTTCCATAAACGGCCATCGAACTGCACTTACACCGACCATTTCCTATTTTGATTTGGACATAATTCCAAATCCAACTGTTAGATTTCAAATTTCTAATATTCATTGGAAAGCTCTTTTCGATACGAACCCAATGGTTCCGTTTTCAGGAGAATCCGACGGTCGGATCTCCCGTAATGTCCGTTCGAAGTCAATGGTCGAAATTCGCGAACTGCCGTAGCGCGGCGCGTTCTATTCAGGCCATTATATTATATATATATATATAATATATTTCATCAATTTCCTTTTAAAATGAATTTTATAAATCGTTTTAAATTCGTTTTAAAAACAATTTTCACTTCCATTTCAATTTCAAATCGAAATTGAATTTTCCACTACATGAAAATTTTATACATCTCATATATATAATATTTTCACGTTTCATATATATAATATTTACACTTTCAAATATATAATGTTTTCACTTTCATATATATAATATTTTCACTTTCATATATATGATATTTTCACTTTTCATATATATAATGTTTTCACTTTTCATATACACAATGTTTTCACTTTCATATATACAATATTTTCACTTTCATATATATAATCTTTTCACTTTCATATATACAATATTTTCACTTTCATATATATAATCTTTTCACTTTTATATATACAATATTTTCACTTTCATATATATAATCTTTTCACTTTCATATATACAATATTTTCACTTTTCATATATACAATGTTTTCACTTTTCATATATACAATGTTTTCACTTTTCATATATACAATGTTTTCACTTTTCATATATATAATGTTTTCATTTCATATATATAATGTTTCGCTTTTCATATATATAATATTTTCATTTCATATATATAATCTTTTCACTTTTCATATATACAATTTTTTCACTTTTCATATATACAATGTTTTCACTTTTCATATATATAATATTTTCATTTCATATATATAATATTTTCACTTTCATATATACAATATTTTCACTTTTCATATATATAATATTTTCCCTTTCATATATATAATATTTTCCCTTTCATATACATAATATTTTCACTTTTCATATATATAATATTTTCACTTTTCATATATACAATATTTTCACTTTTCATATATATATATATATAAATATTTCACTTTTCATATATATATATATTATTTTCATACTTCATATATATATATATATTATACATCATATATATATATATATATATATATTTCAATTTCACATCGTATATATATTTCAATTTCACATCATATATATATTTTAATTTCACATCGTATATATATTTCTAATCAACAAATGTTTATTTCAACACACGATTATTTTTAACACTTCATATAAACAATAAAAATGGGATTTTTATTGTTCAAATAATTTATTTCAAACATGAATATTTTATATACTTCACATACACCATAAAAATGATATTTTTATTATTCATATATTTTATACAGTCCATTTCACATCACAATCAATTTTCACAAAACAATCAAACAAACAAGTCGTCCATGGTCTGTGGACGACGGGGAGCAGTTCATATGTGCAGTTATAATATAATTAACTGTACAAAAAGAACTATAGTGAGAGAATTCTCACAGTGGTCGGTTTCCACTCCGCCAGTTTCTGTTTCTGAATTGTTGTTCTGTTTGGTTTGGATTTGAATTTGCCAGAGATTCAAATCTGCTTCGTTTCCTTTCTGGTCAGTTCTATTGTGTAGATATTATTGTTGTGAATCCAACGCAACTGACGGTTCGTGAATCCGATCTCGTATGAAATAGTTACGGTATTTTCAAGTTAGAATAATATTAAATTTAAATTAACTTAATTAATTAAAGTTTACCATTAATAACGTTAATCAAAATGTTGCGCCTTTCTTCATCGTTTTACCTCCTGTACGCTGAAAACCGCTCAACCCATTAACCTCTCCCCTAGGGTTTGAAATTGCCCGCAAATCGGACAGCTGGACCACGATCGGGAAGTTCCACATCGAAGTTGGCACCATCCTCCTCCGACGCCCTGAACAGGGGTATCCTAGAATATTATTAAATAAAAACACATTTTATGATACGAGACACATTAGAACTCCTCATAGTCGGGGACTTTCGGGAAGTTCGGGTCGCTTCAGTTCGGGCATTCCTCATGATAAAAATACAATCTTTTTATTAAATAAAAATCAAACCTTTTAATATGATGTATATATATTTTCAAAAACAATTCTAATTTCAGTTTTTAAAATCATGTAAATTTCAGTTTTAAAATCATATAAACTTCAGTTTTAAAATCATACAAACTTCAGTTTTAAAATCATACAAACTTCAATTTTAAAATCATACAAATTTCAGTTTAAAAATCCAAATTAGCTAAAATTAAAAAGAAACTCACTGTTTTAGATGAAGAGGGAGGAGTGGGGTTTGTTTGCATCGCTGGAGGTGTGGGAAGTCGCGGTTTCGCCGGTGGTGGCCTTGGTGGCGTCGACGTCGGCTTCAGGAGGTGGGGGGCTGCTGGGTCCGAACAGCGTTGTTGGCGTCGGGTTTAGTTAGAGGGAGAAGGAGCGAGAGGTGGGGCGTTGCTCTGGTCCGAGATAGCGGCGAATTTATTCTCTTGCTTAACGCCCTTCTCTGAGACGTACGAGCTCAGAGGTTATATATTGATGAATATCAATCGCATGGCATGAATTGCCTGTGTGGCATGCCTAAGTGGCAAATGATCAAGGCTTATGTTGAAAAACAAAGTCTTGTGGTTGATGATCAAAGCACAGCCTGTGTGGCATAGCTTTGTGTATAGCATTAATTCGCGAGCCTCACACCTCGGTATGAGTCAAAAATGGGATAAGGTTCTAAGGAGTGCACAACGTTTCTTTCTAGCTATGGGTGATGTCAGTGACCTACCAGCCCTGACATTTATATACTTTTTACCTGTATGGTTGTTGGATGCGAGTCGCCTCGGATATAGGTCTGAAAGGACCGGGGAACGTGTGTTCAAGAATTGCCAATCCTCAAAAGTAAGAGAGGACTGGCCTTGGAGGATCCAAGGATCGCTGTGTGTGGTCCTGAGACATTTGATAGAGTGTCTCGAACGGAGAGGAGCTTGCCCCTTGCCTCGACTCGTGACGGAAATCCAATTTCCAATACGACCTTTGCGGTTTTATTTGTAGAGCCTAGTACGGCGACATAGTGGTATGGGGCACCTATGCCGTCTATGATTGATACTTATGATTGAAATTGTTTTCTTCACTTATAGTAATAATAAAAGATGAAATTTAGCGTATCAAGCATTCTTTGGCTATTATAAGGTAAAAACCCTATCCTCCGGCTTGCGTTGCATTGTATGGTGGGACCTGGGTCTTATAATAGCTTCATTTTTCCAAAAAGCATTGCGCTGTTTTGTTATATGCACTAGTGTTCTTGGGAGGAAACCCGTTCCGTGTTATATGGCATGGTCCCTTGATTTACTCTCTTTTAAAGTAAAGTTTTAAATAACTGTTTTAGTTCTCACACCAGTCACATGACTGACCTGGAGTTTATTGTTTTAACCTAAACTCCGGGTGCCCCTATTTTTCACACGGGAAGCTAGTAGTTTTGGTTTTGCAGATTTACATTCACAGGATCCTGGTTTATAGCTGGAATGATACTCGGAAAGCTCTGTATCCGTGTATTTCTTTCAGTTGTGTGTTGTATTATTTTTCCGCTGCTATGTATTTAAATGTAAATTAAATCTCTGATATTTATCAAATGTGTAATATTTATTCATACTCTGCATATTCTTGTATTCTGATGGAATTGTTGTAATAAACAACGAAATTTTCTTTTGTTTGCGTTCCGATGTGTGTTGTTCTCAAAGCAATCTGTGCTTTCCTTTACGGGGACGTTCGGGTCGTTATATCGTGCTCCGATACCACTCTATAAGAACCCGAACTTCCCCGGTAAGGAAAGCGTGGATTGCTTTGAGAACAACACACATCGGAACGCAAACAGATGAACATTTCATTGTTTATTACAACAATTCCATCAGAATACAAGAGTATACAGAGTATGAATAAATATTACACATTTCACAAATATCAGAGATTTAAATTACATTTAAATACAAAGCAGTGGAAAAATAATACAACACACAACTGAAAGAAATACACGGATACAGAGCTTTTCGAGTATCGTTCCAGCTGTAAACCAGGATCCTGTGAATATAAATCTGCAAAACCCAACTACTAGCTGCCCGTGCGGAAAATAAGGGCACCCAGAGTTTAGGTTAAAACAATAAACTCCAGGTCAGTCATGACTGGTGTTAGAACTAAAACAGTTATTAATCTTTATTTTAAAGTTAGGTAAATCAAGGGACCACGCCGTATAACACAGAACGGGTTTCCTTCCAAGAACACCAGTGCATAAAACAAACAACGCAATGCTAAATAAAGAAAAATGAAGCTATTATAAGACCCAAGTCCCATCACATAATGCAACGCAAGCCGAAGGATAGGGTTTTACCTTATAATAGCCAAAGAATGCTTGATACGTTTAAAAACAAATTATTTTGATATTACTATAAGTGTATAGTGTCAAAACAATTTCAATCATAAATATCAATCATAGACAGCATATATGCCCCATACCACTATGTCGCCAATACTAGGCTCTACAAATAAAAGCGAAATTTCACATATTGGAAATTGGATTCCATCATGAGTCGAGGCAAGGGGCAAGCTCCTCTCCGTTCGAGACACTCTAGCAAATGTCTCATGACCACACACAGCGATCCTGGGTCTTCAGGGCCGGTCCTCTCTTACTTTTGAGGATTGGCAATTCTTGAGCACACGTTTCCAATTCCTAACAGACCTATATCCGAGGCGCCTCGCATCCAACAACCACACTGGTAAAAAGTATATAAATGTCATGGCTGGTAGATCACTGACATCACCCAAAGCTAGAAAGAAACGTCGTGCTCTCGCTGTAGTCACTATCCTGTTTTTGGCTCATACCGAGGTGTGAGGCTCGCGAATTAACGCTATACACAAAGCTATGCTACACAGGCCGTGCTTTGATCATCAACCACAAGACTTTGCTTTTCAACAGAAGCCTTGATCATTTGCCACTTAGGCATGCCACACAGGCAATTCATTCCATGCGACTGATGCCCATCGATATACAACCTCTGAGCTCGTACGTCTCCGAGAAGGGCGTTAAGCAAGAGAATAAATTCTCCGCCGCCAAACAGATGTATATTTAATAGAGATCAATCAACACCGAATAAAATCCAACGTCAGACACACAATCCATTTACAAGTTCGTTCTGGGTCTAAATGAAACCAGAGGCACTTTCCTCGCATATCCATCGATCTTCAAGTACGTCTGGACGATCACCAACTGATTCCCTCCTCTTGGGTGTACAGCCCAATCAAGATTGCCAGGAATCATCCAAACGACGTGAAGACCTCCGGTCTTCAACCACCGTCTTCACATTCGACATATCGTCGAATCGGTTATTCAGAATGGGTATAAACCCGACCTTTCTGAATAACCCGCGTATAAAATAAACAAGTGTTACACAAACACAACATACACCTCATTCCAATTCAGAATATTCTTTATTCAAATATTCACCTTCTTAGGGAAAAGTTCCCATTAATTTTATCAAAGATAAATTCTTCTAAATTCATTCTTTAATGTCCCTTTGGATATCATTTCAACCCATATTATGGTTTTCCAAACTAGTCGGGATTAGCGAACCACACCGAAGTAATTATTTATTTTATTTCCCAATCCCAACCTATTCTTCCCATGGAGCAAAACTGGTGATACTCCATATCTAACACCACGGTGTTATCGGTAAATATTAATTACCATTTCACGTTCAAATCTAATTAAAGATTTAACTATCGATTTGGAGCAAAACTGGTGATACTCCATTCTCGATCACTTTAATCGAATTAAAGATTCATTAAAACTCCACTTGGTTTTAATCTTCCCAAAAATCAATATCCTGTCTTTAACTCAGTTAAAGAACCAATGTCATCTAAAACACGGTTCACGGTAAACCCAAAATCACATTCTATTGTTAATCGGGTTAAAGAGCAGGTGTTATTCAAAACACCGCTCACGATAAACCCCAAAAACCAATTTAAATTCAATTCCAATTAAATACTAATTAACTGGACAATTTCACTAAATCTTAATTAAAAGATTTATTCTTTTTCTAAACTGGGTTCAAGAACAGTGTTATTTAAGACACCATTCACGATAAACCCCAAAATCCCATTTGATATTAAATACAAGGCTCTGAATAGAAAATATATCGGCTTATATTCAATATCAAATTCTGAAACCAACAAATATCGTATTGGAAATTACGATATAAATATATCTTTCAAATTTCCACAACCATATCTGTATAATCACGAAATCCAACATCAAAATATTCCGAAGATAATTTCGATTAAAATCCACTCCAATTCGTATATTGGAAATTCTGATTATTTTTAAAACCACTTCAAATCTAGTTCAAAACTAGTTCATTTCGATAAAAATAAATTTTTATCTTTACAAATGTGGAATTTTTCATCCTAGTCCTTTCCAATTCATATATTATGTTTTTACACAAATTATTAATAATTTTAATAATTTTATCGAGGCCCGTACAGTCGGTTTTCAATAACGGCCACCGAACTGCACTTACAGCGACCTTTTCCAAATTTGATTTGGAATAATTCCAAATCCAACCGTTAGATTTCAAATTTCTAATATTCATTGGAAATCTCTTTTCGATACGAACCCAACGGTTCCGGTTTCAGGAGAATCCGATGGTCGGATCTCCCGCAACGTCAATTCGAAGTCAATGGTCGAAATTCGCGAACTGCCACGGCGCGACGCGTTCTATTCAGGCCATTTAATATATATATTATATATATTTTGTCGATTTTAATTCAAAACGTATTTTATAAATCGTTTTAAATTCGTTTTCAAAACAATTTCAACTTCATATTCAATTTCAAATCAAAATTGAATATTTCATATCATTACTATATAAATGATAATATTTTCAAAACGTTATATTTTGAAACCACTTTCTTTTCTATATTCATTACAAAAATGAATATAATCTATATAAATATCGTTCACGTCAAAATGGCGCATGTCTAATCAACACGGCTTAATATATTTTAATAACTTCGTTATTCTATTCAACAAATGAATATTTATTCTATTTAACACATGAATCTATATTTCTTTCAACACATGAATATTCTCAACACATGAGTATCGTCAACACATGACCATTTTTATTATTTAATATATTTTATAAAATTATGATAAAGATGTAAATTTTATTGTTTAAAATATTTTACTCAACACATGAATATTTTCAACACATGAATATATATTTTATTCAACACATGAATATATATTTTATTCAACACATGAATATTCTTTATTCTATTCAACACATGAATCTAAATTTCTTTCAACACATGAATATTCTCAACACATGAGTATTGTCAACACATGACTATTTTTGTTATTTAATATATTTCATAAAATTATGATAAAGATGTAAATTTTATTATTTAAAATATTTCTTTCAACACATGAATATTCTCAACACATGAGTATCGTCAAACATGACTATTTTTTCTATTCAACACATGAATCTTTATTTTATAATATTCTTTATTTTCCCAATTGGAATGAGGCCCAATCAATTACCATATAATGTTAATTATATGGATTCCATACAACACATGCATATAATAGCAATGATAAATAATCAACCATCATCCAGCGTGCACCACACAACTGTATAAGCATTAAATATAACTAATTAACGCTCATACAGTTTGTCAATCAAACGATCGACATACCACTAAACAATTGGGATCAGTGTACGCCAAATATCATCCCAACACCCGTGTGGGGTTTCAATCCACAAACACTGAATATTATTTGTGCAGTTGGGCGATGTGTAAAATTTATCGTCCCAATCAATATCCTTCAAATAGGTATACATAAAAAAATCGTCTGATTTGTAAATGAATATTTATTTATTCACATTCACGTTAAAAATTATATTTTTAACGATAATTAATTTATTTCAACACATGAATGTTTTATTATCCATTTCACATCAATATCACAAACAAACTTCACAACACATCAAACAAGCATACAAGTCGTCCATGGTCTGTGGACGACGGGTGTTGGGTGCTGCTAAGCACCGTCTGCATCCTAGTATATAATTTTAACTAGAAAACAAGAATTAAAGTGAGAAGTTCTCACCGATTAGCTAAACCAAACACCACGACTCTTCATATGTAGGAAATCTTCGTCACTCGCCTTTTATCAATTTCGTTGTCCGTATCCACTACATATATAAAAATCACATTTTTATATTCTCTAGTATATAAAAATCATATTTTTAAAATGCTACCATATATATGAAGATTTAATTTTTTTGTGCACTAGTGCAAAGTGTAGCACAACATAAAAATATATGAATACAATGAATGCCTAAGTGGTACCTCCTCTATGAATGGTAATTTTCTTGAAAACTTTTTGAAAACATGATGCACATATTCTAAACATGCTGGCACTTTCTATATGAATGTAATATTTCAAAAAAAAAAAAATTCATCTAAATTTTCCAACTCATATAAAGTAAGAACGTAATTCATCCAATTTTAGCATCCAAATCTTGCCACCCAATTTTAAATTTTCGAATTTCAAAAAAAATCTAATTTTTCGAATTCGATTTCTCATGATAAAAAAAGGTAGAAAATAGAAAATTCCATATTTTCCATTCACTTTTATGCACATTTTTCCCATGCTTAGAGACCTTAATTGTTAATCTTACAAAAATTCATATTTTATGTTCCAAGCACAATTTACGCAGAAGAATTTTTCTTTAGTTTTCCAAACTTACTTTGGAAGAATTTATTTTCTTTCGTTGTTCATATTTATTGCAGTTGTTGTCTTCATTGCTTTTGCAAATTTTGTTTGTTTTTCTTTTAGTTGTTCATTTTTGCTTTCATTTTCATTTTATTCACATATCACAATATCTTATGTTTTTGTTCTTATATAGCGATCACCACAAACACGTAGGAAGAAAGTATCCTTCTAAACTATTATATTTTTCTAAAATAGAACACTACATAGGAATGCAAACCTATACTTGAAGAAAACTTTCCTATTTCCTCAAGGGGTGCTAAAAAAGATTTCTGTTAATTACTAACCATGTCATAAATTTACTTATAAAAATCTCAACTTGTTTTTTTCTATTTATTTCCTCTTTATCCTCTTCCCTTAAGCCATGCAAGTTTTAAATATACTAAACTTCCTATTAAACAGTGATCACTTGAAATATATTTTTAAAATTTCCTCAAAACTTTACTCACTGTCCATGTACTTTAATGTCACTATTCTCACTCATATATTTTTAATTAAATCAGATTAAGCTTCTATGAACCTTTTATAAAGATGACGGTGTTCTGTGTAAAATAATGAGGAAACTTCTATTTTTTTGAAATAGATAGCACAAAACATGGTGCTTCACCTATATTTTGTACACCTCTTTCGCTGCATATTTTTTTGCCACATTTACAAAACATGTTTACTTACAAACTTATCAATTCATAAATCTTATAATTCTTCTTATTCAACCAAGTTAAAGTGTGTCACAATCCATCATTTATGAAAACTTTTACATTTTATTTCACTCATGGTCATCTATGCACCACATAAGACTAATTCATTTATATTCACGCTTTCTTTTAAACACTTATATCGCTTAACCACACAACTTGCTTACATATTCAATACATTTTGAAAACAAGTTTGCACAATTTTTCTTAAAAATTATTTTAATGTAACTCTTAATATTACAAAGTAGTTAATTTCTAAAATTGTAAAATTTTAAACATGAAAACTTTTTCTAGAAATCTTTTTCTGCATTTACATTTTTTTTCAAGTTCTTTTTAAAAGTCTTAAATGTGGGTTTAAGTACAGTGTGGTTTCTATTTTTTGCATTTTTCAAATTCTTTGCATGAAATTACATTTCTTTATCCTAAATTTGTCCTTAACATAAATTCCTACCAAACTATGCCTAAATTGAAGAATAAGACTTGCGTTACTTTAGCGTCAAATGTGTGTGTGTGTGTGTGTGTGTATATATATAGGGACGAAACCAGGAAACTGGTTACCGGGGGGAGGGGGCGGATTCGAAGGGGGGGCAAATTTTTTTTATACCGATTTACCCTATATTTGTTTTAATTTCAACCTAAAATGTCTCATATTATCAAGTTTTAGACAAAAACATTATATAAATATTGATAAAAATGCCTTAAAAGTAGTAATTTTTACATTAAGGGGTTAAACCTAATTTTTTTTGTAATAATATTTTAAAATCAATGGGGGGAGCACCGCTCCCCCCCCCCCCCCCCCCCCCGCCTTCGTCCTTGTATATATATATATATATTGCTAATCCTTTTTTTCAACTTACAAGCCCTACTGTCCAATCCACTAATCTGAAATACCATAATTGTAGATATTAACACATGGAATCTTTTCTTTTTTTCAATATTGTGCACTCTACATTCTTTGCCACTCATCGTCCTACAATCCTCAAACTTTCATAACCATTTCCTTAGTGTATAAAACCAATACCTCAAAAAAAATTCTGTTACTGTAGTTAATTAGCGGGGTCCTCTATGAATATAAGTGTATATGTATAATATTTATATTTTAAAAATACAAATATGTTAACTCACTATCTATATAAGAATCATATATCTGAGCTCTGACACCATATGTAATAGCCCGAATTTCGACAGATCCGAACTTTTTTTTTTTAAATACAAATCTATCGAAGTTTGAATTGGCTTGTCTGGTATCATGTAGAAAGTTAAAGATAAATATATCTGAGATCATAATAGAAATCTCACAGCGGAAGAGAATAAAATATAATAGTAGGTAAATTTTGCCAATATAATGATACTTATCTAACAAATGTTCCTAAGTTGCAGAATCTCAACCAACTGTTAACCCGCGGGTTTGTTATGAGGAGGGGTCATAATAAAAATTTTGGTGAATGGACAAATTATGTTTTCTTCAAATAACATTACATATACCATTCTATCACCGGTACATATTTATTAAGTTATTCTGATTTATTTCACAATATACTTTCAATTTTTCTGCATAAATCGTACTCATCTACTCCCTAGTAGATTTATTTAATAAATCACATATATGTAGCTAAATGCCCGATATCTCAAGTTACTTCCCATAGTACTCCCTCGTATGGTCTCCACCGTCACGCCATGGAAGCATACCTAACCTCCATCCTATGCCTAGCCGCGTACGGAATCTCCATCACTACGTCACTTAAACGCATATAACTATCATCACTATGCCACGTAAGTGTACTGGTCCTCATATCTGAACTCCACGGTTGAGTTAAGCCTCGACGCGGAGTTAAATGCCCTGACATCAACGATACACCACCCAGTGCGGGAATCGAGACCCTCACACGAACGTATTGCCTACTACGACCTGAGTTCCGCAATCGGGCTGCACCTGTGAACAGAACTCGGTGGGGAGCTTTCGATATATGTAAATGACAACTTCGTTAGGTCTACAATACAGATACCTTCATATAAGTTTTTTTCTTTTCATATTGGCTATGGTCCCTCCCTCGACTAGTGAAAGACTACTTCAAGTGGTAAGTGACGTGTCCCTAACATCCAGTCTAAAGCATCCACTTGGCGTGCCCCTCATCCAATGTCTCGATAGTGAAATATAATTGACATGTTAGTTTAACTCTAGTCTTTTCAATCATACTGACTGTCGATGACTTGTATCCGACGAAAACTATCCTTATTATGTCCTGACCAGCCTCCTCCCCGAGGTAGGCAATCACCGAATCGTCCTAAAGTTATCCACGCAGCCTTCTGGCTGTCACATCATTATTGCAGCTAAGGTATACTCTTAGATTGAACTATAGACCAGCTTCTGCGTGTACGACTACATCCAATTTCTCCAGAGGACCATCTCAGAGTGTCATCCCACGTCCCGTATAAGTTAGTTTCGTCGAATAACAAGTTGGGCGTGCTTCTCTCATGTCTTCAAACACCCGTGATGCTACGCCTTGTTGGATTCTTCATCCCAAATACGTACGGAATGGTCCAAAAGCATCTTGTAATTATGTTATTAGATCTTATGTCTAATCTTCAATTACGCGCTTGTTTTACTTACCACGTTGCTAATTAACTTAAATGTTTATTCTGCATTCATGTTATTTGTTAATTAACTTTAGTTAGTTACTTATTTTCCCTAATCAGACTTCGCTGTCGGAACGGACCACCTTTCATTCATTCTATTAGCTACTTATTTTCTCTAATCGGCTCTTGCTGTCGGAACGAACTACTGTTTTAAATTTAATTTCTCAGTTATAAGTTTATTAATAATAAGCATACTCTACTCTTTTCGGTTTAATTATAATCTCGTGTTATAATATTACCACAACTATATTTGTGGGTTTGCTTATTAAACTTCTCGTAATTTAGGGTCATTTATAATAAGTCTCTTATTTTCCATTTCATCTTTTAATTATAACCTGTATGTTATAATCCTACCTGTCCCTATGACAAGTCTACCTATTATATTACATTCCCGCTTATATAATTTATTATAATAGGTTATATTCCCCGTTGATTACATACTTCACATGTTTCTTATTGTTTAACATAATTACAATTATGACACTAATCTACTTACCTCTTTGTAAGTTTACATGTTACAGGAAATAATTCACACATTTTATCTAGTTGGTTGGTGGAAATGTACTAAATTCTTTTTCCATAATATAAATTAACCGAAACTCATAATTGCAAGATATTACTCTTTAGTAGATTATTTCTAGATTATTGGTTAGTGCAGAATACGACAAAATCTCTATTTTGCACTAACCCACATTATTTTCTTTTTTCTTGCAATTACATTCTCCATATTTAACAAGAATTTAATTTATGGAAATGTATCTCTTTTCCACAACCAACTGATTTAGTCCATTATTAATTTCCCACTTTTTACTAGTTATATTATTATTTCCAATCTCTTATCCATTTTTCAATTTATGTATTTATTCCATTTTAAATCTAAAAGGCGATTCCTTACAAATATATGAAAATTCTCAAATTTACTGCACATAACCATAATTATCCCATGTCAATCTGGCAAGGTTTTAAATCTCAGATATCAATCGTGTTTCGTCTTGG
This sequence comes from Allium sativum, assembly GCA_030737875.1. Classification (NCBI taxonomy): domain Eukaryota; kingdom Viridiplantae; phylum Streptophyta; class Magnoliopsida; order Asparagales; family Amaryllidaceae; genus Allium; species Allium sativum. The sequence continues at coordinate 703,222,410 of CM060915.1, forward strand.
GGATTTTATAGACTTGATCTCGTATCGGGGGAGATCTCGGACGAGATGAGTCTAACTCGGGAGTTCGTCTTGGATTTCCACCTCGGGTCTGAAAGTTCATATCGAAACAATCTCGGGGTACATGATATATTAAAAAAATGATATTTTTACAAAATGATATTTATGAATGCTATTAAAAACTTTGTAACCTAAACTTGAATTGCAAAATAACTTTATTATTCTTTATTTTACAGAAGATCATTCATACTCTAAATCGTGGTATGCTTAAAGCAGAAATATCGTTAGACATAAAACATTAAAAGGATCCAAAACATTAATAAATCAACATAAATAGGCCATAAAATACATAATTTCATAGGTAACATATATGTAAAAAAAATGAATATGAAAATCATAAGTATTGTAGAATATATATGAACATACAATATGGTCATTTTGACTTGCAAAATGTTAAATAACAAAAGATTATCATGGCTACATTTGAGTTTTTTAATTATTTTTCTAGTTCAGACACAAAATCTAAATTTTAATCAAAAAAACTAAGATCTTGGATGATATTCCAGTAATTCATCTTAGTCAATATATCATTTGATATTGCAATATCTCGGGCGATATATTCGAAAGGAGATTTAGAGTGATATTTTCTATTTCGTTTCGGAAGGAGCCCAAAACGAGATCTCGGAGGAGATCTTAGATGATATTTGCGAGATTCGAAACTGTGCAATCTAGATCACATTTATTTAGCAAGTCTTACCAATATGCCTACTTTCAAATTTCTCTTTTATTACAATTTTGACATAATACATTTATTTAGCTTCAAATCATCAAGTTTCCTCTTATTACATTTTTGACATAATATATTTTTTTAGCCTCAAATAATCAAATTTACCTCTTTTGTTCATTATTTCAATTAATTTGCACATAACCACCAATCAATTTATTTGCATCTAGCCATAATTCAATTATTTTGCGCATAACTACAATTCAATATATTTATGTCTAACCATAATTCAATTATTATGCGCATAACCACGATTTAATTAAAAACTGTAGAATCCAACGTAGAAGGGGAAAAGAGGGATGATATAATATTTTATTAACTTTACAAGAATCAAACGGTATTAAATACCATTATATGAAAAATATAATTTAAATTCACTCACCTGTTAGCTCTCCAATTCTAATTATGATTCAGATCCGACATTCGTGGTTTCTCTAATTCGTATCTCACACAGATGGGAAATCTGAGCATCCGTAACCTAATCTACAACCTTTCATCTCCAAATCTTGAATAAAAAAAATCCTAAAACTAACATAAATATTTTCGGAAAAGTTTGGAGGAGAAAAGAAAATGATAGAATTGTGGCTCCCTCTTAGAAAATATGAGTTGGAGGCTAGGCCATGCTGATTTATTTATAGTTGCTTAAAAGAATCACGCCCATCTGATTGATAACCGTTGTTATTAACATTTATGTTCTTAACAATTTTCGTATTATTTTCAGTTTTTAATGCGCGTTAAAATACGTAAATAAATGTGCACATTTATTTTCCCTCTGCTTTCAAATTCTTGTTTGTTTAATTCCTCTAATCTTGTGAACATTATTATTCTCTTAACGTTTTAAATTTAGTTCTTTCCATTTCTTTGCCCATTAGTTTCAAATTCAACGCGTATTTAATATGCACATAAATTTCTTTGAACGTTGCTCTCAATATTGTTCTTTGGTTTTCTATTTTAACGTGCATCCTAACTTTAAATTTTAAATTTAAACGCTTACTATATATCCCATTAACGCATACATTATCTTTCCCTAATTTATGGTTGTTGATTCTTTTACGATAGTTATACAAAACATGTATCTACATTTTTGGTTTTTACTAAATTTTCTTCTGTTTTCAACACGTATTAAATCTCAGTTTCAAATGTGTTTATTACTGAATTTAATATATGCACATACATATTCTTGAAATAATCATATCAATGTATATTTACACGCACTTGCTTCATTTGTTTTGAATTAAAACACTACTTAACTAACATCATTTAGATTACCTTTTTATTGCGTGATTTTATTCCAGTAATGTTGCGCATTGTTAATCAAAGAAATGTTGTAATTTGGCGTTAATTGTTTTCCGTTTCTAGCACACATCAAACTCCAATTTCAAACATGGTTATTACTAGAAGTTTATATTTATTAAATGCTTAAGTCTGTTAAAACTTAATAAATTTTTGTTATTTTAAATTCAAACGCACACTATTTATACAATTAATGTGCATACCATTTATTTCACTCTTTATTCTTTTTCTTTTTATTAATTATATATACATACCATTGGCATTAAGTTTACATAGTGAAACTTTTTATTTATTGCTTAATTTATAGCATGCGTTCGTTTTCAAATTTTAAACGCACTCTTCCATAATTATTTTGATAATTTTTTTATTTAAAAATGTGGGTTGTTACATAACGGGCTCAGTGATGATTTGTATGACTACTTCAACCTAGACAAGTCAGCCAAAGAAATGTGGAGAGCTTTGTAGAAGTAAGAAACATAGGAGGCATGAGCGAAAATGTATGATGTCAGTCGCTACTTGAAGTACCAGATGATAGATGACATGTCAGTTGAGATGCAATCTCATAAGCTATAGAAAATTACTCATGAGACTGATAATCGATGAACAATTTCAGGTTGCAGTATTAATGGATATGTTGCCTTTAGCCGAAAATAATATAATAATACCCTTAGGCATAAAACTAAGGGATTCTCTTTAGAAAGTTTGATTACTCGCCTTCGTATTGAGGACGAATCTCGTAAGTAGGATTTGAAAGAAGAAGTGCTTGCTGTTTCAAGCAATGCTAAGGAAGCTGTAGTTTTGAAATCGAACCCAAAAGTTTTAAGAATTGAAACCGCAAGCTTAGTTAGAACGACTAGAAACAAGGAAACTAGAAACCTCAGCAGAAACCACCCCACAAGAATGATTATGAATAGTTGTTTGCTACAACTGTGGAAAGCCGAATCATATGGAACAGAAGTGTCAGAACATGCATAGCTCTGCATCGCAGACTAACGTGACTGAGGAACCTCTTACAGCTATGATTACTGATGGGATTCATCTTGTTGGGGATCAAAGCGTTGGTGGGTAGATACTGGCGTTACATGTCATGTCTGCTATGACCGCGTTATGTTTAAGACGTACATGGAATTTGATGATACGAAAGTGTTGTCGGGGACTCTGATATCACTGTTATTGATGGGAATGGAAGCATAAAGCTTACGTTTACCTCTTGAAAGGCCGTCATTCTGAAAGATGTTATGCACCATGGTTATCACGATGGTAAATCGAGTTGAGTCGATAGAGGTTCAATTAGTCGACTAGTGGACTAGTCAGTAAATAACATATACATATATAATTTAAAATTTCTAACTAATACATATGGATCACTTGGGTATATTGGGATTTCTAGTGCAGATCGACTTCTAACCCAAGTTGTAGACTGCTTGCTAATACATAAGTAATCAGAGACCTGTTTTTCCAACCCAGGTTTTTTAGCTGTCTAAAACAGAACAACTTCCAAAACTCGCTAATACATAAGTAAATCACTTCCAACCCAAATCGAGCAGTCCAGAACGACTTCCAAAGCTCAAATCGAGACTTCCAATATAGATTGAGTTCGAATTCATCATTTTAGGGTTCCAAATCGACATCGAGGCTTCGATTTGATTTCGATCACTTCCAACCCAAATCGAGCAGTCCAGAACAACTTCCAAAACCCAAATCGAGCAGTCCAGAATGATTTAGGGTTTCAATTTGAGTTTCAGTCGACGTTTAGCTAGTCGATGTTTTACGTGGAGGCTTCAACCTCGACTAGCCGACTGGTCGATGACTAGTCGCGATTAGTCGAGCGTCGTAATAACGGTGTTTTGCACATTCCAGAGATGAGAAAAGAAAAAAATAATAATCTTATTTCTGGTTTTTTCTTAATAAGGCTGGGTTTACACAAACTGTTGGGGTTGATTTGTTCACATTGCTAAGAAGGGTATGTTCATGGGTAAGGGTTATGCACCAAATGGTTTGTTTAAGTTGAATGTTGAATGCAATAAAATGGATGTTTCTACTTATATGGTACGTGATTTTAATATCTGTCACTCTAGGTTATGTCATGTGGGTAAACATATTATAAAGAACATGATTGTCTTAGGTTTAATGCCTAATATGTCATTTAATGATTTTGAATAACGTGAATTTTGCAGTCAAGCAAAAATAACAAAAGCCCCACATAAATTTGTAATTAAAGAATTAGAAACGTTAGACTTGATTCATTATGATATATGTGAGTATGATGACATTTTGACTAGGAATGGACACCGCTACTTTATCACTTTCATAGGTGATTGCTTTGATTATTTACTTATGTATACCTCATGAAAATAAAAGTGATGCATTTGAGATATTTAAATCTTTTGTAACTGAAATTTAGAAATTAGTTTAGTAAGAAAGTGAAAAGATTACATAGTGGTAGATGAACCGAATATTAATCAAGTTTCTTTATTGATTTTTGGAATAATACATGAACGTACTACACCATATTCATCCGAAATGAATGGAAAGGCTGAAATGAAAAATAGAACGTTAACTGAACTAGTTGTTGCTATTGTATATAATTCTGGTGCATCAGCAAATTGGTGGGTGTAAATACTTTTGAGCGTTTGCTTAAGGGTGTTAAACGGACATGACAGTTCGATGTACGACTCGGTCCGAAGGGATAATGTGTTCGGTCCTTGTCCGTGCGATTCTCGTTTAGAATATGATTTAGGACAAGAAAAAGTGTACGAAAATATGTCCATTCGAAAATGTTCGATGTTTTTCTATTGTTCGAACCTTGTCCGTCTGTTGTTCGGCTCGTACGAACAATGTCTGAGCCAACTTGTCTGGTTCGTGTACGTCTGAAAGTCTTATATGACAGGATACGAACAACCCTCTGTCCGGTCCGCCCGATTAATGCCCCTATTTATGCTGTGTGTTAAATAGAATTCCCAAGACAAAAGGCATAATTTTACCTTTTGAAATTCTAAGAAATTATAAAACCGAATGTGCCTTACTTTAGAACTTGAGGATGTTTGACATATGTCCGTATATGTGATCCCAACAGAATTAAATTAGCAAATAAAGCATATAAATGTATATTTGTTTGATATTCTGTTAATATCAAAGCATATAGATTTTATGATTTGAATTCACATAACATAATAGAATCTAATGATGCTGATTTTTTTGAATTGAGATTTCCTTTTAAATTAAGGAATAGTGGGGGTACATATAGTATTTATTTGTCTAATAGAACAAACATGAACCTAGAAGAAGTAAAAGAGCAAGAATCACAAAAGGTTTTAGTTTAGATTTTTGCGCTTTTACTATAGAGGAGGAATCCCATAAAACTCTATGAAGCCTTATCTTCATTAGATGCCGATATTTGGAAAGTTGTTATAAATAATGAGATGGAATCTTTAGAATTCAATAAGACTTGGCACTTGGTAGATTTACCACATGGTTGTAAATCTATAGGCTGTAAATGAGTGCTTACAAAGAAATTAAAACCTGTTGGCATAGTAGATAAAAAAATAAAGCTCCTTTGGTGGCTAAAAGTTTTAAACAAAGAGAAAATGTTGCTTTTTTTTGGATGCTTTTTCACCTATAACTAGAATTATATCCACTCGATTATTAATTTCTCTTGCATCTTTTTATGATTTGACAATACACCTAATGAATGTCAATTCGAAGGCTTTATTATTCATGGTCAACAACAGAAAGTTCAGGGCCGACCCTTTACACAAGCCAGTAAAGCAGCCGCTTAGGGCATGAAGAAAGATAGGGCACCATTTGGATCGAATGAATATAGAGGAAAAAAAGCGATTCAATCATATAACTGCACCAATCGCGAAATCGCTGATACAAACTATGAAACAACAAACGTTGACAATCCATCTCAAGATAGCAGCGATCCAATTCGGATTTTCCAACTCCAAGCAGGCAACGGTTAAAAGAAAGGCCGCTTGCAGGTACGACAGTTTCAGTCGAACCAGTCTGGAAGTTGAAGCCGAACTGCGGTGCGAGCCAAGGACATGGATCTTAGATAAGTAATTCACTAATTTGGATTTTTTGATATTGGGTATTAGGTTTTAAATTTAATTGTATCTGTAGGTTATAGCCACTATAGGACTGCTGACTGTATATGGTATACTGTTGTCTGCACTGTGCGCATCTATGTAAAACAATATTATTAGCATGTGATTTGGAGAATCGCCTAATTGGATTTTATGTTTAAATATATGATTGTATATAGTAGTTTACTGCTGAGCCTGAGGTGTAAAAATCTAAAACGAAATAATGAACTAAAATCTATGCTTAAATGAATTAATGAAATGTACATTTTTCTTTTTTAGCCTTTTCTTGTTTAGTAGAAATTAGAATTCGTTTTCACTGGCAGATCTGAAGAGCAAAGATTAATTTGGGGATTCGTTATTCAGTTGAAGAATAAAACTGAGTGAAAGATTTTAGTTGCTAACTTCAAGTTTGAGGTCTACTTCTGCTTAAGTTTGTGAACTAAAAATTAATGGCAGCCCTTAAACTTGAAAAACAAGTATATGCAAACAGCAGTTTAGTCATTGGTTTCTCTCTACTCCAGCTTGCTCGGTGGAATAAACAAATATGTTGTTCCAAATTTGTTGTCAATGGTAGTCCTTTTGGTTTGGTTTGCTTGTTGTTTACGCTTATAGGAGGTATCTTGTACCAGCAGTCGGTTACTACTGGAAAAGCCAGAGCTGTGGTGAAGGATGAGGCTAAAGCGGTGAGTAGTGAGGATGGAGGTAGCGATGATGAAGATGATAAGAAAGGTTTGCGTAAGGATTCTAGTGTATGACTAGTATTTTTCTTGGAAGAGAATTTGGGACTTTGGTGTTGACATTGTTTTCCTGCTATAAGTGTTGTAGAGTTGTTTTTGTTGTGTAGAGTAGACTGGGTGATGATGTTTTGTTGTAGTATCTTGATTTTGGAACAAGTAGTAGTTTTATTAATAGAATATACAATTACTGCAAAAAATAAATAAAAAAGAATTGGTGAACTCCTGAGGTTGAATTGAGATGCAAATCAATTTTGCTCTGTTTTTTAATTTCAGGCTTGTGGCTCTGTATTAATTTAAAGATTATATTACGAGCAAAGATTTCTTTTTTCTTTTTTCATTATTTTTAAATACTATAAATTGTTTTGATGTATTAGATTTTATTTTGTTATAGGGCCTCGTTTTTGCTTTTTGCTTTAGGCACCAAAAGTCCTCGGACCGGTCCTGATAAAGTTTGCATGTTAGGTAAATCTTTATGGTTTAAAACAAGAACCCAAGCAAGGGCATAGAAATTTTACTAGACTCGACATTGCCTTTGTCGTGGGATTATTGTGTAGGTTTACTTGTAGACCTAGTATAAAACATTAGCACGCTATTAAAGGGTCATGAGATACTTAAAACGAAACATGAACCTTAAATTAATTATGAAAAGTTTTCAGCTATTCTAGAAGGTTATATCGATGCAGATTGAAATACTTTATCTGATGATTCAAAGACAATCAATGGTTATATTTTTAGCATTGCTGGTGTAGCTGTTTCTTGAAAATCCAAGAAACAATATTTTGGCTCAATTTACTATGAACTTTGAGATGATGACACGAGCCACAGCTAGTGAAGAAGCATATTACTTCAGAAATTTGCTAGCTGAGATTCCTTTATGAAAAAATCGATATCGGCTATGTTGATCGATTGCGATAGTACCGCTGCTATTGCAAAAGTACAGAACCATTATTACAATGGTAAGAGATGACAAATAGGTCGTAAGCACAGTACTGTTGGAGAGCTACTATCTTCAGGAGCTGTTAGAGTGAATCATAAATGAAGCAATGAGAATTTGACAGATCCTTTGACGAAAGGATTAACTAGAGAGAAAGTCCTTATAACTTCTAAAAGAATGAGACTATTGCCATTAGATTGTTGAGTCACGTGCAATGGTAACTCGACCTAAAAACTGGAGATCCCAAAAACTAGGTTCAATGGGTAAAAACAAGTTTTAAAGTGATGTGTCGAACATGCTATATATTATTTAAAAGCATGTATTCCTAAAGTGTTCAGAGTATGAGTTAATAGAAACTGTTAATGCGATCCATATTCCTATATCGAGTGGAGTACCTACCTTTAGGAGTATTCTTGATAGATTCACCTATGTGGATGTGGAAGTGTGACGTTTCCTGTGGAATTTGGGGGAGTATTTCTACAACGTTCACTAAACTAGGATAGACTTGCATGACATAAACGCACAACGTATTTAACTGCACTCTAGAAAGGTTGTGTGTGGTCTGATGTCAGGAATAGAGTTCATAACTATGTGTTACTCTAGTTAAAACTGAATCTTATCTACTATGCAAATGTTCAAGTTGAAAAACACCTTTCTTTATGCACAATCTTATGCTTTTGGCAAGTACTCAAAAAATATTTTAAAAAAAATTCAAATAGAGGATTATTGGAACATTTTTTTTATGAAATGAATTTTTTTTTTTTTTTAGTAAAACAGGTTAATGGTAATTTTTTTTGAACCATTACTATAATTGAGCCGTTTAAAGTTTACAATGGTAATATGTATTTATGAACCATTAATATAATTGAGCCATTTCAAATTTACAGCGGTAATATATATTTATGAACCATTAATATAATTAAACCGTTTCAAATTTTACAACGGTAGCATATGTTTATGAGTCATTATTATAATTGAGCCGTTACATTTGCACAACAGTAATATATTTATGTGACTTTATTATTGAGCCATTACAAAAACTAATGATATTACAATATTCTTTTGAATGATAATAAATTAAAATCTATTAACACTCCATCAGTTTACATTCTATTTAAATGATCAAAAGACAAAAGAGAAATGACAAGAATAATATAAACACTTTTCTTTTTTTTAAAAAATAGATATTATTTTTCTTTCTTTCAAAAAAACTAAACACATTGAGCGGTATATCAGAGTGCAAATTAGAATTGACTTTATTAGTGCAAACAAGGTCAATATTTTCAGATTATGGAGGCTGTTTTATCATAGTGACGACGGCGGAATTTCGAAAACTGATTTGCACCTCCTAGCATATCGCTGAAAAGTCTTTAATAAAGTGACTAGTGTATGACTCAACCGAAAACATTGTTTCCAGCAAGACATAATGCAATTTCTTTCATTTAATTTAGAACAAAATTTTGAACTAAGCTGCTCGGGGTAACTTATTGTAAAACTAGGCCTATTTTTCCTTAGGAATAATAAGCATGCGCCTTTTGAAAATGCGCATGAAAAAATTTGTTCATACGCATTTTCAGAACGCGCAATTTCTTTTTTATTTTTTTGTTTATGCACATTCTGAAAATGCTCATGAACAAATTTATTCATGCGCATTTTCAGAATGCTCATAAATCAAAAAATTATAAAAGAAAATTTGCGTATTCTGAAAATGCGCATGAACAAATTTGTTCATGCGCGTTTTCAGAATGCGCAAGGCTAATTCAAAACTGATCAAAACAGACATAGTTTCATAATAAGCTATGAAACAAACCTATTTTCACAATAAGTTATTTTGAGGGGTTTAGTTCAAAATTTTGTCCTTTAATTTATACCGGCAATGTGTCTTGAAAATTTGGAATGATTTTTACCTGTTGTGGACCATTACACTTTATGTTGTTTGAATAATGTCCATTTCTCTAATATGTGTGTGCCTATATGTATGTATGTTACATACATACATACATACATACATACATACATACATACATACATACATATATATATATATATATATATATATATATGTGTGTGTGTGTGTGTGTGTGTGTGTGTGTGTATATATATATATATATATATATATATATATATATATATATATATATATATATATATATGGGATGGGATCAAGAGCAGTTCAGATAGTGCAGCACCCCTTTAGCCTTCCTAATTTCTACCACATAATTCTCTTTTTTGCTCCTCCCACTAACTCTCTTTCTTACTCACATATTATTTAAATATAAATGAGTGGCTCTCGTTGAGATACAAGAGGGATGTCACAAAAGAGGGTTGTCATATAACACCCCCTGTGTGTGTGTATATATATATATATATATATATATATATATATATATATATATATATATATATATATATATATATATATATATATATATATATATATATATATATATATATATATTCGAAACATAACGAAATTTGGGATGTCACATTGAAACTTGGAACATACAAGACATTCCATTTAAGCGTTCAAATAGAGAGCTTTAGATAGTTTTTCATTCCCATTGAACATTCATCCATCTGTATTAATTCGTCCATCGACGAAAAAGAAAAATCTCATCCTCTTTAGTTGCTTCTTCATCGTAAAAGCGTTTTATCACTTCCGGCAATGACCTTTTTGATCTTTTGAATGCAATACGTTAGACCACATGAACTCTCAATTGTAATTATAAAAAGAGAAACAGAACTGCAGAATGTTATCATGATTAATTTGGAAGTTCATGCTGAGATTTCCGAAGTTGTCAAGGTAAACTAAATTTAAATTTGATGTTATTCAAATAGCAATATTGGTTAGATGGATATAGAATATGAGTTTGAACATGGAATTGAGTTGGAAATATTATAAAAGTGATATGCGCACACAATACTGTGGTTAATATTATTTTTAACTTTTTGGTTGCGACTTGAGCAAAATTAGAAAGAGTAAATAGCATTATGATATCAAAACAATAACAAGAGAGCAGGTTTAGTGCCATTTATTGTCAGCTTGTAAACTTAGGTTAAAGATACCGATTCGTTGGAATCATTAGTGTATTTGTGATGTTTTTGGTTATTGGTGAATTATTTCATTAATTTTGATTCCAATATTTTTCAAGATTGTTTGATAGATTACCTCATAACTTTGACCTTTTTTTGTGTGGGTGGGAGGAGGGTAGTGGAGATGTTACATGACAAGTTGTTTTAGTTACCATGTCTGTAATCTTATATGGTAGCTTTAGAATCTTCATTTTGGCACATGTACATTGTTTCACAATGTGGTTCATGTAAATTGCGGTTAGTAAGATTCATTGATCTTCATTCAATGTCGCCCTAACTGAGCACTAAGGCTAGCTCTGCCATTGATATTGCACATGCCACAATGTCTACTTTAACAGAAGATGCATAAAATTTAATCAAATATCTTATTTGATATGAACTTTTCCATAAGGCTATTACATATAAATTATTGTTTTAGTTCATAGTTAACTGAAATGGTTATGAATCAACCTGTTTTTATGAAATATAACGGCTCATAGAAAACAAAAAAGAATTTATATGATTTTTTCTGAAATTTTAGAAACTAAGAATTAAATATTAGAAACATTCAGATCAAATTGAAGCTACGAGCTTAAAGGATGGAATTAGTTTGACGCCCAATATTGTTATTAATTATGACCCTTTCAAACCTGGACCTGCTATGAAGTCTGAGAGGCTCTGGGCCAATGCTGTATCCAACATTTTATTATCTTTATTCATAGTTATATTGAAAACACAAACTTTTGATTCAACTGCGAACTTTCAAAAATACCCCCACATATCTTTAGCTTTATGTATTCCTTAAAAATAGGATATAACAATTAAATGTTTCTACGAATTCAAACTACATTTCTACACATAATAACAAATCTTAATATCGTTTAAACACAGGATATAATAAATAGACATTTGTTATATCATTGTTATTTATTGATTAACAACACAAATAAAAAGTAAAACTTGCTAAAATTAGATATTGCAACTTAGGAATAAAAATTTAAAGTAGTTATATATAATTTCAACATAGATATATAACCAAATATTGAAGGAAATCGTTTTCATTTGAATACGTTAAATATATACATTTTCTAAGAACAAAATTTACTCGCAAAACTTGTATTTTGATCATGCACGAAGTGCATGCTGTAATGTTCATTACTATTATTTTGGGGTTATTTTTTTTTTTTTTTTGCTGTTGTTGTGGGGTGAGGGTTGTGGTTAGTGAGTTTAGTTGTTTTAGTTAGCATTATCTGTAATCTTATATGGTAGCTTTATAATCTTCATTTTGGCACCATGCACATTGTTTCACAATGTGTTGTACTGTTTAAATTGTGGTTAATAAGATGAAATTATGAATTATCTTAGTAGAAGAAGATTGAATATGCCAAATTGCTTTTTTGGCAAATCTACCGTGCAATTTGTGGGTTATTGACTTTTTTTCCCTCCAACATCATGATCATTACCACAGTGACTACTTTAATAGAAGATGAATAAATGTAATGAAATTTCTTATTTGTTATGAACTCTTCCCATAAGACTGTTACAAATAAATTTTTATTTCAGTTCATGGTGAACTGAGATGGTTATGAATCAACCCGTTTTCATGAAAAATAGCAGGTTATACAAATAAAATAATATATGTATGTGAATATATATATATATACACACACACATATATATATATATATAGAGAGAGGCGGGTTCGAGGGCACCCGTAACAGTGCAGCACCCCAAATGCCCATCATTCTCAACCAAACATTTCTCCTTCTCTCTCCTTCCTCTAATTCTCTCACTTTCCACTCACTTTCTTTAATATAAATAGGTGGTGGATATCGGGGGGCATTTGGGGTGCTGCCGATCCCTTGCCATATATATATATATATATATATTATATATATATATATATATATATATATATATATATATATATGAGGAGGGTTCCGATACACCACTTATTTTGCACGTGAACTCTTCCCCTTAATCTCCACCGTTCATTTCCCCATTCATTCTCCCTAAGAAATAATATTAAAATGGAAAGAGAGAGAATGAGTGGGGAAATGGGTGGTGTAGATTAAGGAGGAGAGTTCACGTGCAAAATAAGAGGTGCAGCGGAATGCTCCTCATATATATATATATATATATATATATATATATATATATATATATATATATATATATATATATATATATATATATATATATATATATATGTATATATATATATAGTGAGCGTTCAATGGCACCCCAAATAGTGCAGCACCCCAAAAGCCCCCTGATTTCCACCACAAGTTTCCCTCTCTTTCTTGTTCCACTCATTCTCTCTCCCGCCACTACATTATTCTAATATAAACGAGTGGCTAGAAATGGGGTGCAAATGGGAGGCTAGAAAATAGGAGTGTCATTGAACCTACATCTACCTCATTCTCTCTCTCTCTCCATATATATATATATATATATATATATATATATATATATATATATATGTGTGTGTGTGTGTGTGTGTATAAGTTAGAAATAAATATTATAAATATTCAAATCAAATTAAAGCTACAAGCTCAAAAGGTGGATTTAGTTTGACACCCTTTCTCTCTACCATGATCCTTTCAAACCTGGACCTGCTATGAAGTCTTATCTCTGGCGTAACACTATATCCAGGAACGAATCTAGAGGGGGGGGGGGGGGCAAGTGGGGGCGGTGGGCCCCCCAGATTTTAAAAAATAGATTTTTTTTTAACAGATTTAAGCAAAAATGATCACTTTTATGGTATTTTTATTGATAATATAAGACATTATAGGTTGAAATTAAGGATAAACTGGTATAAAAAAAAAAAAAATGGCCCCCTCTTCGAATCCGGCCCCCCTTGCCCGATTTCCTGGCTTCGTCCCTGACTATATCCAACATTTTATTACTATTACTAATATTATTATGTACTTTATACGACTTCGTTTCTATTTTGTTGATTCTTCTCTCCAAGCCTTTATCTATTATTTTGTGCATCATCTTCCCCACTAATTAAGGTTGCAAGTCAATCAGTAACATATATTTTATTTTATATATTTTCCATCCAATTTCGTAGTAGTTAGTTTTCTTTCTTCTGTTATTTATCATCCAAAATTTCTCCTTTCAGTTAACATCCTTCTATGTTATGACTTCCACACTAATCATACAAATGAAATGTATTAGCTGTAGTTTGATGTTTCATGCATCCATTAAATTTAATCATTTTCATTATGAATTCAGCTATTTTTGACTTTCTTTTTTGTACCACTTTGATTGGTAATTTTGATTATCTTGAATATACTGTGGCAATTAGGTGTCTGATTATTTGTCTCTTAAGTGGTTTTAAATTTTGATGTTTCGTGTTGTTTTCTCTTTTAAAGTTTGTTAAGTTTTAATTGCGTTGTAGTGACGAACAGTATGTCGGGATGTGAACAGATATCAATTACATGTACATGTTGGTGACATCAACTTTGGCGTTGCCTCAGGACCAAAAATCTCTGAACCAGCACTGCCCCTTTTACATTCAAATGGTCAGCGTAAACTTATCCATTATAGAAAACCTTTTGATTAAAATGATTTTGCCACACATAGAACATTACAAGGACATTACAAACATTTTACTTGATAAATTGCTAAATGGTCAGAGTAGTTTGAATGGAGACGTAACGTATGACTTTTGTTTTTACTGTGAGCTCGTTTTTGAGACCAATACATACAACACAATGAATATCAGCCAAGGTTCGAGAACTCTGTTTCAATCTCATTTTTTATCATTTAAAATTTTCTTAGTTTAAGTGAATTTCGAAAATTTCGAATTATTTTGTTTTACTTTTGGGTTATAATTGACATATAACGTTAGTTGATTTTCATAATGTACCTAAATTGAACAAAGTTAATTATAAAAATAAAATTTAAAACAAATATTAGAATTAATTAGTTAACCTTGTAAATCAAAGTTACTTAAACAAGGCAGACCCAATTAATTAGAAAGAATGTGACAACAAATTAGCAAGCCCCATTACATTGTATAATAATTTAACTTAGCAGGCCCCCTTACGTAGTATATAATTTAATTCAACAGTCCAATTTACATCCAACCCAAATTTAACATTAAAACCATATGCCTTTTCTAAATCCCTCTCCATTTCGTCTTTTCTCAAGCCAAAGTCTGTCTTCTTTGCTGCAAAGCAAGTCGATGTCGACTTGGAAAAATAGAATTTAAAAATTCTATTGTTCAATCAACTTCAACTCAATAAAGGTTTGCGATTTTAGTGCAATCAAACACAAATTGCTCAAAGTTCCAGCTCGATTTTGATCGTAGGTAACTGATTCTTTTGATACGAGTACTTTTCTGTTTGCTTTGTTTTCTTTAGCATCTTCCTACCACATGGGATCAATTCTCTAGTTTTTTCTTTCTCACCAATTTAAAAAGGGATGAGTTTTTGCCCAAATCTTGTCCCGCTTCCGGCCAGAACCGAACCGAAGAGACTGGAATCTCGATATTCCGGCCGGAACCTCATACATTGATATCAACATATTGCATATTAAACAAACTCCATGTGTTCATAATCATATGCTAAACCGAATCCTATCAACCCCACCATCAACAACATTCGCCGTCATGGAAATTTTGTGCAAGTATCTGTCATCAATTGCCCACTTAATTTTTGGGCTCCTGCCCTGCAACTAAGTATTTCAGGTTATGCAGTAGTCATAGATCATTCTGTACGAGATTTGATTTGATATCATTTAAGTATAGAGAGCAACTTTCGGAGTATATATCGATTCCTTGTAAATAATAAGGGAGTAATGCATCTACCATATAGAAAATTTGAAAAGAAGAAGAAGGTATTCTGAATTTAAAGTTTTGATAATATTTGTTTTGCCTATCTTCAATATGTTATCTGATTAAATCATTGTATTTGTCTAACTGTTTGTATTGTGTCTGTTTGCATAGAATACATTCCACTTATAGTGGCTATGGCATCTTCTATTATCTGCGTCCATTGTTTAGGTGCGGTCATATCCGACCCAGAAACACACACAATGGTTTGTTCCTCTTGCGGCATTCAGCGCTCATCGTCTGATTCCTTTAATGTTGATTTTCCTTCTTCATTGTCTCCCTCTTTCGTCATAACTGGACGTAAAGACTTACGACACAAGGCATACCTAGCTGAATTTGCAATTAAAGACATCACATCCCGCCTTAATCTATCCTCACGATACCAAGAAACGCTCAAGCTCGTTTCCTTGATCACAGAAAATTCTTTCAGGTTCGCTGATAGGTTCAACGACCTAGTTACTGCTTGCGCATATATCGTATCCCTCCAAAATCACATTTCACTATCGATTCCAGAAGTTGCTTCTGTGATCGGGTCCGATGTTAAGAGTCTTGAGAGGATGGTCCTACGTGTTATGAGGTTTCTTGAAGATTCAGAGGACATTCCAGAGTTTGATGATGTGTTGGCATTAGAAAGAGGGGTCAAGGAAGGGGAAAGTTTTGGGAAGGTTGAGGAGGAGAAGAAAGAGGCAGTGGTTTCAAAACGTAAATTCTTGATAGAGTGCATGATGAAGTGGGAGGAAGCCTATGCCTGCAGTGGAAGCTGTCGTTGTGTTTGTGATGGAGGTTTGTGAAGTCAAAATTGGCTTTGAGAATGTCTGCAATGGTTTTTATGCAAATGTTAATACTACCTCTATTAGATTGAAAGAGCTTAAGGATACCTTGGTTAAGGTTGTGAAGGAGGTATTGCCATGGGGAAAGATGTGACCGTGCAGAATTTAGTGCATAAATTGACGGTTTTGATTAGAGTGATAAAGATGAAGTCGAGGATGAATAAGAATAAAAAGGTGGCTGAGATTGATTTTGATAAACATTTGACTGTCTTTCGTAATGAAGTTGATGAGGATGAGCGTGGCTCTGATTATTTTAGTGTAATGCTAAATGCACCCAGAAACATGCTACTTAATACCATTAAATTTTTTAATTAGTGTTAATTAATTCATATGCTTCTTAATACCACGTCTATTTCTATACTCAGTTCCTAATCACCAAACAAAATCTTTGCTCTTCCTTCTCATTCACATAAGTTTCAAATTTTCGGATCACAAAACTCTAATTTTCACGTGATCTCTCCATTAAAATCTCTTTGTTTCTCCATAAAAAATCATAAAACCGTAAATCCAACTATCTTAACACAGTACTCAAGTGTGATTTTTATGTCTTATCATGTGATGTCACAAATAGAAAATGCGGCCATTTACCACTGTGAATAGCAGTATACCACGGCCATAATTGACCGAGCAGAAATGAAACCGACGGCTGTTTATAACCATGGAAGTATTGGATATATTAAATAAAAAATAAACAGAAAGTGCGGCTTTTTTCCACCGAACGGTTAGGATAACCATGGCCATTTATAACCGATTAGGTGCGAAAACCATGGCCTTTTTCCACCGAACATCTTAGTTGTTCGGTGTACCGTTCATTCATACTTTTCCTGTTAATATTGCTAAATGTGTATCTGACTCTTGTAAATGATACCTGATAAATGTGCACATGCTGATAGACGCTCCAATGGTCAAAACACAGCTTTCGAAAAAAATAACAACTGAAACATTTTACAGAATTCCTTTATAAAATTAGTGTTTAACTCAATAAAACAATAGCATTCTTTATCCGAGTATAATTACTTTTGAGTTGTAAAAGTGTTATTTTTTTCAAGAAATTTAGTATATCCTTCTTTATTTGATTATGTATAACTTGCAGGTAAATGCTCTCATT
Organism: Allium sativum; assembly: GCA_030737875.1. Classification (NCBI taxonomy): domain Eukaryota; kingdom Viridiplantae; phylum Streptophyta; class Magnoliopsida; order Asparagales; family Amaryllidaceae; genus Allium; species Allium sativum. The sequence continues at coordinate 703,240,096 of CM060915.1, forward strand.
TTCCTGTTTTGATGGCCTATTGCCACTTATTTAAAAGACAACTAGTGGTTCTGAAATAATTGCTTTGGGTTGGAGAAATCATAAATAAGACGACCCTGATTATAAAAATGGTTCTTCTTTATGAACTTTTATAAATGATGAGAAGTTTGGGTGATGGTTTTGCAACATGCAATGAGAAGAAAAATGCCTATATTCATGGCGATGCTTTGAAGGTTATCGAATGAGAAGTGAGGACAGTAATTTAGGAACGATAGATGGAGAAGCGGGAAATTATTTTTCGGGTTTTGTGGTAGTCTGTTATGGTACTGTGTAGCATAGTTAAGTTATTTTTAAGCTGGCCTTTAGTTATGGTATTAGGTAGCATATTTCTGGGTGCTTTTAGCACTACACTTATTTTTAAGGTTAAGCAGCCTGAAGAAGTGGATTCTGATGAGTAGAATAATTCAGTGATTTCGGCAGAAAGCTTTTTGATGCTTATAATAATGCTGTCAATCGAATAATGGTATATAATGGATTAGGCACACTTGATGGTACTCAAGGAAAGGTAAAGAGATCAGGGAAGGAAATGGAAGCTGAAGGTTTTTGGGATTCTTGGGAGGGAAGATTTGAATTGGGCAAGAGTTTATCGCTCAAGCAGGTTCTCGAAAGAGATGGTTGTTACGAGGCTTTGCCTCCATTTGTCAATGGCGTTGAATCTAGAAATCGAAGGAAAGTAAAAATTAGAGCTGCAAAAATGAGAATTGATGAACTAATGCATCGTTCGGCAGTTGCTAATTTGGCATTACCAGAGGAGGATGAAAATATGCTGCAGCAAGGCAGCAAGAAAAAGAAGAGAAACTCAGCTGGTCGTGGTGTACTTGATTGGGAAGACTGTATCATCGAGCTTTTACTTCTTCATGAAGTTAACGAGGAAGAGACCGAGCAAGGGCAGTACCCTAGATTGCTTGATCTTTATGTTTTTAGACCAACAGGTATATGATGCAAAATCAGGAGGAGGTGATGTTAATAGACTAAATGAGCAATAGGGAAGCTTGTAGTTGTTTTTCTTCACTGAGGCAGGCTAGCTTTTGACTCCAGCTTTGGAATTCAGATTCTTTCGCCAATGGCATGGCTCTAAAATCCAACTTTGTTATGTAGTTTTTTGGTCAACGATTAGGACATATAAAACAATTTTGATGTTTTTGGCCGAGTGAAATTTTCATCTAAAACACAAATATGAGATTTCGTTATACTTCTTGCATTTTTTTCTTCCTCCTCCTCCTTTCTTAGAACAGTCGATTGTTGTACTGGAAGTTGATGGTATCTCGAATATAAACGGAATATCAGCTACGATTATCGTGTATATAATTAGTGGTAAGAAGCTAGTTTTTCATCTAGTTAAATAACACAATTATGTTACTTTTTGCATCCCATTTTGGTGCTTCGTTTGGCGTTGGAATGTATCTGAACAATTGGTATGGTTTAGGTTTATAATTCTACCGTAACTGCTACTACGACATGTGGTTTTATTTGTATATTTAATTGTATATAAAATTGATCTCTGGCATTTATTTATTGGCTTGGATGTTATATTATCGCTTGTGATACATTTTAGTTGCTTGGATGTAGAACAAGACAAGATAAAGCTATACACGTAAATAATGCAATTTTGTAACTTTTGTGACGTCTGACGTCCGCTTGAGTTTGAGGTTGCAAATCGTTCTCTCCGTATCTGTCTAGCTTTCATTTGTAACAGTCAACAGGCAAACATGCATGGAGCTGAGCAGCATGATTACGTGGTTACAAAGTTGTCTCCCTGTTGATTCCACCATTCCTTTTTTATTTTATTTATATATAATATCATAAATTAGCGGTTCATATTTAATACACAAGACACCGAATACATGATTTGTAGTCATGGAATTTTGTTTCTCCCAACCCTTTGTTGGTTTATCTGTCACCTACATTTTTACGTTTGTACCAAATGAGTTTTAATTTGATTCTCTCATGACTGAATTCAAATCAAGCGCATCTTCATTTGAGCCGATATACCAATTTACACTCCTATGGTCTGGCTAGATTGGTTGTTAAGAGCAACAAAGTGGATGCTAGGGGCTACTGCATCTGGTCTCGGTTGGTGATTAATTGTCGGTCAAGCATCTGTTTAGTCGGCTGTTGTCCACTGATTAGTCATTTTTTTCTTGTCGGCCGCCAATCGTTGACCATTGTAGCTTCAAACAAAAAGTGTGGTGCCTTTACCACTCAACTTAGTTAATCCTTCTTCAAAGAATCAATTCTCTTTTCCATTGAGCCCTAATATAGTTTTAGTAATCATACAATGAAACAGCTTACGTGAAGGAAATTTTAAGATAATTTAGATTTTTTTTTTAATTGATACTTAGCAGGTAGTATATAGCATACTACATGATAAGTGAATTCGACCCTACCTGTAGTGACCCGCCATTTTGGAATAATTTAAGTCAACAATAAGCAACACATGTCCAACTCAGACCATTCAAAAATGATGAATTATTAATGGGGTTTAATAGAAGAAAAGAAAATAAGAATAGAAGAAACTAAACAATACGCAAAATCTCACAACGGAACGATAAAATAAAATAATAACATAGGCAATTCATTAAAACTGTTAAGCAATATACATTTGATCTCGTTTTACAATATATTAGAGCTATACATTTGCTAAAACATACCAATAATGTCGCGAAATAGAATAGTAGCACTACAGCCTTTGGACTCCAACTTTGTCTTCAAGTAACTATGATATTTGATAACTGGAGAAAAAAAACTCAGACTGATCCGAGCGTAATGCAAAAAAACAAAACACTCGAATTAGGATTATATGTTCTTGTATTAATCAAATAAAATCAGGAATTTGAAAGTGTAGTAACTTCAAGGTCAACACAAGAGAATCTACTTAAGCTTAAAATCCATAGTCCTTTCGATGATAATCCTTTCAAATTATACCCGTTATACTTCAACATTCTTAAAAATAAAACGTAGGATCTATATTAACCCTAGAGGGGGGGGGAGGGGTGAATAGGGTTCATTGCAGGTTTTGTTGAGTAATTAAATAATATCAAACATAGATAATAATCAGAGTAAATGTAGAAAATAAATAACACACAGATATACCCAGCTTCGGCAAAACCTTGCCTACTGCTGCATTCCTGAAGGTTTCTGCTAAGTATTAGTCAACAATTACAACGCTTACAACACCCGTAAACTCGCGATAATTCCTAGCCTCTTTGTCCTAACCCTACGCTCAAAACTTATCCCCAATTTCTACTAGGAGCTACACAAAAAGGCCTCACAATTTTGTTCTAGTTGCACTAATCCTACGCTCAAAACTCTACACTGATTTCTATCCCCGAAATCAGATTTCCCCGAATTACAAATCCCGTAATTCGTAAACCCTAGATTTTACAGACTCTAGTAAACTGTTTGGATCAGTTACAAATAAAAGTAAAAATTTGACACAAAATAAAGCAAAATCCTAGATTAAAAATAGAAGGAATTTAAAAACTCCCTTTAATCAGCTTAGACCAGGCCGACCCTTTGTAAACGTTCCATCCTCATTTCCATAGTCATGTTCACTTTCCTTTGTGGAATAAAAAATGACGGCGGCTTCAAACTAGGGTTTTTCTCTGTTGCACCAAATAGAATCGCTCTATCTTTAAATTGATGATTTGGATGATCTCTGAAGCTCAAAATCTTTGTACTCTATCGTCGATTGATTTGACCAATTGCTTGATCGAAAATCTCCAAAATATATGTGAGTTCCTTCTGAAATTATTTGCTTGAATTTTATTTTATTTTTCGATGATTTGCCAATGATAATGTGGTGAATTTATGTAGGATTAAAATCCGATATATATGCTCTGATTTCATATCTTGATTTGGTCGTGATATATACGGAAATACTGGGCTTGAAATCTTCGACTATACTGGGTGATTTGATTTTTATATTACTGTGACTTCTGGAATTTGATTGATATTGAAAAATTCAAACTTTCTAGAACTTTTGTGTGATTTAAAATCTGGACTTCGAATTGGTCTTCATTGAATTGATTTTCTGGAACTCACTTTTCATTTCTCGATTGGCTATTTAAACTTGAAATTCCTTAAATGCTTTGTCAAAACTGGAAACTTGATTCAAAAATATACCAAAAACAAAATCTTCGATTTTACTTAAGACCAAACTGTGGTTTTTGGAAAGAAAATCTCTCATTTAGATTGTGAAATTTTGCCTTGAATTGGATGCTTTGAGTCTTGCCAGAAATAGTACTTGACCATTTTCTGTGTTGACTGAATATGTGCATCACATTGGTGTTTTCATGCCATATCTGTTTTGTTGATTGGTGCACATGCATCATACTGATTAATGAATCATTGTTGCTGCATTGCTTATCAACCCATGTATAGAAATTGTTAATTGCACATTTGTTTCTTGCACCAGCCATATATGTATCCTTCATAGCCAAGATGTTTTTGTTGCATAAAAAAAACATATAAATGCACTTTGCTGTGTCTTTTTGCTTAAGCCATGTCTGAAACTCATACATGATCTATTTCATATATGCAACACCTATTAGCTGTGTGCTCGACCATTTCTTGATTTGTATATGTACCTGAGTTGCACAATTCTAGTTGACCATGCCATATACATATCCACTGTGTAAATGTGTTGAGTTGTTTTCATCATGTTTTTGGGCTGACTTGACTTATTGTTGCTCTACTTTGCTGAACCATGAACCTTTCTTGCACCATGTACATTATTCTACCTATTAACTTGTACACTTGTGCATGCATGTATTTGTATTCTGCTAACACCATACTGCTATGCTTGACCATATACGAAAGCTGACTTGATGTGGCACTTGCTTGATTGCTGAATCCTTACTTTTGAGTTCACATCTTTGTTGAACTGCACCCATGTTGTATGTGAATTAATCTACCTTGTTTCTTGCTTCGTCTTGTGCATGTTCTCTTGAATCTTAAGTCTGAACTTGATCATACAGTTTGCTGCACCACTAGATTGCTGTTTGAATATGATCAATGTATTTGATTTACTTATACCAATGATGTTTGCTTGACCCTGTTTGAATATCATGTTGAAATGTATTCATTGACTTGCATTGTCGTGGTTCGACCAATTTGACATGTGTTGACTATGTTGTCCATGTTGCATTGTACTTGACATGTGCTCGACCATATTGATTATTGTGTTGTACTGAGTCGAGATGGTCCACGTAGCTACTCCTCAGTTGCACGTTGGATTGGCGCGGCAGTGCACTCGTGTATGCATATACACGTGTGTATATGCAGCCATTCAGAAAATATTCTTGTCCTTATATATCAGATAGAATCAGAAAAATAATGAGAAATACACAGAAATTATAAGGCACATAAAATTTAAAATAAATTTATATTTGTACGCATTCAGTTTTATTTCTATTGTGTGTATTTTCTTATATGTGACAGGTATGAAGAGACTGGACTGGTTTGGAGCACGTAAAGATTCAGCGTGTCAGTGTCAGTGAATGTATGACTGTGTATAACAAGCAGATGCTAACTACAAGCAGGGGGGAATCCATAATCATATGTAAGAGAGGTCGGAATATAAATAACAACAAATCAAAAAATTATATTGATAACCAAAGTTTTTGTTCCATTTTTTCATTAAATAAATTTACACTAACTATAATTTTTCGACTACAATTGTTAATGTCGAGATTTCACAGTTTTAAATCTTTGCACAATGTATTTATTATCTATTTCTCTGGAAATGTCTTTTTTAATGTATGTAATCAAACATGCATTAAGTCAATCATCTTGTACCACTACACAATTTATTCTTAACAACTTTTATATAATGAAGCTCTTTCAAATGTTGTGATCATTACTTGTAATGTCATTGCCAATAAAATGAGTTTATTCATTTCAAAGCTCTCTACAACACACCGTTCATTTTGTCAGTCAACTGCATTTGGGGAATAATTAAGTGCAAGTGAACTGGGTAGTTGCCACTACTAGCCAACAATTGTCAGTGATTGCAACTAGTTTAAAGTTTCAATTGGCATGTTGTGTGGGCAGGCTTTGATTTATGCTGGATTTGGTGGTTGATTTATGCTGGCTTTGGTGGCAGATTATTACAATTACACAGTGTTAAATTTAAAGTTCCAATCGCTGCTAATTGCCAGCAAATGGAAACTACTTTCTTTGATGTATATTGGCTTGTTGCAGATTAATTCATGATGAAAAAAAGCACTACAACTATTTAATCCAGTTTGAAGTGATTCCTTAGAGAAGAACAGAAGAGAATTGCAGCAGCAACTAGAACACCAAAGGAGAATTACATTTGCTTCTGACCACAACCACATGCAACAGTATACAACCGTATAGTTTACTGCATGTTATCACAAAACCCTAATTTTGACTGAAATTGTTACATCTAAAACGTATAATCGGTAGATCTACAACATGACAAAACCTTGATTTAGACCTAAAACCCTAGATTTAACACAATGCACAAAAATAGAATAATAAAACTATAATTTTGAATTAAACACAGAAAAACATGCATTACCTGAAGAGCGATGCACGATGAAGAGGGTGACGTGATGCGATGAAAAGCTATGAAGAGTAGGGCTATTACGGTTGAACCGCTCAACCGCCAAACCGTATCAACCGTTTAAATGGTTACCGTCTATTACAGTAACTGTTGTGAATTTCGATAACCGCGGTAAACCATATCAACTGCACATGACATTTTTGTAGTATTTCACAAAAAAAAATATTTTTTAATAACTTAAGCTAGAGAAATAACATATGTATAAATTATTTGCGTTTTTATTTATAGACAACATGCACATGGATGGCATATTTCATAGATAAACAAACTAATTCTTAAGAAAAAGGCTAAAAATTGAATTATTTATGGATAACAATGTAAATTTATTGTAATGGTTGCGGTAACTGCTAAACGGTTACGGTAACAGTTATAAAATTTGCTAACCGTCAACAACGGTTGCGGTTACGGTTGGCGGTAAAACTGACGGTTGCTGTAACCGTAACACCCCTAATGAAGAGTGATGAAGGCGTAATAAAGAGGAAATAAAAAACGTTTAGAGTTCCAAGTGTGAAGAGGCAGGATAGTAGGCTAGCAGGCGGGATAATTTGGTCGGCAACATTATTTTGCACCAAATATTATCATATTTTACCAATAACTTCTCCTTATATTTTGTAAGTGGGATAATACACAAATTATTAATGTTATATTTTACCAATAACTTTTTCTTAGTTGTAATTCATCACTTATTAAATATTTATTATTAATTATAGAACACCAACAACTAATTATTAATAGTAGATATTAATTTATACTAACTATTATATATTTAATATTAACTATCACGTATCAATTAATAATTATTTAATAGTACATTAATATGCATGAAAATAATAACTTGTATGGTAATGTTTGAATTTTTTGGATTTCGAAATTCTTCAATATTTATTCAACTTCTTATTTTTAAACTTTGACCATTTTGTTTTTCTTAATTACCAATTATTTATTAATTAATACATAGTAATCAATTTCTTAAAAGTAAATATTTATTAATAATTTCTTGATAGTAATTTCTTTAATCGTATTAAAGATTATTTATTAACCACTGATTATCAAAATAAATTTAATTAGACATCGAACATTAATGTATTTTATTAATTATTATTACCTTTTATTTATATTTTATAGTAATTAATTAGCACTAACTATTGAATATTATTTACTTTTAATAGTAATTATTTATTATTTATTATTAATATATTACTAACATTAATTATTTAAAAATTATTTTTACTTATTAATTACTAAGTAAAAACACACATGTAAACATTTTATAAATAATAAATATAAAAGTCCTTTCCAAATCTCTTGAAAAACTGCTGCGAAAATAGCTTCAAAATTTTGATGATAGTAAACAGCCTCTATTAGCAACGGAATTTAACGTTAAATATTTTATGATGATAAAGTGTTACAATTTCCATTGATTTAGCTACAGAAATAATATTCGAGGGTAATAATTTAAAATAAGTTGGCATATAAAACCAAAATATTACCTTTTACAAATTTCACGAAAATCCATCGCTAATTTGCAATGGAATCTCCGCTGCTAATAATTTACCGCTATTTACATGTTGCAGTATATAATTCTCTACTTTGCACCTTCTATTCATATACATCGAACGCTTCGTATGATATATAAGCCAAATAAAAATAGTATAAAATAAAGTTCAAAAAGCATATTTTTATTCCAATCAAGATTCAACAGAGTTAAGAAAGCATCGCACTACATAATTTCCTATTGGGTATAAATTTACCTCCTTCAGAAGCATGTTTTGTTGTTGCACGGAGAGCCCATAAGACGCTTAAGAATTAGAGCTCAAGCTCTAGAAAAAAGCCCTTATTCATGCTTCAATGTTGCTTCGAGTGTTATCCAAGAGCATGCTTTGATGTTGCTTCGAGTGCAGATGGATTTGCAACTGGATTGCAACTGTGAATTGTATTGATATATTTTACACAGAGAAGTAAAGCATATGTATTTGAACAGAGATGATTTGTGAGAGATAGCAATTGTATTCAGAATTGAATCAAGTAACGTTGTGTATAGGGTACTTACAAAACCCGTGTACAAAGACTTAATAGGCTAAGCCCCGAACAAATGTAAAATTGTTTGTAATAATATATACAACCCATTGTAATAATAAGTAATGCTCTCTGTTACCCCCCTCAAAACATATCAAGGGTTAGGTTCTACAAAAAAAGAGCGAAATAAAATTATGGTGGAGGCACTGCTACCATGTTCAGTGAATCTCCAGTAAATCTTCCAATCGATCAAAATAGAGAAAGATAGTAGTAAGGAGCATTCATTGAAGACCTACTCAGGCATGAAGACAAGTAGCTCTCATCTCTTGCTTTGATCTTCATCGTCGACATTGAGCTCCAGGTTGAGCCTAGTGAAGTTTACCTTTGAGAGCGGCCTGGTAAGTATGTCCGCCTTTTGATTAAAAGGAGGTATATACCCTATCTCCAGTTTGTTTTGCATAACCTTCTCCCTTATGAAGTACAAATCAAGTTTGATATGCTTAGTTTTAGAGTGAAGGACAGGGTTAGCAGTCAACGAAATTGCGCTAGAGTTATCACACCAGATTTTTGCCTGTTTGTCAAGTTTAACCCTAAGTTCACTGAGTAATGACTTTATCCACATTAATTCGGCAGTAGTACTTGCTATGCTTCTGAATTTAGCCTCTGTGCTAGATCTGGAGACTGTATTTTGCTTTTTGGCACACCATGAAACATGATTTCTACCCAAATATATACAGTAGACAAATATCTATTTTCTGTCGTCTTGATTATTTCCCCAATCAGCATTTGAGTAAGCATTAATGTTAAGAGTCTTGCTGTATTTGTGTTAATGTCCCCTTCAAATATCTGAATACTCTTTTTAGGGCCTTTCAGTGTTGATCCAACGTGTTTTGCATATATTAGCTTATTTTGTTCACACTATACGATATATTCTGGTCTTGTTATTGTAACGTATTGCAATGCTCCAACTAAACTTCTGAATTGTCTACCATCTTGTATTGCTTCACCTTTAATTTTAGAGAGTTGTGGACTTGTAACCATAAGAGTTGGAAATGGGTTTGACTTGTCCATTTTTGCTCTAATTAGAATTTCTGAAATGTACTTTCTTTGACTGAGATGAATTTTAGAACTGTCTTTTGGCTTGACTTCAATCCCTAGAAAGTAACTCAGGTCACCAAGATATTTTACTGAGAATTCTGAATTAAGGCTTTGGTGATCTTACAGATTTTAGCATCACTGTTTCCTGTTATGATAAAGTCATCGACATATATTAGTATATAGGTAGTTGAAACAGTGGTAAACTTTGTAAAAATAGAATTATCATATTTAAGTGAGTTGTATCCATGCCCGACAAGTGTTATTTTTAATTTGTCAAACCAAACCCTTGGGGCATGCTTTAATCCATAAATAGCTTTGTTTAATATGTACACGAGCCCTTCTTTTCCTTGTTGTGCAAAGCCTTCTGGCTTCTCCATAAATACTTCCTCCTGTCAAACACCATTTAAAAAAGCATTATTCACATCGAGTTGTTTAATGGGCCATCTCTTGTGTAAGGAAGTGGTTAAAACAATTCTTATAGAAGTGGATTTCACAACAGGCGATAAAGTTTCAGTGAAATCAAAACCACTCTATTGTGAATATCCCTTCGCTACCAGCTTTGCTTTATACATTGAGATTAAACCATCTGGGTCCTTTTTTAATCTAAAAGTCCATTTGCATCCAATTATATTTTTATGATTAGGAGCAGTCGTTAAAGCCCATGTATTGTTTCTCATCAAGACTTTGTATTCTTCATTCATAGCAGCAGTCCAATTATTAGATTGAACTACTTCATGATAAGATACTGGCTCTTGTAGATCCAAAATTGTGTTGTATATCTTTGGTTTAAATATACCACAATTTGCCCTTATCATCATGTGATGTTGATTAATATTATCACCAGCATCATTGTTTTGTTTAGTGTTACCTGTTGCGCTGCTATCAGTATTATGATTTGATTGATTTTCACCGCTAACTTGCTGCTGAGTGGTATGATCAGAGTTGATTGGCGAGACTTGCTCCTCTTGACCTTGTCCATTTGAGGGCATTGTGAGTTAAGAGTTGCTATCACTGCTAACCAGGCTTTGCTGGGTTGGCATGACTATGTCTATCACATCAGGTATTGCTAGAGAGTATTTCCTTGGATTTTTAATTTTTTTACTGGTTTTAATTGCAGACTTATTGAACGGAAACACATCCACTTTAAACACAACATGTCTAGACACATAAATTTTGCCTTTGTCATCTAAACACTTATATCCCTTTTGATTACTTGGATAACCCAGAAATGTACATGGCACTGATCTAAAATCAAGTTTATGATTGTTATATGGTCTTAGATAGGGAAAGCATTGACATCCAAAAGTTCTCAAGTGATTATAATCTGGAATTTTTTCAGTTAGAATCTCATGAGGACTTTTAAATTTAAGAACTTTGGTGGGTAAAAGATTAATTATGTATACTGCAGTTGCAAAAGCTTCTGGCCAAAATTTGAGAGGCATGGATGCTTTTGCCAACAGAGTTAGCCCAGTTTCGACAGCATGTCTATGATTTCTCTCTATAATACCATTCGGTTCAGATGTGTAGGGGGAGATGGTTCTATGACATATACCCTTATTTAAGAAAAACTGCTTGAGTGGTAGAAATTCCTTACCCCCATCTGTTTGAATTTTTTAACCTTATTGCCAGTTTGATTTTCAACATAAGTAATAAAGTTCTAAATTGTTTTGCAAGTATCAGATTTATTTTTGAGCATACATATCCATACATACCTTGTATACACATCTATAAAAGAAATGTAGTACTTATATCCATAATCAGAACATACTGGGGTTGGACCCCATAGATCAGTGGCAATTAGTTCAAGTGATCAAGAACATGTGGTGTTTGAATATGAAAAATGCAATTTTATGACTTTTTCCATTTGACAGAATGTGCAAACATGTGTAGTTGGAAGATTATTAACATCAATGTTATTATTTTTACCAATCACATGCTTCACAACTTTTAAACTGGGGTATCCCAGTTTGTTATGCCACAATTCATAGTCACTATAGTATTTAGAATCATTAGAAACATTCAATACATGGCCATCAGACACAGTCAACACATGATCATCAGTAACAGTCAATACATGATCATTATTTTTACAATCAGTTTTTTCAGATTTATTGACTTCAAATTTGTATAGAACATTGGTCTCACTACCATGTAAAATTATTTCCTTAGTCAGTATTTCTTTAACTAGATAAGCATTAAGAAAAATTTCTTCTAAATGATGGGACCTTCAATAAATTTTTGATATATATTTGTTTGAGTCCGTATACTCTTGCATTTCCAGTGTGTGTGTTATGTGAATACTTTACCATTTGCAGCGAGTAAATTTTGTGTACCTTTGTATTCACGATTCCCGAGATTTAAATTGTTAGTCACATGGTTTGTAGCACCTGAGTCGGGGTACAGCTATCATCATTAATATCTTCCACTTTTGTTGTGTCTGCATTCCGCACTTCAGCCTCGTTATCATTCTGTTTGTTGATGTTATTCACACTTGAAATGATGTTTTGCTGGGTAGGACTGTAGTTTGAATTAAACCTGAGGTAGCACTTGTTGGCACTTTGACCATATTTCTCACAGATCCGACAGATTTGGTGTACGGTCCATGGATAGAATGATAGTCGTAACAGCTTCATAATCGTCATCTAGACCGCTAACGATAGACATAACTTGTTCATATTTAGGTACTCTCTGTCCTGCTGAACTCAACCGATCACATATGTTCTTCACTTTAAGACGATACTCATTCTTAGTGGAATCGCCCTTTCTAATGCTATGTAGTTGTCGTTTGCAATGAACAATTCTTGCAGACGATTGGGTAGAAAATTTCTTTCGACAGTAGTCCATACTTCTTGGGCGGTTTTTACGCCAATGAGTTGTGGTAATATAGTTGGACCAACGGATGACATCATCCAAGAACATACAAGGCTATCTTGTCTTTGATACGCCAAAAATTCAGGTTTTTTTCACAAGTTTTTCTATGCTATCTCTGATGAATTTCGGTGGCATAATTTTTGTACCGTATATATAGTTATATAGACCATATCCTCTAACAGCTGTCTCTATTTGTAACTTCCACAGGAGATAATTGGATTCATCAAGTTTTTTTAGAAATCAATTGATCTATGGCTTTATAATTGCCTTAACCAGGTCAACTATTGGATCGACTTGGCTGGTTGAAACTCAGTTGCTTGAAACTTGAAGACTTGAATTATTACTCTGGTTTGTCATTGCAGAGAACACAACTGAACACAGCAACAGATGGGAACAGGTATGAGAAATCTGACTTGATAAGTTTAAATTGAGAATACTTTAAAGAAATGCTTTCAGTTGAGGAATGATGCAATAAGAACTGTTTTATAATGATAACAATATTGTTTCTTGATGAAAGAATTCTATCTGAAATGCTTTCTTGGACGACACTTTACTCAACTGATTGGTTTCTTGAGTTTTCTTGATCGATATTTCATAATTCAGATTTCCAAATTCGATCAGAGAAATTGTTGCAACCACTTTGATTGGTGGGGAACAGTTTCCTTTGAGCGAGTAACAACTTTCAAGTGATAAGATTTGAGAATCTTTGATGGAAGGAGTCCAAATGATGAAATTCTTCTGATGGACAACTGCAGTAAACACCTCTGAAGGATCAAAGATGATCAGTAAACGTTGGTGATGCAGTTAGCACTCGAGAAGGCTCTGATACCAAGATGGATTTGCAACTGGATTCCAACTATGATTTGTATTGATATATTTTACATAGAGAAGTAAAGGATACGTATTTGAACATAGATAATTTGTGAGAGATAGCAATTGTATTCAGAATTGAATCAAGTAGCGTTGTGTACGGGGTATTTATAGAACCCTTGTACAGAGACTTAGTTGGCTAAGCCCAGAACAAATGTAAAACAGTTTGTAATTATATATACAACCCATTGTAGAAATAAGTAATGCTCTCTATTAAGTGCAATCACTAAATTCTTCAAGTACTCAAGTATGAACGATTCTTGCTTCGAGGGGAACACTTTCTTGAGCACTATCCTGAAGATACTTCAATAATCAGGCTTTGTGTGGACTTAAAGCTTTCATAGGATCTTACTTCAAGCCTTCAAGCTCGTTGTTTAGTGCTTTATGTCTACAACTCATTTGGGTTTTTTTCCTTAATCTATTGTCCTTGTTCTTTTGGATAAACACTTGAATGTTTTCTTTCTTCTTTGTATTGTTAGATTTCATGATATAATATTTCCATTTGCAGAAGATTTGGAAGATATTATTGATTATGGTGATACAATATTTCCATTTAGAGAAGATTTGGGAAATATTGTTAATTTTAGTGATATAATATTTCCAACTGCAGAAAATTTGGAAGATATTAGTAAATTTGTTGGCTCTTTTTGTAAAATTAAATAGGACAATAAATTACCTACATAAGTGGAAGAATATGAAGAAGTTTTTTTGGGATATTGAAGTAAGAAATTAATTCTCTGGAGAATTAATTAGGCATTGATTTATAACCATAAATTAATTACTTCAACCCCAAGTATTAATCCTTATATAAGGATAAGGATTAGGTAAATCTATAGATCATCTCAATATGTGAGGTGGCATCTCAAAAGTTGTATTTTCTTCTTCTTCCTCTCCATGATCAGTCTTGTAATAATTTTCTTTTGTAGAAAAGGAATAAAATCTCCTCTCCCCAAGTGGACGTATACTAACAAGACGTTAGTGGAACCACTATAAATCTCTTGTGTTTTTTCTTTTATTGTTTGATCCGTGATTGTTTTGTTGTTGACTATCTGTTGTTTGTTATGCCTCACCATCAATCCGTTCCTATTTGTTTTTCCGTAAGGTTGGGTTTTATTCCCAAGGTGTTTATTGGGAAACTTTTCCTCAACTATTGGTATCAGAGCTACGAGGTTGATTGAGAAAGGGTGTTAGGCATTATGGCAGGAGATGAGGAGAATTCATCAATTGTATCAAGGCCGTATGTCAAAGGGACATATATGGCAGGAGGATCTCAGTTAGCAATAGAAAGATGGAATGGGGATAAAGACTTCGAGAAGTGGCAATGGAGGATGAAAGCTGTTCTGATGAGGAACAATGTACATCCTGTGGTGTTTGCTCCTGAGGAGTTGATGGATGATATTTCATCCGTGGAAAGGAAGGAGATGGAACGATGGGCGTTTACTACTTTACAAATTAACAATGGGAGAAAATGTCATTTCAGAGATTAGTGGTGAGACCACTGCTAAGGACATTTGGACCAAGCTAGAAAAACTCTATTTAAAAAAGTAACTAACCAACCTTCTTATTTTGCTGAAGACGTTTTTCACCATGCGGATGAGAGAGGGTACTTCAGTGAAGGCACATCTAAGCTTTTTCGATGATCTCGTGATGAAGATGAAAATTGTTGACTTGATAGTGGATGAAGATTAAATAGCAATGATTCTTTTGTGTTCTCTTCCGGAGCGATACACGGATTTCGGTAACAGTCTTATCTATGCCAGAAATACACAAACAGTAGATGATGTGAAGGCAGGTCTTCTATCTGAGGACTTGAGGGATCAGATGAAGGGGTTGAGTGAAGGTAGAGAAGAAAGAAGTACGGAAGCCTTATTAACTGGTATGGAGAGAGGGGTGAAGAAGAAGAAAATGAAGTCAAGAGATGAGAAGTGCTGCATTTGCAAGAAACCAGGCCTTTGGAAGAGAGATTATCCAGACTTGAAGAAAAAAATTAAAGCTGGAAATTCATCGGTTACAATGGAGGAATTTTTGCCTGATGACTTGTTGACAGCGGTAGTATCAGACCATTGCATGCTAGAAACGGGGGCATCTTTTCATATGACACCTAATAAGAATTGTTTCAGTTCTTTTCAAAGAAAAAGAGGGAAAAAGATTCTTATGGGAAATGATGCTAGTTGTAGAGTCATGCGTGAAGGTACTGTGCAGATCCACATGTATGACGGGGTAATACAGACTTTGACAAGTGTCCGTTATGTTCCAGATCTCCGAAAGTCAATGATATCTCTTGGGCAGTTGGCATCCAAAGGATGCGAGGTGACTATTGATAAGCATAGTCTAAGGGTTTCTAAGGGTGTATTTGTAGTGATGAAGGGAGATATGTTTTATAATTTGTATCTCCTGAGGGGAAACACTGTACTTGAAGAGTCAAGGGTTGGAGTCTATAGTTCTCGTGGAAAAGATGTCAAAGCTAGGCATACGAGAAGGGACTTTGAGTTTCTGCATAGGCAGAATATAATAAAAGGGGAAAGCTTCAACAAAGTGGGATTTTTCCAAAAGGGTGTGCTTAATAAGCGGAAGAAGAGATCGTCTGAAGTTGGTCATAGATCAAAAGAGAAAGCAGTGGATATGAATAAGTCTTTGCAGACTGCTAAGTTCGGGAGTTGCTCGAGCAGGAATCGCTTATCGAAATGCTAGGTGTCATGTGGTGGCACGGTGTGGGGAGAGAGTTGAGGTGGTTCATGGAGACATTTGTTTTCATGGTGAAGATTGATAGGTCTTACAAGAAGGGGGTACTTTGAACACTTTGTTGGCAGGCGGTGGCGTTGCCGGAGTTTGTTGACAAAGTGCAATGGGTGATGACCATGCCGAAGCTCATTGGGGAAAGTAACCATGGTGTCTTGTCCGAGAAGATGCTTAGAGTAAGAGGATGTAGGTGGAGTTGATATGGTTCTTAGGGAATATAGTATCAAGGTGGAGATTGTTAGATTTCATGATACAATATTTCCATTTGCAGAAGATTTGGAAGATATTATTGATTATCGTGATACAATATTTCCATTCAGAGAAGATCTGGGAAATATTGTTAATTTGGGTGATATAATATTTCCAACTGCAGAAGATTTGGAAGATACCAAAAAATTTGTTGGCTCTTTTTGTAAAATTAAATAGAGCAATAAATTACCTACATAAATGGAAGAATATGGAGAGGTTTTTTTTTATGATATTGAAGTAAGGAATTAATTCTCTGATTGGAGAACTAATTAGGCATTGATTTATAACCATAAATCAATTACTTCAACCCCAAGTATTAATCCTTATATTTGGATAGGGATTAGGTAAATCTATAAATCATCTCAAAATGTGATGTGGCATCTAAAAAGTTGTATTTTCTTCTTCTTCCTCTCCATGATCAGTCTTGTAATATTTTTCTTTTGTAGAAAAGGAATAAAATCTCCTCTCCCCAAGTGGACGTACACTAGCAAGACGTTAGTGGAACCACTATAAATCTCTTGTGTTTTTTCTTTTATTGTTTGATCCGTGATTGTTTTGTTGGTGACTATCTGTTGTTTGTTTTGCCTCACAATCAATCCGTTCCGATTTATTTTTTCACAAGGTTGGGTTTTATTCCCAAGGCGTTTATTGGGAAACTTCCCCCCAACAGGTATCTAATCTTAATTTTTGAATGTTACTTTAATTTTTTTTTTTTTTTTTTTTGGTTAATTATTCTTTCTAAATATTAATTTTCCTGGTTATCACCGAAATTCAGGTATAAAAGGTTAAATGGTTAATCCAAAATTGAATAGAGAGAAATACTTTACTCTATAATCGACAGCTTGTTGGACAATACTTTTCTTACTGAAAACATAAACAAAATTAAATGCTAAATGTGGTGTGTTTAGGTAGCTATGCTTTTATAGACATTCGCTACTGGCAATACCATCATAGGTGGCAGGAAGTATAACAAAAGGTATCGGACCTTTTTAAAAATATTTATCTGTTAGGTCCAGTTTGGATCGACTTATGTAAATTACTTTTTGATTTTTTTTAAAGTTATACTAACAAACTAGTTTTTGATTTAAAAAAGCTAAAGATGACTTATTTTTGTCATCCAAACGAGCCCACCTAGCATACTAGGGCAACCTTTGAGGGAAGCAACATGTAGATAAGTGTTATAAAGTCTGAGTTACATCTGTATCAACAAGTGCTCTACTAGTATTGTCTAGCATATTGTTAAAAGGAACGACGGTTTGGATTTGTAAAGTCCCACGTAATGAAATATCTTAAAGAAAGAGTGCATAAATATGAATTGGTAGTTAAGTAACATCAAGAGATTCATTTTGCTTAAAAAATGTGTGTGCGAACTCATATGCGTGCGCTGCGTGCTAGTGTAAGGGGGGTTTGGTCCGACCGGCGTTAACATAAAATGGTATTAGAGCCGAATGTTACAGACCGGGACATGTAAGCAAGACATTGAACCATAGTTTCGATTTAGAAATATCTTGTAAAAGTGGCTCATGAATATGCGCTGTCAGGCATGTAATATCAAAAAATACCTTTTGTTACAACAAAATGTGTGCAATTCATATATATGTGTCAAGTGTTGAAGCCGCAAAATGTGTGTCAATTCATATATATATGTATATATATATGTATATGTATGTATATATATATATATATATATATATATATATATATATATATATATATATATATATATATATATATGTGTGTGTGTCAGCTGTTGAAGCCGCAGAGTTTGGTCCATAATATGTTCAAACCCCACAATTGCAGGCTAGCATTGCTTCCATAATATGCCATTTACTAAACAGCCCTACCAAGAAATTCTAGGAGAGTTTGTCATTAAGTTAATGAGTGTACATGGAAAAGAAGCACACCCAAAATGGGCACAAAAGAATTACCCTCCGTTGTCATTGCTATCTAGGAGTGTATATAATACACGTGTTCTCTGTCTTTTCCCGCACTTCTGCAGAAACAGGATGGAAGCTCGTAGGACTTGCTTCTTAATTCTGCAAAAAATTCAGGCAAATATCACCGCTATTTTTTAAATAATCACCATGAAGTTTATCCTTTTACCGTCTTAATTCCTTTTTGTGATACTGAAATGATCCTGAAACAAATTGATATGTGAAAATAATATGGTTATCAAAACAGCAGTAAGCCTGGTTGCTTTCTTTCTTCTCATTTACGCTTCTTTGGAAGTGCCTTCTTTTTCTTAGCAGGTTTTATGAGTACTTACATGGTCAAATTAGTACTCCAGTTTAGTTAGTTTAAATTTGTGGATATATAGAAGTCATTTAATTTGCTTTCTTTCTCTAAAACTCAGACAGCCTGCATTAATATGGTCTTGTATCTTACTATCAGATCAGACTGTTTGGCTTAACATTTTTGAGTAATTTAATTTCAGATCTGAATAAACAAACATAAGTGTATGTCAATATGTGCAGCCAATGGCATACGTAGTTTAGAGGCATATTTTGCATGCATACACGGTATAATGGGTATGTTCTAAATTCATGTTTTTGTCGCCTTGCGTACGAAAGTTATTTATGCCGGCTATAAGCATTCACAATTTTGCCAATGTATAATTTGGCTTTTTCTCCTTATTTATTTAATAAATACGTCTAGTCAAACTGATGATCATGCTTACTTTTGGACCATTGTTGAATTTAAGGCCTCCAGTTATATTTTGGTTGCCATGTACATCAGTGGCGTAGCAGGATTTCAACCTGGAGGGTCCCGAATAAAAGAAGATTGAAGATTTTAGCCGTTAGTTCAAATAGTGTTAAAAATCTAATCAAAACAATGGTCATAAGTCATAACAATAAATAATTCATAACAAGTTTTTAACCAACCATAACTTAAATGTTGATATAATAATTTTGGACGGGGACGGCTATTTTGAACACAAAATCAGATACAAACCGAGAGACAGAGTTTCGATTGTTGGAATTTTTTTTTTTATATAAAGAGGTGCAATTCAGGGGATCCAATGGTGAAGATTAATCGTATCGCTAATTTTGTCTAAATAGAATTTCTTATTTTTTGAATAAAGATTTTAATGTTACAAACTAATTTGAATAATAATAATTAAAAATGCAAAAAATTTGCTGGAAAAAGAGTACATGATTTATGTTACAAACATTTTGATATCTTCCAACTAACTATAAGTTCAAATCCATCATTGGATTAATAGTAAGAAAGACACACAATTAAATAAAAGTAGTTGAATTCATGGCAAATAAAGTATAGACAGCTGAAACAAAAAAGAAGTCTTATCCTAAGGGTGCGTTCGCAGCAAATAAATGGCACGCTGGGGTTTTTGTTCGCGTCCGACGCGAATACAATTTTCCACTTGATTTTCAACGTTCCTCCCACACACCTATAAAACCCTCTCACCTACACCTTCCGCTTCATCCACACTACACTCCTCCATTCCTCTTCTAAAATTTTCTTCCACATTATTAAATTTTCCATTTTATAGTATGACCAATCGAAAGGTTGCACATCACTGGTCGTTTACTGCAACTCAGATTATGCTGCAATGTTCGGTTGATGCATATGGTGCTTGTGGCATCAACAAAAAAAGTGTACATAAAGCAATTGCATAAAAGTTCAACGATGCAATAGAAACCATTACAGACATCGTACCGATTGACGAAACCAAGATCCGAAACAAATATGACAGTCTTCGACGGGATTGGATGAAATGGGATGCACTGATGAACAAGACTGACGCGGGTTGGGATGCATACAAAGGAACGGTCTCTGGAAGCGATGAATGGTGGGAAGATCGCGTTAAGGTCTGTAAATTTATTTTGTTACCATTCCTTTGTAGACAATTTCTTACAATTTATTTCTTACATTTAGGAATTTGGAACGAGTGTCTTGAAATATAAGAAACGACAAAACTTAGAGCTGATGCAACAATTATTTCGTGGGACGAATGCAACTGGTCAATCGTCGTACACTCCTGCTGCTAGTGTACAACCGTCGCAGACTGGCACGCCGTCATCAACACAAAACACGTTTGACATGACATGGAATTTCGACGGGTTTTTGGAACCATTGGAAGACACGCAAAATAATCATATTCCAAACTTGAATTCGCCATCAAATCCTCCACTGCAACAAACTTCAATGAATACACCAAATTGTGAAGCTCCAAGAATCCCTCCGTCAATCCAAATTCCAATGAATCCGCCCATTCAACCAACTGCACGTCAAAATTCAAGAAGAAAACGTGGTGAAAGTGACGATAAGATGGCTATGCTCATTGACCTAATGCACGAGAGACAGATGAAAAAATCTCGGACGCACTCTGATAGTCCTAATGCGGGTACTAGCGTGGAATCAACGGGAAGTTCTACAACTTATGCAAATACGGTAGCTCGTATGCAACGTCTTGGAGCAACGGGTGAGTTTGATGTTGCAGACGCACTATTATTTGTGTTGGACCCCAAAATAAATGATATGTTCACTGCTCTTCCGGATGAGATAGCGAAAAGCTGGTTGATTAGAGGGCTTGCAGACAAACGCCACGACCAAGAATACCAAACTTATCTGATAAATAGCAACAAGTAGGAAGTTCATGTCATCGTGTTATTGTATTTCTGTCGTATTTATGTTTGTATTTTCTTTTGTGTAATGAAATGTAGTCATTTTGTTCAACCGAAATTAGTATTTAATTAACTCAAAACAAACAAATTAACAATTAAAATACCACGCTCAAATACCCCGTTCGTAGCTAAAAACACATTTCTCCTTCGCTACAGTACCACGCTCAAATGGCACGCTCAAATGCCACGCTCACGTTCGTTAAAAACGCACCCTAAGCATTTTACCTTTTCTTCACGTATATCACTTCCAGGATTTAGGGGTTCAAACTTCAAACTCAAAAAGTATGTTCAATTATTAAGTAATAATGTGTAAAATTTATGGTTGGTGCACTTGCCCTAACCACCATGATGTGGCTCCGCCACTGATGTAGATTGGTGCCAAAACAGTTTTTTTTTATAACGATGAAATCGCACTCAGCGGTATTCACTTGACGCGAAGTTAGTTGTCATTTACTCTTCGGAAAACGATGGGAAAATAAATTGGAAAATAAAAGGAAAGGACAGAATTTGTAAGAGATCTCCGGCAGAAAGGAAAGCACACCTTTAAAATATTGTTATTTTAGCACCGAGTCATGCATGCGTGCAGACCATGTGGTCCAACAATGCACAGAATTACCATGCATTAATGAAGCCGAATGCTTCAAGCAAAATTGTCCAATTGGATAGCTACTTTGACATTGATGCAGATTAAGGTGCTGCAGCGTTCACGGTGCTCTGGAACCTCTCTCTCTATATATATATATATATATATATATATATATATATATATATATATATATATATATTAATGAAGAAAAATACTGTAAAAAATACAGTCAGCGAGGCTAGAAAATTCGAAATCGGGGAGGTGATGGAGGAGTCTCCGGCTTAGGTGAAGAGGTAAGTTGTGGAGGTGCTGTTTTACCGGGGAGGTGATGGCGTTTGACGTGTTTGACACGATGACGATTCGATTTTTTCTAGTTGAAAAACTGATCAAAGTAGGACGTTGCCGTTTTGAACGGTCCATTTTCTATCTGCAAACGGCACCCATGACTGACATATACATTACACAGATAAGGTCAGATTTGGACAATTGCCTCAGCCTTCGTCAGTCATGGGTAAACTAGACTTTGGGTGCGTTCTTTGGTCCTTAACGGACTGTTTATTCAACGGACGCGTCCGTTGAAAAACAGTCCTTTAAGGACCGTTTGCCCAACGGTTCAAATTGGAGCCGTTGGGCCTCAACCTCATCTCTTCTATAAAATCCCACCCTCCTCCATTCCTTCATCTACCCCAAATTCATCTTCTACTTCTCTAAACATTCATTTATCTTCACTTAAAAATGACAAATCGACAACCTAAACACCATTGGAGCAGTGAAGCAACAAGACTATTGCTTAAATGCGCCATTGCGGCGTATGGAAAATGTGGTAACAACAAGAAAGGCGTTACCAAAGCGATAGCTGAAAAATTTAATGCTGCAACGGTCGAAATCAACGTTACAAGAACAGATGAAACTCTGGATTAGATCGACGAAAACAAAGTTCGGCACAAGTATGATAGTCTTCAAAGTGAATGGGTTAAATGGGAAAGCTTGAACAACCAAACTGGAGCTCGTTGGGATCCTAATCGTCAAACTGTTTCAAGCTCTGATGAATGGTGGGATGATCGTTTAAAGGTATTCGCGGTAAACTTCTGCTTTGTTTTTAATAGATCCGTTATTAATTAATGTTGTTAAAATAGGAATTTGGACCATCCATTCTGAAATTTAAAAAGTCACCGCTAGAGCATTTGGAGCTACAACAACAACTGTTTCAAGGCACACATGCAACTGGACAGACGGCGTATACGTCAGCATATACGCCTGCTGTTACTCAACCTGAACAAACACCACAGTTTACTCCCTCTTTGCCTGAGAATTATGTTAATCCATGGGCATTTGATCAATTCCACAGTCAGCTCAATGAAACAGAAGACCATGGGCAAAATACTATTCCCAATTTGAATTCACCAACGCATCATTCTTGGGTTCCTGAACCGGCCACTCAAACAAACGTGCCCGAAACTCCCATTCAGCAGCGAACTCGACATGTTGGTTCAACCTCTGATAAAAAGAGAGGTTTCAAAAAAGGGCGTGGTGACATGGACAATAAGTTTGCTGATCTCGTCGATTACCTCCATGTCCGAAAAGTGCAAAAATCTACAAATACGGAAAGTCCGACCCCAAACAATTTGACAGCAAACAGTATACGGTTAACAGGAAATTCTTTAAGTCCAGCTGATATGATAGGACGCGTTAAACGTTTGAGTGAAGGAGCAGATTTTAATTTAGGAGAAGCATTACACATAGTTGCAGATCCCAATAAGGCAGATATATTCAACCTCTTAAACGATGACGATGCAATAACATGGATGACATTTGAGACAAAGCGCGATCAACTTTCTGCTGACTACAAGTATTTTCTTATCAAGAGCGGACCAAGCAACGCTTAGGAATCATACTATTATTTCTGCAATTTATCACTTTCTGTACTGTTTTTATTTAATGGACCGTTATGTTTTGTTAATTGTGTTATTCTGCAATAATTATAATGTTATGTTTAATCGGTAATTAGTTAAATTACAAAATATAAATAAAATACTCCGCTTAAACCGCCAAACGCATGATCCGCTAACTACCATTCTCCGTTATAATTCTCCGCTCAAATTCTTCGCTTAAATTCTCCGCTTCCGCTTGCAAAGAACACACCCTTTGATTTTTGGCAATAAAGATTCTTGAAGCTTTCTTGTGGAGTCAGTATTCTTCTTCAGAAATTAGAATGAAAATAATATTATACGGTGATACTTGTAACTTGATAGCGCTATCACATTGGAAGTAGCAACATGCATGCATGTATTGACAAACCGGCTGTCAATTATGTGATTTTCGTCCGATATGCATGTATTCTTCCCACATTTCGCCCTCTTGGCCGAGAAATATCTCCAAAACAACGACTTTTCCGTCCTCATAACGTGTTTTCATTTTGTAGTTATCTTCGCGTTTGTAAAATAATATGATTATATTTTCCTTCTTAGACCCTGAATCTTCGACCATGTCATGTAGCCGTTACTTTCCAAATGCCCCCAAACGCTGTGGCTTTTTGTCTAATTGTACCTTTCAACAGTTATATAAAACAAGTTTATTGTGCTTTTCGTGTTTTTGCAGATGGCAAAAAGAAAATTGAAAATTAATTAAACTCGTTTATTGATCTGTCAATCGTTGCAATAACTAAAAATTAAAAATTACATCATTTTTTGTTATCATTTCTTAATGCAAGACGAAAACACAAAAACTATAAATAAAATAAAATCAAAAGAATCCTAAATTTTAAGAAATTTCACATACTTAATTTATGTTTTAGATGTAAAGACGTGGAAACTTCATTTACCTCAACGGAGACAATCGTCTGAAAACAACATTTGTATACGGCTTGCGCACATTCATATATGTACATATAGAATATCTATTTGAAAACAAAATGAAACATACACAATAGATCATAACCAGTGGATCTTATTAACTTTTTTTCATTTCAGTTTGACACAAAAGAATGATTAGGGTTCATGCTTAGCTATATTGCACTTCAAACAATTACAACACTTTAACTATCTTTTGTTTTTCACAACAAATGCTAATCTAAAGAATAGCGGTTTCTCTTCTTTTGCACTGTCACTATTGTTTAAATTAAAATTTGTAATGGAAATCAACTAAAGGATGCTCTCATCGCACATTATCACTTACAAAAACGTTGTGTACCTTATAATGGTAATAGCTCTCATACCACATGGCACATGAGTGTGTATACACATGCGCGCGCACGCGCGTGTGTGTGTGTGTGTATATATATATATATATATATATATATATATATATATATATATATATATATATATATATATATATATATATATATATATATAGAGAAGTGTTCCACTACATCTCTTATATTGCACGTGAACTCTCCCCTTAATCTCCACCACTCATTCTCTCTCTTCTCATTTCAATATTATTTCTTAGTGGAAAGAGAGAGAATGAGTGCATAAATCAGTGGTGGAGATTAATGTGGAGAGTTCACGTGCAAAATAAAAGGTGTAATGAAATGCTTCTCACACACACATATATATACACACACACATATACATACATACATACATAGTGTAGCTCACGGTAGGGCAGGGGTTGGATCGAAACGCTTCTTATATATATTTACTATAAGTTAGTAAATTTCACTCATTAAATATTCTACAACATAAGGTACCATTCACAATCAATTTTAAGCTGTTGAACATTGCTTTCAGGTCCGACGCGTCCAACATCAATCCGTTCCTATAAGAACCCACTCCACTCAATCCGACTCCACAAACTCAACATAAAAACTAGGGGTGAGCAAGATTCGGTTCAGAATGAATTAACTGACCGAATCAGTTTATTTCGATTGGTTCGATTCAGTTTTAAACTAAATCAGTTTGAATTTAATTTGTAAAATAATCACTAAAATTTGCACTAATCTAAGGGGAAAAAGTAGAAGCTTTAAAACCAGAAGATGATACTAAAAACATATTGCTTGAGGTAATGAAACCGAAACCAAGGAGAAAAGGCTTTGAGGGATGCTAAACTGACATCAAATTTCAAGGGCTAGTAAACGAAGTCAAAACCAAAACGCGGGATTGAAAAACAAGAAAGACGACACCGAAAAGAAAAGAATAGGAGTAGAGTCAGCACCAACAAATGGAGTCATAGCAAGTGCAACAGACACTGAAAGCTTGGAATAATAACAATGAAACTAGCTGGGGTTTACAACATTAATACTAACCAATTATTTAGAAATCTTAACCGCTTGGTTTAACTACCTAATCAAATCCGTTTCCCCCAATCAATGAGAGTTACAATATTTATGGCTCTATTTACAACAATCAATTGCACTAATTGCTACAACGGTCACCACAAATATATTCATATAATATTGATTACATTTACATGTATAATTCCATAAAATGAAAATCATTCAAACATTCATTATAATATATATATCTCGTTATTTAAGTAGATTTGGATGGATAATGTATTATATATTTATATTTTTACGCAGTTAACGTAGTTATTTTCCTTTTATTATTATTATTGTTAAATTTAATATTTTGGTTTAACTAATAACCGAACATTCCTTTTTTGCATTCAATTTTGAAATAAGGTTCTAAATCTTACAAAAAAAACCGTCAACTATAATTATTCTAAATCATGCCTGAATATTAGAATAAACACATTTCAAACCACAAGAAATATATTTTATGTATATATTGGAAATAGTTGATGCAAACTTTGCACAAATATATGTACTTATATTTATACGTGAAATTGCACAACTTTTCCCATTTTAATTTGGAAAATTGACACGGTTAATCCCAAGTTTCACGTGTCTTCCCATATTAATTCAGAGTTTGGATTATTTTTAGTGAATCCCAAGTTTGGGGGATCCCTTCCCGTATTGATCCCAGTAACCTATTATAGCAGGTTATTGTGTTAAAATTCCCAAATCATGTAAATTAAACCCCAATCTCTAATAACCTTAATGCTTAAGAAATGGCGACGTTTCTACTTCGGAGGCACGGCTTCCTCCTCCGTCGCCAAAGACCGCCAACATCCCGACCCCTCTATCCATTTCACTTTCTCCTCCTCTTCTTCTTTTTCTTCTTATATTCTCAATTTCCACAAGCTCTATTGTTGATCTAAACTCCGATCAGCTAGCCAATCAGGCTACCTTCTTGAGCTTGCCAAAGCTATATCCAATCAGGCTACCTTCTTTATCACTTATGTTTTGACATCTGGTTGGACAAGTTCATCATCCCAAATAATTCAACTCTTTGCTTTGATATGAAACTTCATAATGATATTTGTATTAAGAAAGGAGGATGATCTGACTTAATATCTTATTAACATACACAATAGATCATAACCAGTGGATCTTATTAACTTTGCATTTCAGTTTGACAACAAAGAATGATTAGGGTTCATGCTTAGCTATATTGCACTTCAAACAATTACAACACTTTAAATATCTTTTGTTTTTCGCAACAAATGTTAATCTAAAGAACAACGGTTTCTCTTCTTTTGCAATGTCACTATTGTTTAAATTAAAATTTGTAATGGAAATCAAATAAAGGATGCTCATATCGCACATTATCACTTACAAAAACATTGTGTACCTTATAATGGTAATAGCACTCATACCACATGGCACATGAGTGCGTATACGCGCGCGCACACACACACACACACACACACACACACATATATATAATATATATATATATATATATATGTGGAGCGTTCAATGGCACCTCAAATAGTGAGCACCCCAAATGCCCCCCAACAGAAACCAAATATTTATAGTAGTTTAAGTTAGTGTGAGGTGAGAGAACAAGTGGAGGGAGAGAAAACCGAAATATGTGGTGGAAATCAGGGGGCATTTAGGGGTGCTGCACTGTTTCGGGTGCCATTGAACGCTCGCCTATATATATATATATATATATATATATATATATATATATATATATATTGTAGCTCACGGTAGGGTATGGGTGCATCGGAACATAAGGTACCATTCACAACCAATTTTAAGCTGTTGATCGTTGCTTTCAGTCCAATACATCCAACATCAATCCGTTCCTATAAGAACCCACTCCACTCAACCCGACTCCACAAACTCAACATAAAAACTAGGGGTGAGGAAGATTCGGTTCAGACTGAATTAACCGACCCAACCGATTTATTTCGATTGGTTAAACTAAATCAGTTTGAATTTAATTTGTAAAATAATAACTAAAGTTTGCACTTATATAAGGGAAAGAAGTAGGAGCTTTAAAACTAGAAGACGATACTGAAAACAGATCGTTTGAGGTAATGAAACCAAAACCAAGAAGAAAAGGATTTGAGTGCAGCTAAAGCGACATCAAATTTCGAGGCCTAGTAAACGAAGTCAAAACCAAAAAGCGGGATTGAAAAACAAGAAAGACGACACCGAAAAGAAAAGAATAGGAGTAGAGTCAGCGCCAAGAAATGGAGTCATAACAAGTGCAACAGACACTGAAAGCTTGGAATAATAACAATGAAACTGACTGGGGTTTACAACATTAATATTAACCAATTTAGAAATCGTAACCGTTTGGTTTACCTACCTAATCAAACCCATTTCCCCCATTCAATGAGGGTTACAATATTTATCGCCCTATTTATAGGGATCAATTGCACTAATTGCTACAACGGTCACCACAAGTATAATGATTTAATATGGATTACATTTACATGTACAATTCCGTAAAATGAAAATCATTCAAACATTCATTATAATATATATTTCGTTGTTTATGTAGATTTGGACGGATAACGTGTATATATATTTATATTTTTACGCAGTTAACGTAGTTATTTTTCTTTGATTATTATTATTGTTAAATTTAATATTTTGGTTTAACTAATAAACGAACATTCCTTTTTGCATGCAATTTTGAAATAAGGTTCTAAATCTTACAAAAAGACCGTCAACTATAATTATTGTAAATCATACCTGAATTTTGGAGTAAACACATTTCAAACTACAAGAATTATATTTTATGTATATATTGGAATAGTTGATGTAAACTATGCACAAATATATGTACTTATATTTATACATGAAATTGCACAACTTTTCCCGTTTTAATATGGATAAATTGACACGAATAATCCCAAGTCTCACGTGTCTTTCTATATTAATTCAGAGTTTGGATTATTTTTATTTAATCCCAAGTTTGGGGGGTCCCTTCCCGTATTGATCCTAGTAACCTATTAACCTGTTATAGCAGGTTATTGTGTTAAATTTCCCAAATCATGTAAATTAAACCCCAATCTCCAATAACCCTAATGCTTAAGAAATGGCGACGTTTCTACATCGGTGGCACGACCTCCTCCTCCATCAAAGACCGCCGACATCACGACCCCTCGACCCATTTCCTTTCTCCTCCTCCTCCCCCTCTTCTTCTTCTTCTTCTTCTTCTTATATTCTCAATTTCCACAAGCTCCATTGCTGATCTAAAATCCGATCAGCTAGCCAATCAAGCTACCTTCTTAAGCTTGCCAAAGCTGTACCCAATCAGGCTACCTTCTTTATCACTTATTTTTTGACATCTGGTTGGACAAGTTCATCATCCCAAATAATTCAACTCTTTGCTTTGATATGCAACTTCATAATGATATTTGTATTGAGAAAGGAGGAGGATCTGGCTTCTGTTCTGTCATTCCCTTAACACACTGAAGTTCCTAGTGTTCTTCTTTTAGGGTTGTTTAGTTTCACATGTGCAATATTAGCACCTTTGATTTTGCCTTTGTTACTGGTCTATTTCTTGCTTATTTATTGTGTATCAGAATCAGATTATTAATGTGTACATAACAAAGTATGAAAGTGGAGGACAATTATGGCCAATTGCACACAACACGACAATATTCTATTTGGTTTTGGCACAAATTATAGCTGTGGGTGTTTTCGAAATCAAGAAATCTCCGGTTGCTTCTGGCTTTGTCATCCCTCTTCTGATATGCACCCTCCTTTTTAATGAATATTGCAAGCAACGTTTTCTTCCTGTTTTCAAGAATTTTTCTGCCCAGGATATAATGGACATAAATACTAAAGATCAAGATAATGGAACAATGGATGAAATTCATCAATAGCTGCTATCATCATATTGCTAATTTTCACCAGATTTTAGTGGGAATAGGTGCGAAGAAGATGAGAATTCAAGTATTGACACGAAAGAAGAAGCCGATGTGGAAGATATAGAGAGATTTTACGAGAAATTCATCAACAACTGCTATCATCATATTGCTAATTTTCATTAGGTTTGTTGCGAGCGACGACGTCGTTTATTCGCCGGAGAAAAGCCCGAACCATCTGCCCGTAGGGTCCGATCGTGGCCACGGGCTGCACCTAAGCCTTTAGAGCTTTGGGGGAGAAAATGATTTAATGTCGGTCTCGGTGCTGTGCCAAGATTCGATAGACACTCGAATCTCGACCCGAGGGGTCGGTTGAAGCCATGCGAGAAGTTAGCCTCGCGTTAGGTTGGCTGATGGGATGGCCCCAAGTCCTGGGACTTGAAGGCTGAACGATTTATCCTCGGTCTTGGTGCTGGGCCGAGATTCGAGTTAGTGGTTATTTATACTCGGTCGCGTCGCGGGCCGGCGACTCGAGTAGCGTCGCCAGCTACCGTGCTTGAGGTGCCGATTGTATCCAGTGTTGTTTGTCCTCGATGTGGGCTCGAGGCTTGGATGGTGGCACTGGCTCTCGTGCTTGGGTGCTGATGCGGCGAACTGATGTTTGTACGCAAGCTGTTTGTCAAGATTAATCAAACACGTCACGAACGTCATGCACAGAGTAAACATGGAAGGGTGATAGGAAACTGAACATCATTTCTAAGGAAAACTCTAATAGTAGTAGCCTTTATAATGCCTCAAATTATAGGAAAGCAAAACATCATTGGAAGGCGTGAATCGATTGTACACTAAGTTACGTAAAGCAAAGGCGAAGATGTTCGTTGTTCCATGCCCTTGGGAGTTCGGCTCCGTCCATGGTTGAGAGTTTGAAAGTTCCATTGTTGAGCTTCTGTTGTATGAGTATGGGCCTTCCTAAAGAGGAGCGAGGCCTGTAGGTGGAGAAAAGACTTGTTTGAAGACGAGGCCGCCGATGTGCATTCGAGCAGGCCTTCGGTTGAGCTTCCAGTCGTGCCCCCAAGTGGCCAAAGCATTAGTTGGAGGAGGATGGCTATGATACAGCAAAGAGGAGGTGTGTCTTAGAGAAGGGGCCTTGCTTTGCGTTTTCATTTCATTTTTTTTTGCAGGCCTATGTATACATAGGCCGGAATGAGGCATCTATCTAGGAATGGATGATTCTGTTTGAATTGCAGACTATTGAAAAGGTTGCAACCCTTTACCAACATATATTTCCGTCAGTAATTGCGCTTGAGGTCCTATTTTTTGACCTTTAAACATTAATGTGTATGCCTTCTTTATGTTATTGAATCATCTTTCTCGCCTCCTCTTTTTTATGGGCGAACTGATGGTGTTAATGAGTCGATAACCGATATCTCCAATGATAACCTCGGGGATTGTTGTATCGTAGAGGACGATCGTGGGGCTGATAGAGGACTGGAACTCTCGGGCTTGCTTCGAATCATTTCTCCGGTAATGTTTCCCAGCGTGCCCCTGCTGATTGGAGGGGGTCGGGAGTGCCGTATGGAGGACAAAAAAGGACACGACACAGCGTATAAGAGGTGTCTTTTATAGGAGAAAGTTCGCCTTTAGTTTATGTTCTGCTTCCAGAGGGAGGCATAGGCAGGGAGGAGTTGCAAACTGGTATCTTCGATGACAACCTAAAGTCGACTGCGCCATGGAAGCTGTAGTCCTGACGAGGTAAGGGGATGATCTTGAGGGATTTGTTGTAGGTCGGGGTCATGTTTAGTGGGAATATTTGATGAGCACGAGTAGCTCAGAGATCCCATGCACTGGGACCCTCGATGAGCATCGAGTGGCTCGAAGTTCCCACGTAGTGAGAACCTTCGATGAACGTCGAGTGGCTTGGAGATCCCGTGCAGTTGAATGGCTCAGAGTTCCCGTGCAGATGAGTTCCTCGTTGTTGTTCTGCAAGTGACGAAACGTGTTTGTGTTATGTCCGCGAATGTTGTAGAACCGATAATATCTTGTAGAGTCCCTTGGTGTGCTCGTCAGACTTTTAGGTCTTGGCCTTTTGCATGGTTGGGAATTGCAGGCTGCAAGACAGATTTTGTAACACCCCACACCCGCTAAGGTCACTCATAAAGGGAATGCCTTAGCTTCGGTGGAGTATTTAAGTGAATATAGAACTGAAAAATTACAACAAGACAGATATAAGTAATACTTGAAATTTAAAACATCATTTCATTGCAGCAGAAGGTAAACATGTTCGGTTACATCTCAAAAACCAACAAGAGTCAAGTACAAAATATCCATCTCGTTAAAACATAAGTACATAATCCCACTACATACTAATAGCCATAATAGAAAAGATAACCGAGCTTTTCTTCAAGAGTCCAAGCTCCAAAAGATAGATAAAGCAATCTGATCAAAGCCCACTAGTGCTAGGCCCACTCTGAGAACCTGAGGATTGGGGAAAAAGATAAAAACAACGGGGTCAGACATAAGTCTGAGTGAGCCCTATAACCTTAACAATACAATCATTAAAGTAATTAGGGTATTATATAAACCTGGCACGGTACGACTGGGGATAAATGACTACACTAAGTAGCCAACTAGACTTAGGATAAACTAAGATAACGGTAAAGACGCGCCTATCCACC
This sequence comes from Allium sativum, assembly GCA_030737875.1. Lineage (NCBI taxonomy): Eukaryota > Viridiplantae > Streptophyta > Magnoliopsida > Asparagales > Amaryllidaceae > Allium > Allium sativum. Next base: position 703,272,595 of record CM060915.1, read on the forward strand.
TAAGGATAAATACTACACTGCACCACCCCAGATCTACCCACCCAAGGGTAATTCCTACACTGCACCACACCAGTTCTACCCACTCAAGGGTAATTCCTACTTAAAGGTTGATCCCCACTAAGTGTACTTAGTAAATTTTCATAGTAGTTTCGCGTACCCCTAGCTGTCTACATAGGTGTCGTCTGCCCCTATCTCCACTAGGTGTACCCACAATTTAGTAATTTTAATAGTAGTCTCGTGTACCCCTAGCTGTCTACATAGGTGCCGTCTGCCCCTATCTCCACTAGGTGTACCCACTACTCCCCAAGCGATCGGCTCCCTACCATAGATACCCGTGCTGGCCACACAGTGGGGTGTATCATTCCCCAAAGTGGCAACCCGATAATGGTGCACGGCTTATACCTACACGATGCAACAACGTCTTACCTACCATCCCGGGTCCACACACGCATATGAAACCCGTTGGACTCGCGTTGCCACCGCTACCCCGTTTTGGCCTCTTATAGTCAAGCCCAGTATGCGTGTCCCGTCCTCGACATGGGTCGAACCCACTAAGATACATATGGGTTACTGGTTGAAATGGGCCCCCACAAGCTACTACTTAAGCTTGTCATTTTATCTAGTGCATCCCATTGAAATGGGCCCCCACAAGCTACTACTTAAGCTTGTCATTTTATCTAGTGCATCCCACTTAACCCCTTTTTCATAATCATGCCCACTTACATGTTAAGGTTTGGTTAAGTCATCTAATCATATTTCAATTGCCACGCAAGGCACCCACTAGATTTCTACATGCCACCCAAGGCACCCACTTGATTTCCACATGCCACCCAAGGCACCCACTTAACCCTTTAATCATGTTTAGTTACATGTTCCACTTTGGTTAAGTATTCTAGTCGTATTCTCTATTGCCACCCAAGGCAACCCACTAGATTTTTCCACATGCCACCCAAGGCACCCACTTAACCCTTTAATCATGTTTAATTACATGTCCCACTTTGGTTAAGTATTTTAATCTTATCTTCTATTTCCACCCAAGGCAACCACTAGATTTTTCCACATGCCACCCAAGGCACCCACTTAACCCCTCATGCCCACTACATGCTTATCTGGTTAAGTGTTTCTTAATTGATTAAGAACGTAACCGTTGTAAAGACCTCTCACATTAGACTATCTTTTATGGCAGCTGGATTTGTCGGTTGGGTCCGGGCAGCCTTACGCCATAACCGAGTCTAACCTCGTGTCTATACACTTGTCACGTATTTAGTTTGTGCCTAAGACCTCTCACATTGGGCCAATCATTTGTAACCGCTGGATTTGCCGGTCGGTTCCGGGCAGTCTTACGCTACAAAAGGGTCCAACCCCGTGTCTTAGTCGATTAATTACACCTAATTAATCACCCCCGAATCAATTTTTCCTAATTAATTCCAATTTTAATGATGTACATAATTGACTCAATTATGTCCATCCACTTTATGGTATGCATAATCATACCAACTTCACACCATTTCTGTAACGACCCGGATTTTTAGCGACTTTGGTTATCGACGTAAGCTCGACATCGATAACCAAAACGTCGAAGAAATCCTGGTAATTAGTGAAAGAAATTGGAGGGTGAGGAAAGATAAGATAGAAAATTAGAATAGAAGAAGAAGAAGAACACAACATCAGAGTAACACGAATCTCACAGCGGAACGAATAAATATATTTCATAACATAACTTTGAAATACAAATCTGTACTTGCATATACATATCATTTTCAAAGTACAGCACTTACAACACAGCGGAAATAATAATAGCTATATGATCCTGAAGCCTCCTGCTCCAGCTCTTCAATGTATCTGTAAAATCCCGACTACTTGACTGCCCGTACAAATTTAGGCACCCAAGAGTTTAGGGGAAACAACAAAGTAAACTCCGGGTCAGTCATGGGACTGGTGTGAGTAAAACAGTTTAAAAATAGTTCGAACAAGTGAACGATATCTCATAAGACCACGCCGCATAACGGAACGGGTTTTTTCCTTATGAGAATCCAAAATATCTTTATATCAAAAACCTTTTGATATTATAATAATGTCTATCAACCACAGTATATATATAATCATCTAGCAGAAACGCTTTCATCTCACGTTCTACATATATAGTATATAATCAAAACCGCAAGCACGTATTGGGTAATGGGTTTCCAACTATGACAAGGTATGGATCCACCTTTCGCTCGTGTACCTCTAGAGAGGAATACACTGGGTTCAACAAGAACATCTTGCAACCCGGCCTCACATGACCGACCACTCATTTCGCTTGAGTGTATCGAATGTATATCACCAACAGTTGGGATCAGCAACCGTTTCCCGAATGGGACAGCATCAACAATAGATTTTTAGAAATGAATGAAACTCTAGATCAGGTGATTATACACCCTACTTCGGTGCGACCGACTTAGCCATGCTGCCTGCCCGATTTCTGTCATTTACCGGATGATGAGGCTAGAAGCTACGCTTTATCATCATACCAGATTCACTTTGAATGCCACATCGTCAAATCCATCAAATCACCGATTGACGTCCTCAACCATACATTACGCGTTAGCTAAAAGAAGTTTCCTTCTCCGCTTCCACTCTTGGTACAGTTGGAGAAATCAACATACGTGATCGTCTGGGAATACTCTGTCAGACATCCGTCCATACAAGTCATCCAGGAACAGGATGAACCGAAGGCACTATTCTGTAAACAGGATAGCCCTTGCATAACTCTGTCTTCAATTTCCTTTGGCATATATGATTCGCTACGCTTATGCCAATACAGAGTGGTTCTTTGGATAATAATCCAACCGGTCTCTCCATATTAACACGTTAAAATGGTCAAAACTTCGATAGTCTATGATTTAACTATCGAATAAAACAGCTGTGCAAACAATGATATTATTTCCAAATGGAAATTATATCGATCAAACATCATTTAACATTCATCTCCTTAGTTCATTAATTTACTTATCTCCTGTTTCCCTATGTTCAGTATTCCTAATTTTCTAAATTGGGAAAATATACGTTATTAACAAATGGAAAACATTTCCATTTCTTTGTTTCTTTATTAGAAAACATTTCTGGTTTCTTATTTGGAAAACATTTCCAAGCTTCTTCATTGGACTTAGACAGATGTTTAAACAAACCATCGCGATGCCAATTCAAACCATTTCCTTTACTGCCGAACCTTAACTATTCCTTAGTTAAAAACGAAGCCAATCAAGTTGGGGTAGAACTACCTCTCAGACCTTAACTGAACAACATTTCTAACTTTGAAATTGGAAAAGTTCACTTTATATTCCTTTTACTAACTTCCTTACTTACCCCTCTTCGAATAGCTATATTCGATTGACTCTTTTCACTTTAACTCTAATTGATTTAAACTAACATCGATTAACTCCTTTTAACTTCAACTCTAATCGATTTAAACTAACATCGATTAACTCCTTTTAACTTTATCACTAATCGATTAACTAACATCGATTAGCTCCTTTTACTTTAACACTAATCGATTTAACTAACATCGATTAGCTCCTTTTACTTTAACACTAATCGATTAACTAACATCGATTAACTCCTTTTAATAAACTACGTTTTCCGTTACAACTATTTCCTTTTTATAACGTTTACTTACCGTTACAAATATATCCTATTTATAACTTCTATTTACCGTTACAAATATTTCCTATTTATAACTTCTATTTACCGTTACAAATATTTCCTATTTATAACTTCTATTTACCGTTACAAATATTTCCTATTTATAACTTCTATTTACCGTTACAAATATTTCCTATTTATAACTTCTATTTACCGTTACAAATATTTCCTATTTATAACTTCTATTTACCGTTACAAATATTTCCTATTTATAACTTCTATTTACCGTTACAAATATTTCCTATTTATAACTTCTATTTATTTTCTAAATAAATATCCCTTTTATAAAACCGTGTTCGTTTTATAAATAATTCTTTTTATAAAATCCTGTGATTTTATAAAATTCCTTTATTTCAATATACATTTGAAATACTTCTTTTTACATCCCAGGGTCTTTTATGATATTTAAAATATTGAATAAAAATGATCAACATCATTCCAACACCCATAATCAATAACAGATTATAAATCACAACATATATCACAATATATGAAAACAGTAAAATAATTGTTGAGGAACCCAGTCGGATTCCTCCAATCTGTCTCCCTGCATTCACAGATGTTACACAGTATAATATACATCATATTTCATTTTTGAAATGAAATATCCTGTTGTACAGAACCATATTTGATTAACAGTACATAGACTACTATAACTACGTTTTCAATCAAATCTATTTAACAGTCCAGTTTAACAATCAATCTACAGCAGTCAACAAAATAAAGTACAATTTATATAAAAATATAAATTGAGGAGAGTTAGTGAGTTTTACTCACATTGCGCGTTAACCGTTAAATAACGATAATTGTCGTTGATTTGATTCATGCTTTATATTGGCCATAAATTCCAAAGAGTTCCGAATAGCTCCAAACTTCACGGCTCGAAGTGTTTCCTTGGTACGATCGCATCGCCTCTTATTTTGTCGAGTTCTGATATCGTATGAGCACTTACACGTTCGGCCTATTTCATTACCGCCAAAACAAACCCATTCCTACCGTAAGATCCAATCGCCATTTTAGTGTACCTCTCTTTTTATTGTCCAACAACGTAGTTTTTTTTTCTTTCAAAAATTCCATGGCCCTTTCAATTATTTGAACATAAGGCTTATCTTCAGAAATTCTGGCCCAATAACCCTTCAATGCTGAAGCCCGCTTCCCAAAACTTAAAACCCGTCTTCCTCCAGAATTTCTTCTTCCACGATTCTGCAGAAACCCGCAAATATTCTTCTTCATTTATCTAAACTAACATCGCCATTCTTGTCGCAACCAAACAGCAAACAACTCTCATGGCCCAACATTTATCAGACCATCTCTACGCCCTTCCCTTCCTGTACATCACTGTTCCCATTAAAACAAAGCCCAAATCAATTATCAACGTTAAACTCCTCAACCCAACAGTGAAAAGAAACCCACCGCTCCTTCACTTTGAATCCTCACTCGCACCTTCGTTCTTCCCCCGAACACACACACAAAACCCATCCAGCAACTCCATACGCCTTCCGCTTATACCACCACTCCTTCATCAACAAAAACTCATCACGCCCCTTCCATCGATGATCGTAACAGGGCTCCAACATCGGTTAACTTCACGCGCCCATCTTTCCAGGCACCGTAACCTCAACTCGATGACACCAGTAAATCGCGAATCCCCTTTTCTTCCTGTAGCCCGACCCATAAACTCGCGACATCATCTATGTTCGAATCCCCCAAAACAAAATTGCATGTCACAAAATCATACTCAAATGAAAAGGGGCGACCCCGTAACCCATATATATGATTTTTACTTGAATTCTTTTAATTTTCTGAAGGCTGGATTATCACGTTTTGAAGAAAAGAGGAGCGGCCGTTGTTTTGACCGTGAAGAGAGGGTTTTAATTTAGGTTTAGAAATGTGTTAAGTGTTATTATATAGGGTTTAAGTTGAAGACGTGGCCTACTTTTGTTCTTGTAATTAGTTAGGATATTTTGATAGAATATTTTTAGAAAAATCATTTAAGCCACTACCAAATTTTATAAATTTATATACTTACGTAATGCTACAGACAGAAATACAGATACAGTTGTATCGAGCTCAGTGCCACGATCCCTAAAATATAATAATATCGGTAGGTTAACTCATATTGTGAAATCCCAAAATGTTGATTACAGGGTGCACAATATCCCAAATAAAAAGTTGCTTATTTAATAAATTAAAAATTTCTATAAAATTCTAAAAATTAAATTATCACTATTTCCCAAAAGAACCTTGTCTAAATTCCAACTCGATCTCTAGTTATATCAAATAAACCATTACGGTCTATAAACGATTCTACAACGACTATTTTAAAATTTGATTTGGACATATCTCAAAATCTACCCGACGAAATCCCGATTTTTCTCTTCCACTAGAAAGATATACTTCACCAGCTCCACACGTTTCTTGTTTCACCGAAATCCGGCTTAAAACGAATCCTGTACATTCAGTTGAAGTTCGAATCGCCGAATAGCGAACTACCGCGCCATTTCGAGCTCGTTTATAATTATATTATAAACTATACGTTCAACTGTCGACGATTGAATATATTCGTTATTCTAATTCAATTCCAAGCTGAATTAAATATCACAGATGATCCGGTTCACACCATATCGCCATTCCAGCCAATTCTGATTATTTCAGAATTAAATATATTATTTAATTATTATTTTAATTAAATATTCACTATTATTTTATTCAACGACCATGTAATTCACTAACCTACCATTTATACAATTAAATAAATTAATCATAATACCCCTGCCAATGCGGGTCATTACATTCTTCTCCACTTAAAATAATTTCGTCCTCGAAATTGCTAAAAGGTAGAGGACGACCCTATCGACTGGTTAGAACATATTTGTTCACTTCTTCTTCAGTTTCAACTGAACCAATTTAATTTCAATTAAATCATTAATTAATTCTTATCAACGAAAATTTTCAAAAATCCTGAAAATTTTCTAACGCCTTAACTCTTTGAATTTTTTTGCCAGCACCTCCTTTGTATTGGTCAATCGGTCAAACTCCAACTCGCCTCTCTGGGCCATCTCCAACCCAAAAGAAAATCAAACAGCCAAGCGGCTCGCCAATTCAGCTCATCAAAATCTCATACCCAATATATAATATAAATTGGTACCTTTTTGTCGGGCATATTAACCCCATCACTTCCATATGCTATCAACTCAGCATATACTAATATTAATCAAACCAAACTCTGATCAATTTATCCTCAACACCACCATTCGCTTTTTACCAAGCCAAATTTTCATTTCAACTCATGTTTCGTTCTTGATCCCCAACTCTTAACTTGATTATCACCTTACACTTCACATTTGAATCTCACAATCAAATTTGCCTTGATATCATTCTAATTCAAAACTCAGTTACCACTTTACTGGCTTTACTTTAATTCAAATTTTCTTTCACAAATTTCTGTTAAATTTGTTTTTAATTCAAACAGTCTCTTCCTGGGAATTTTAAACAGTTTACTTTTTCAAAAATCAAATTTTCCTTTTTGAAATTCAACTGAGCCCATAATCAATATTCCATTAGTTAAATCACTTCTCTATTCTTTATCAATATTTGTTAACCAAATATTTTCAATAACCATATTGGCCTTTTATGTTATTTGGAAAACATTTCCGAATATCGCCTTCCTTTATTTTCTAAACTTTAGAAAATATATGCTACTTATAATTGGAAAATATTCCAATTACTTACCTCTTTTCTGATCTCGTTTATTTCTATACTTAGGAAATATTCTTTATTTTTCTATTTCCAAGTTTGCTCTTATTTGGGTTAAAACGGATGTTGTGTAAAACATCGTTACGACAACCCAAATACTATATTCAACTAACTCTTATTCAACATTGATCTTCGAGCCTGAAATCTTACTATTTATTTGTTAATAATGAAATCAATCAAGTTGGGGTATAACTACCTCTCAGACCTTGACTGAATAACATTTATAACGTCAAAACAGATATGACTACCTACTCGAATAATCAATACCATACAACTACTTATTCACTTTTAAACATGTATACGCTTCGTCTTTCTATTCTTACTAGATTTTATTCTAGACTTCCTTTTTTTTATTTTACTATTCTATTTCTAAGTTCGTTTTCTTATCGACTTCTATATATATATCGATACGTTGATTTCTAACTATCAAATCATCTTAATAATATTCTAACTCCTTAGATTCCCGGAAAAAAAAATCGCCATAACCTCCTTTGTACTGGGAGCATCGGGATATTTCAAATAGCCTCCCATGGCCCTGACCAATCCAAAAGAAAAAGAAAAAGCCAAGCGGCTAGCCGATACGGCGCATAAAATCTCATATATGAATTAAATACATACCTTTTTGTCGAGCATTCTATTTATATACCTTCATACCTTATCCATACCTATCTCATGTATATTCATACATTTCTAATTCATTTCAACTTAATCCAATCGTTTTAACTTATTTCGTTAAGTGATTTTCAAATTACTGGTTAGCCCATTTCAACTTCATATTTGAGTATAACATGTTCAAATATATGTTAACTTGTTTATCAACTGATTGAATTCCATTTCAATTTTATTTGAATTTCCTATATTCAAATTCCATTTCGATTCTCTTATTCAAATTCTATATTTGAATTTCATTTCAAATCTCTTATTCAAATTCTATATTTGAATTCATTATTCAATTTCAACTTCAATTCTATTTGAATCTTCTACATTCAAATTTCATTTTCAATTTCGATATTCAAATCCTATATTTGAAATCTCTTATATTTTCTATATCCAAATGCCATTTGAATTTCTATATTCAAATCCCCTTTGAATTTTCTATATTCAAATTCTATGTTTGAACTTCCTTTCTTCAAATTCGTTTTCAAACTTTCTTTATTCATTCTTTACATAAGTCTCGATTTCAATTCCTTTTGAAATCGATATTACTACCTTTAGAAGATAGATTTCCCTTTCCATTTCACACTTGTATTTTTATTTCTGAATTATCCAATGATAATTCTTTTCACTTCATTTATAAACTTCGTTTATAAAAGAACTATTTATAAACTTCGTTTATAAAGGAACTCTCGTTTTATTATCTTTTAAAACAAGTTAATATTTCAAATCTATTTAAAAATTCCAATTTATATTTTAAATCCCATTTTGAAATTCAACACACTTGTCTTTTCCAAAACAAATTCAAAACAGTATCTCTCGTAGTAATTCGTCACTTACAACTCGAAAATGAATACTGATGATGCAGCTGTCATCATCAGAATCTATTTCCCAGCGATCGAAGTGAGTTCAATACTATAAAACCATTTCTAAACATTTCCACTTTGAAATTCATTTCAAAATATAATTCACACTGCTTATAAAACAATTTAAAATCTCCCAGGATCTTAAATTTTCCTTATTTTTAATCCCACTCCATTTACAAACACTTATCCAATTCTCCAGAGTCTTAACTCCATTTCTGGTTAAATTTTTAGATTTAACTCGTCTGACTTCACGTATTTCACTTATATGAATTCTGACTGGTTGTTTACATAACCATTTAATTTATAATCTTACTCGATTATAATAACAACCAATATATCCATTATGTTATAATCATTTCAATATAAAGCCTTTATATCAGAAATCTAATTTGGGTAAAATTATATCGTTTACCCTCTTTTCAAAACATATTATGACGTTCCATCGTATTCGAGTGTTTAGTAACTCCTACCGATACAGTGGATCAAACTGATCGACCGGAACTCATAAACAACTCAACCAATGAATCTCCACAATATAAAACAAATTTTTATATCAATAACAAATACGTTCACTCGTATATATACACTCAATCTCAGTCTAGGGTATTACTAACCCTATCTCTACCGAGTCACGCCACAGAGCCAAGTAATTCTAACTTAAGCTCTGATACCAACTGTAACGACCCGGATTTTTAGCGACTTTGGTTATCGACGTAAGCTCGACATCGATAACCAAAACGTCGAAGAAATCCTGGTAATTAGTGAAAGAAATTGGAGGGTGAGGAAAGATAAGATAGAAAATTAGAACAGAAGAAGAAGAAGAACACAACATCAGAGTAACACGAATCTCACAGCGGAACGAATAAATATATTTCATAACATAACTTTGAAATACAAATCTGTACTTGCATATACATATCATTTTCAAAGTACAGCACTTACAACACAGCGGAAATAATAATAGCTATATGATCCTGAAGCCTCCTGCTCCAGCTCTTCAATGTATCTGTAAAATCCCGACTACTTGACTGCCCGTACAAATTTAGGCACCCAAGAGTTTAGGGGAAACAACAAAGTAAACTCCGGGTCAGTCATGGGACTGGTGTGAGTAAAACAGTTTAAAAATAGTTCGAACAAGTGAACGATATCTCATAAGGCCACGCCGCATAACGGAACGGGTTTTTTCCTTATGAGAATCCAAAATATCTTTATATCAAAAACCTTTTGATATTATAATAATGTCTATCAACCACAGTATATATATAATCATCTAGCAGAAACGCTTTCATCTCACGTTCTACATATATAGTATATAATCAAAACCGCAAGCACGTATTGGGTAATGGGTTTCCAACTATGACAAGGTATGGATCCACCTTTCGCTCGTGTACCTCTAGAGAGGAATACACTGGGTTCAACAAGAACATCTTGCAACCCGGCCTCACATGACCGACCACTCATTTCGCTTGAGTGTATCGAATGTATATCACCAACAGTTGGGATCAGCAACCGTTTCCCGAATGGGACAGCATCAACAATAGATTTTTAGAAATGAATGAAACTCTAGATCAGGTGATTATACACCCTACTTCGGTGCGACCGACTTAGCCATGCTGCCTGCCCGATTTCTGTCATTTACCGGATGATGAGGCTAGAAGCTACGCTTTATCATCATACCAGATTCACTTTGAATGCCACATCGTCAAATCCATCAAATCACCGATTGACGTCCTCAACCATACATTACGCGTTAGCTAAAAGAAGTTTCCTTCTCCGCTTCCACTCTTGGTACAGTTGGAGAAATCAACATACGTGATCGTCTGGGAATACTCTGTCAGACATCCGTCCATACAAGTCATCCAGGAACAGGATGAACCGAAGGCACTATTCTGTAAACAGGATAGCCCTTGCATAACTCTGTCTTCAATTTCCTTTGGCATATATGATTCGCTACGCTTATGCCAATACAGAGTGGTTCTTTGGATAATAATCCAACCGGTCTCTCCATATTAACACGTTAAAATGGTCAAAACTTCGATAGTCTATGATTTAACTATCGAATAAAACAGCTGTGCAAACAATGATATTATTTCCAAATGGAAATTATATCGATCAAACATCATTTAACATTCATCTCCTTAGTTCATTAATTTACTTATCTCCTGTTTCCCTATGTTCAGTATTCCTAATTTTCTAAATTGGGAAAATATACGTTATTAACAAATGGAAAACATTTCCATTTCTTTGTTTCTTTATTAGAAAACATTTCTGGTTTCTTATTTGGAAAACATTTCCAAGCTTCTTCATTGGACTTAGACAGATGTTTAAACAAACCATCGCGATGCCAATTCAAACCATTTCCTTTACTGCCGAACCTTAACTATTCCTTAGTTAAAAACGAAGCCAATCAAGTTGGGGTAGAACTACCTCTCAGACCTTAACTGAACAACATTTCTAACTTTGAAATTGGAAAAGTTCACTTTATATTCCTTTTACTAACTTCCTTACTTACCCCTCTTCGAATAGCTATATTCGATTGACTCTTTTCACTTTAACTCTAATTGATTTAAACTAACATCGATTAACTCCTTTTAACTTCAACTCTAATCGATTTAAACTAACATCGATTAACTCCTTTTAACTTTATCACTAATCGATTAACTAACATCGATTAGCTCCTTTTACTTTAACACTAATCGATTTAACTAACATCGATTAGCTCCTTTTACTTTAACACTAATCGATTAACTAACATCGATTAACTCCTTTTAATAAACTACGTTTTCCGTTACAACTATTTCCTTTTTATAACGTTTACTTACCGTTACAAATATATCCTATTTATAACTTCTATTTACCGTTACAAATATTTCCTATTTATAACTTCTATTTACCGTTACAAATATTTCCTATTTATAACTTCTATTTACCGTTACAAATATTTCCTATTTATTATAACTTCTATTTACCGTTACAAATATTTCCTATTTATAACTTCTATTTACCGTTACAAATATTTCCTATTTATAACTTCTATTTACCGTTACAAATATTTCCTATTTATAACTTCTATTTACCGTTACAAATATTTCCTATTTATAACTTCTATTTATTTTCTAAATAAATATCCCTTTTATAAAACCGTGTTCGTTTTATAAATAATTCTTTTTATAAAATCCTGTGATTTTATAAAATTCCTTTATTTCAATATACATTTGAAATACTTCTTTTTACATCCCAGGGTCTTTTATGATATTTAAAATATTGAATAAAAATGATCAACATCATTCCAACACCCATAATCAATAACAGATTATAAATCACAACATATATCACAATATATGAAAACAGTAAAATAATTGTTGAGGAACCCAGTCGGATTCCTCCAATCTGTCTCCCTGCATTCACAGATGTTACACAGTATAATATACATCATATTTCATTTTTGAAATGAAATATCCTGTTGTACAGAACCATATTTGATTAACAGTACATAGACTACTATAACTACGTTTTCAATCAAATCTATTTAACAGTCCAGTTTAACAATCAATCTACAGCAGTCAACAAAATAAAGTACAATTTATATAAAAATATAAATTGAGGAGAGTTAGTGAGTTTTACTCACATTGCGCGTTAACCGTTAAATAACGATAATTGTCGTTGATTTGATTCATGCTTTATACTTGGCCATAAATTCCAAAGAGTTCCGAATAGCTCCAAACTTCACGGCTCGAAGTGTTTCCTTGGTACGATCGCATCGCCTCTTATTTTGTCGAGTTCTGATATCGTATGAGCACTTACACGTTCGGCCTATTTCATTACCGCCAAAACAAACCCATTCCTACCGTAAGATCCAATCGCCATTTTAGTGTACCTCTCTTTTTATTGTCCAACAACGTAGTTTTTTTTTCTTTCTTTCAAAAATTCCATGGCCCTTTCAATTATTTGAACATAAGGCTTATCTTCAGAAATTCTGGCCCAATAACCCTTCAATGCTGAAGCCCGCTTCCCAAAACTTAAAACCCGTCTTCCTCCAGAATTTCTTCTTCCACGATTCTGCAGAAACCCGCAAATATTCTTCTTCATTTATCTAAACTAACATCGCCATTCTTGTCGCAACCAAACAGCAAACAACTCTCATGGCCCAACATTTATCAGACCATCTCTACGCCCTTCCCTTCCTGTACATCACTGTTCCCATTAAAACAAAGCCCAAATCAATTATCAACGTTAAACTCCTCAACCCAACAGTGAAAAGAAACCCACCGCTCCTTCACTTTGAATCCTCACTCGCACCTTCGTTCTTCCCCCGAACACACACACAAAACCCATCCAGCAACTCCATACGCCTTCCGCTTCTACCACCACTCCTTCATCAACCAAAACTCATCACGCCCCTTCCATCGATGATCGTAACAGGGCTCCAACATCGGTTAACTTCACGCGCCCATCTTTCCAGGCACCGTAACCTCAACTCGATGACACCAGTAAATCGCGAATCCCCTTTTCTTCCTGTAGCCCGACCCATAAACTTGCGACATCATCTATGTTCGAATCCCCCAAAACAAAATTGCATGTCACAAAATCATACTCAAATGAAAAGGGGCGACCCCGTAACCCATATATATGATTTTTACTTGAATTCTTTTAATTTTCTGAAGGCTGGATTATCACGTTTTGAAGAAAAGAGGAGCGGCCGTTGTTTTGACCGTGAAGAGAGGGTTTTAATTTAGGTTTAGAAATGTGTTAAGTGTTATTATATAGGGTTTAAGTTGAAGACGTGGCCTACTTTTGTTCTTGTAATTAGTTAGGATATTTTGATAGAATATTTTTAGAAAAATCATTTAAGCCACTACCAAATTTTATAAATTTATATACTTACGTAATGCTACAGACAGAAATACAGATACAGTTGTATCGAGCTCAGTGCCACGATCCCTAAAATATAATAATATCGGTAGGTTAACTCATATTGTGAAATCCCAAAATGTTGATTACAGGGTGCACAATATCCCAAATAAAAAGTTGCTTATTTAATAAATTAAAAATTTCTATAAAATTCTAAAAATTAAATTATCACTATTTCCCAAAAGAACCTTGTCTAAATTCCAACTCGATCTCTAGTTATATCAAATAAACCATTACGGTCTATAAACGATTCTACAGCGACTATTTTAAAATTTGATTTGGACATATCTCAAAATCTACCCGACGAAATCCCGATTTTTCTCTTCCACTAGAAAGATATACTTCACCAGCTCCACACGTTTCTTGTTTCACCGAAATCCGGCTTAAAACGAATCCTGTACATTCAGTTGAAGTTCGAATCGCCGAATAGCGAACTACCGCGCCATTTCGAGCTCGTTTATAATTATATTATAAACTATACGTTCAACTGTCGACGATTGAATATATTCGTTATTCTAATTCAATTCCAAGCTGAATTAAATATCACAGATGATCCGGTTCACACCATATCGCCATTCCAGCCAATTCTGATTATTTCAGAATTAAATATATTATTTAATTATTATTTTAATTAAATATTCACTATTATTTTATTCAACGACCATGTAATTCACTAACCTACCATTTATACAATTAAATAAATTAATCATAATACCCCTGCCAATGCGGGTCATTACAATTTCATTGACATGTATATTAACCCCATCGTTCCCCACGTAATTCGCCAACATGACATAAAAGGGAAGATTCATCACAAATACAATGGGTTCAACTTGCATCACATTAACATCAACATGGGTTTAAAGGTGTCAACATGCATATAGCATCAACCCAACTAGCATAAATAATCAACCCAAACTTGCATGAATCACATATGTCATAAAGAGGTTAACTTGCATAAGTTATTCATGTCATACAAAGGGGTAAACTTGCATATGTATGTATGACATACAAAGGGGTTAACTTGCATATGTATGCATATCATACTAAGGTGTAAACTTGCACATGTTACTTGCATATAATCAAACACCAAACTTTGCATAACATGTCATATATGAACTTGCATATAATCATACACCAAACTTGCATAACATATCATATATGAACTTGCATATAATCGAACACCAAACTTGCATATCATGTCATGTATGAACTTGCATATAATCATACATCAAACTTGCATATCATATATGAACTTGCATATAATCAAACACCAAACTTGCATATCATGGTGTCATAGTGGATCAATGTTTCTCATATGACTTGCATATCTTGCATAACATCATAAACACATAGCATATGACTTGCATAACTTGCATAACACCACAAACACATAGCATATGACTTGCATAACTTGCATAACATCATGAACATGTATCATATGACTTGCATAACTTGCATAACACCACAAACACATAGCATATGACTTGCATAACTTGCATAACATCATAATCTCATAGCATATGACTTGCATAACTTGCATAACATCATGAACATGTATCATATGACTTGCATAACTTGCATAACTTCATGAACATATAGCACATAACTTGCATAAATTGCATAACATCATGAACATGTATCATATGACTTGCATAACTTCATGAACATATAGCACATAACTTGCATAACATCACAAACACATAGCATATGATAACATAATCTTGCATTGATCCACATTCATAGCCATAACCTCATTATATCCTATCATAATCATTTCAACAATTGGTTATTAAGGCTATAGAAAACTCACAACTTGTTGATTAGCACTCCTAAGAAGAAGATTAAGTTGCTAGAGTTGATTAGAGATTGATTTGAGTTGCTATCTTCTTCTACAAATTGATGGAGGCTCCTTCAAGTTGCATTTTGACGGCATGACGGCATTGTATCTATTTTTAGTATGAATTAGGGTAGTCTTAGGGTGTATTTATAGAGTAGTTAGGTGTTTTAGGCCATTAGATTAACCCTAAATTAGATTAGAGCCGTCAGATCACGTCCTAGCCACTAAAACACAGCCCAAAAGACAAGCTGGTGCACCCAGGTGACCTGGGCTCGACCAGGGAGGTCGACCCTAGGGTCGACTCCCCAGTCGACCTGGGGGGGGAGGTCGACTCCCCAGTCGACCCCCAGGTCGACCCCCTGGGTCTGGCGGGATTTTTCCCGCTACATCTGAAAATCTGTTTTTTAAATTTCTGAAAACTTCTTTGGGCCTTATCGGGGTCATACGGACTCCGATTTTCGAAAACTCGGACTCTATTTCGCGTATTTTTCCGAGACGAACGCAATGGCATAGCCCGTTTCCCCTGATTCAGATTTTAAAATTTTAATTCTGCCCTGTTTTATATTATAGCAAGTTGTTCAACATACGGGGTGTTACATTCTCCCCTACTTAAAGGATTTCGTCCCCGAAATCTCTAAGTCAAGAAGAACGTATCCTACCAACCAACAACCATCTACTCAAACCATCAACCACTGGCATCCATTGTCCTTAGAGCTTCTAATGCTGTATGAACATATGCAAAGAGTGTGTGTATATGTTCCCTGTCTAATGCAAAATTAGCCGGTCTACTAATTCAGTTGACCTCCTTAATGCAAACCATGATAGTGCCATGCATCCAATATGTATGCGAAAGATCCCTATCGACACATACTATCTCTACATGAGTGCACAATCATTCACCAAAATGCATCATCCATGTGATTACACAACCATTATACATCCATTAATATAGCTACCTTCACACAATTTTATGCAATATGCAATATGAAGTGATTGAGCCGATCTAGTGCCTAAAGTGTGTGTATATGCATCCACGAGCAACCACTAGCAACCACTTGCATCCACGCGCATCCATCAATCATAACATGTCTCAAACACATGTTTCAACCATAGGTTTACCATATCTAAAGGTCAAAGATACTAATGAGAGGACATACTAAAGATAAGATAAGTACTAGGAAAACGATAAAGGAGGAGTGAAAAGACATACCCTCAAAAGGAATGGGTACGATAAACGCATCTTCGCTTCTGTCTCCCAAGTAGCATTGCTCTCATCTTCTCCCCTTTTCACTTTGACTAGTCGAACCTCTCTGCTTCTCAACTTCCTAATCCCTGACCCAAGGATGCGGGTAGGAGCTCGTCAAATAGTCGCATCACGCTCTACCTCTACTTCTCTAAGCAAGCTCAGCTCTACCACCTCTGCGGTCTCATGTAGGCACTTCCTCAAATGTGACACATGGAATACGTCATGTTCCCTATGCAACTGAATTATCTCTCGAAGATAAACCGAAGCTAGCCATGGAGCAGTCCTCTTGCTCTTCACGAGTATGAAATGGGCACTCTTAGTAAGTCTGTCTACCACAACCCAAATTCCCGTATTACCCTTTCTCGATCTCGGTAACCCATCAATAAAATCCATCGAGATGCTATCCCACTTCCATTGTGGAACTTCCAATGGGTGAAGCAACCCACCGGGTTTCTTTTGCTCCGCTTTCACCTGTTGGCACACCAAGCATCTAGCGACATACTCGGCCCAAAAGAAAACTCGGGTCATGTCCTGGTACATCTTGTCCCCACCGGGATAAATGGTCATCCAAGAACGGTGTGCATCATCAAGAATAGCCTTCCTCAACCCTCGTCTTGCGGTATACAAAGTCTACCGTCTCTACGCAAGCACCCCCTATTCTCTAGGGTGCACCTACTCAAATGGCTGGACGACTCCCCCCTTATGAGCTTCTCTATTAACTCAACCAACTGTGGGTCGTCCTGTTGTGCCTCACCAATCCGCCCCAAAAGAGTAGGTCTGACCTCTAAGGATGCTAGCAAACTGGGTATAAAGTCAACGGAAGGTCTGAAGTCAAACATCGAGGTAAATTCCAAGCTTCGCCGTTCCACAAACAATGGACTCAAGGACAACTTTTTTCCGCTCAAGGCGTCCGCCACCACGTTACCCTTGCCAGGGGTACACGCTATCTCGAAATCATCGGATGCTAAGAACTCCATCCACCTTTTCTGTCTCAAGACTATGCGCTTGAAGAGTCTCCAACACTTCCCTAAGATGTAGGGTATGCTTTTCTCCACTTCTGGAGAGAACCAGGATATTCTCCCATACAAAATCGTCACAACTATCCATCTCTCACGCAGACCATCCTAGTCAAACTCGACATCCCCCAAGTGCAAGCCCCAAAGGCCTAAACCAATATCAGACAAACACCCAAGGGACACCTCCTTCGAATTCAGATGACCTACGTGAGATGATACTAGTAAAAACGGCTAAATAATTAAGCCCTTGTCCAACTCTGGATGTCCTTGCCAGTCTCACTCCAAAACCACTGTTGATCAAATAACTGGCCTTGCTTAACCTATTAAGCACGCACGAAAACTTATTTCGCTATTAGAAAAGACCAAGATGTCATCCACAAGGACCACTACGAAGTTGTTTAGGTACTCCCTGAACACCCTACTCATCAAATCAACTAAGTATGCGGGGGCGTTCGTCAAACCAAATGACATCACCAGCCACTCATAAAAAAACCATCCGGAGCCCTAAAGGCGGTCTTCTCTATACTATCCTCAGTCATTCCCAACTGATGAAACTCCGTGGCCAAGTCCCACTGCGAAACACTGAGGCGCCAACCAACTGATCAAAAAGATCATCAATCCTCGGCAATGGGTGTCTATTCTTCTTTGTGAGCTTGTTGAGTTCTCTATAGTCTACACAAAGTCTGAGGGACCCATCTGCCTTCGTAGCAAAAACTACTGGAGCACCCCACTCCGATATACTTCGTCTTATGAACCCCTTCTCAAGCAACTCCCCTACTTGCTTATGGAGTTCCCTCATCTCACGAGGAGCCATGTGGCGCACTGGCCAAGATACTGGTTTAGCATTATCCACCAGATATATTCGGAAGTCTATCTCCCGCCTCGGAGGTAAGCCCTTCCCTTCCCCAAACACATCCGAGTATTCCCGGACCACTCTAACAGATCGCAAACTCTTGACCGAAACGTCAAGCGATTCAAGATAACTTAGCATAACAGAATCTATGGGATTTCAAAAGATCTCGAGAGTGTTACCCAAGCGGGTCATAAACCTAACAACTCTCCTTTCACCATCAAGAACGGCACCATTACTGGATAACCAGTCCATGCCCAAAATCAACCCATAGCCCGTGAAGCCCAAACAAAAGCATCACCCCTAAACTCAACGCTAAGTATGAGGATCTTCAAACCCAAACATATCATGGACAAATAAGTGGAGCCCCAACTGGGTTTGAAACAACCACGGGATCATCTACCAAACTGGTGTCTAGGTGCAGTGACTCAACTAATGATGATGAGATAAACGAATGTGGTGCACTAGAGTCGAATAAAGTTCGAACAGGATGATCGAGAGAACCAAATTTCAACTTAGACGGTCCTACCCCCATCAGGTATACCCGTTGTGAGGGAATACATCTACCCTCCAGAAGATCCTGTACTTCGTCCTTACCTCTTTGGACAACCCTAAGGTGTCCTATTTCTCCACAACAACTAGTCTTCCCCTTCACATTCTCCTTTCGTGGCCTTCTTACCAAGATGAGGTTTCGTCCTTTATTTACATAATAGCTATTTGAACCTTCCTCTCTCGTCCATCTTAACGGCACCCATAAGCCCTCCACCTCCTTGGACTAACTTCTTAGCCTGGCAAACGTCTTAGTCCCTTGAAGTGGTTCTTCCGTCCTTCATACGGAAGTCCTTATTTATCTTAAAAAGACATCTATACGCGGAGGGGAAATTCAAAACGAGATAGAGGAAGAGATTCAAAACGGAGAATCGAAGGAAGGATATATGGCTATTGGGGATTATGCTTTTCTTTCAAAAACTTTTCTCTTAAAAGACATGTTTTTGAAAATACTTCTTCCAAAAATGTTTTTAGAAAATAGTTTTCTAAAAATTTTATCTGTTCCGGTAACCTTAAGCTCTGATACCACGTGTAACACCCCACACCCGCTAAGGTCACTCATAAAGGGAATGCCTTAGCTTCGGTGGAGTATTTAAGTGAATATAGAACAGAAAAATTACAACAAGACAGATATAAGTAATACTTGAAATTTAAAACATCATTTCATTGCAGCAGAAGGTAAACATGTTCGGTTACATCTCAAAAACCAACAAGAGTCAAGTACAAAATATCCATCTCGTTAAAACATAAGTACATAATCCCACTACATACTAATAGCCATAATAGAAAAGATAACCGAGCTTTTCTTCAAGAGTCCAAGCTCCAAAAGATAGATAAAGCAATCTGATCAAAGCCCACTAGTGCTAGGCCCACTCTGAGAACCTGAGGGTTGGGGAAAAAGATAAAAACAACGGGGTCAGACATAAGTCTGAGTGAGCCCTATAACCTTAACAATACAATCATTAAAGTAATTAGGGTATGATATAAACCTGGCACGGTACGACTGGGGATAAATGACTACACTAAGTAGCCAACTAGACTTAGGATAAACTAAGATAACGGTAAAGACGCGCCTATCCACCTAATGATAAATACTACACTGCACCACCCTAGATCTACCCACCCAAGGGTAATTCCTACACTGCACCACACCAGTTCTACCCACTCAAGGGTAATTCCTACTTAAAGGTTGATCCCCACTAAGTGTACTTAGTAATTTTTCATAGTAGTTTCGCGTACCCCTAGTTGTCTACATAGGTGTCGTCTGCCCCTATCTCCACTAGGTGTACCCACAATTTAGTAATTTTAATAGTAGTCTCGTGTACCCCTAGCTGTCTACATAGGTGCCGTCTGCCCCTATCTCCACTAGGTGTACCCACTACTCCCCAAGCGATCGGCTCCCTACCGTAGATACCCGTGCTGGCCCCACAGTGGGGTGTATCATTCCCCAAAGTGGCAACCCGATAATGGTGCACGGCTTATACCTACACGATGCAACAACGTCTTACCTACCAGCCCGGGTCCACACACGCATATGAAACCCGTTGGACTCGCGTTGCCACCGCTACCCCGTTTTGGCCTCTTATAGTCAAGCCCAGTACGCGTGTCCCGTCCTCGACATGGGTCGAGCCCACTAAGATACATATGGGTTACTGGTTGAAATGGGCCCCCATAAGCTACTACTTAAGCTTGTCATTTTATCTAGTGCATCCCATTGAAATGGGCCCCCACAAGCTACTACTTAAGCTTGGCATTTTATCTAGTGCATCCCACTTAACCCCTTTTTCGTAATCATGCCCACTTACATGTTAAGGTTTGGTTAAGTCATCTAATCATATTTCAATTGCCACGCAAGGCACCCACTAGATTTCTACATGCCACCCAAGGCACCCACTTGATTTCCACATGCCACCCAAGGCACCCACTTAACCCTTTAATCATGTTTAGTTACATGTTCCACTTTGGTTAAGTATTCTAGTCGTATTCTCTATTGCCACCCAAGGCAACCCACTAGATTTTTCCACATGCCACCCAAGGCACCCACTTAACCCTTTAATCATGTTTAATTACATGTCCCACTTTGGTTAAGTATTTTAATCTTATCTTCTATTGCCACCCAAGGCAACCACTAGATTTTTCCACATGCCACCCAAGGCACCCACTTAACCCCTCATGCCCACTACATGCTTATCTGGTTAAGTGTTTCTTAATTGATTAAGAACGTAACCGTTGTAAAGACCTCTCACATTAGACTCTCTTTTATGGCAGCTGGATTTGCCGGTTGGGTCCGGGCAGCCTTACGCCATAACCGAGTCTAACCTCGTGTCTATACACTTGTCACGTATTTAGTTTGTGCCTAAGACCTCTCACATTGGGCCAATCATTTGTAGCCGCTGGATTTGCCGGTCGGTTCCGGGCAGTCTTACGCTACAAAAGGGTCCAACCTCGTGTCTTAGTCGATTAATTACACCTAATTAATCACCGCCGAATTAATTTTCCCTAATTAATTCCAATTTTAATGATGTACATAATTGACTCAATTATGTCCATCCACTTTATGGTATGCATAATCATACCAACTTCACACCATTTCATTGACATGTATATTAACCCATCGTTCCCCACGTAATTCGCCAACATGACATAAAAGGGAAGATTCATCACAAATACAATGGGTTCAACTTGCATCACATTAACATCAACATGGGTTTAAAGGTGTCAACATGCATATAGCATCAACCCAACTAGCATAAATAATCAACCCAAACTTGCATGAATCACATATGTCATAAAGAGGTTAACTTGCATAAGTTATTCATGTCATACAAAGGGGTAAACTTGCATATGTATGTATGACATACAAAGGGGTTAACTTGCATATGTATGCATATCATACTAAGGTGTAAACTTGCACATGTTACTTGCATATAATCAAACACCAAACTTTGCATAACATGTCATATATGAACTTGCATATAATCATACACCAAACTTGAATAACATATCATATATGAACTTGCATATAATCGAACACCAAACTTGCATATCTTGTCATGTATGAACTTGCATATAATCATACATCAAACTTGCATATCATATATGAACTTGCATATAATCAAACACCAAACTTGCATATCATGGTGTCATAATGGATCAATGTTTCTCATATGACTTGCATATCTTGCATAAC
Organism: Allium sativum; assembly: GCA_030737875.1. Classification (NCBI taxonomy): domain Eukaryota; kingdom Viridiplantae; phylum Streptophyta; class Magnoliopsida; order Asparagales; family Amaryllidaceae; genus Allium; species Allium sativum. The sequence goes on from CM060915.1 coordinate 703,295,157, forward strand.
ATCATAAACACATAGCATATGACTTGCATAACTTGCATAACACCACAAACACATAGCATATGACTTGCATAACTTGCATAACATCATGAACATGTATCATATGACTTGCATAACTTGCATAACACCACAAACACATAGCATATGACTTGCATAACTTGCATAACATCATAATCTCATAGCATATGACTTGCATAACTTGCATAACATCATGAACATGTATCATATGACTTGCATAACTTGCATAACTTCATGAACATATAGCACATAACTTGCATAACTTGCATAACATCATGAACATGTATCATATGACTTGCATAACATCACAAACACATAGCATATGATAACATAATCTTGCATTGATCCACATTCATAGCCATAACCTCATTATATCCTATCATAATCATTTCAACAATTGGTTATTAAGGCTATAGAAAACTCACAACTTGTTGATTAGCACTCCTAAGAAGAAGATTAAGTTGCTAGAGTTGATTAGAGATTGATTTGAGTTGCTATCTTCTTCTACAAATTGATGGAGGCTCCTTCAAGTTGCATTTTGATGGCATGACGGCATTGTATCTATTTTTAGTATGAATTAGGGTAGTCTTAGGGTGTATTTATAGAGTAGTTAGGTGTTTTAGGCCATTAGATTAACCCTAAATTAGATTAGAGCCGTCAGATCACGTCCTAGCCACTAAAACACAGCCCAAAAGACAAGCTGGTGCACCCAGGTGACCTGGGCTCGACCAGGAGGTCGACCCTAGGGTCGACTCCCCAGTCGACCTGGGGGGGGGGGGGGGGGGGGAGGTCGACTCCCCAGTCGACCCCCAGGTCGACCCCCTGGGTCTGGCGGGATTTTTCCCGCTACATCTGAAAATCTGTTTTTTAAATTTCTGAAAACTTCTTTGGGCCTTATCGGGGTCATACAGACTCCGATTTTCGAAAACTCGGACTCTATTTCGCGTATTTTTCCGAGACGAACGTAATGGCATAGCCCATTTCCCCTGATTCAGATTTTAAAATTTTAATTCTGCCCTGTTTTATATTATAGCAAGTTATTCAACATACGGGGTGTTACAGATTTTCTTAGGGGTGTCATTGAGAGAAGTATTGCTGCGGGAAGACGGGAGTCGATATGCTTCTTTTATTGTTGCGACTACCTTTGACGTTGCCAGCGTGAGCAAGATTGCGCAGAGAGGTGGAATTAGAGTCGCTGGGATCTTGGCGTCGCTACGAGGCAGGATGTTGAGGTGAGAAGCTCGATCCCTCTGCGCTAGATTTCAGCATAGGAAGTAATCGGCATTCATGTTGAAGATCTCCTGAATCTTAGATTTCTTTTGATCGGTCCATGCTCGAAGTTCGGAATCAGGTGGTGTGCCATTTGTAAGCTGGATAAGTACGATTCGAGAAGTAGGTTTCTCGACTTCGGCCATGGCGGTGTGGGATCTTGCGAGATAGCATTTGAGAGTTTCACGGGTGCCTCGGTAAATGCTTGAGGCTGAGAGGATGTCTCTGGTCATCATGACGTGCATTCTGGATTGCGCGACTAATCTTTTGGCTAGTTAGTCGGGAGTTGAGATGGTCCTTGTAACGACAAGAGTTCCGCCCGACCCAATCGATCGCAAAATCGACCAAGACCGTTCAAATCCCGCATACGTTAACTTTGGGAATACAACAACATCAGAACAATAACAGCAGACTTTTATAAACATTACAGTAATGTTACATCAGAGTACAGAATATCAGAGTACATCGAATAAAATTACAGCGGAAGATAAATTTCAATATTTTAATACATTGCAGCGGAAATAAAATAACTAAGGCAGCAGAAGACAACTATGCTCTGGACATAGCTTTAGGCTTCGATCCAGAATCCTGCTCAAAAGATAAATATCTGCAAAAAGCTACTCGACTGCCCATGTGGAAAAGAGGGCACCCGAGTTTGCAAATTGAAACAAACTACGAGTCAGTCATGGGACTGGTGTGAGAATTCTTAACTAATATAACTAATAGTAATAAGGCAAATCCAAGGACCACGCCGCTAACGCGGAACGGGTTTACTCCAATGGATTGTCGTGCATAATTAAAAGTAAATAGTAAAACAACGCAATGCTTTTTGGAAAAAAATGAAACCATTATAAGACTCAAGTCCCATCACACAATGCAACGCAAACCGGAGGACAGAGTTTTACCTTATAATGGCCAAAATAATGCTTGATACGATAAAAACGGATTTGATATTACTATTAGTGTATATATGTTTCAAAAACATTTCAATCATAATGTATCAATCATAGACGGCATAGTACCCCATCCTACTATGTCGCCATACTAATTCTACAATCAAAACTGCATGAGGTCGTATTGGAAATTGGGTTTCCATCATGAGTCAAGGCTAGGGAGGAGCTCCTTAACGATTCGAGACACTCTAGCTAATGTCTCAGGATCCCCCGCAGAGAACCCTTAGAAAGCTGCAGGGCCGGTCCACACTTGCGGTTTGTGGATTGGCAATTTCTGAACACACGTTTCCCGGTCCTATAGGACCTAACATCCGAGGCGCCTCATTCCATCATCCACATAAGTAAATATCAGCCAGTTTAAGCACCGACACCACTTCTAGCTAGAAAGAAACGTGCTGCTCTCCCTGCGTTCCCTTCTCCCATTTTAGACTCAACCGGGTTGTGAGGCTCGCGAAGTAACGTTATAACCACAAGGCCTGCTTTTCAACAAAGCCTTGATCATCTTCATCTTAGCGTGCCACGTTGACAATTCACGCCATGCGATTGATAACTATTAATACACAACCTCTAAGGGTGTTGAGCAAGAGAATAAATTCTCCGCCACCAACGGTCGTATATTAATAGAAATCAGTTTACATAGAACAAAATTCAACGTCAGACACACATTCCATTTATAAGCTTATGCTCTGGGTCTGAGCGAAAGTCAAATCCGTACAAGTCAACACTACGTCCGGACGGCCACCACTGTAGCCCCTTCAAGGTAGCTACTCCAATCAAGGGCATCAGCAGTCGTCGTCCATTCAATATGAAGATCGTCTGTCTTCTATCGTCGTCTTCAAAACTTGAATTTTAAACGTCGCTTAAATTATTTGGAATGAGATAGACTCGGACTTTCCAAATAATTATCGCATATATATAAGTTGGAAATCATTTCATATCTTTATTAGTAATTTATAACGATTTATTCATTATAATTTATAAATAAATATAAATATAAACCATTCATATTATCGCTCATGTATAAAGGCGACCCATAAATCAAACAAACAACACACAATTATTATTAAACATGTAGTGAGGAAATTTGACATGTCCTATTTTTCGTTTCTAACAAATTGACAAAGTAAATAATGTCTATCTTTCATTTCTAAAACATGACGGTGAAAATAATGAAATTACTATTCTAACCAATGACGGTGCACATAATGTCAATTTTCTATTTAACACATAACGGTGTTTTTATCTCTAATATGACATTCTAACAAAAAATGGACCTTTTTATTCTAATTTGTCTTTACTAACGAAATGAACATCTTTAGGTAATCCTATTTACTGACCAAAAATGAATCTTTTATTCTAATACTAACATTTATAACAAAAATGTTCTTTTATGCTAATGCTAACATTTATAACCAAAAATAAATGTTTGGTTTATATTATATACAGATATAAATATAAATTGTTAACGACACTAACGTCGTCCACTTCTAAATAATGAATCATACATAACACAGAGTCACATCCAAGTCATGTTTGATTGAATTCGTCAATATGACATTAAAATAATATTTAATTTTAATGTTTCTACATAGTCCTAAAATGTGTATTTCTTTTCTGAGTTTCTAAATGACATTTAAACTACTTCGCTTTATAGGCAAAAAGTATGACCTTAACCATGTATTTCATTTCATATGCCATATATGACATTACAAATATATTTTATTTCATATGCAGTATATGACATTAACAAATAAATATATTTTATTTCATATGCAATATATGATATTTCAACTCTAATTATCTTCATATGCAATATATGACATTACAAATATATTTATCTTCATATGCAATATATATGACATTAACAAATAAATATATTTTATTTCATATGCAATATATGATATTAACAAATAAATATATTTTATTTCATATGCAATATGTGACATTTCAACTCTAATTATCTTCATATGCAATATATGACATTACAAATATATTTATCTTCATATGCAATATATGACATTAACAAATAAATATATTTTATTTCATATGCCATATATGACCTTTCAATTCTAATTATCTTCATATGCAATATATGACATTAAAAATATATTTTATTTCATATGCAATATATGACATTTCAAATATAATTATCTTCATATGCAATGAAATGCGACATTAACACTATTCTTTATTTATATGCAATGTTATGCAACATTAAAACTATAATACATTTATATGCAATGTTATGCAACATTAAAACTATAATACACTTATTTGCAATGTTATGCAACATTAAAACTATAATACACTTATTTGCAATGTTATGCAACATTAAAACTATAATACACTTATTTGCAATGTTATGCAACATTAAAACTATAATACACTTATTTACAATGTTATGCAACATTAAAACTATAATTTATTTATTTGCACTGTTTCAACTACACACTAAAATACCGTTATGTCCATATCTTAATTACAACGCTAAAACATGTTATGTCCATAACTTCTAATCACAACACTAAAAATTTCATTTGTCCATAACCTTAACTACAACGCTAAAAATATGTTGTATACATTTTCTAACTATGACGCTAAAAATATTGTTATTTTCTTATTTCACTACAACGTTAAAAATGGCGTTATGTTCCCATTTCAACTTGGATACTAAAACATGTTTATCATCACATCTTTTCATAAGCATTAAAATTATGTCTATTTACATATTCATATAAACATTAATAATATGTTCATTTTTATTCTCAAATAAAAAAAATGTTTATTTTCTTCATTCAAACATAAACATTAAAATATGTTTATTTTTCTCCGTTTCATCTTGACAACAAAAATACATTCATTTATGTTGTTTCATTTTGTCAACAAAAATATATTCATTTTTTTTTCTTTCCAACAACAGAAACGTAATCATTTTCGTAGATTCCATTTGACAACAAAAGTATATCTATTTTAGTTGTTTCTACTTTGACGACAAAATATAATCCTTTTGTCGTTGTCATTTTCAACTAAACAATCTTTTCTTCTTAACAAAACTGATACTTTTGTTTAAAAATGATACTTATTTAATAATAAAAATGATACCTACTTAATAATAAAAATGATACTTACTTAATGATAAAAATGATACTTACTTTACATTGGCAAAATTTCATGAAACAATTTTTTTTTCTTCCTAAACATAATACTACATAATAAATCAATATTCAAAATCACATCTTTGTATCTTAAACAATATTAAAAATCTAATACTTAAGTTAGGAAAAATGTTAAAGTCCAATCTTTTATTTATTAACAAAGAAAAAAAATCTAATCTTTATAAACCAAGTAAAATCTAATCTTTATTTCATAAATGAAATAAAAATCTAATTTTTAAGTTAATAAACGAAGATAATTTTTTTTTATTTCAATCTTGACTCGTCCAATTCAGTATTTCCTTATCTATACAGAGGCGATTAAATTAAACCACATAAATCCAACCATCGCATATAATCCATGACATCACCAATCGTAAAACAATCAATAAACAAGAACAATACATCTCAGATCTATCACAATTACAAATAATGAATTCCAAACGACCCATAAATAATTTAATATTTATTTAAATTTCAGATCAGAAAATCTCACCTTGGGTTTATGATCAAGTTTAAACCAAAAAGAGTCTAAATTTGTTCACAACAAATCTAGAATTTCATGTTGTGTGTCGCCGTTCCAATATCACCAAATAGGATGAAACTTATATTTAATTGAAGAGGAGGATGAGATCTTTTTTTCTTAAAAAAAAAATTCTAAAGAAGCATGGTGTAATTTTGAGTGGAGGAAGAGAATTTGATGGAGGAAGGAAGAGAAGAGAGCCGCCATGGAAGAGAATGAAGGAGGAAGGGTAGAATTATGTTTCGGGTTATGAGTGAGATTAGGATAATATATAGAGGTGTTGTGTTTTTAATTTAGCCCTTCAATTCTTTTATTTTATTTACATATAGGTCCATTTTCCATGTCATGATTAAACTATTCAAAAAAAAAATTTATTAGATAATGTTTCTCATAATATTACCTTTGCTAAAGAAAATAATGATTTTAAACTTTACATGGAAAAATAATCACATGCACATAGATATATACACACTTGCTTAAAATTGACACCGAATTAACATTCAAAAACCTACTATTAAATAACCGTGTCACATGGTTTGAACCATGTTAGGGAGAAACATAAGGTATTTTTCCCAAACACGATAGACATTCAAATTAATTTTATTAATTGCATTAATTATTATTAAACACATTAATTACAATTCATCATATTAACTGTTATTTATGTGAGTGTGTGCGTGTGTGTGTGTATATAATTATGTTTACTACATTAATTACCCCTAAATTGGAATTACAATATTTATTTCCCATTTATCACATTTATTGTAATCTTCTTCAACTTCTAAAATTTATTAACACGTCCATTTCCAACAATGTTGCATGGTTACAATCTTTAGTTCATATTTACACTAATTGGAACCTTTTCAAATTCTATAATAAATTCGACATTTGTTACCAAGAATCCCAAGGTTACAACTATTTATACATATTTTATTATTGGAAATGTTACCATACACATGCCCTAAATAGAGAACATTCAAATTCAAACCTATTTTAACGTCTACCTATTAATAATAATAATAATAACTAGCATTAATTACGTATGTTTTTGGATGGATATAGTATTAATATATATTTTGTTTGGCGTATATTTTTATTTTCATATTTATTCATTTACAAAATTTCTTAATTCTAAATAATTTACATGCTAGTCCAAACGGGTGACAAGAACAACCTTTCTATATTTCGAGTTGCTATGATTTAAAATCCCAATAGATATATGATATGTACAAAAGGGAATATGTTTACATAATAAAAATTTGTAGATCTAGAAAAGAACTTGAATAGGGAAAGAAATTAAATAATACAAACTAAGAATTTACCTTACGTGCAACGCTTAGACTAAATATTGTGAACCACTAATAAATGTCCTTTATGTGGTTTCTATTATTGTTCTAGCCACTTATATTGGAATGTAAATTCCAATATACAATATAACATTAAATTAATGTCAACAATTGTGTTTAGTTTATTCTTGTGAAAACTAAACTTACAAATCATATAAATTTTTAATCGTGATCATTTAAAATAAATTATTTTAAATATCAAAAACTCATTAAAATTACTTAAAATAAATTTTAAAATTATCCCAAAATTCAGGGTTGTTACAGTCTCCCCCACTTAAAAACTTTTCGTCATCGAAAAGGAACGAAGTTAAAAGTGTTTAATTAATTAACTCATCTTTCTCTTTTCTATTGATTTCAATAATTTTATTAGTTGATTAACTTTCAAATATATGACTTTTATATATTCCAAAATCATATATTCTAAAATAGATTACATATAATCACAAATACGTTAATTATAAACTGGGCACTCTCAACTCATTCTAGGGCATTACTAACCCCATCTCTAATGAATTTTCTCATTCTAGGATACTGCTGATCCTATCTCTAATGGGTATTCTTATTGGATATTATTAATCCAATATCTGATGAGTCTTTTGTTCAATTCTAATGAGTTGTACCCCAAAGATTTGAGTTAACCAAAGCTCTGATACCAACTGTAACGGCCCGGGTTCCGCCCGACCCGATCGATCGCAAAATCGACCAAGACCGTTCAAATCCCGCATACGTTAACTTTGGGAATACAACAACATCAGAACAATAACAGCAGACTTTTATAAACATTACAGTAATGTTACATCAGAGTACAGAATATCAGAGTACATCGAATAAAATTACAGCGGAAGATAAATTTCAATATTTTAATACATTGCAGCGGAAATAAAATAACTAAGGCAGCGGAAGACAACTATGCTCTGGACACAGCTTTAGGCTTCGATCCAGAATCCTGCTCAAAAGATAAATATCTGCAAAAAGCTACTCGACTGCCCGTGTGGAAAAGAGGGCACCCGAGTTTGCAAAGTGAAACAAACTACGAGTCAGTCATGGGACTGGTGTGAGAATTCTTAACTAATATAACTAATAGTAATAAGGCAAATCCAAGGACCACGCCGCTAACGCGGAACGGGTTTACTCCAATGGATTGCCATGCATAATTAAAAGTAAATCGTAAAACAATGCAATGCTTTTTGGAAAAAAATGAAACCATTATAAGACTCAAGTCCCAACACACAATGCAACGCAAACCGGAGGATAGAGTTTTACCTTATAATGGTAAAAAAAATGCTTGATACGATAAAAAAGGATTTGATATTACTATTAGTGTATATATGTTTCAAAAACATTTCAATCATAATGTATCAATCATAGACGGCACAGTACCCCATCCTACTATGTCGCCATACTAGTTCTACAATCAAAACCGCATGAGGTCGTATTGGAAATTGGGTTTCCATCATGAATCAAGGCTAGGGAGGAGCTCCTTACCGATTCGAGACACTCTAGCTAATGTCTCAGGATCCCCCGCAGAGAACCCTTGGAAAGCTGCAGGGCCGGTCCACACTTGCGGTTTGTGGATTGGCAATTCTTGAACATACGTTTCCCGGTCCTATAGGACCTAACATCCGAGGCGCCTCATTCCATCATCCACATAAGTAAATATCAGCCAGTTTAAGCACCGACACCACTTCTAGCTAGAAAGAAACGTGCTGCTCTCCCTGCGTTCCCTTCACCCGTTTTAGACTCAACCGGGTTGTGAGGCTCGCGAAGTAACGTTATAACCACAAGGCCTGCTTTTCAACAAAGCCTTGATCATCATCATCTTAGCGTGCCACGTTGACAATTCACGCCATGCGATTGATAACTATTAATACACAACCTCTAAGGGTATTGAGCAAGAGAATAAATTCTCTTCCACCAACGATCGTATATTAGTAGAAATCAATTTACATAGAACAAAATTCAACGTCAGACACACATTCCATTTATAAGCTTATGCTCTGGGTCTGAGCGAAAGCCAAATCCGTACAAGTCAACACTACGTCCGGACGGCCACCACTGTAGCCCCTTCAAGGTAGCTACTCCAATCAAGGGCATCAGCAGTCATCGTCCATTCAATATGAAGATCGTCGGTCTTCTATCGTCGTCTTCAAAACTTGAATTTTAAACGTCGCTTAAATTATTTGGAATGAGATAGACTCGGACTTTCCAAATAATTATCGCATATATATAAGTTGGAAATAATTTCATATCGTTATTAGTAATTTATAACGATTTATTCATTATAATTTATAAATAAGTATAAATTTAAACCATTCATATTATCGCTCATGTATAAAGGCGACCCATAAATCAAACAAACAACACACAATTATTATTAAACATGTAGTGAGTAAATATGACGTGTCCTATTTTTCATTTCTAACAAATTGACAAAGTATATAATGTCAATATTTCATTTCTAAAACATGACAGTGAAAATAATGAAATTACTATTCTAACCAATGACGGTGCACATAATGTCAATTTTTTATTTAACACATAACGGTGTTTTTATCTCTAATATGACATTTTAACAAAAAATGGACCTTTTTATTCTAATTTGTCTTTACTAACGAAATGAACATCTTTATGTAATCCTATTTACTGACCAAAAATGAATCTTTTATTCTAATACTAACATTTATAACAAAATTGTTCTTTTATGCTAATGCTAACATTTATAACCAAAAATAAATGTTTGGTTTATATTATATACAAATATAAATATAAATTGTTAACGACACTAACGTCGTCCACTTCTAAATAATGAATCATACATAACACAGAGTCACATCCAAGTCATGTTTGATTGAATTCGTCAATATGACATTAAAATAATATTTAATTTTAATGTTTCTAAATAGTCCTAAAATGTGTATTTCTTTTCTGAGTTTCTAAATGACATTTAAACTACTTCGCTTTATAGGCAAAAAGTATGACCTTAACCATGTATTTCATTTCATATGCCATATATGACATTACAAATATATTTTATTTCATATGCAGTATATGACGTTAACAAATAAATATATTTTATTTAATATGCAATATATGATATTTCAACTCTAATTATCTTCATATGCAATATATGATATTACAAATATATTTATCTTCATATGCAATATATATGACATTAACAAATAAATATATTTTATTTCATATGCAATATATGATATTAACAAATAAATATATTTTATTTCATATGCAATATGTGACATTTCAACTCTAATTATCTTCATATGCAATATATGACATTACAAATATATTTATCTTCATATGCAATATATGACATTAACAAATAAATATATTTTATTTCATAGCAATATATGCCATTTCAATTCTAATTATCTTCATATGCAATATATGACATTACAAATATATTTTATTTCATATGCAATATATGACATTTCAAATATAATTATCTTCATGTGCAATGAAATGTGACATTAAAACTATTCTTTATTTATATGCAATGTTATGCAACATTAAAACTATAATACATTTATATGCAATGTTATGCAACATTAAAACTGTAATACACTTATTTGCAATGTTATGCAACATTAAAACTATAATACACTTATTTGCAATGTTATGCAACATTAAAACTATAATTTATTTATTTGCACTGTTTCAACTACACACTAAAATACCGTTATGTCCATATCTTAATTACAACGCTAAAATATGTTATGTCCATAACTTCTAATCACAACACTAAAAATTTCATTTGTCCATAACCTTAACTACAACGCTAAAAATATGTTGTATACATTTTCTAACTATGACGCTAAAAATATCGTTATGTTCTTATTTCACTACAACGTTAAAAATGGCGTTATGTTCCCATTTCAACTTGGATACTAAAACATGTTTATCATCACATCTTTTCATAAGCATTAAAATTATGTCTATTTACATATTCATATAAACATTAATAATATGTTCATTTTTATTCTCAAATAAAATAAAAATGTTTATTTTCTTCATTCAAACATAAACATTAAAATATGTTTATTTTTCTCCGTTTTATCTTGACAACAAAAATACATTCATTTTTGTTGTTTCATTTTGTCAACAAAAATGTATTCATTTTTTTTCTTTCCAACAACAGAAACGTAATCATTTTCGTAGATTCCATTTGACAACAAAAGTATATCTATTTTAGTTGTTTCTACTTTGACGATAAAATATAATCCTTTTGTCGTTGTCATTTTCAACTAAACAACCTTTTCTTCTTAATAAAACTGATAATTTTGTTTAAAAATGATACTTGTTTAATAATAAAAATGATACCTACTTAATAATAAAAATGATACTTACTTAATGATAAAAATGATACTTACTTTACATTGGCAAAATTTCATGGAACAATTTTTTTTTCTTCCTAAACATAATACTACATAATAAATCAATATTCAAAATCACATCTTTGTATCTTAAACAATATTAAAAATCTAATATTTAAGTTAGGAAAAATGTTAAAGTCCAATCTTTTATTTATTAACAAAGAAAAAAAATCTAATCTTTATAAACCAAATAAAATCTAATCTTTATTTCATAAATGAAATAAAAATCTAATTTTTAAGTTAATAAACGAAGATTTTTTTTTTAATTTCAATCTTGTCTCGTCCAATTCAGTATTTCCTTATCTATACAGAGACGACTAAATTAAACCACATAAATCCAACCATCGCATATAATCCATGACATCACCATTCGTAAAACAATCAATAAACAAGAACAATACATTTCAGATCTATCATGATTACAAATAATGAATTCCAAATGACCCATAAATAATTTAATATTTATTTAAATTTCAGATCAGAAAATCTCACCTTGGGTTATGATCAGGTTTAAACCAAAAAGAGTCTAAATTTGTTCACAACAAATCTAGAATGTCATGTTGTGTGTCGCCGTTCCAATATCACCAAATAGGATGAAACTTATATTTAATTGAAGAGGAGGATGAGATCATTTTTTAAAAAAAAAAATCTAAAGAAGCATGGTGTAATTTTGAGTGGAGGAAGAGTATTTGATGGAGGAAGGAAGAGAAGAGAACCGCCATGGAAGAGAATGAAGGAGGAAGGGTAGAATTATATTTCGGGTTATGAGTGAGATTAGGATAATATATAGAGGTGTTGTGTTTTTAATTTAGCCCTTCAATTCTTTTATTTTATTTACATATAGGTCCATTTTCCATGTCATGATTAAACTATTTGAAAAAAAAAATTATTAGATAATGTTTCTCATAATATTACTTTTGCTAAAGAAAATAATGATTTTAAACTTTACATGGAAAAATAATCACATGCACATAGATATATACACACTTGCTTAAAATTGACATCGAATTAACATTCAAAAACCTACTATTAAATAACCGTGTCACATGGTTTGAACCATGTTAGGGAGAAACATAAGGTATTTTTCCCAAACACGGTAGACATTCAAATTAATTTTATTAATTGCATTAATTATTATTAAACACATTAATTACAATTCATCATATTAACTGTTATTTATGTAAGTGTGTGCGCGCGTGTGTGTGTGTATATAATTATGTTTACTACATTAATTACTCCTAAATTGGAATTACAATATTTATTTCCCATTTATCACATTTATTGTAATCTTCTTCAACTTCTAAAATTTATTAACACGTCCATTTCCAACAATGTTGCATGGTTACAATCTTTAGTTCATATTTACACTAATTGGAACCTTTTCAAATTCTATAATAAATTCGACATTTCTTACCCAGAATCCCAAGGTTACAACTATTTATACATATTTTATTATTGGAAATGTTACCATACACATGTCCTTAATGGAGAATATTCAAATTCAAACCAAATTTAACGTCTACCTATTATTATTATTAATAATAATAACTAGCATTAATTACGTATATTTTTGGATGGATATAGTATTAATATATATTTTGTTTGGAGTATATTTTTATTTTCATATTTATTCATTTACAAAATTTCTTAATTCTAAATAATTTACATGCTAGTCCAAACGGGTGACAAGAACAACCTTTCTATATTTCGATTTGCTATGATTTAAAATCCCAATAGATATATGATATGTACAAAAGGGAATATGTTTACATAATAAAAATTTGTAGATCTAGAAAAGAACTTGAATAGGGAAAGAAATTAAATAATACTCACTAAGAATTTACCTTACGTGCAACGCTTAGACTAAATATTGTGAACCACTAATAAATGTCCTTTATATGGTTTCTATTTTTGTTCTAGCCACTTATATTGGAATGTAAATTCCAATATACAATATAACATTAAATTAATGTCAACAATTGTGTTTAGTTTATTCTTGTGAAAATTAAACTTACAAATCATATAAATTTTTAGTCGTGATCATTTAAAATAAATTATTTTAAATATCAAAAACTCATTAAAATTACTTAAAATAAATTTTAAAATTATCCCAAAATTCAGGGTTGTTACAATCCTGGATAAGGACGGGGAAGCACTTGCACTTTATGGCATTGGCAATGTGTAATGAACCCACGTGCCATTTGTCGCGGCTGATGAAGCTTTGAGAATCATGGCTTCCTTGAGTAAGGAGTGAGTGTTGGCATGTCGAATTTCTTGCATCATTCGGTATTAAGGATAACCGAAGTGAATGGGTTACGCCTCGTACTGGTTTTGCAGACGTCGAGGGTGTGCCCCTGTGGTTCCCTCACGATTCCATGGATCGTTTCGACGATAATCGGAGGTTGGGCTCCTGCCGCATTATAGAGGTAGTGATCCGGCGCAGGACTTTGGAGCCTAGCACACCTTCTTGACGGAAGGTTTTCGACAATCTGTGAGTCTCCAACTTCGATTGCATGATTCTGTGGAAGCCGATTGAAGTGAACTTGGGCCCAGTTGGATGCTAGAAGCATAGGCGACAAGTTCGGACTCATAGCAGTTTGAGTTCGCCTAGTGGAGGTTCGAGCGTCAAAGCAGGAGGCGGCCGGGATGACGCGTTCCATTTTCGATGGTGATTCTGACATTGCAGAGATTAGAGGTCGGTAGTGCCATCATAGGACGCCACCTGTTGCATGTTGAAACGTCAGGGCCACCCAGCTTGGTGTACGATCCTAGTGAAGAGATTATGTCTCGAGTAGGTTTCCCGCGAGTTGCTGGCGTTCCTTCGCATGTATTTTATGATTATTCGGACCATGTCGGGGAGATGTGCAGGATGGGGATATTCTAGTCGAACCCATTAGTTTTGGCAGATTTCGGAAGTCCTATTTCATGTACGTCTTCTGTAACACACATCTGTCTTGCCCTTTTCCATGTCCTTGACATCAAAGGTATGGTTTTGGTAAGGTTGGTGAGGTTGGGTGGACTGGTGTGCACCCTAATCCGGAAGTACTTGGACATGACATCTTCCGAAGCCGAGGGAACTTCCATATGTCGAATGCACCTCGCGAGGTGAGCAGTTGGATCCTTGCGACCGTCATAAGGATCCAAGATTGGCAGCTTGAAATCAGGAGGGTCACTAGAATTCCTGTAACCTAAGGAAAGCAAGCGGCGAGTCGCACAACACAAGCCTTTAGAAGCACCGTCTTAAGTGCATCGATGGATGACATCTGCGATCTTAGACCCGTCTCCGAAAGAACGTAGTTGATCCAGTTTATCCGAAGCGGCACTGGCGCGCCCAATGTTTAAGTCCAAGTCGAGAATCAGTTGATTGAAAAGAAAGGCTGGTTGGATTCCAACTTGAGGAGCCACGTTGGGTGTAATCCTGACTCTCGCAACATTGGGAGCATTATCGTCCAAAGCTGCGCGCGTTGGCACTTGAGCAACATTTCCGACTGCGGGGTCCGCAAGTTGATCAACCAAAGTGTCATGGGTTGGGGTGACATTTGGATTGGGTATGCCCCCGGGTGTAGCAGGACCGACATCATCTCGAGGAGCGGCGGCGGATAGCTGGTTAGTTTGTGGGTTGCCCCCAAGTCCCGAGTCGCGAGTGGAGGAAGATTGGTACTCGTCCAAATAATTTTTGTCTAGCCAGTCGGCCTTAAAATACTTCTTATTCTGTCTTCAATTCGGGAGAGGGAGGTATTGAAAGCTTCTTCCTGCCGCTCAAATCGAGCATACGAAGCTGTGGTAAGGTTCCCAATTATTCCATCGACGTCTTCTCGAGTGACGTAGCTCGATGGAGGTCCAGTTAAGGAGAGTCATTGACTTCCTCCTTCCACACCCAAAGGTTTAATTACAGCGTTGAGCTTTGTATGCTCAGTACACCATGATGAGAAGCGAGTAATTGAGTCATGGTCGAGAACTGAAGACGAAATCCGAAGGCGGATCAGAGGAACTCATCCATAACATTTTGCCATTTGATTCTTTGTTGCTTAGCCATCATGAGCGGACTCAACCGCAGGTTGTAGGAGGAACCTAAAATGCGCCGAAGTCGAGATTGGAATTTCCGACAAAGAAACAAATCTGAGTTCTCTCCATGATGCGCTTCTACTTGGCGTGAAATGGGCGATGCCACGTTTATTTTTGGAAGGTCTTCCAAGGATGGATTTTCCCCTTACTCGCCACTACCGAGAAATCTGCTAGGTGAACAAGACGGAATCCAAGTAGCATAAACAAACTTGTGGTCGAGGATTGGTGGGAAAATTTGGCTTTGTCAAGTTTGAGCGAAGGCATTGTTTGAAGGAGGCTAAGCACCCAAGTCGGCCTGAAGGCAGAGAATACCTCATTGATTATATGGTAGAAGCCATTATGGTAATCCGATGCTATGGTGGATTTTGTCAACAAGGCATCGTCGAGTGTCACTCGACTTCCTCGATGTTTCGTCAAACTAGGCTTGATCGACAAATGTGTCGAGGTTGGGCGCATTAAGGTCGGTCAGAGCGTTAGGGAGTCGAGACTGAAGGGAAAATTCTGAATCAGAATCGACAGTGGAAGATCCAACTGTGGGCTCCTTTCCTTTGTTCACCATTACCGATCGCCTTGGCCGGTAAGTCTGGGAAAACTTGAGCAGCGTCAAAAGCTTTGGTGGTTGAGTAGAAGGAAAGGCGAGGTTTCAATTTCTCGAAGGAAGTGACAGAAAGTCGACCCTAGGTAGACGCAGTCGGGTTCTGCTGAGGAGGGGTCAGTTGCTCGGACCCGGTTCATTATTGATAACCAATCGGAAGTAGTCTCGGTACTGTGCCCCACTCGCTATAAGTGACTGTAGTTCGGGCGCCATTTCTATTTCCATTGTCGTTGGCGTAGCCATTGCCATTGTCGTTTGTCGGGACGTAGGAGCGGACGGCGGCTTTGTTGATGAGACTAAACCTCCTTCTAAAGTGTGGCCCCCTTGACTCGGAGGCGGAGGTTGCCAGGATAGTGCATCGAGGTAAGGTGTTGTTTGAAGTCGAGCGACGACGCGCTGACTTTCTCGAAGTCGGCACACGAGGTCAATGTCATTTCTTAATGCCTGATCAAGTTCGACATTTTTTTTTGCTAAGCGCGCGGATCCATGCTTGCGTGTCGAGGGCTTCGGGGTCCACGGGAGGAATGGTCTCCTTAGTGACCGGGATCCCCGCCGGCTAAGCTTGTTAGGATGCTCCGGCTCCGGCTGTGGCTAAAGAGCCGATCGTTGCGTTCTTTGGTCGCTTTACCATCGTTAGCAGACTCAGAGAGTCCCCCTTCCGGCACGCGGTCAATATTTCGAACCCCTCCTTAGGATGCAAATTTCAAATCCAAGGGGTTCGAGATTCATCCCCCATTGAGGTGCGAAATTCGTCCCCCAGTGGGGTATGAATTTCGTACCCCGTGGGCACGAATCTCGAACCCCACGGGGTTCGAAATTCATACCCTAGGGGTCCGAATTTCATACCCCGGGGGTTCGAATTTCGAACCCCTTAGGGGTTCGAACTTCTTACCCCGGGGGACGAATCTCGAACCTCGCGGGGTTCGAAATTCATACCCCTAGAGGGTTTGAATTTCGTACCTCGAGGGGTACGAATTTCGAACCCTTTAGGGATTCGAATTTCATACCCCTAGGGGTACCAAATTCGTCCCTGAGGGGTACGAAGGTCGTGCTAGCGCGTGTCGGGGGTTCAAGACTCGGGCTTGTGCTCGTCGAAGTCGATACGATAATGTGCGACAAAGACGCAAATCCGAGTTCTCTCAGTGAAAGCACCAAATGTTAACAACAAAAAATGTCGTAAACACCCAAAATTCCAATTACTTGGAATTATTAATTTGGTCGTGTAAAAAAGAGTGGAAAGCAGTAAATAACACGAGATATTTATAGTGGTTCGACCTCGAGAGGGGCCTACGTCCACTTTGAAGAGTTGTTGGAATATTATTAATAACACAAGGTTACAAGACGGAGACTATTTCATTACATTTGTCATTATGCTATATGAAGTCATAATTATCATATATTGCGTATATTAGGAAAAAGCAACTTTTTCCCTTCTTCGTACTCAAAGAGGAGATGCCATTAAAGGAACTCTCTAGAGGTCCCAAAGTCACAAATTCCAACTTCTTTGAAGTGTGAGGCCAAGGGGTATTTATAGGAGAATGGTTAGGTATAAGTAGGTAGAAATAGGGGACCACACCCAGAAATTCGCACCCGACCCCTGCGCATGCCAGAATTTCGCACCCAGCCTTGGGGTGCGAATTTCGCACCTCGCGGGGTGCGAAATTTGTACCCCATTGGGGGTGCGAAGTTCGTACCCCGTAGGATACGAATTTCGCACCCTGTCGGGCGTGAAACTCGTACCCTTCGGGGGTATGAATTTCGTACCTCCTGGGGTGCGAAATTCGCACCCCAGCGTACGAATTTTGCACACTACTGGGTACGAATTTCGCACCCCTGGGTACAAATTTTGCACCTTGCTAGGTGCGAATTTCGCACCCTGATGGGTGTGAATTTCGCACCCCTTAGGGGTGCGAAATTTGCACCCCATGGGGTACGAAGGTCACATTGTGAGAGGTGCGAAGGCCGTGGTCAAGGGTGTTGGGGCCTCGAGGTTTGGGCTCGCGACTCCTAGGGATTCAGAGCCTTGGTAAGGAAATGTTTGGAGGAGTGATGAGGTTCATGGAAGTTGTTGGCTTAATCCTGACTTTGAGTCGATCTGGTAATTCAGGGCAACACACTTGTTCACGAAAATCGGATGAATCGGGAGGTGCCCACTGATTCGACCTAACTGGCTAGGTCGATCGCCACCGGGACTATGGGGCCCCGGACCCCCACCAGCGCTGCATCCAGACCCGCTTGACGGCTCGCCTTTGGCTCGGCTGCGGATGGATACTGATGGAGGTCGCGTTCGAGGGATGCTACATTATGTTAGTGGTCAGACTCGAGTCTTATGGTACTGGACCCCGGATGATATTGGCAATGCCTCTGGGATGTAATATCACGCGATATGTTGAGTCGAGCGTGTCTTGCGTACTTTTGGGAACTAAACCAAAAGGCTAGTTAACAACAATGCTGTCCATGAAAAAATTGAAATACAAAATTCCTAAAATTCATGGTTGAATCCCGCCACTTCAAGAAAAGTGGCAAAACAAATTTAATTGAATTCAAGTCGCAGATCAGTACATAAGAATTTTGATGTGTAATTCGAAATGTCCAACGGTCAACTTCTGACATTCAAGTTTAAAGATTGACGTAATCGAATCATAGAACAACTTATCAAAGTGCATATATTCACGATCAGTTTCAGCATCGTTAAACATTAAAGTGCAAATCACAAGTGTTCGACGGCGTCAAAACTGAAAAACCAGTACACAGAGCAGAAAATACACGTTGACTAAAATCACAAGTTTCCAAAGATAAATGGATAAATCTCGTTACATCAAACAAAACAATAAACAGCTGGCGAAACAATCCGATTTGAAATCATGAGTCGATTACTCCAAATCATGATCCAAAGCATAGTCAATTTAAACCCGAAGTGTCTAGAATGGAACTGACATGAAGAACTTAAGAACAATCACAACCTGCTCTATCTGTTAGCGGTCAAAGATGGTCGAACTCTGGCGGTAATACTCTGAAAGAACTTGATGATGATAGATCTGAAATAACAGACCACAAATTGGCTTGAACGAGTAAAGGTCAAGATGATAATCAATCTAGATTGGAGAACTTCAACGTTGATCAACAACGGCGAAGTCAATCAGCGTGGGATGGTTGGTGAGCGTCGGAGCAGTTTTTTAGAAGAAATCTACCCACAATTAAAATATTTCTCTCGACAAGTAAGACGAAGTGAGAAAAACCCAGGTCCGTAAAGAGATAAGAAAGGTAGTTAATATGGGCTTTTTCGACCTATCATGTAAGGCCCACACAACCTGCTCAAATAGTGTGTCACCAACCCATCCAAGGTAGTATTTAACAACTATTAATGATTCGCTAATATATGATGAAGTGAATAATGCTGAAGTCTCATTCATTTCAAAGCCTGTATTTCCGCCAGAAAACACATGCTTCAAGGGGCAAATGTTAACCTCGTTGTTAACACACGGTTCAAGAGTAATGCACAAAAATGATGAAGTGTGAACATTTCTTGGATCGGTTGTGACTGCATAAATAAATGTGGAGCTGACGTGGCAAGACATTCCCAATGAGTCAGATGTATCCAAAGTGCCACGTGGCAATAGATGGACCGCTGCTGGAGTACAAAAGCATGGGTTCAGTGCATATCATTTAAGATGGTTTGTATATAAAAGCCATGCACATATGCATGGGTCAGTAGCTTCTTATCATAGGTCGGTGGCAGGTCACATAACGATGGGTAACCGAAGAGCATAGTACAGGAATGTATGGGAATTGGTAAATATATAAGATGGTAACAGTTGTCACACGAACCTACACATTGATGTGGCACGTATGACACGTTAAGAGGAAAGTGGGATCGTTCAAATGTTGGATTTGTGTCAGATCGTCCGCCTCTGAGTCAGGGTGTCCGCTACGCAGTCAAGTCGCCCAACATTCATATCGCTCAGACTCAGGTCGCTCTGCCCCAGGTCGTTGCACCCTCAGTTCATGAATATGCGTAGGTCGATCACGTATTGTTTCAGCATAATAAAGGGTCAGTTGGAAGTGTATATACGAACATATGGACCGTTCTAGAATGGATAAAGAACAAGTCATGGCTTTACCGTAGTAAAGCAGTTCATGGCATTCTACAACAATTTAAATAAATGGCATGACACGTACGTGGCAAGAAATATGTGATTGGTTGCAGAGTATAATATTATAAACGTTGGCTTGGTTGTATCATGTCTTGAAGTACAACACGGGGCAATTGCATGAATTGTATGAGAACATAACCATGAAGTCACGTGGCTTCGTGGAAAAGTAATATGGGTCGGTTGTACCCACGATCCAGATACAAGCTTGCCACATGTGAAGAAAATGGTAGCATCTCATGTGAATAGAAGGTGGATCGTTTATGCTGTAGATTGGAACAAATGCGTGGCAGGTTATGAAGATATGGGTCAGTTCGTTCAAAAGTTAGGTCCTTCGATGACCTATAAAGTCGGGTCGTTGAACGACCTAAAGAGTTGGGCCACTGGACGAACCGAAAGACTGCACACCCAAATCTGAGCCTCACACTCCAAATCACTCCACAACCACTCCTTTAAATACCCCATCCATTTCCATACTAAAGGGACCGATTTCTCCAACCATGAAGTGCTACCATTTTCATTCTAAACCATTCTCAAGCTTCCTAATCACCATGAAATCATCAAACATCGCCTAAGTGCAAGATTATCGAAGATCCACTTCAATAGTCCCCACAATTAAAGGGATCTAAGGGTTTCCACGGGGAAATCAAGATAACCGAGATATCAAAGAGAAGAAATAGAGAGGACTGTTGTAAAAGAGAAAAGATGAACGAAGTTATAGAAAATGTGTACCTTGTAATGTTGAGAATGATAATGAAATCTCTCTTCAAAGTGGACGTAGGCCAAATCTGAGGCTGAACCACAATAATTACTCTTTGTCTTTAATGCTTTTGTGTTTGTGGTTGCCACTAATCTATATCTAACATTTTAAAGGTGTTTACACACCTCTTGGAGTGTTAGTGTTCATTTTTTACATTAACACGATCTTTTCCAAGTTCTCATGGCATAATTAAGGAGTATGCAAAGCTTTAGTTGTCAGTTAGTGGAGTCCGACTTTGGTTACAATGTAAAACAAATGTTACTCCACATTACAATAAAATAAATATATTGTCTTCGGTGCACACATTCTACATTCTAGTTATTTTAACATTGGAGATTAAAAATTAAATCATAATGTCTAATATCTATGTGTTATTAACTTAACATTGGTTACAATGTAATGTTTTATCGGATGTTCCCGAAGGGACTAGGTCGCGATGCAAAAATTACTTCACGACCTAGAAATGGCGGCGGCAGCAACATCCCGCTCTTCCATCTCCTCCGCCTTCGCCTCCGATGCCTTCCCACCTCTTCCATCTCGCGCTCCTCCAAAACCCCCCGGTCCACCACCTCCTTCCTCAGCAAATCCCTCCACTTCCTCAGCAAATCCTTCCTCCTCGTCAGATCCCGATCTGAATGATTTGAATTTCTCATCTGCTAAGGTTGATTATGCAACCCTCTTCAATTCTCCACCTAGGAACGCAGGTTTATATAAACCGATTGATTTCAACATACCGAGGAATGGTAAGAAGCAATTGGTTCCAGATCTCGTTAAACAGGGCCTAAACTACTGGAATGATTTTTTAATCGGTTTCTTCCTTGATGGTACGTTATCTTATCACGCTTTTTCCAATTATTTGCGAACGCGTTGGAAGCTTATTGGGGAAGTTGATATCAAAACCGATGGGTTTCATTTTTATTTTAAATTCTCCAATGCCTCTGATAGGGAGAAAATCCTTAGATCAGACCCAGTCTTCATACGTGGTAGGATGTTTATCATCTCAGTTTGGGATCCATCCATTGGTTGTGCCCAGTCTCAGGTTAAAAAGGTCCCTGTTTGGATCCAATTATACAATATTCCCATGGTGTTGTGGACATTAATAGGCATCAATTGGCTTGTTAACCATATATGAAGACTAATTTGTTATGATATCAGTACTGAAAGACTTGATCAGTTCAGATATGCGAAGGCCTTGGTTGAAGTATCAGCCGAATATGAGTTACCTAATATTATTGAGTTTGACGGTTTGGGAGCAAATTGTCCAAGTGTTAAGGTTAGGTATGATTGGAAACCAAGGATATGTGTACACTGTAAAGTATTTGGACTTGATTCAATCAGTTGTGAGTTGCATGCTAACAAAAATATGAATAATGTTGTTGATGAGAATTTAAGGCCTCAGCATTCAGAGGAGCACATTCACAGGCCTCACACTAATATCCGAGTAAATGCAAATCAGGACCAATGGAATAATGTCTTCAATAAGCGAAAGAAGAATTGGAAAAGGAAAGAAGTGAGGAATAATAAGGAAGGCGATAAAGATACTGAGATACCAATGGTTAATGTCAATCCTTTTTGTGTACTAGAAACTGGTTTGCAGAGTAATGGCAATGAAGAGGGATCAAATACTCAAACGCAGATTAATAGTGGAACACTTGACGGTGATGTTGGCAAGGAAGCGCAAGCTGATTTGCAAAGTTATGGCATCGATGAGGGATCCAATACTCAATCGCAATCTAATAGTGGAGAACTTGATAGTGCTGTTGACATTCAAGCGCAAGTGGTAGGAAACACAGGAGAAACACAAAATATTGAAGTTAATAATGGGGTGCAGTTTGATGATGATGCACTGTTTGGCAATCTCTTTGAAGGTGATACAAATACGAGAAATCAATCAGGTATGTCTTCACCTGACTTATCAAGCCCAAACATCTCTAGGCCTTGTCCACTGTCTGTTGGACTTGCTACTCCTTTCTCTACTGTTGAAAATAATAACTCCATGACACGCTCCCCAATGGCAACCTCCCCTTATGCACACTTGAAGCCTCCTCAGAATATTATTCTTCCACCTCCAGTCTCTGGCTGTGGATTGACTTTTCCACGAGTTAACATGTCTTCCCCTGCTAGTTCACTACCGTCGTCTAAATCTAAAAAGCTTAAAGAAAAATTCAGGGATGATACTGATTTAGATGATGGTATCGACTACAATCCTGAAGATGTGCTACCTCGCAACACGATGAAATCATCTAAAAGACATACTAGGAAAAATCCTGGTCCTATGTTCGATCCTTGTCTACACTAACCGTCGTTAACAAAGTGAACTATTATTGGAAATTTTCTTCTGATATTGGTAGCAAGCTATTTGGACATTAAGCTGGGTAGAAAATTTTGTGTTCTCATCTAGACAAGTATAAAGTCAGAAATCTTTTAATATTTTCTTTTAGTAAGTACAAGGCTAGAAATGTCAAGAGTCTGTATCGCGTTAGTATATCTATTGTTATTTTGTAACTCTTGAAGTGGTGAATAAAAACTTTCACTTGCCTTTCAAAAAAAAAAACATTGAAAATAAACATGGGTTGTAGATGCTCTAAGATGAAAGCAGCATTTTCTCATCTCATTGAATGTAGTCATGTGTTCAGGAATTGCAATCCACTCAATCCATTTTGTTAGGATTTATGAAACCAATTAAAATTGAGGATTTTGTATTGTTAGGTTGGGAACATGTTTTTTAACTATTGGTTAAAATTAGGGCTGTCAATGGGTCGAGTTGTGTCGGGTTCGGGTTGGGTCATGTTGGGTTCAGGTCGGGTCGTATTGGGTTTGGGTCGGGTCAAGTCGGGTTCGGGTCGATTTTTTGACGGGTTGAGTTAGCCCGTTTATTAAACAGGTCATTTTTTTCCTAACCCTTACCCGATCCATTTATAAATAGGTTGACTCGACGTGTAAACCATTTAACTGAATAGGTTGTGTCAGGTCGGTTTTACCCGTTTGACCCATTGGCAAGTATTGCCCACTAATACAAACAGCAAAAGAACCAAATCACCAACATACAGCGACACTATTATATAATTAGCAACATGCAACACATATAAATAACATTAAATCACCATGCCCAAAAGTCGTTCTCCATACACAATAATATATGAGCATACTACATAGATAATAGACAAACAATACGAAAGAGATACAGTTGTTATAAGTAAAATAAAACTAACAACATACAAGAATAAATTAGTAAAATATAACAGTTTACACAAGAATATATGAGAATATTGATTACTGCATACATAAAAGACTAATACTAACAAGATACACAGAGACTAACAATATGAAAAAGATACATCATATAATTGGGTTTGGCGGATCAAAATCGGGTTAGCGGGTCAACCCGAAGCTCACCCTTTTATAAACAGGTCAAATTCGGGTTGACTCAAAAATGACCCACCAACTAAACGGGTCAGTTTAACCTGCTAATTTTAGTGTGGGTTTCCGGTCGTGTAGGAAATTGACAACCCTAGTTGAAAGTGGGTTGGCAATGTTAAGGGTTTGAACAAAAGAATGGATGTTTTGCAGCAGTGTGCGTGGGAATGCTCTAATAGATAAGTTTTTTTTTAAAATAGAGTGGCATGTGTATTCATTTGGGATTTTATTTATTTATTAATTTATTCTAAGCCATGTGAGTTCGTTTGGGAATTTATTTATTTATTTATTCTAAGGCATGCATACTCACTTAAGTTTGTTAAAATGCTTGCCTTTTTTTTGAAGTAATTTGAAAATAAGGTCCACCGTGTTAGTAATTTCCAGTTGGAGCGGAGCACCATGCTTACACGTTACCATGGGTACATGCTTAAAGTGTACTTCCTTCAATTCATAATATAATATATTTTGTTGTAATATATATGTTTTTAAGGGTGAATACGCTTAATGCAAGGGACACTATTGTAATTGATGAGACATGTAAAGCCTATAAATAGAGAGCTTGTGTATGTTGTAATCTCATCTGAATGAATAATAATGTCTGCTCTCTCTCATTTCTTATGTTCTTCTTTTAGTTTATAACACATTATCACCACGAACCTTTTTTTTTTGTTACTTCATATTTTGTTGATTTCTTTGCTGTTGATTAGCATACTACCTATTTGTTTTAATGGATGTTCCACTGTGTTTAAAGATAAGATATTTTAATATATATATATATACAACGTCAGTCGGTTTGCAGGCTATTCTTCGGTATGATATTTCTTTTTCCCTGCTTTTACTCAGTCCACCTACTTTTACTCATTCCCCATATGAAAGTCGGTTTGTAAACTACAGTATATATATACTTCTACTTTCACAATTCTATCTTATCTTCCCAACAGCTAGTACACTCATCATTATTTATCCACACAGAAAGGCTATCGACTTCACCTTTTATAAACCCATCTTCATACAAACATAGGTAAATAAAATTTCTTTTTACACTGCTTTATGTTCCAGTGTTGGCTTTGGATTGTTTCATTGGAATCAAGTTAGTTGCGTCACTACAGTGCTATCAATGCACTAGACCAGCTTACGTATCATGCGTGGATATCATTCCATGTGTTTCCATTTGATTTATTTATTCTAGTCTTCATTTCCATGGGGCGCAACAAACTAATTAATTTTGTTTTACTTTATCTACTGAATAGTTTTACCATTCACTCATCTGTGCGTACCTAATTTTCTTATTCCGTTGTGCAGTACTTGATTTTGTTTGCGCATTATATTTGTTTGTAAGGATGATCTTGTTTGCAAGTTGTTTATGTTAAAAGTTCTATTTACATACATTCCATATACGTAATTAAAATGTGCATTGATCTGAGTTTTGTTTTATGTGTAGTTAACAAAATGTCGAACATTGCTAAGCTTGAATTCAAAGAATTGGACATTTCTGGAGACAATTATTTGTCATGGATCCTGGACGCCGAGATCCATTTGCAATCTCAGTGCTTAGAAAATGCCATTAAAAATGGCAATAATATGTCCCAGCAAGACAAAGCAAAGGCTCTGATATTTTTAAGACGCCACATCCATGATGATTTAAAATCAGAATACTTAACTGAAAAAGACCCTCTCCACTTATGGAACTCCCTGAAGGAGCGTTATGACCACCAGAAGACGATCATACTTCCAAATACAAGGCAAGAATGGTTAAACTTGAGGTTTCAAGATTTTAAAACCGTAAGGGAATATAATTCCGCTATGTTTAGAATTACTTCTAAACTAAAATTATGTGGAGAAAAGACCGTTCCAGTAGAACGGCGTGAAATTTCATGAAATAACCCCTCTATGTTTCATTTGGATCCACGTACCAAACAATGTCAATACGAGGTACAAAGAATTTTGCATATTCAAAATATTGCAAATCAAATGCCAGATGCATTTAATGATGCTGCAAAAATAACTAAATCTCACATTCCAGCAGCAAATACACCAGCTAGAATTGAAATCCCCGAAGGACCAATAGCAGCAAATGAATCAAAAGCTAGACAAAAACGTGGAAGACCGATAGGTTCAAAAGACTTGGCGCCTAGAAAAGGAAAGTCCAATGAAAAATCATCAATTAGCAAACCTCCCGAAGAGGTTATAAATGATCCAAAGGATAACTCAAAAGAAAATTCCAATTCTCCAAAAATCAGTGAAGGAACTATTATCCCAGAAGAAATAATAGAAGCTTCCGAAAACAAAATGGTACCTAATAATAATGAGATCTCAATATTCTATACGAATTATGGAGAAATGTGGGATCGAAGTAAAATAACAATTGATGATGTATTCTCATTCACAGTAGCTACTGAAATAACTGAAAGTCATGACTATAATGAGAATAATGATAATGAACCAACTAGCATAAATGAATGTCGAAAAAGACAAGATTGGCCACAGTGGAAAGATGCTATTCAGGTTGAGTTAGATTCACTTCAAAAACATGGTGTATTTGGACCAATAGAGAAAACACCAGAAGGTGTTAAACCAGTCGGTTACAAATGGGTATTCGTTAGAAAACGAAATGATAAAAATGAAGTTGTGAGACACAAAGCAAAGCTTGTTGCACAAGGTTTCCTGCAGAGACCAGGTTTTGACTTCAAAGAAACATACTCTCTTGTTATGGATGTCATAACATTTCGATATTTAATAAGCGTTGTAGTTTCTGAGAAGCTTGACATAAGATTGACTGATGTTGTGACAGGTTATCTATACGGTGAATTAGATACCGATATTTACATGAAAATCCCAGACGGATATAAATTGCCTGAAGCAAAATCAAAGTCAACGTATTCACTAAAATTGAGACGATCACTGTACGGTTTGAAACAATCTGGAAGAATGTGGTATAACCGTCTTAGTGAATATTTAGTAAAAGCTGGATACAAAAACAACCTCATTTGTCCATGTGTCTTTATAAAGAAATCGGTAAAGGGATTTGCTATCTTAGCGGTATATGTTGATGATATAAATTTGATTGGAACTCCAGAAGAGATCAATGAAACAATAGATTACCTAAAACAGGAATTTGAAATGAAAGATCTTGGAAAAAACAAATACTGTCTTGGTCTACAGATTGAGCACAGTAAAAATGGCATATTAATCCATCAATCAAATTACATTGAGAAAATCCTGAAGCGTTTTCAAATGGATAAAGCATATCCACTTAGTACACCTATGGTTGTCAGATCACTAGATATTAAAAAGGACCCTTACCGACCAAAAGAAGATGATGAAAATATACTTGGTCCAGAAGTACCATATCTCAGTGCAATTGGTGCATTATTATATTTAGCCCAATGCACAAGACCAGATATTGCATTTTCAGTCAATCTTCTAGCAAGATATAGCTCAGCACCAACTAAAAGACACTGGAATGGCATAAAACATATCATGAGATATCTGCGAGGAACCACAGATTTGGGTTTATTTTATTCTAACACATGCAATAATCTGATTCTAGCTGGTTATGCTGATGCAGGTTACCTTTCTGATCCACATAAAGCAAGATCACAAATTGGATATGTGTTTACTAATAGCAATGCAGCTATTTCATGGCGATCTACAAAGCAAACGTTGGTAGCAACATCATCTAATCATTCTGAAATATTAGCACTACATGAAGCAAGCCGAGAATGTATTTGGTTAAGATTATTAATCGAACATATTCGAAACACATGTCAACTTCCCTCAACTACAGAAAGATCAACCATTATTTATGAAGACAATGCCGCATGCGTAGCTCAGATTCAAGCAGGATACATCAAGGGTGATAGGACGAAGCACATTTCTCCCAAATTCTTCTTCACACATGAACTTCTAAAAGACAATAAGATAGAAGTGAAGCAAATTCAGTCTCAAGAAAATCCAGCAGATTTATTCACCAAAGCACTTCCAAAGTCAACATATCAGAAAATGGTTTATAAAATTGGTATGCGTCGTTTGCATCACTAAACTATTTGAATAATGCGTTACGAATCAGGGGGAGCATGTATAATGCTATAGTGTACTCTTTTCCTTCACTAATATTTTTTTCCTACTGGGTTTTTGTTAGTAAGATTTTTAACGAGGCATTATTTTGATCCAGAAGTATCAACCCTCATTGGAACATTGTCAATATGTTACCTAGAGATGAAAATTGTACTCTTTTCCTTGTTTATGAATTTTCCCACAGGGTTTTTCATAAAAAGGTTTTTAATGAGGCAATCAATCTTATCATCTTTGCATACGCATATTTAAGGGGGAGTGTTGTAATATATACGTTTTTAAGGGTGAATACGCTTAATGCAAGGGACACTATTGTAATTGATGAGACATGTAAAGCCTATAAATAGAG
This sequence comes from Allium sativum, assembly GCA_030737875.1. NCBI lineage: Eukaryota > Viridiplantae > Streptophyta > Magnoliopsida > Asparagales > Amaryllidaceae > Allium > Allium sativum. Next base: position 703,324,214 of record CM060915.1, read on the forward strand.
AGCTTGTGTATGTTGTAATCTCATCTGAATGAATAATAATGTCTGCTCTCTCTCATTTCTTATGTTCTTCTTTTAGTTTATAGCATATTTTAAGTTGTTTGATTTATTTTAAAATATAAGGTGTTTAAGCTTGTTATTCCTCTTTTATCCTTGATCCGTAATAAATGTTTGAGACTCACTCAATAGTTGCTTCACGATTTTTTATACATAAAAATACAAGTGATAATTAGCCTCCACAAGAAAAAAACATTTCACTATTTTAACTATCGAAATTATGAGATTACCAAGTCAATTTTGAATGATGTTACTGTATATTATGTAAATCTCTGGTAAATATTTTACCTCTTTTATCGTAGGAATGAGAAAATATATATGAAATTTTTTGTTTTTCCACAACATTATCATAAAATACTCTTAATTAATATTTATTACCAAAGGTTCAAAAATAATAAAAAAGAAATATTTATTGCTTTTGTTTTGACAATATATAAATATTTCACTTTTATCAAATTTAGTACACAGACCAGCATCTTTCAAAATTCCCACGGCACTAAGAGCCCCCAATCATGCAGGTTGCAAAATACATATGATGCCAATTCATAAAAAATTAAAGGGTATTGCTAGAAACTCGTCCTGATAGATTGTACACGCATATAAAAAAGTAGCAAAGGTAACGAAATCTTTTAACTGCAGACGGCAGCTAAGCAATGGATGTAGAATCAACAAGAGAAGCCGAGCGCCCGCCCCCAAACAAAAAGCTAAAACAGCTCCTGCTAATTATAAACTGCCTGCTGCTGAGCCTAGGGTCGACAGGGGGACCCCTGATATCACGTCTCTACTTCCTCCATGGAGGGCACCGCCAATGGCTCTCCAGCCTGCTCGAAACCGCAGGCTTCCCCATCATCATCGTGCCTCTATCGATCTCATACTTAACCCGCCTCCGCGGTGACACAACAGCAAAGCCCATCCTCATCACCCTTCCGATATTCCTCGCCTGCGCCGTGCTCGGATTCCTGACCGGCGTGGACGACTTCCTCTATGCCTATGGCCTGTCCTTCGTCCCTGTGTCCACCTCCTCCATTCTCATATCCACTCAGCTGGCCTTCACCGCCTTCTTCGCCTTCGTCATCGTCAAGCAGAAATTCACACCATACTCACTGAACTCCGTGGCCCTGCTCACGGTCGGTGCAGTCGTGCTGGGCATGCACACCAGCTCGGACAGGCCGAAAGGGGTTTCCAAAAGGCAGTACCTTGCTGGTTTCGTACTGACTTTAGGTGCTGCTGCATTGTACGGACTGGTCTTGCCTTTGATAGAGCTGACTTACCAGAAGGCGAAGCAGGAGATAACGTACACGCTGGTGATGGAGATGCAGTTCGTTATGGGCGCGTTTGCCAGTGCGTTTTGCGTGGTGGGTATGGTCGTGAACAAGGATTTTGAGGCGATTCCGAAGGAGGCGAGTAGGTTCGGGTTAGGGGAAGTGGACTATTATGTTATTTTGGTGGCGTCAGCTGTGCTGTGGCAGTTCTTTTTCGTCGGGGTTGTGGGGGTCATCTTTTGCGGGAATACTTTGCTTGCGGGGATCATTATCGCGGTGCTCATCCCCGTGACTGAGGCGTTAGGGGTTGTGTTTTATAGGGAGAAATTTGGGAGTGAGAAGGGGGTGGCACTTGCTCTCTCTTTGTGGGGGTTGGCCTCCTATTCTTATGGTGAGTACTTGGAAGGGAAGAAGAAGGTTAAGAAGAATGATATTGATGCTGGTATCAGTCTTGATCAGACTGCTATTTGAACTGTTTTTATTTACATGTTTTGTGATATATGCAGTGTTTTAAAGACCCAACCCAATCTCGGTTCGACCGCGGTTAACCTTCGACCTTCGAGCACCACGGCTCTGAAAATGAAATAACCTTGCGCGTGCACAGACCCGCGGTTTAACCCAAAACCCTATAAAAACCTCTAATCCGACCTCTTTGAACCTCACGGTTCTTCAAATTTGTGAAAAAATAATTGTTGCACTTTATTTTTTTACTATAATAAATTTAATAAATAATTTCATAGCAATTGTCATTAAATTTTAGATGATACAATTAACTATTACGTACATTTTATGAAATATTATTGAGTTAATCCTCTTTCACTATTAAAAAATAGTAAATTTATAACTTTACTATTATAAGTTGTTATATAATTATTTAAATTAGAAAGTTTGGACACTGGTGTTTGTTATAATTGGTTAAAATTTATCTATGTTTAAAATAATTTTACGTTTAAATCAGAAAAATAGAAATAAACAATCAGCGCGATTCTCACGGTCTGACCGGTTGAACCACGAAAACCTTGAACCTTGCACTATCACGGTTTGACGTACGGTTCGGTCTTCACAACTATGGATATATGCATTCAATTGTGAACCAAAGTAACCGAAATAATATAGTATTGGAGACAGCGGCCTGTTTATGTAATGCGGTCAGCCCGCCTTTCCTTTTTTTGTGTTGGGCTTGTTTACTTACAGCCCATAAAAGTGTGTATATATTGTACACTAGACTCATTACCGATTACAAATTTACAAGATCACAATATTTATCTGATAATTTCAATATTCTCAAATACAGTTTTATCAAAAAAATAATAAATTCAAACTTGGTATCGGAGCAATTTGTGATTAACAACATTCTCATTGATTCCTGGTAATCTTCCTCCGCGATCTCCTGTCATCAATCTTTCAGCAAGCTCCATTGCCACTTGATCCTTTGATCAAGCATGTCATCATCTAACAGAAGTGCCTTCCTCAGAGAGAAGAATCAATAAAACTATATGAAGTGATCATAGAGGTGAATTCAAAAATAAGAGTTTCCAAAAAAACATGTAATAACAAAGGAATAACTCATAACATTTCTTTTCTTAGGACACACATGAGAGTAGTTAACTGTAAAAATATGAGTATCCTAGAGTGTGCAAAAACAATGTTAAACGATAGTAAATTACCAACGAATTTTTGGGCTAAAGAAGTCACCATAACATGTTATATTTTAAATAAAATATTAGTTAGAATATTAACTAATAAAACATTATATGAATTACCATACCAAAAAGGCTAAAAACTCGTACTTCAAAGTTTTTAGTAGTGAATGTTATATTTTAAATGCTAATGATAATTGAAATAATTTTGATTCGAATTATTATTGGATATTCAACTAGATGTAAAGTATACACAACATACAATACTAGAACTAAAACAATTAGAAAATGGAATATTTATATATTAAGAAAAATATTCTAAATATTTTGGAAAGAAGTTTGGAATATCAAATGCAAGTGCAAAACTGACACTAATGGCAACTAACGAAAACTTAAATAAGGAATGTATTTCTAAAGTGGTTGATCAAAATCTTTATAGATGTATCATAGGATCTCTACTTTACATAACTTATACTAGACCGGATAACATGCATAAGTCTAACTCGGTGCTAGATATCAATTACAACCTAAGGAATCTCATTTAGAATCTGTAAAATGAATATGACGATGCGTAAATTATATGTTAGATTATGGATTATTTTATCCAAAAATCTATACATTTGAATTAATATCATATTGTGATGCGGATTATACCGAATGTAAATCAGACAGGAAAAGCACCAGTGGGATTTGTCATTTTTTGGAACATCCATTAGTCTTTTACTTTAGTAAAAAGAAAAATACAATATAATTATCAACTAGAAGCAAAATATATTTCAGAAGCTTTATCCTGCACCCATGTAATTTATTTGCAACAAACCTTAAGAGATTTCGGAATAAACTTCATAAAATCACCTATATACTATAATAATACGAGTGTAATAAACTTATTTAAAAATCCAACTCACCGTGCTAGACCGAAACACATTGATGTTAGGCATCATTTTCTAAAGGATAATATAAATAAGCAAATGATAACCTTAGAATATATTAATATGGAAAATCAAATAGGCTATATATTAGCTAAATCTTTTAATCAACAAGCGTTTACAAAATTATGACGAGATTTAGGCTTGTGTTCATTGTCCTTTTTTTTTTTGACTCAAAACTTCAAAATAAAGATAAGTATGTTGACATAGTATATATGAACATGTCAACATATAACATTAAAATCTAATTATAAAATTTCCCTCTAAATTCAGTTTTCAACCTTTATAAATTAAATTCAAACAATCTTCTTCTTTTAAACTTCATAATTATTATTGTACAAAAACTGAAAACTCTCTAAGGCATAGCATCCCCCTCTAATAATCCTAATTCTTCTCAATTTTCATTCCCAAATCCTACCCACAACAATTTTCAAAACATAAACACTCGCAGAAGTCATCAAAATAGAGGAAAATCTGAAAGATATATTTCAAATAATGAGTGAAACTCAAATACAATAAATACACATGGCAAAAGAACAACAAAGGCATGGTAGGATACTCTGTAATATGCAGAAAGAGATTCTTAATAATTCAAATGATCTGATGATAATCGAGGATGAAACATATGGTAGAGATATTCATAATCCAATGAATGATAGTGATAATAAAGAGGAAGAGGAAGAGGAGGAAGAAGAAGAAGAAGAGGAAATATAAGAGGACGAGTTAAATCAAAATAAATTAGTTTGGATCAGTTAAATTAATAGTTGTATAAGGTTTTGTATAGGACTAGAAGTAATTGTATACAGGACTTTTTACGTACTTGAGCCTGTTTTTGTAAAATATAACACTAATGGACCTGTTTCAAAAATAATAACACAAATAGACCTGTTTTGGTCTGATGTGCTTCTGAAGGCGAGTTTTGAAAACTCGCCTTCATAAAAATACGAAGGCGAGTTTCCAAAACTCGCCTTCAGTGCAAACCTGAACTCAATACTTTGAACATGCATACACAAATCTTACAAACAAGAACTCAATACTTTCCAGTTCAATACTTCAAACATGAACCGCAAACCTGAACTCAATACTTCACTTCCGGAACATCTCTCATTAAGACAGCTAGTTGTCACCACTTCCATTTGATAAAACTAGTGAATGTAATTACATTCCGAACTTTGAACATGCATACACAACCAAATATAGCAAAATAATACACAAACACTACATATTTGGTACCTAGATCGAAAAAGAAAAGGTTACATCGCATGATCGAACAAAACAAAACAAGGTCTATAAGAAATCTAGATCGAACAAAAGAAGAAAAGACTACTATCTAGTTTCACCTTGGCCACGTGACTAGTGGTGTGGAAGTTGAAGACGAACCACTACCGCTGCTGCTCCTAGTGCGTCGTGCACTACTGGTACGTGGTAATGTAGTTGCATGTTGAGATGGACCATGCACAAATTCTTCGTGCGCTGCTGGAGGTGGAGGAGAATCAGCAGCAGGAGGAGGAGGACCTGCAGGAGGATGAGGAGGTGGAGGAGATGGCGGTTTCGGCCGATCTAGCTTGTTCCTGCATAGAATCACGTTTAAAATCTTCTGTATGTTCGTGCACATCGCCCTTCCCTCGTCGTCAGTCTGCCTCTCTTTTAGCTTTTCTACCTCCTCCCACGCACAGTTAATACTGGCAACCTGCAAATTTAAAAGAATATTAGATAGAGTGAATTAATAAAACTGATTGTATTTAATAGTACACACATCAACTTACCACGTTCCTCTCTAGTGGTGCTCTAGGAACATACGGTGCTAACGCAATATCTACTCTGGCATTAAGGACGTAGCGTCGTGTAATGTTCCAGTACCACCTATTGTACTTCGCCGTGGATATGGGGGGCTCCCTCTCGAACTGAATATAGTCATCGCGGGAATTCCACATAGCATGATGCATGTGAAAGTCCTGCGCACTGTAGCCCTCAATATAAGGCGGTGCATCATCCGGTATATGCTGCCTCATGCCGAACTGCCTCATAACCCTATCGGGAAGGTGCCAAGCGGTGAAGCTGTAGGCTATCATAGGTACTCTCGCCGTCCAGAGGTACCTATGAGCTCTGCACACGGCTGGTAGCGTGACAAGTAGCTCCTGAGAGTACGGATACCATGTAACCTTTTCGTCCGTAATGACGTCCAACTCATTGCGGTAAAAAGCCAGCTCTCGTCTCGGTGTATGTCGCGTATCCTTTTTTCCAACCCACCTGTTACACGATAATAAAAGGTACATATACTGGAAATGGTATGTGTTGTGTTTAATACAAAAAACCTTCAAATAAGTATACCTAACTCCAAGCGGCATCGATGCGTCGATGGGATCAGGAGTCACTACTAATCTTCCGACGGGAAGATAAGTCCAGGACCAAAGCTAAGTACACAAGAATATACTATTAATACAAGAGAATGATGCATATCACATTGTATAACAGTAAATTATAGAAATTCGGTTCATACATGAAGTGGTGTCGGGCAACCGACAACACAGTTATACTGTTACAACGCGGACTTAGACAGTTCCTGATATGCATAGGCCAACACTGCACTACCCCACGAATATGTAGCGCACTGCCCGATGTCAGCTAAAAAGGTAGCCATCTCAAATCTATGCGGGTCTTGGCATGGTCGACCATCATTCTGCAGAAAATAATATGTAGTAAAATGCAACGAGCCCGTTGCTCAACCTCTATCTGGGTGACATCTGCAGAAATATCACCCGCCAACTGATTACGGTACCATCTAATATTAACCATGTGGTCACCCCTTACTTGATTGGCTGGTGGATCCAGCCCTAGTAGGTCGTGACTTAGCTGCATATAATCATGTACCGCACCATTGAACGCAACAACATTGCCGCCAATAGACAGTCCTAGTAAAACCGCAACATCTGCCAATGTGATAGTCATCTCACCGAATGGTAGGTGAAACGTGGATGTCTCAGGCCTCCACCTATCCAGTAAAGCACCGACAAGGCTATGATCTAGCTGGATGTAACCTAAGCGAAAAATATGCAGGAATCCAGCCCTCTGTATCTCTAAAAGTACGCGAGCATCCTCGGACGTCACTTTCGAAAGTGACGACGAGTGGTCTATGACATAATCAGTATTGACACTCTGCAAATTTAACAGATAACAAAAATTGGGGTTTGACGTCTAAAAAACTGAAGATCAAAATATGAAAATATTAACAAATTGCTACCTGCGTCCGAGTAGCATTCGATATCCTGTGTTGCGACTGCAAATATAACACGCTCGGATCTACTGGTCCGGGCTCCATCTCCACATACTCTGTATGACCCAATTCAATAATGTCAACAATATACGAACCAAAACCCCCAAATCGTAAATGCGAACAATGTACACAAAATTGAACATGTATGACCTAATTTAAATGTTGTGTACACAAAATTGAACATGTATGACACTCATAACCAACCACAAAATTGAACATGTATAACCAACCAACCAAAATTGAAAATTAGGGTTTAGAATCTTACCGATTTCGTGTTGTACGCCGGATGTGCTAGCCATTGTTGTGTTTTACGAATGGTTGGATGAACAATGAACGAAAATGGAGTTGATTTTAGTTTTTTTTTCCGCAGCTGGGTAAGAAGAGAATAAGAAGAGAGAAAGAGTAAAGTGAAAAAGAAATGGGAAAGGTGGTCTCGGGTTGGGGTTTTTGTGTGCAGGAAAAACACGAAGGCGAGTTTTGGAAACTCGCCTTCGTATTTTTCCGAAGGCGAGTTTTGAAAACTCGCCTTCAGAAACAAGTCCATTAGTGTTATATTATACAAGTCCATTAGTGTTATATTATTACTTTTGAAACAAGTCCATTAGTGTTATATTATAAAAAAACAAGCCCAAGTACGTAAAAAAGTCCTTGTATATATGGTCCTGTTTCTTGGTAATGGAGACTAGAGACTCCTCGACCATTTCAATTTCGTTCTCCTACTCTATCGACTCCTCCGTTTCATTCTTCCTTTTGTTTTTAGCTTTTGCCACGCTTGAGTATCAATGCTTGCGCTCTGCACAAATACCACTTTTATTTTGAGATCTACCCTTCGATTTGTCCCCTTTGCCCTATCTCACTGTTCTGATGATCCTATAGGAGCTGATTCTTGAGTGGTTACATGCAACTTCACTTTTTAAGTTCTACACCTTGACCTAATTTTAGTGCCTAATACGAGACTGGCTTCTAGATGAGAAGGTCTTTACTGGGTCGTACTTGGATCTGATTATGCGAGTGAGGTTCATTGTTATACTGTGAGTTTCAATTCCCACTGGTTTGCATCTTTGTGAGATTAGGTTTACTGTTTTAATGGTTTATTTGGAGTCTCTTTGTTCGTTTGTGAAGAGTTTGGGGTGATGGTTGTGCTTATTAGTGGGAGCAACACCTACTTGCCAAGCTTATCGGTGATAGCGTTGCTATAGGTTCAAGCTGGTAGTTTTTGGTAATGTGCCCTCTTTTTGATACCATCTTCTTCTAGTGTTAAAGTCCTAAGCTATGGTTCTTTGTCATGTTGCATTCAAGTGAAGAAACTGTCTTCGTTATGCTAGTTAGGCGGTTGTCAGGGTCTCTGGATTATTTTGACAGTCGGTTTGCATTTCACCAGGTTACTTGTTTGCACTTTTCCAAATCTTTGTTTGGGTTGTGTTCCATGTCATTTTTTGCTTAGTTTGTGATGGTTTTGGTGTTTTCTTGCCTACCTTCAACTGCATGAATAATGTCAATCTGTCTTGGCTTCTGGCTATATTGTTGCAGGCTATGCTTCTTGTTATGTCAAAATATCTATGTCGGGTTCCTTTCTCTTCCGCATTGGGGTTGTTGCATCTGCTTTGCTGGAGATGAGGTGGTTATGTTCTCATGTCAAATCTACTACGTTAATGGATAGTGCGACATTTGCTCTGTGCCCATGCTAAATCATGTCATGAAGTTTGGTGATTCTTTCACTATGTAGTTTATAGTGTTTTGCAACTATGCACATTTTACCTTACTTTGCATGATGTACTTTTGTTTATGAAGCATAATTTTACTTCAGATGAAGTTTGTGATTGCATTTGCTATGTTAATGGAGTTTGAGGTCAATTTGTAGTCTATAATAGTGTCTAGCTCCAGCTCAATAATCTAGATAGGATGCAGTGGATGACATACTTTAAAAACTAATTGGTAGGTTGACTATTTCCAATCTTTTATACCTTTTTGTAATTATTAATTTTTATATTAATAAGTGATATAAATCACTATAAAAATCGGCTAGCCTACAAAAAAAGAAGTATTATTCTAGTGTATTTGATGTATGTTTGGATTAAAACTATGTATATGGATTGAAATGTGGAATATAAATTTTATAGGGTTAGATTGAAACTATGTCTCAAATAAAGTATTCATCACATTTTGATATAGGTTAAAGTGAAGTTAGTTTATTCGAGATTTTTAATGGATGACAAATGGGGAGAAATAAAATATTGTGTCGGAGTAAGAAGGAGTTAGTAAATATAATTTAAAAAATGGTTGTCATCATAAAAAAGGAGAGATTGTTAGTGCAAGGATGTTTTGATCATAACAATAATAGATACAATAGGTATTTGTACAAAATATACTTATAATTATTATTAATGAATATATATATATATATATATATATAAAATAGTACAGGATTTTTAACAGGTGTCTATAGTCAAGACTGTACAGTAACAAGACCACTTGTGATGATCCATGGAGATGCTATAGAGATGCTGACCAAGACTAGTGATGCAAATCAAAGTTCATGAGTTATGAAGAGTTCAAGAATTCAAAAATGACGAAAATATGTATTAGGGTCTTAGTTATATATTCTCTTTTCAAATGGATTTTCAAATTTATTAAAAAGAATTATAATATTTTTCAAAGCATACATTGTAATTGTCTTTAAGATTTAAGTTTAAATTAATTTTGATATTTTATGTTTCAAGTTTTAAATTTATCTACTGTTTCAATTTTAATTATATTTGATATTTGTAATATTTGATATTATATTTTAATTCTTTATAATATATACTTTAGATTTTTTGACAACATAATATATACTTTAGATTTGTAGGTTGATACTATCTATAATACTTGTGCTATATAAATTACTATTTTAATCTTTATTGTTTTAAATATTTAGTTTTGGATTCTAAATTTACTTTATATATTGGTCTTGATTATATAATATGCATACTTAAATTTTAATTATTAAAAATTATTTTGATAATTTTTCTTGAGTACTTTTGTGTCTAAATCTCTTTGTACAATGTTAAATAGTTTTTTAAAGTTTCAAATTAAATTGCATTGTTCTATATTTTCAAAACAAATTTTAAAATATGAATTTCAAATTTATAAAGGACCATGCCGACATGAGCATACGTAATATGTCGACATACTAGCTAGTTTTTTCAAATTTCAAATTTGAATTGAAATGTCTTTTCATCATATGCTTTCGTGAATGAACGTTTCTCTTCTCTTCTATAAATAAGGGGTTCTGATTTAGAAAATTAATTAATTCATTTTCTTCTCCACCATTTCTAATCAAAATCCTAACTGTATTCCATCAAAATTTTCAAGTAAATCAATATAGTTCTACTTATTTTTAGATTCTCATCATCCTCTCCATAATCTATCAAGATCAAAGAGCAAATCAGAATTATAGGGCTATTAAAATCAAGATCGCAAGATCAGATCTACATTCCTTTTTAAAATCTACACAAATATATTCAAAAGGGTGTAACTTGTTGGCCTGTATTTCTAGCTGGATTTGATTATATCCAAAATGTAATAGGGTATGACTTTTTAGTCCAAAAGTCAAGTTGTTGTGCCTAGAGGTCGATTTTCTAGAAGATATCTCTTTAGCGCCTTGAAATCAAGAAGTGCAATAGATTTTGAAATGATTAAAAACCCATATAGGTTTTGGGACGAGACAGGATGTAGGGTGACTCCGAACTGGTATAAAATTTGGTGTGTTCCTTCCTTTACTTTACTACTTTTTACTATTTTAGATTATGTTGTGATTTTTGTGATTTCAGTTATAAACATATGATAATTTTATAACATACAACTACAATTGAAGTAATTCGAAAAAGATTCATATAAATCACACAAATAGTATTCAACCCCCCTATAGTGTTAGTTTTCCTGAAGATCCACTTCCATTGCACCGACAAATCCTAACATTTCAGTTTAACTATTCACATGTGTTGAATCATACTTTCACAAAATGTTAGTCAAGTGTGAGATACGCATTTCATGGCACTGAATGGAGATGACAAACAAATGGACATGGATAAGGAAAGCAAGATGCACAACTCCAACTACAAGCACCACTACACGCTCTCTAATACCATGATACAAATAAATTCACATATCAATATCCCAAGAAATTTTGAAAGAAGGAAATAGAGGATTTTTGGGTAGGGAAGACGGATTTAGATTTTATCAAGATTTTACAAAAATAGAACAATTTTTTTGGCCATTTTGAATTAAATTTTGGAACTAGCTAACCTCAAAATTTGAAAAAGTCATGAATAGAAAAATTGTTCCAATTTTTTTCTCTTCAACTAAAAAAAGAAAAACTTTATTTCGATAAAACTTGAAGAAAGTACGACTGATATATCAGTAGAAAATTTTTTTAGGACAAAAATCTAAGCTCGAAAATGTGTTTGAATGATTGGTGATTTTGGCACTATGAAATCTGAAAAGTTGCAGATATTTTAGTTTCAGCCAATTTGAAAAATAAAAAAACTGGATTCGACTTTTCAATGGGAAGTTAAGGCTACGGAAAAATAGGGAAAAAAAATCTGAAGAATATAAAACAGAAAATAGAAACATATGAAATAAGGTTTAGGGATTGTGGATTTTGGGTTCGAATCGTGGTTGTGTGGTGCAACCAGTGTGTGCAGCAGGGGTAAGGTGGTTCAGGTGTTGCTTAGGTAGTGTAGAGGCTAGATGGTGGTTGGCTTAATAGAAGAGTCCATCGATTTCGTTTTCGAAGGTTTAAATTAAATAAGTGTCTAGAGACATTTGTTTTCATTTCTGGTGTTCTTTGTCTTTTTTTAGTGTAGAACTACTCTGGTGCCTACTGGAGATAGACGTAATCTATGAAAACTATCTTTTGAGGTAGGGTTTGGTTACTAGAAAAAGGAAAACAAGGGGTTTACAAGAGAAAAGGTATCTGGGTTCTAGGATTTCTAAGTTTTGAAATTTCTGGATTTTTGATATCTAGGAATTGAGTGAGAAAGGATTACAGATTTATAAAATAAAAATATTTGTAATGTAGATGGAAAGAGAGACCATGGAAATCATCATGAAGAATTTACAGAGAAGTGGATTTACATAGGAAGAAGAGAAAAAGAGATAGTGATAAGATTTAGGAAATAAGTAACAAAGAAGAGATTTGACCTTTGTTTAGTTTTGTGAGGAAAAGAGGGATGGAGTTGACTGGGAATATTTCTTTTTGGAGAAATGAAGTGAAGAAGAAGAGAGGAAGAAGAAGAAGGAGAAAACCTTTTGGTGAACGGAACGAGAAGTCATGAGAAAGAAACATGTATTATAACTCATTGGAGTCTCTATAAATTCAAACATGAAATAATAATAAGGTGTGAGGTAGCAAAGCTTTCCCAGGAAGCTAAAGGAAGAATGCAGTAAATAATCCAGAAAAAGAGTAATAGCAAAAATTGCACAAACACGGTCCGTTTTGCTTATTTTTCACTCAAAAGCTCATATCTAGAGCAAATTGAAGCGAATTTTGATGAAATGAGAAGTTGTAAACAACTCATAATTCAAAGTGGAATCATAATAAAAAAAAATCAAATTTCAGAAAAGTTTCCAATTCAAATTCAAATTTTGACTAAGTTTGACCAAAATTGAGTTTATAAAAAATGTTTCATTTTATAAAAAATTTGGCGTATTATATAAATTTAAATAATGAAATTAAATTCAAATAATAATATAAATCAAGTTAACTCAACAACTAAGCTGTGAAATGATAACCATTTATTCTCATTGTCAAATTGTCCCTACCTGGGCAGTCGAATTGTACCTATTAATGAAGGTGGAGGTGCAAAAAGGTCTAGCGGGGATAAAGTGGGGAAATAGCTGGGCTATAGAGGAGGCGCAAAAAGGTACATTAGATGTGAAACCAAATATTAAAAGTTAGTTAATTATCTTTCTCACATAATATGTGTAGAAGAAACTAACATTAATTAATCTTATATTACCAAATAAAAGAATATAATCGTTACACACACTAGATTTGATAATTATAATAGATTTCTATAATATATTGGACATTTATGCCTTAAAATTAGCACTTTGCACTAACTTTTGGGATATTTTTTAAAAGAACTAGTCAAATCAAGCTTTGTATATGATACTGCTAAAGTGGATGCTAAAAAGCCTTGACTTAGCAGATGCAACAGAAAATAGCTGGGCTAAAAGTGAATCTACTATTCATCTGCGCTAAATTGAAATAGGGTATCTGTTGAAGAGTGCTACGAGCTATAGCAAGGATTTTGCTGGGCTTTAATTGCATATGTCCCTACTTATATTTCGTAAATAGGAATCCAATTCATTTATTTCATATAATTCAATTACAAATCAAATCTTATATCTTTGAAAATGTAGATTTCAATTAATTCATCATTTAGAAATTTTCAAAACTATAGGTTATTATAGCTTTAAACTAGTGACTCGTAGGTATGAATTTTTTTTTGATATCTTTTCAAATATATTTGTAAGTGTTTTTATTCATGTCCTCTATGTGTACTAATATGAGTTGAGTTGTACAAGACAAAAACCAACACAGAAGCTATTTTTGACATTTGTATTCTTGCATATGAATTTGTTTTTTGTTTCAATATGTCTAGTTTTTGTCCTTTGTATAATGTACTTTACATTATAAATGTCTTACACTTTTTGGTTCTCGATTTTATTTCCTTTTTGCAAGGCAATTGATCATGAATATACCGTTGTTGAGTTTAAAATTGTGGCAGACACTTTTAATGGACCTGTTTTAGGGATGGCAATTGCAATTTACATTGTAATATGTGGATTTCCAGGTTATTTTATCAATATATACTATTAAATTGTAAATTAATTTCTAGTATCTAAAAACAAAATAAACAATCTAAATAAAGTGACGCTTTATCTCACTCTTGATTGTTCATGAGGAACCAATGAAGATTTTTCCCAAACTATCAACTTCATCAAGGAGTATCGCCTCTCTCAATTCACATTTCCCTATTTTACTTTAAACCGGGTATGTACTATATGTTTCCTGATTATTTTCTTTCAACATTGCTTATCTACTTATTATTGTTAATATCTTTTTTTCATCTTTTTGTTCAGTATGGTTTGTATTTCTCGACAATGCATTTTTCCATGAATTGTATTCCAAGAAATTTTCGAACCCATCATTTAGATACATTTTGTTTCGTCAGTCCCCAAACTTTAGATTTTTCCATAAATTTAAATCAATTTTGACACGTAACAAAAATTAAATAATCTTTTAAAATTGACTATGTTTTAAAAAAATTAATTTTTTTATAGAAATTTGCAAAGCTATATTAAAATTTAAATAAATTAAACAGGTTTTATAAAATAATTATTTAAATATTGACAAAGGTTTAGATAAAGTAAATAAATTTATAACAAGTAACTTAGTTTATAAAAATTTAACAAAGTTATCTAAGTTTTATGAAAAAATAACCTAATTCATATAAATTAACTAATTTTTATAATAGAAGTTAACTGGGTTTTACAAAATATAGTTAGTTTGTAAAAAATAACTAAGTTTATAAAATTTATTACCTTTCTAAAATAAATGTGTTTATAAAAATAATGATATTAATGATTTTTTGCTAATTTTAATAAAAGTTAACCAAATTGTATAAACATTGATCAAAACTAATTTCGTTTGTAAAAGAACCAAGTTTAAAAAATATGAGTTATATTTCATAAAAGTTTAAAAAGCCCAATCAAAGTTTCTACAGAGTTTATTTTATAAATTTTAACTAAATTTACTACATTAACAAAGTTCTATAAAATTTAATTAAATCTGTAAAAGTGGCTAAGTTTTGAGAACTTTAGCTAAGTTTTGAGAACCTAAATAAATTAATAAAAATTAACTAAGTTGTATAAAAATTTAAATAAGTTATACAAGTTTATATAAATTTAATAATTATCTAAATATTGAAATATTTTAAAAAAAGCTAATAAATTTATAAAAAATATTTAAGTTCATAAAAATTTAAAATTCATAAAAAACTTAACAAACTAAATAAATTTATTAAAATTATAAAAATTAACCTAAATAATTAATCAATTTGTATAGAAATTGAATACCATTAAAGAGTAACCATGTTTATAAAATTTAATTTAGGTTTTAAAATAGCGTAAGTCAATAAAGATAACAAAGGTAATAAAGTGCAACTAATTTTTAGGAAAGTTAGTAAAGTTTTATAAACATTTGGCAAACTTTATTAAGTTTGTAAAATGTATCCAATTTTTTAAAAATAATTAACAATGTTTTCAGAAAATTTAATTAAATTAATATAAACTAATTTTTATGAAAGTTAATTAATTTTCTAAAATTGAAAAAGTTTAAAAGAACTTAAATAAATTTATAAAGCTTAACCAAGTTGTACAAAATTTTCAATAAGATAAACAAGTTTTATATATGTTAAATAATGGTCTAAGTATTGACAAAATTTTAGGAAAAGCAAATAAATTTGGAAAATAATGAAATTTATAAAGATTTAACAAAGTTCTCTAAATATTAAAAGATCAAACCAATTTATAAAAGATAAATTAATTTTTATAAAATAGTTATTTTTTTTGTAAAGCCGACGGGTTTTTATAGTGATCCGTAATACTTTCATTATAAAAATTATAAATGTAATTGTTACAGGAGCTAAACAGATAATCTAACTACTACAAATGATTTTTAAAGTGAACCGACCACATAACGGTTTTTAAAGTGGACTGACCACTACTCATCACCATGAAGTATGTGCCATATCAATACAGAACAGTCGCATGCGACAGCTGCCAAAGGCAATCACCTAATAAAAAAGAGTCTCCATACAGGGAGAAAACACAACATACAATTAGACGAACACTGAAACAACACTCATTTTACATATGATACACTTGAGGTAAACAAAACAAAATGTAATGTGACATGGGGCGTTATAGGATGCTGAGAACGAAATGCAGCAGCCAATGACATGAGGGAAGCAAACCAAAACAAGCAGCCAAAATTTGCGATTGCAGGCCATCACATATTATCTCGTCGAAACAGTAGCAAAACTATTACTGACATTACAGAGACACCAACATGTCTAAGAACAATTACATGAGCAAATAACTCCAAAACAACGCATTGTAACCTCGAATTACTAGTAGCAGAGGAAAAGAAACTGTGATGATTGGTGAGGGAGGAGGAGCATGTCCTGAAACAAAAAAAACACCACTGCACTAGAAGATAAATCCAGTTAACAGAATCTCGCACAACCACCAGAATAAACTAAGGGATACGTAGCACCACGCCACTCCAGTAATAATTAGGGCTTTTAATTTCCTACATGTCCTGAAACCCGACCCCAAACCCACACGAATATTAGCAGGTTAACTCGACATGTTTAGTTGGCGGGTCATTTTCAGATTAACCCGAATTTTCCCCGTTTATAAACGGGTGGGTTTAGGGTCGACCCGCTAACCAGATTTTGACTCGCTAAATCCGATTATATGTTGTCCTTCCATACTATTAGTCTTTTGTGTATGCTGTTAGTGTTAGTCTTTTATGTATGTAGTAATCGGTATGCTCATATATTATTCTGTAAGATGTTATATTTTACTAGTTTATTCTTATATGTTGTTAGTTGTATTTTACTTATAACAACTGTATCTCTTCCATACTATTTGTCTTTTATGTATGTAGTATGCTCATATATTCTTATGTATGGAGAATGATTTTTGAATATTATGATTTCATGATTTATATATGTGCTACCTATTGGTGATTTTGTAACTTGCTTCCTATTGGTGATTTTGTAATTTGCTGCCTGTTGGTAATTATATATAGTGTTGCCTGTTGGTGATTTGGTTCTTTTGATGTTTGTATTAGCAATATTTGCCAATGGGTCAAACGTGTAAACTCGATGCGATATGTCCCATTTAGTTAAATGGGTTACACGGGTTAGGTCGGGTCAACCCGTTTATAAATGGGCCGGGTTAGGGTTTGGGAAAAATGACCCATTTAATAAATGGGTTCCCCCGATCCGTTTATAAATCAATCCAAACCCGACTTGAACTCGACTCATTAATAGCCCTAGCTATGATCATTCTCCAATAGTGGTATTACTGAAAGTCGACCAAGAAGTACAGATCAGGACCTCGAAACTGTGTTAGGTCCGATTCCTTGAATCATCAGTGCCACAGTTTAAAGGCGATGGGGATAAACGTTTACTACATTTGGGTAAGTACGAGTGAGGAGAGATGGTAATGGATAGAAAGAAAAATAACAAGTGGGGAGAAAACTAGAGTTGATGTGGAGTGAGGCGGATGAGAAGAAAAATTGAAAAGGAGAGAAGCAATCGAGAAAAGGAGGGAGACGGTGACCTCAAGTCTTCCTTTCAATGGATTGTTGTCGCCAATTTTATTTGAGACTGGGAGTCTTTTGATGAGAATTAGTTAATGTTTATAGAAGTTAAATAAGTTTCATTAAAATTAATTAAGTTTATAAAAAATAACTAAATTTTTAGTAAGAAAGTTTACAAAAAGTTAACTAATTTTATAAAATTTAATAAAGGTATTTAAATAAACCAAGTTTATAAACAAAGTTAATAAAATTCAAATAATTTTTATAAAGGTTAACCAAATTTTATAAAAGTTTGAAAAAATATTTAATTTTTTGAACTTAATCATGTTTTGATAAAAAATTAACTATGTTGTATAAAAATTTAAGAATATAATAAGTTTCTATTGAATCTATAAAATATCATAAACATTTTGCTAAGTTATTTAAGTTTCCAAAAATTAAACAGGTTTCATAAAAGTAGATCTAGATCCATAAAAATTAAATTAGTTTAAGTAAAATAATATTATTGATAATAGAATAAATAATAATAATTGTTTAAAATTAAATAAGTTCATAAACATCATATATTGTTGTTCAAAAGTGTCGTTCTATATGCATACTTTTCACGAATTATGTTTATTGCAACAATAACTTGAACCCCTTTTTTGCATCGACCACTACATTTGGAACGGCGAAAGTAGCAACAAGGTGATTTAAATTAATATATATATATATATATATATATTTACATATATTTTGGTTTTGGATATTTCTCTGTATTTTGGCTGGAATGTTCACGTACAATATTAGTTTTGGATACTTGCATTGTAATCTTCATACTTCGTATTGAAAAATCATGGAAATATCATGATTTAGTATAATTTTATTTGTTTACATATAACGTATTGGTTGGTTATCAGTATTATTATACACGATCCATATGATACTTTAAATTGGTAATATATATGCATTGTAATGTCACAAGGAAGCGTAGAAAAACTTATAACATAAGACGATAGATTATAAAAATGCCATAATAGGCTTACCTCTCACACCGTAACTCAAGACGATAAATTATAACATAAGACGATAAATTATAATACGCTAAATTATAACATAAGACGATAAATTATAACATAAGACGATAAATTATAATACGCTAACCTCTCACATTAGATCTATATTGTTATAGTTGTTGGATGTGCCGGGCGGTTCTGGGCAATCTTACACCGTAACTCAATCTAACCTTGGGTTAGGCACAATCATCTTTTGATTAATTTACATATTTCCTATTTATGTTTATATGAAAATTATCCACCAATGTTGTCAACTCAAGTCATGTCCCATTTACCCTTCTAAATTTTGTCCATAATTCTTAGGTATACAAATTATACCATTTTATGCCATTAATCATTTACATGATTATGAGCCAACCTATGCCAATAGCATATAATTTTATATTTTTCCCAACGTAACCTTAGTTATTCGTTTGCATAAGTTACATAGAATGTTAGGCTCGCCAATTAGCCTAACTCATAAACAAAGAGGGAAAAAGAAAAGGGACATGTAACATTCCAACGGCATAAAACAGTTTAGATCAACTAAGCATGTGAAATATAATTTTGGCATAGTACTACACAAATTTAATTAAGCATGTACATGTGAACTTGCATTTGAGTTGGATCAAATTAACATAGATCTAAATATCCAAGCATGTAGATCTAGACATATAAGCATATATGAACATGACTTAGCTTATGATCTTGCATATAACATAACATAAGGAATCACCAAATTTATAAACAACATGAAAGGTTCATTGCCAAATTACTATACAACATGATAGGTTCATCACCAATTTAACATACAACATGATAAGTCCATCGCCAATTTAATATACAACATGATAGGTTCATCACCAAAGTTATATACAATATGATTGGTTCATCACAAATTTAATATACAACATGATAGGTTGATCACCAAAGTTATATACAATATGATTTGTTCATCACCAAATTAATATACAACATGATAGGTTGTATCAATCACACTAGTCACGTAGGCATAGGTAATTTCAGAATTGCAACATGAATCAGAATACGATTATCTTACAACTAGGCACAGTTCTAGTTTCTCTTCATTACAAGTCATGACTTTTATTTGTTCAAATCTAAAGAATAACTGAACTTACAAACAAAAGAACAAATCTTGTTTTCTGGGATTTGATAATTGAAAAGCTATCCTTTGATGTAGACTACTGATTCTCTAGTTTTGATTTGATTTGGGACTTCCTAACTTGTCTTGTAGTTTAGAGAAAAATGGAGGCTACGCTAGTTTGGCCATGGACAACATGACGGCTTCAGAGGGCAATTTTATGTGGTTTTAGGGTTGAGGGTTGGGGTTATTTATATAGAAGTTTAGATTAATGAGAGCCGTTAGATCATCCTAGGAGAAATTAGAGTCATCCAAACCAAACAGAGCCAATAGGAAATCGCCACATTAGCCCTAGTGACTCAGAAAACATCACTGGACAAAACAGTCTAGATCTGGGCGAGGGGGTCGACCCCTACAGGGGGGTCGGCACCCCAGTCGACACCTTTCTTGGGGGGTCGATACCTATGTCGACCCCCCCGGGGGGAATCGACCCCTATAGGTGGGAATTTTCCCGCCTAGCCGCTTGTCTCGGAATTTTCGAATTTGAACCGCTTTTCGATTTAATTATTATTTATATTTAATTTCCGTATAAACTGGAAATCTTCTGAACTCCATAACTTCTTCATACGAAGTCTGATTCACGCAAACTCGGACTCTATCTCAAGAAGAATTCCAAAACGAATGCAATGGCATAACCTGTTTCCTCTAATTTTCACTTTTAAAATTAAGTATTCCTTAATTCGCTACTTTAATGTTCACAGAAGATATAAGGTGTTATAAAGAGGGATATGACTCATGCACATGGGAAAATTCATCTTACCCAGAAAAGAAAAACTAACCTCTACAGAAGCGCCTAAAATAAAAGACCTACCCTATTATTTATTTCTTCCACCTACCCTACCAAACCACAGTCTCATTCCCGTTGATTCTGCAACTCTCGCATGCTACCCTAAATTCATGAGTCGATAACCTATCTACTTCTTTTGTCACCCTATGTTTTCAAATCAAACTACTTATCAGAGAATGAAAATACATACAGGCTAATAAGCAAACATAGCTACCCTACATTCTACCCGTCTGATTGACATTGTTCTTATCTACGGTTTCGTTTCTGTATATATACATAGCCACTTCGTTGTTTTTATTCTTCCCTTCAGGACGATCAAGCTGACATTTATTTCTCCTCTTCTCCGAAGATTTAAAACACGCAAGCCACTTTTAACACCCCAAACATATCTCCTCTCTACCATAATTTGAAAACAATGCTCAGAACAATGCATTGTCTTGGGATTCGATGAATACGGGGGTGCGATAAGGCAGTTGGTGCTTTTTGTTGACACATACTATCCCATGAGCTGGAGAGGAGAAAGATGGAATCTGGTTGTTGCGGTGGCACTAGAGGAGGTGTCCGAGAGGCGGAGCTTTATGGATCTCGAGGCGCTTGTGGTAGCTGGGGTAGGTTGGGTGAAAGTGATGGGGGAGGATAACTGCATGGTTTCGAATAAGATGGGAGTGGGATTGTCTGAAGCTGAGAGATGAACATGAGGTGAGGAGAAAAATGTCGGCAGTGGTGATAGGATTCCGGCGTCGAGATGGCAGTGCAACACGAAGCAGGTAGCGTGACCAGCATGTCGGGAAGGAGATGATGGGAGGGTCTTTGGTATTCAAATGGAGAAGTGTTATGTGTGTATAAGGAAGAAACAAGCAGGAGAGGCCACGTGAAAAAAAATATGGACCAAGTTTCAGCAAATGCTTCAGGGAATTTGGAAGATGAAGCAACAGTGGACATTCGGGTTGAATATGTATTAGGCTGCATGGGTCCTTTTGGGCTGTGGGCTTTATTTTTTGAAAAAAAAGAAGAAAAAAAAGAGAGGAAGGCAAAGGTTGAGAAACTAGAAGGAGAGGGGATACTAAGAAGGGTGCTCCCAGGTTTCTGGAGTGAAGGGGGAGAAGACGAAGCCTGTAGTTTGCAGTTTGGGTGAGGGCATTGGGCCGATGAAACGTGGGCTTAGACACTGATCTAAAAAAAGGGATTTAATGTTGGGCTTTTGGAAATAAAATGGGAACATATGTTTTATCAGGTGGGTTCGAAATTTGTAGCAGTGGTGTTGGAATTTGTTATAGCAGGTGGAAACACAAAACATAGAGCTGAAGGAAGGATGCACCGGGTTAACTGGAAGTAAGAATTTGCAGTAATAAATTAATGTGGTTAGGGTTATAATGATAGTAACTAAGATAGTTGATTATTGTTATCTAAATAAAGTCAGTAGTTAATAATTCATTTAATCGACATATAACTTATAATATCTATAATTTGCTCATACAGTATCAAAATTGAACAAAGTCGGAAGCGTTGTAACCATATGAACGAACGCTATGACCTGGAGCGGGTTTGGATAGCAATGGAGGCTACTGAGATTTTTGATAAAATTAAACGATTGTTTAATTTTATTAAAATGACCCATTTTAATCAACGGATTAAATCAAGGTGAGTTAAACTCACATAGTTCTCCCACTTATAATTATTATAAGTTGGATTGATTATTTGTATGCTATGTTTGCAAATTTTCGGTTGATTTGATGTTCATTAAATAATTTATATCTATTATTTAAATTAAACGTTTGTTTAATTTAAATGAAATGACATCATTATTTTTAACGATTATTTCCAAATAAGGTAACTTAACTTGTTGGTTACATTTATAATAATATAAATGTATTTAAATTAAATTGGATCCTTGAATTACTATTATTGGTTAACCGCTATCAGTGAATTGATTGTTATTAGCATATGATCACTATATGAACTATTTATCCAATATGATTGGATTATTGATTGCTGAATTTGAGTTCAGTGTATGTTTATTATTTACAAATGTGTGATATTGGCTAATGAATTAATAGCAGATGGCCTAGTTATACATCATTTTATAAGAACGATTTATCGTCAGGTAAACCGTTAGAAATGAAGTTATGAAATTTATTTTATAACTAAAGATGGAATTTAAGTATATTATTTTGAATAAAAGGTTATAAAAGGGAAATAAATGTTTATACTTATATTATTAAGTTATATGTATTAGCTAAATTATTTATAAAGCTAATTCTTATGTTTTGATAAGCAAGTGAGCAAGAATTGACGTAATAATTAATGACCGAGATAGATTGTTTTTATGATACAATTAAAATGATATTTTATTGAATTGATTATTATTTATTTAATATTAATCAAATGGGATTATTTAAATTAATTAAATTTGTAATTAATTTAAATGGAAGATGAATTGAGATTTGATTAACGAGTTAATCATGTTTAGAGTTGACTAAGTCAACAGTATTAACCAAAATGGATTTATCAGATTAATTAATTTATTTAATGGAAATAATTATTTAGTAAGTAAACATTTTTATAAATGTTGATATTTAATTATCATTTATTTAATGATAATCAAAGTGGAAATCTTGGGACTTAAAACGCGATAATGGAGGTCCACGAAGCGATAAGGCCTATTTATAATAAAATGAGATGTTAAAAGCAAATTATATTAATGAAAATATAAATAAAGTTTAAATTGTGGTTTAAAGCGAATTCTTATTTGAGATTCTATTTAATTGGATTTATGAAAATCCAAGATTTTGACGAAGTTATAAACCTGAGTTTTACTAAATATTATTGTAAAGAGTTATTAGAAATGGATTTTTTGAATGGAAATAAAAGCGGGGATATGAAGTTAGGGAATTAGAATCTAAATGGAGATCGGTTGAGATAATTATTTCTTGAGTAATGATCTAATGTTGGTTTCGGCTTTCGAGGTTGATATTTAGGGAATTATTTTCTGATTGATTTACGGTTAGGAATTAATGGAGATATGATGGGGAAATCAAACGAAAACCCAAGTTTGAATTAGAGTAGCTAAACGAGTTGAGTCATAAAGATGCGATATAGATCTTCCATTTTAAATAAGAGATGATGTTTCATCAAGATAGAAGTAAAATGGGATTATGTTTTGATATTGGGAATGAATATCCATATTTGTATTACAACTGATATTTATCTTAAGATAAGAACGTTATTGATTAAGGTATGGGAGGTAATTAAAATACCCTAACTTGAACGACTTCAGGATTATCGCAGGTTGATATTAATTGTAATGGGGAAGATGTTAGAAATAACCAATTTTGAGAAACAATAACATAAAGTTATTTAAAATGTTGGGAATATATATGATGGGTTTCCAGATTAAATGGAATTAAAAAGGGTTTTGGGAATATGAGGTGATATTTCATAATAAAGAAACAAAGGGAGATTTGGAAAATATAACGGTATTTTCAAAAGTAAGGAGATGAGATTTGGAATCAGTTTATTCTGAAATGGAAAGTGACAATTATGGTGTTCAAATAAAGGAAATATCGTAATGATTGTTAAAAAGGTTAAGTTGACTTGGTTTCCCAATTATAGATAATAAGCAATGTTATAGTAAAGTTTTGAAATGATAGTTAATGGAAAATTTGGATATGAAACTGGATTTGACTTTAAGATACTTCTCCAAGTATATAAATAAAACGATTTGAGAATATTAATATATTAAAATTGATATATTATTTTAATGGCCAAGTGACGCTGTATAATAAACCAATAGATTTATTTATTTTGATGATTGTTTATTTTGATAGTTAAATAACCGGATATCAAAATCATAACTAACGCGTTGTGGTACGGAAAGACCGGGATCTAATCTATATTCGAAAACCATTCCGAATCAACAACTATGTAAACGAAGAAAATATCTGGTGCAGTTCGAGATGGACCAATTGAAGACCGTAAATCTTCATGAGCGGGGGAAAACTATTGCTGAATTTCTTTAGCTGATCCCTAGAGATATATATATATATTTGACAGTGATTCTGTCGTGATTGAAATCTATGGATTGCAAGGACTACTAGCTACTGATCTATAGGGTGATTCCTAGGATGTGGTAGGAGGGTGCCTTCGGTTCATCCTGTTCCTGGATGACTTGTATGGACGATGTGGGATTTAAAGTAAATGGTGGTCAGATGTTCTAAAGGAAGATTTATACCTCAAGCCTCACCAATCGGGAAATGATAGAAATCGGGAAGGCAACATGACTAAGTGGATCGCTCCCATTAGGGTGTATAATCACCTATCTGAAGAAAATTAATTTCATTCTATATTCTATTCGATGTTGTCCCTTTCGGGAAATGGTGAATTGAGCCCAACTGTTGGTGATATACATTCGATACACTCAAGCAAAATGAGTGGTTGGTCATGTTTGGCTGGGTTGCAAGATGTTCTTGTTGAACCTGGTGTATTCTCCTCTAGATATACACTATTAGCAAATGGTTTCATACCTTGTCATAGTCGGAATCCAATCTCCTATAAAAGCCCGTGGTTTTGGTAATATACTATATATGTAGAACGTGAGATGCAAGCGTTTTGCTAGATTGCTATTTATTTGTATTTAGGCACTATTATAATATCAGAATAAGATATTGATTTCAAAATATTTTAGGTTATAGTAAGGTAAAAACTGTCCGTATTTATATATTGATTTGGTTTTACGATTATCCTTTTCTTTCAAAAAGGTTTTGACTTTAAAATCAAGTTGGATGTTGTTTTTAAGCTTAGCGAGTTTTTCTCGCTTTGGTTCACCAGGCTGATCCGGCGTTTGTAATGCTCGGGTTAGATCGGGTTTTACAAGTTCAGGTTATCCGATGCTGTGAAGTCCAAAGATAAGCTAGAGGAGCTCAGACGTAAGATACATATGAGTACTTATTCCGCCGTGTGTTGTATATAAGAATGGATTATTATAACTATCCAGATGTATTGATGTACTCTGATGATTGTAAATTTTTATTTTAAACCCTTCAATAAAGATTTATTTGTATATTATATTTTGTTATGCTGCGATGTGAGACTCTGTGTAGTGTTGTTCTTCTTCTTATTCTTCTATTCTAACTTTCTTTCTTTCTCATCTCACTCTCTAATTTTTTTTCTTTTATCTTTCTGGATTTTGATACTAGATTTGGACCCGGGATGTATTGATGTCTAGATTCATGTGTCGAAAATTTCCAGGTCGCTACATGTTAATTGCCATTTATAACCATAACGGTCATATTTTCCTAAGGCAACTGTCAATCTTTAATTTCCTTTTATTTCCATTTATTGTAATTAATGTCATTTATGAGCCTAGCGGTTATAACTTTTCTAAGACATTAATTCACAATGGATATCCTTATTTATTAGTCCCGAAATATCTATTTGTTGTACCCCAACATGCATTACTAATTTTTGTTTATTTATTGTTTGGTATATATATATGTATATGTATATATATTTGTGTACCAAACCTCTCACATTAAGCTGACCCCTTGTGAATGCTGGATTTACCGGTCGGTTCTGGGCATACATTTATCACAAGTTGAACTTAACCCTGTGTGTTAGTACAGTTATATTTACGCACTAGACCCATCACATTAACTTGACCACTTGTGGATGCTGAATTTGCCGATTGGTTCCGAGTAGACTTCTACCACAAGTTGAGCCTAAATCCGTGTCTAGATGCGAATTTAATTTAAATTCCTTAATTGGAGTTTACACTATTAATCCTAATAAATCATAGGAATGGTAACCAGTTGACTTAGTTTCCTTCTTAAGTTTTCTTTCCCCAAATCAACGTTGTTTACAATGGTTATTTATTTATGGTCCTATTTGTAGCAATCAATCATATTAATTGCTAAAATGGTCACTACAAATATATTAATTTAATATGGATTACATACTTGTATAATTCCATAATTGAATAGCATTCAAACATTAAAAACAGTGTATATTTCTTTGTTTATGTAGATTCGGACAGATGATGTGTGTGTGTATATATACATATTTATTTATTTTTGTGCAGTTAACGTAATTATATTCCTTTATTATTATTATCGTTAATTTAATATTTTGGTCTAATCAATAACCAAACATTCTTTTTTGTATTCTATCTTGCCATAAAGTTCCAAATCTTACAAAAAGACCGTTAACTATAGTTATTTTAAATTATGCCTAATCATTGGAATTGACATATTTTCAACTCACAAGAAATATATGTTTATGTATATTTTGGAATAGTTGATGCAAACTACCCACAAATATGTATATTTATATTTATGCGTATGTGTACATAACTTTTCCCTTTTTAAATCTTTTTGTTATATCTCTTGTGAGTCCAAAATAATGTCTTTTGTTTCAAAAAGAGGAAAATTGCATATTTGCAACAACTAGGCCAAAACCCCAACAACATTGAACACAAACAGGTTTATGTATTTTAAATCAAAATCACGTAATTCACCATTATATCTTTTTTTATCAAACTCACATAATCTATCATTTTAGCACTGAAACAAGATATATGGAATATAACTACATCTGAATGGTGTTTAATGGGACTGATTTCCAAATCTACAGTGTTTTGCAACAACTCCAACATATTTTCCAACATAATTGTAGGATATATGTACAAACAATCAAATAAACCTACAAACAATATTATTCACAACTACGAATCTTTACTTTCAAGTTTTGACAAACATTTATTAGCAGATCTGATGGATATCAATTCAAATTCAACAATTTTATAAACAGATCTGATAATAATAGGCATATATTTTGAGATCTAATTCAGATGAGATAAATAAGCTATTATAACTTTGTATGTAAATTTCTCACTCACCTGAAAGCCTCCAAATCTGAAACTTGAATAATCTTTTAGGCCTACAATTTCCATATTCTTACAGATCTACAATTATTCTGAAATAGGGATACTTTCAGAATTGTAGATTTGCAAGAAAATAGGAAAAGAGGGGAGGATTTGATGTAGAACAGCTTGGCCATCAATTCACAACCTTTTCCATCTAAATATGATAATCCCTTTCTAATCTGAATGATTCGTATTGTATATGAATATATTTTTAATTAAGAAATTTGTTTGGAAGAGAAAGGGAAATGGTAGAGCTTCGCCGTTGCCTATAGATTTGTGTGGAAAAGATTGAGGCCTTACCCCTTTATTTATAGGAATGAAACTGGCTGTGAACCGTTATATTTATTTAAATAAACATCCTTCTGTTTATGTTAGATAATATAACAAAAATGCCCCTCAAAACCTAGCCGTCACTGGGAACTTCAGACCCGAAGCGGATGACACCCCATAGAGGCGGTCGATTGCCCTCTTGCCGACTTGGCCAGTGAGGGATGGTTATATAAGCGAAGGTATATATTATTTATTTCCGTTCGTATTTCATTCGTAAATTTTTCATATGGACTACATTTACAAAACTCCAAACATGAAAGTTGACCAGAATTCTGAGACGAACGCATCGATTAAAGTTTCATGGTCAAATTCCACATTTGCAGAAATTTTTATTTTTGAGAATCTTATTAAATAACTAATTTATTGTCAGAATCCGGGTTGTTACACCTAATTCCCATCATCATCAGCGGCAATGGTTTCAAGTCTTTTACCCCCGCTTTCGGAAGTCAACAACAACATCCAAATTTTGCATTTCCAGCAAACTGAGATACAACACAATCTTCTCATATGCTAATGGATGTCGTAGTCCATTGAGGGAGATCCACAGCTGACTTGCTCGGTTCACTGACTTGCTCAATTCACCGACTACTTAGATTTTTACAGGCTAACAAGGAAGTACAAGACATGGCATGAGAGGAAACAACAACGTCCAGCTTGCCTCAAGGAATGTTTCGAGTCGGGTTTAGGTCTGTTCGAATAGCCATCATCATAGTAATGTTCAAGCTCAGATCGACTAGTGCTCAGGTCGACTAACTTTGGATCGACCTATCCCGGGTCGACATCAACCCCACCAGCCCAGCTCATATCGACCGGAGTCATCTGAACCTTTTCGGGTCGACAACTTCGAACTGACTCTTCCACACATACTGACCTAGATCACTAGAAATTTCTAATCTCCTGCACATCAGCCTAATGCAGGATCATTTCTTTAAAAGAAAAAAAATCGGTTATAATATCCATTTCTGAACTCTTGCACATGAGCCCGTGCCGTAGAGCTTAACCCATTCACTGTAATTATTCAACATATGGAGTACCTGCACAAGCTTGACATATCATGCATGATAGCATATGTGGGAAAAATTGATAGATTTTGCTAGTGCAGTGGATGCAACTCCCGAATGGGTAGCAACCACCTGTTTTATATGGCTTAAACCTATCTAACTGATTGAATCCAAGATTAAATTGGCATAAAGCAGTCCAGAACCAATTCCAACGACAACTCTGATGCAATGATGGAGAACCTCTGCTTTGCAACTCACTACTCGGTGAACCTAGCTGACCTTGGCGTTAACTTTTTGTTATCAATTGGACCGCTGATGATCGGTTCCCACGTGATAAGTGCTAAAGAAACATATATAGGTTCCCAAAGTAAGGTGCCAATTACGCCCCTAAGGTCCATGATCTGGCCTACGGTACATCATCGAGGTGAGAGCAATTCGACTACTCCTCAGCCACCATGCGACCTTAGCCTAGAGATGAAAGATTGGGATGAAAGAAAGTATACTTAACCATTTGCTTTCCACTTTGTACCTTGTTATGATAAAACATATGAACATCACTCGAAGCCTAGCAAGCCATGTAGCCTTATACAGGCTCACTCAATTGTAGTCTAGACCTACCAGCTCCTACGACTACAATGACCAAAGGTATTTGGTATACAATCTGAATGGAACGTAAAATTAGAATAAATTGATACTACCAATTCTCCTCTGAAGGTCATCCTAGGATAAACATCAACAAATCTTATTTCTAAGTTCATTGCATTGATAATGCCTCAAAAGCAGCAGTCAGCTGACTACCTAATGGATGGTGTATATGAATGAGACTTCTAACGGTCAACGTTCAAGTATTAGAATGTTAAGATTCACAATTCGACCAACTTTCTTGACAATTGACTCATGCCCCAGACACAGGGGCAACTTGGAAATCCGAGCGTGATTTGCTCATGACTACATCATCTAATCCGAAGCTAATACATTTAAGCCTTACATAATCATATTTGGCCCTAAGATATGATTAACTACTTTGGCCTCGCTCGAAACATAGTAGGACAAAAACCGGAAACACTTAAGCCTGGACGTTATTAGACCGACCATACATCAGCTCTTATCCCTAACACGAGACTAAAGCATGACTACAAATAGAGAAAGCATGCTCTTTTTCATAATCACCTTGTCCCACTTTCCGATAGGGAAAATGTGAATCTATCATTAGCATGGATCCATTGTTCTCCCACTGATTATGATCCTAGCACCGATAAGCTGAGATGCTACCATTAACGGTCTTCGTCCAACTTTCTAACCCTCATTTCTTGCCTTAGACGTGGGGGGCAGAAGATAATTAAAAAAGATATTCTTTCACCATTCACTCACAAAATATGCCAAATCGCCTTTGTCATTTCAAGACCCCGATGAAGGTCTATTCATTCTTGGGATTGGTGCCCTATAATACTCTGATATGATTTCCTTCATCAACTAAAACTCCAGCCGTCATCTCCTGGTAGAGACATGACAAAGCAAGATGGACTGGGAAAGAACATGTGATGCCATCCTCATTCTTTAACAAAATTATTTTAATCTCTTATCTTTGCATGTTTCATGAGTTACTGACATGAATAACTCAGATGGATTTATATGTGAATGGTGTAGGTACCCAGAGTTTGGTACCGTTCAGGCTTCTAACACTTGCATGTACGATCGTGGAGAAATGCCATGACAAGCCCAATCAGACCACTCATTTACAAAAACCATGCCCTCCATTTTAGGAAAGATATATTGCTCAAGAGGGATTTGATATGATCATCTACGCATTAGTTCATATGCAACATGTCTCCAGATAGTTGTGCATCGATCAGTGCATTTTAATGTCGGGATCCGACTATAGGTTGATGCGGTTCGACCGTCTGTATGACTAGCCCCTACACTCAATGCCATCGTGTTGCATAAATCAAACGGGAGAAGGAAGCACTCCCAATAAAAAAAATACTTCTTAATCATGCATCTTGTCTTGTCATGTTTCATGTCTTGTTAACATCGTTGACTCATGTAAATTTGTATGTGAATGATACAGGTACCCGGAGTCTGGTACCGATAAGGCCTCCAACATTGTGATTTGAAGAATATAGAGCCTTGGTGAACATGATCCGACTGTTCTCTTCCAACTTTTGCCTTTGACATAGGGACAAGAGAGTAAACACACATGAGTACGACATGTTCCATTTATGCCTGAGCATACTCAGAAGTTCGTCCTTATCTCTAGCCTTTGATCCTCCAAGCAAAACATAGAGATATATTTAGGTATGACATGAACACCCAACAGGCAAGAAACTCCATCGCTTGATCTGACAGGATGATTATGCCAAAGATAAGTGTGATCCAAATTTTCGTACAATGCATTTCTGCTTTAGACATGAAGGCAAGAACGTGATGCTGAGACGAATGTGAGGAGAGCCATCTTCAACAAACACTTATGCCTTTGATACGATAGGTAGAACACATCTTAACACGGATGAGAGTTGACCGTCCATCTGACAACTTTTGCCTTTGATACGAGGGCAAAGAAAATTGCTAAGACGAGGGTGAGCGTGACTTGACCGCTCTACCAACGACCTCTCTGACTCTATCACTTGTTTTCAACGGGAGGAGTATAAATTCAGTATAGATGCGATCTAACCATCTCAAGGCATCCTTTTCCTTTGACGTGGAGGAAAAATGAATGACGCTAGGGCGAATGTGATCCGACTTTTTTCCCAACTAACTCTAGTCACTAGAGCTTGGATGAGAGCGTAAACCAAGGACGAGTGTGACAGGCATGCCAAAACTAACGACTGCTAGATCCATAACTCTAACCTAGGCTGTCTTTAGGAGAGTATAAAGGACGAATCCATGACATCCACAACTCTAACCCAGACTGACTATGGAAGGGCATAAAGAACAAATCCACGTCGTCCACAACTCTAACCCAGACCGACTATGGGAGTATAAAGGATGATTCTACAATTTTTCCACAAACTCCATCACCCTCCGACTGGAGGCATCATACTTCAGAACCGGACATCCAATTCACTTAGTCCAGACCCCACGGACACTAGGGGCATAGGTATATCCTTGTAAATTAACTTATGGCACGTTTTGGACGTGATCCGCGATTTAATGTTAGTTGGGGCATATATACTATACCTATATATACTATACCTCTAAAGTATGACACATCATAATGTGACACTTAATCATTCTAAGTGAGATAGCTTAGATCTTAACGCATTTTTACTTCATGGTAGAATTGTTTATGACTTAGAAATTGAATTAGTAACTTGCGAGCTAAGCGAATTATTCATGTTACAGGTTTGTATGCAAATATAAAGCAAAAGCGCGTGGGTCGCACTAACTTCACCAACCCTATGATAAGCGGTAGGAATACAAAGGCTCAAATGGAAGACAACGTTGCCTAATGCTAAAACTTCCCACATGACTTGAGGCTGCGACCGAAAGGAGGCCTTAGGAGTAGGTTATTCAATAACAAATCACACGACTTGAGGCAACGACTGAAAGGAGACCTTGAGAGTGGTATCTCAAATCGACGCACGTATCCATCTGTGACTGATTGTAACACTAATCAACAACAAGTAGCCAATTGCAAGTACATTGAATGGAAAATGTAATGACTCATGTCTGTGGATGACTTAATCACTTAAACTTAGAAAATAGTACCTGATCTTTAAGTATGCATGTTTAGATTTGAAATAGAACTCTTGAGGACCGCGAAATGGATGTGGAGTGGCCATCCATTGACTGATCCCATCGTACTTCTAGATTTGAAGGCTCGGACATGGCTAAACATGAATTAGCTATCCTATCCTATACAACAATTGAGTGTCACTCAGTCCTCGACTTTCCCCTTGGCATTGGGGGCAAGAAGGAGGATTCGAGGTGACCACAATATGATTTTCAGTAGTCCAACTCCAATCCTTAGAGCCTGAATAGGAGAATAGACAAGAGGATGGAGTGAACCGACTATTCTGCAACGTCATCTCACCTTCACCATGATGAACAATGTTATTATGGGTTGAGCACTAAAAAATCATTCTGCATTCAACTCTTACTCCTGACCCAACGAAAGAATATGAATCCAGAGAAGATATGGATTTGGTGTCTACTTCTCAACCAAACCCTAGTGACTTGGGCAAAGGATGCAAGCCACAAGGAGCATGACTAACTTTATGCACATTTTCTAATCCTACTATCCTTGGATGGGGTCCAAACGTGCCACACCCTCTTAATGACATTTTTTCTAGAGATCTACAGAATACTAGGCTACATCCAAAAGGATAGTTCCTCATTAATTTCCTTAGATCAACGCTCATGTACTTGAGCGACAAATCATTATTCAGACTTAAACGACAATAGACGAAGGCTGAAGGATCATAGGTATATTGAATCCAGAGCACATCACTCAAGCATTCAATGCAAGTGTTGCTGACGCGACGACACATTACATGAAGTTTAGCTTAACTTACCACTGCTTTCAATATACATAAAAGCCTTACCAGAAACTATTGCAAACATAAAATCAGTTGTTGGTGATAGCAGATTACGCATATGGAAAGAATCGAGATTCAGGATCAATTGTCAGCTTAAAGCTTGAGGATTTGTACATACTCAACGTTCAACTACTTGACCCATTGGGATTTCATTTATTACTTGGAACCTCAAAGAGAGAACTAATTTTAGCAATCAAGTCGACAATCTTGCTTGTTAAGATCAGTGGAACTGGGCATGAGGAACAAGCTCAACAAGAGTATGCTGATTATACCGAACTATGTTGAAACACGAACTAAGGTGCTTGACTAACTCCCTAACGATGTTCATTACCTTGATTTTTGACGAACTTACTCAACTCCGAGACTAACTGGGTAAGAGCAACTAAATTAGCGCTTGACAACGTTGCTCAATGAGACAATCCTCACTTTCTAACTAAAATGAAGGGACGACGCCAAGTGAATGTGATATAACTATTCACATATTCAACTTTGGCTCTTCTGACTTATAAGAGAGTATAAAACGACTTGGGTTGGCTAAGACTGCTAAACCCACAACTATTACCCGAAACAACGATGGGAGAGCATAAAGGCTTAAGGACCAGACATCCGATTGACTTAGCTTTTTCTCCAACAATGCGGGGGCATAAGCATTGACTTACCTTAAACTCCCACCGACGCTACGGGGATGAGCGTAAACTTACAGACTGACTTTGAACACATCCTAACTTGGTGCATGATTCTAAACATATACACTATATCTTCAGACTATGACATGATTTGTCTTTCCCATTCAAGCGACAACTTATGAGCTAGACATGACTTGCCTTACACATACAAGCGAGGCAGCTTATGAGTTAAGCATGACTTCAAGGACTTAAATCACAACAACATTGAATGGAAAGTGAGATAAAATTTTCTACTACCTTATGGTTATGACAATCATACAGATATTGTATCCAATGATTTCAACAATATCTCGTACTGACTCATACGTGATCATTGGGCTATAAAACAATCTGGAGCAATCATGGATTTCTACGGAATTATAGATTTATGTTTTTCTTATAATACGATCCGAAGAGATTATGGATTTCTTTTAATACGGTCCAATGTGACCATGGACCTATGATTTCTCAATGATCATGGATTTCTTTAAATATGGCCTGACACGACCATGGGTTTCTAGTTTTCTTTTAATACGATCCTCGGGGATTATGGTTTTCTGACTTCTTATTGATATAATCCAAGGTGATCATGGATTCCTAGATTATTATTCTGATGTTAGGGTTGTCCAATGCCATATGCAAATGTCAAATTCACACACCAGTTCTGATGTGCTCTATCCCAATAGTCCAATTGCTTGCTCAGAGCCTGGAAATTCATGTACTATCCCATGACTTGAATAACTTCATCATACACTAGCTTTAATGTAATAGATCATTTTCCTCGACTACACACTTGACTTGTGGAGGAAGATACATCATTTGGCAACGACCTATATGCATACAATCACATACGGGAGCCAACGACCTGACATGACTCATGACAAATAAATTTAATCTCCTAACTCAATGGAGTTTGGATGCTTAACAATTCATCCTAGCTATTCTAGTCAACAACTTTGGCACGATAAGTGCTATTAAAATCAGTGCGACGAATGAAAAGCTATTTCTACAGACAGAATAATCCGAGTATAATGGCTTCTTAAAAGGAATTGACTGTTCGTTATTACCATTTAACAGACTAATCGACTTCGAGGTTCAGCTTATCAGATTCAAATCACCTCCCGTCTACGACGCGACGTACTTCGCGAGTCAAAGTATTGACCAACCTTTTGGCCAAACCGTCAAGACTCTAGGCATATCAGAATATGATTCATCTCTCTGCAAATTATAACCAAGCAAAGAGCATCATATCCAAGCCAAACTACCTTTGGTTCGATCTCAGCAAGATGTGATAAGCTCTAGCTCAGCTACCTGTAGACTACATCAAGCCCTATAGCACTAAGCTCTTATTCGTTCGGATCGACCAAAGCGTTCGCTCTATCACCTTTTAGCTTGACCAAGCCCAATAACTCCAAATTCATGCTACCTCAAGTCGATTAGATCTCGGATCGACGTGGCCTACCACACTAGAAGGTTCCCACAAAATGTGAAGCATAGTCACCAACATCTCACCCCAAACCCGACTTACCAGATCTCGGGCCGGTGGAGATCATCATTTAAGAGAAATATCAACCCTAGGTCGAACGAACTCGACTCGAATAGAGCATACCACATGAAGATGCAAATTGAAAGGGTGGAAGTCTCATATCGACTTTTCTTGGTCGACTATCCTGGGTCGGCCAAGTATCGGGTCGGTCAAGTATGTGGTCGACCAAGTCTCGGGTCAGCCAAGCCCCATGTTGGCTAAGTCTCGGGTTGGCTAAGTCTAGGGTCGGCCACATCAGGTCGACCAAGTCTCAGGTCAATCAAGTCTCGAATCGACTAGGTCCAGCCAAGCCTAGTCAAACCGAGAAAATATCTCCTATTAATTTCTACATTCTTAGGCAGATTACCACATGTCTTAGTCGACCAGGGACCTGAAGCAGCTATAAATATCACCTTCGAGCAACAAATCAATAACTTTTGGCTGCTACATGCTCTCTATGACTCAATCATAGCTGCTAACCACTTAAATCTAGAAATTTAGCTATATTAATCATTGAAATTCGAGATAATCATAAAAAACAAAGTTGTAGTAGAGATATGGACAATCTCATTCATTATAGCTTGGATGCTCTAACATTATTGAGAGATAATAAAGTAGATATATGCTCATTAACGTCGAACCACTATAAAAATGTTGTTATCTTTTTTTCTTGCATTTTTAGTTATTTCTTCATATTTCATGCTTTGAATTCGACTTCTGGTTGTCGGTGCCACTTTTTGGTATCAACAAAGATAATAAATTGGAGATTTTATTACTAAGAAGCAATAGTTGTGTAGATTAATGTAAACAATAATTTTGTATAGCTTGTAAATTTACTGTAACCATATTTGTTGATTTATTGAGTTGTAATTAAAATACAAAAGTGTAAATATTGGTTTAAAATCAATAAATGGGGTGTTAAAATTATTTTTGGGTATTTTTTTCATTTATTATTGGAATAATGAATTTTGTAATGAGTTAGAGTAATAAAAAGTAAGTTTTGAATAAATAAATTTTGAAAATAAGCATTTTAAGGAAATTGTGAACTTTGATGTACTAATGTGGCAAACCTATGTTTAAATGGTTTAAAGGATTTTTGTATATATGCAATAATTTTTGTAATTTAAAAATAATACTAAAAGTGTAAAAAAAAAATTGTGTTTTAGTGCTTAAACGTGTGTTCATCGTTGTAAAAGATGGTTCGAAGGGTTAATTAGGAAAATTATTACTATTTAAGCCTAATTGCGTTAGGTTGATCCCAAGCGTAATATAATTAAGGAAAGAAATTATAAATACTTTTTTTCAGTATGAATCTCTGGTGAAGAAAATTCTTCTTCCTTCTCATTAGTTTACAGTAAAAAAAAATTTCTTTTACCCCTCCAAATCTTGAAACCCAACCCTAACCCATATAGAAAAGCGATTAAGGAGCCCGCAAATTGACTATATGTAATCTAGCTAAGTCCATAAATCTATTTCAGTTTCATATCGAATTTGAGAAAAATTGATATACTATAAACTTCAACTTTGCATGTGTTAAAAAATTGAAATACTGTAAACTTCAACTTTGCATATGTTTGTAACCTCCATTTTTAGGTTGCTAAAGCTTTCCAGGGCCAAAATCAAGTTCAAATTCCAGTATTTCTTCCAAATTTGTGTAGTTCACTTGCTAAGATTAAGATGAATTTTTAAAACTCAGGCTCCAAGTTTATATGTATGTGCAAGTCCGAATTATTCTGAGTTTGTGATTGAATTCGAGCTACTATAACTGAACCTTTGTTTCAGTGCTTACTATGCAAAAGTATGTTCGGGTTGATCTTTTGAGTGACGTTTCTTCTTAGATTCTTGATAATTTTGTTTGAAGTTTGTATATCTTTCTTCTTGCGTGTTAAAAATCAACTTGAAATTCCACTTGCAACTCATTGAAAAATTGTGCTCAAAATCAGCATGGAGCAGAATAGTGAACTTGGGGAAAATCGCATCCCCATGTCAACCTAAGTTCTTCAAGGGTCGAACCTAGGGTCTGCCCAAGCCTAAGTAAGGTTGACCTGTTGATTGCAGGAGCCGACCCTCTGGTGCTTTATGAACATGGCCTTTGCTCTATGTTATTCTGATGCTTCCTAACCTAATTTCTGAGTCATTCCTGATGTTTACCCGATAATTTCTAAAGTGTACTTGATGTTTTTTCATAGACTAGACCCTATATGGAAGAGACAACATATTCGTCAATTTGTACATTGAGTTGGTGAAGATTTATGATATTTTTGCTTCATGAGCTATTTCGTGGGATTTTTGACACCGTGCACGTTTTATGAAGCAGTTTCGATAATGAATTTTCTTTCTCTCTCTCTCTCTCTATATATATATAATGGTTTGAGACAAATAATTTTCTATGTTTTGTTAAATAAAATAAAATCGTCTTAAGGTTGTTTTATATATAATATTTTCAAATAAACTGAGATTTTCAAACACACAATTCCAAATGATTTCCAAAAAAATTATGAACTCGTTTTCTCAAACCAAGTAATTTCGATACACACACACACACACACACATATATATATATATATATATACAAGTTTTTGCGCTCTTTGAGAAGACGAGGACGTGACTTAAATGATGTGGTAAGCTTTGGGGCATGAGACATGAAGGTATATCTTATCGATAATTACAGACTCATCGATTAAAGCTATTATGTGGAATTGCTGACTTGTAGTAAACCAATAACTTAGAATGTGTGGTATGAGACACACTCTTACTGCTAATTGGATTACAATTGGGAAGCTGGTGATACATACTCGAGGAACAGTATGGGACCTTTCGGTTAATTATTGACGTTTTGATGATACTAGTACTAGGCTAGGAAGGCTATTTATGTTAGACCGCCTATGCTGTATAGTGAACTTATAATCGAATTCGAATTTTGTATATTCTATCTGATTTGAGATTCACATCCTTAGCCTTGGCCTTAGGACACTTAGTCAATGGAAATAAATATGTTTGATGGATGTGTTTTTACATGAGACCATTTACTATGAGATAGTGGACCTATCTCATACATCCAATGTTGTATGCTTATTATATTCCTTCATATTGTATGGATTTTATCGCTTATGTGTTATTACTCTTCACTTCTCATCTGTAACTGATATGTTTAAGCTAGACTGAGCCGTGTATTTTATACTCGGGTCAAACCAAATTGTTACATGTATGCACTATTGTAGATATCTGCTTATCCAAGCTTCTGCTATGGACTATATATCATCTTTTTGGGTGCTTAGGCATGTTTTGTGCTAGTCGTATAGTTGGTTTGGCTGTATTTATGATTTGTACATGTTCTTTTATGGGACATTTGTTGTATATATTGCACTTAATATAGCCACTTATGTAATCCAATTTGTATTATACTTGATGTATACGTATATATGATCGTGTTTGTTGTTTTGTGATTTGTGTTGATTACTAATGCTATATTTGCATCTTGGCATGCCACATTGACAATTCACGCCATGCGATCAATAACTATCAATATATAACCTCTGAGCTCATGCGTCTCAGGGAAGGGTGTTAAGCAAAAGAATAAATTCTCCGCCACCAAACAGATATATATTAAATAGAAATCAATTCACATAGAATGAAATTCAACGTCAGACATACATCCATTTACAAGTCCGTTTTGGGTTTGAATGAAACCGGAGACACCTTATTCCTCATCCCGTATGTCCAATACGGAAGAGAGGTGCTCGCTTATCCGAACAATCAACAAGTACGTCCGGAAAACTACCACTTTAACCCTTTACCGGCAGCTGCCCTATGTCGGGCATCAGTAGTCATCCCTTCGATGTGAAGATCGTCAGTCTTCCATCACCATCTTCAATATCTTTAATTTAAATCGTCGTATAGTTATTTGAAATGAGATTGAACTCGGTCTTTTCAAATAATTCTCGCATACATATAATTTAAATGATTTTATATCATTAATATTATTTTATAATGCTTTATCGCTATTTTTGTTTATATAAAAACAGATTAATTCAATTTAACGATGCTTCGGGTCAATAGGCGGCTCTGGCGCTGTTGTTTTTCAAAATTTGATTTACAAAAATCTTGAAATCTAACTGTTGTATTTTAACAAAATTCATATCGTTGGAAAGATCTTCCCATAGCGGTCCTAACAATTCTAGTTTTGGGAAAATCCGACGGTCGGATCTTTCGGTATCATCGTTCAAATTTACGATTCCGAAACGCGAACTACCGCACGCGATTGGAATTGGAGAGAGTTTGGGTTTGGGAAAATGTGAACTACGGTGGTTCAAACGTGGAGGGTTTGGGTGCAAAATCCGAACCCAATACTCTACTAGACTTAATCAACCCCGTATGGAATTGGAGAAGGTGAGAAGCTCTTCAATTTTGTCAAAAGAAGGGAGAGATTTCACTGAGCGGATGAACAGAATCTGAGGAAGGAAGTTCGGAGCTTCTAGGCCATGGATTATAAGGGTGGCGGCGGCTACTGTTTAGGGATTAAGGTTTAAAATAAGATATTTATAATAAAATAATAATAAATCCCTTAATTACTAATTTAAGCCTATTTACTCTTTTCAGCTCTAATTTTAGCCCAACGAAAGTTGTTCCTACCCAAATGCCCCTGTTCCGGAAAAAATGGGCTAGGTCCCATCAGCCCAATCAATCATTTTCAGCCTGTTTTCTTTAAATTAAAATTAAAATTATTTATTTATTACACTCAATCGTACATTTAAATTTACCTAGGCCACATATGGACTTCGAAAATTCCCGAAAAAAAAATCTAGCTATGTTTTGGCGATACGGTCCTAACAACATTAATTTCGTCGAATTTGGAGACTGTTTGAAAAATGGCTTTTTCAACGGTCGATTAAATTCAACAGAAATTATCGAACGTTGTTTAATTTACCACGCTCACTAATTAATTCCAAAAATTATGGAAAATTAAACTTAGCAATAATTTGACATTCCGGATCTGACAAAAATGGTTTCGCCGAAAACGGAGGTCGTTTGTATAATGGCCATTTATACGGGCTATAAATTATATTAAATTCCATAGCTACTATTCTGAATATTCAACTGACCTTAACTTTTTATTCCCGCTATGAAATTTCAAATTTTCGGATTCGTTGGAAAGATATTTTTAAACAAATTTAAATATTTTTGGTTTCACTAAACACCTATCTATTTTGAATCCTGTACATTCAGTCAAAGTTTAAATTCAAATTTTCAAACTACCATGCTATTTCTAACTCCTTCTAAAATTAAAATAAACATATTCGTTCTAACTTCGATTTAAATAAATTTTAAATCGCTATTATTTAAAATAATTTATTTTAATTATTCAAAATTCATAGAAATAGCCAAAATAAAAATTTTAAATTGGTTCTGATTTTCCGGGTTGTTACAGTTATATTATAAACTAATGGCCTAATTAATCTTAATTTGCAACACTTAGCCTAATTCAGTGAATTTTAAGCCCAAACCACAACCCTAAGTTTAAATTGAGAAGGCAAAGAAGAAAAGTATATACAATACATACTTTTCTCCTACCTGTCCTGCCCTTTGCCGAAAGCAAATCTGAGAAAAGAAAACACAACTACTCTTCAAATTGCAAACCCAAGTTCTATTTTCAAATTAAAATCTCGCAAAATTTCATAAATCTTATTTCTCATAGGTAGTCACTTAAAACTTAGAGATTGTTTAATCTTTTTTTTTATTACGAGAAAACTAATTTACTATAAGTTCATCTTGCTTTGCATGTCTTTATTCTTGACTCTAACACGTAGCTTAGTCTTCCTGAAGCTAAGTAATACCCAGAACTTCAACTTTTACGCTTAATTTAGTTGCAATCTTCTACGGTGAGCAAATCTCACGCATCCGGTTCAAATTAGAATGCATGTCTGTATATTGCTATTTATGTCATTGTTTAGTTATTATAAATATGAAATTAGAGCTATGAATATATACAGTAATTGTATCCATTTTTGAGTTTGTTGCTCCTTCATTTTGCACCAGAACAATTTTTCGGATTCTACCATATATGTCACTCTTTTTCATTGTCGAATATCATGCCTGAAATGGATCCTAAACCATACCAAACAATGCTATAAAAATCGAAATGAAGCAGGCAAGCACTGCCCAAATTACGTGACCTAAGGTCGACCCAGACCTTGGTAAGGTCGACCTGGGGGTAGGGTTACCTGGCCCATTTAATTTTAGTGCCATGTTGAGCCTCTTTTAAAATATGTTTTGCTGGCCTATTTTTTTGAATTATGGTGATTTCTTTCATGATTTACTGCAAAGTTTTGAGTTATTTTAAGAGGCTTAATCCTGTAGTAGGAAAGCCAACATAAACTCCAATTCATATATTGGACTAGAGAGTCTTGTTGTAAATTTTGGTATCTTGATTTTGACAAATTTCTATTGCTATCGCTATTTTCATGCATGTATTTTCTAAATCGTTTATGAAAGGATCTTTAATAGAAAATAAATTTTTAAAATAAATATTTTGCGAAGTCGTTTTATCAAAGTTTAATTCGAAGCTATTACATGTATTCTCTATAATAAAGAGATTTTAAAGGGAATAGTATTCCAGATTGTTTTCTAAAATCATTCTGAACTCATTTTCTCGAACTTAGTATTTTCATATAAAATTACATGTTTTTGCACTCTTTGAGAGAACGAAAAAGCGATTTAAACATGTACTAAACCATATGGTATAGGACACAAAATTTTATAATATCATTTAATTTTGGACTTGTTCAACTGAAGCTCTAGACAATTGTGGAATTGATTGACTTAAAGTAATTTGATAAGTTAAAACTTGTGGTATGAGACGCACTATTATCACTATTCATGTGTTTCCAAAACTAGGCCAATGGGCCATTATTTTTCCTGGTGGACTGATTATAAAACCGATGGGTCATCATTTGGGCTGGTGATCGTTATTTAGACTGGTGGATAATTTATTATATAGTACTTTGCAGGCTTTATCCATTTGGTGATAATGTACGTACATATGGCATAAGCATGCCAACAGTGATAGGGATCCATTTTTGGTGTTATTTATATCAATTCATGGTGATAATTCTATATTTTATTATTTTGATTTCTAGATTTGTGATTTTAAATGTTTACA
The DNA here is from genome assembly GCA_030737875.1 of Allium sativum. Lineage (NCBI taxonomy): Eukaryota > Viridiplantae > Streptophyta > Magnoliopsida > Asparagales > Amaryllidaceae > Allium > Allium sativum. The sequence goes on from CM060915.1 coordinate 703,366,877, forward strand.
CCATTTTATTGGTGTTTGTGTTATATACATAGCCTAAGAGCTATAGAGTTATTTCAAATATGGTGATTAAATTTATGATGCTTTGAACTCCTAAATGAGTTCTGTATGATAAGATTTTTGCGATGTTGATTTTGTAATTTCTTTATGTTTGAGATTTTATATCGCTCAACCTCAAAACAAGCATATTGATTTTGATAGAAATATATGGGGACCTTTATTTGATAATTTAGGTGAATTCACCTTATGTTTATTATGTTCATATAAGACAACTTTGTTACTTTCCTATTAATAAATCTTATAATTTAGGAGATACTTTCCTTAACCTATCATGCACTAATCACCATGTTTAAGTTAGATTGGCCAGTTTGTTCTTTGTACCCGGGTCAGACCGAGTTGTTATAAGTTAGTCACCTTTTATTGATATCTGCTTAATTTGCTTCTATCCTGGAATATTCTATCATTTTCTGGATGCTTAAGCAAGTTTTGTGTAGCCTTATTGTAGTATATTTGCATAATTATGATTGTTCTTTTATTTCGGACTATGTGCTTAGCACGACCACTTACATATGTATCAGTGTGTATTATGTATAGATGTGTTTACTGTTCTATGAGTACTACTATGTGATAGCTTTATATCTTATTCTGAAAAATTCCTTTGCCATCGCGTTTTTGTGATAAGGGAAAAGTAAATATGTCGAACAATATGAGGTAAGAATAAAATAAAGCACTAAATTGACGTATTTGATACTTGATTAATACAAGATTCACAGATGGTCGCTCCTAACTGGCCATATTCACTACACTAGTAGACAATATTAACAAGTAATATTCTTTGTTACTTTCGGTTATAGGGTAGGGCATCACATGTTGACTCTACTTCTGGATCCTACACGTGTTGAGGTATTCACCCAGACCCACACCATCAAACAAACTTACAAGGATGGTACTGTCCCTTATACTTGGACGGATGCTAAGACTCAATGTGTATGACAATTATTCTTAATTTTTTCTATTTCACATTGGTATATTTAAATTTAAAAATTTAATGTGCAAATTAACTATTCGCGATCACTGAAGAGATATCAGATGGAGGTCTCTTGAAGGGGACAATCCATAGGCCATAGGATGACCTTAGACAAGTGCAATCGTATTTGAGATGCTATCATTGACCCTTCTATTCGAAATAGGCGATATGTTCTCATCAATATGCTGGTAAAGTGTTTTATTAACTAAAGTATAAACTATATTTTCTCCTAAATTGTAAATTAAATCTCCTAATAAATTAAATTATAGGAAGCGATAATGCAGGATGCTTATAGAAGATCCTAGTAGAAGTAGGAGACAATTATGCTTTGTCAGCAGATGTCTGATTTTCAAGACTAGCGAAAGAGTAGAGTGGTAGTCGTGATTAATGAGAGGATCATCGGATATTTATCCAAGCATGAGAGGATGCTTGGGATGAAGATGTATAAGGGATAGGAATGATGATGGAGATGTGGATGATAATGCCGACGAGTAGCTAGTTGTATTTTCGCCATTTTGTTTTTTGCAAACAAAAATGTATGTTATTGCATATATTTTTGGTGTATGAATGTTTTCTGGTAGCTACGAGTTGTTATGGATAATTTGGTTTGGTATATAAATGTCGTATATAGTTGTTGCGGTATTTTTGTGATTGGGTGGAATATTTGTTTAGCTTTAGAGATTTATATGGATATATGCTGTAATGACCTATATTTTTTAGTCATTTGAATTTGAATATTTAATTTTGTTTTAAATATTATATTTGGGAATATTAATGGATTTTAATATTGAATTCGTTTATAAAATGAAGTTTGAACGTTAAATTTATATTTAATTATAAACAACGTCGCGGTAATTCGTAATATTGAATTTTGAACTTCAATTGAATATACAGAATCCGTTTTAAGTTGGAATTTTGTGAAATAAGAAATGTTTGTATCTGACTGATTAAAATTTTCTAATGAAAGAGAAAAATCGAGATTTCATGTTATAAATTGTAAGTTACGGCAAATTCCAATTTTCAGATAGTCTCTACGGAAATTGTTAATAAATAACACGTTTGTTTAATAAATATAAAAAGGATTTTTTATATAATTTGGATATCATTTAACTCGAAATGTTAATATTGAGTTGTATAATCCATATTTGTTTATATCTGAAGCTATATGATATTATATTTGAATATTTACGATAATATTAAATTATTATTATTTAATTTGATTATTTTGGTATTTAAGTGATATTTTATCGATATTATATAAGCCTTAAAATAATCATTTTTGCAAACAGCCTCGGTTTTCAATGAAATTAGTTTCATTGGAACCGTAAGGTCATATTATTCTAGGAAACCAAATTTCATGGCAAATCGATGTCGTATGTAACAATGGTAGCTGTAAACGCCTACATTTTATTTAATCTTTTTATCGATTTAATTTGGTATTTAAGAATAACTGATTTTCTAATGAACTGTACTTTCAACGAAAAAAGTTTTATTAAATCCGTAGTGATTTATTATTGTACTATTTCAAATTTCAAGTTATTTGGATTTATTTTGGGATCATACGCAATTTAAATGTGTGTCGATTCACATATATGAATTATAAAGGAATTTTAACAAACGATCTCGAAAGTCGATGAAACCTTTTCCGTCGTGTTTGGAACATCGTTTTATGCTATGATTTAAAATTTCACTTCAATTGGAAGTCGTTTTAGGTTGTTTTTGTGCGTTGCTTCACATTAAAGTTATGTTTAATATTATTTTAATAAATGGGTGCCCTATAAATATGGGCAAACCCTAAATTCGGTCAACTTTCTTAGTTTGTGGTCAATGCTTCAGGAGCCGCAGCTCTATACGAAAGAACGAGCCATAATTCACAAACTCTCCTCTAAAATTCGTGCTAATCCATGAACCTTTACACAAAAGTTTCAACTAGAAGGTTGTTGTGCTCGGCAAGGTATGCAGCTTCAATGGTGGAAATGAACTGTAGTTTGTCAAATTGGTCGAAATCGGTGATGGACGCCATGGTAGTTCGGGTTTGATTTCAGGTAGTGGGCAGCGTCAATCTTTAACCTGCACTGGAGGATGAAGAACGAGGTAGGCGGTCGAGTTGGTGAAGTCTAATCAGGCTCCAATCACCTTTGAAGGTTGCGACATGGTAGGGGGACACGTTTAAATTGCAAAGAGGAGGACATTCCCTACATTTAAAGGAGGTTTTAAAGACTATCCGAGCGCATCAGCTTAAGGCGAAATTCTTCAAATGTCATTTTGGAAGAAAGGAAGTGAGATTTCTAGCGCATGTGGTCTCTAAAGACGGGATAACAGTGGACCCCACGAAAGTAGTTACAGTTCAAGATTGGAAGATTCCAAAGAATGCAACGAAGGTCAGGAATTTTATTGGTTTAGCAGGCTATTATAGGAAGTTCATTAAGGACTTCGCAAAGATATCAGCCCCACTCACTAGCTTGACGAAGAAGAATTTGACCTTTTCTTAGGATATTGACTATGATCATGCTTTTCAGCGATTGAAGAGGGCTGTGACAATAGCCCTGGTCTTCACTTTGCCTGATGGGAACAAAGTGTTTACAGTATACACTGATGCATGTGGTACAGGGCTTGGTGCAGTTTTGGCGTAGGAAGGAAGGGTAATATGTTACGGTGGTTGATAACTAAGAGTTCATGAGAAGAACTACCCTACCCATGACTTAGAGTTGGCTACCATAGTATTCGCATTTAAGACTTGGCATTATTATCTACTTGGAGAGAAGTTCGAGTTGTAGACCGATCATAAATCTCTCAAGTACTTGTTCTCATAGAAGGATCTCAAATTGAGGCAACAAAGATGGATGGAGTTCCTAGCATCCTATGACTTTGAGATTGCTTATACCCCTGGCAAGGTTAATGTGGTGGCAGGTGCACTGAGTAGGCAAAGGATGACCTTGAGTCCTTTATTTGTAGAGAGGCAAGGCTTGGAGTACATATAGACCTTCGATTTTAGGCCATCTACGGATCTTACATATGGTTTGTTGGCATCCTTAGAGGTTCGACCTACTCATATGGATCAGATAGGGACTTCGCAGCGAGAGGACCCATAGACAGAAGACATCTGGGGTGGGCTCAGTAGCGGGGAGACTTCTAGTCATCTCAGTTGATATTCCACGGCTGATAAAGGATGGTTGAGACGAGATGGAAAACTTCGTGTTCCCCGAGTTGGGAATCTGTTGAAGGCAGTCCTTGAGGAAACCCATCATTCTAGGATGGCTATCCATCCAAGAGGTGATAATATGTATAGAGATATTAAGTGGGTTTTCTTTTGGACTGGGATGAACAAAGATGTAGCAGAGTTTGTTTCTCGATTTTTGGTTTGCCAGCAAGTTAAAGCTGAGCAAAGGAAGCCCGGTGGTTTATTTCATCCTTTGGAGGTCCTATAATGGAAGTGAAAGAGCGTCTCTATTGATTTCATTGATGGTTTTCCTAGATCAAGGAAAGGAAACTAGGTTATAGTTGACAGTCTTAATAAGAGTGCTCATTTCATTGTTGTTAAGAGTAAGAGAATGGCAACATGGTTGGCAGTAGTTTATTTTCATAAGATAGTCCATTTACATGGAGTACCTTCTAGTATAGTGAGTGATCGTGACCCCATATTCACCAGTGAGTTTTGGAGGACCTTGCCAGAGGCATTAGGTACACAGTTGTGTTTGAGCACCGCTTATCACCCTCGGATCGATGGGCAGACGGAAAGGGTGAATAGAGGTCTTGAGGATCTTCTAAGACTGTGTATCCTAGACTTCAGAGGGACATGGGAGGAGCATCATCCTTTGGTAGAGTATCCTGCAACAACAGTTATCAAGCTGGTATTGGCATGGCACCCTTCGAGGCATTATATGGACGACCTTGTAGATCCCCGTCTTGTTGGTGGGAGTGTACAGATAGGCTTCTATTTGGACCTGCGATGATTAAAGTGACTTCTGAAAAGATTGATCTTATCTGCAGATGCATGAAGACGGCTCAGGACAGGTAGAAGTCCTACACAGATAATAGAAGGACTGATATTGAGTCTGAAGTGGGAGACATGGTTTTCATCAAAGCATCGCCTGTAAAGAATGTGGTTCGCTTTGGGTCTGTAGGGAAACTAGCGCCAAGATTTGTAGGGCCATTTCCCATAATGGAAAGAATAGGTCTATAGAGTAAATCTATCAGAAATATTTGCGGGAGTTCATGATGTTTTCCACGTTTCTCATTTGCGGAAGTGTCTGCACAATACAGTAGAGGTAGTTGGGCCGAGTATGCTTGAGGAAGTAGAGGTGGAACGAGAGGCGACAGTTAGACGAGTTCATGCCCGTATTCTTGGATTAGAGGTTAAGAAGCTACGCAACTGAGAGGTCAAGTTGATGAAAATTAAATGGGGAGAAGACCCCGAGGATGCAACTTGGGAGATTGAAGACAAGATTCATGCTTCGTACCCTTTTCTTTTCAAGGGTATGTTCTTAACTTCTTTTTCCAAAGCTTTTATTCGTACTTGTTTCCATCATTAAGTATATCCTATCGATCGAATCTTCAACCTTTAGGTAGGGAGCCAATGGATGTAAACATGTGTTTGAGACATGTTATGTTTGGTGGATGCAAGTGGATGCAAGCGTTTGTTAGTGGTTGCTCATACACACACACATACACACATTAGGCACTAGATTACTTCAATCACTCTCATATTGCATATGGATGTCTGTGCATATTTTTCTTTTATGGATGCAAATGGGTGTATCATTATATGGATGTTGCATTTGGATGGAGAATTGTGCATGCATATAGCATTTAATCGATATACTAGGACTATTTGCATACATGCTGGATTCATGGCACTGACATACATTGCATTAAGGAGGTCGACTTAACCAATAGACAGCCTGATCTTTCATATTAGTATAGAGACATATACACACACCTTTGCATATGGTCTTATAAGCATTAGAAATCTTTTAAGGATAATGTATGCCTGTAATTGGTGGATGAGTAGATGGATGATGGATGTTAGGATATACATTCTTCTCAACCTGAAGATTTCGGGGACGAAATCCTTTAAGTAGAAGAGAATGTAACACCCCATAATTTTAAAGAACACTATAACGATAAACTAAAGAATACTTGAATAATATTGGGAATTAATTAAAACGGACTGCGACATTGTGTTCGTCTCAGAATTCTGCTTAAGATGAACTTCGAGTTTGCATGAAACAGACATCATATTAAGAGGACATTAAGGTTTGAAGTTGGTATACGTATAAGAGAACTATATATATATAAAAACCAGTCCAGAAAATCAAAATCTCCCAATCCACTCCGAATAAATCGACGCCGTCGGCGCCATTGCGATCAGATGAGGATGTAGTATTTTTCATGTGATTTCGAGGCGATTCCGTGTCGACAATTCGAAAAGTTAAAAACTAGGGTTAAGGATTGTTGGAGAAATGAGGGATGATAGGCGAATTCGAGTATGGAGTGGCGATGAGGACGGAGCAGGCTTCGATGTGGTGTAATTTTTGTAAAGATCGGTGCTTGAATGGGGAGGTGCGACGAAGTGAAGCCGTGGATTTCCTATGCGGTTCCAGGTCACGGCATATGGTCGGTTTTTGATACAGAAGGCCGAACTCAAAGTGAAGTAGTGCGAAGGAACGAGAAGGAGAAAAGAGATATGATGGTGACCTTGGATTGATGATCGGTGGATGTTTGGAGGTGTGCACGTGCACACGGTGCGTGTGGATTGGGTTCTAGAAAGGGGATTTGGTGCGTGAAAAAGGAAGAGGAGGAGAAGAAGAAGGTGTTGCGGGTTGGATTGGGTGTAAAGCAATTGGGCCGGGTCTTTTTGATTTGGGTATGTTGTTTTTTTTTAATTTAGTGCAAAATTTAAACACCTATAGATCGTTCGTTTTAGATCGGATTTGCTCGCCGTCAGAAGCGTTAGAATCGTATCTGAAAATAGAACGCAGTGGTACATAGTATGGGAAATTTTTGTTAAGTATAAATTTATAATAAAATAAAGATAAATGGCCTTATATGTATGTAATAATATATATAATGAACATCGTCATTTATTTAATTCCAATATATACATATTAGCAGAAAATCATCAACTGCTAATCAAAATGGATCGAGAACAGTACGAGTAGCGGTGGCAGTGTCCGTTGGTCTATTCATCTTGGTAATGAAGATGTTGGAGCTACTGGTGAGAACTTATAATTTAAATTATTTATTTAAATTAATTAATTATAATTAGCTGAGATTAATTATAATTTGTTGATGATGCATTGTGTGATGGATATTGATGTTTTAATGGTTGTTCATGAATTAGATAATACACTGAACACGAGTAAGCGTTATTGTCTGTAACGCTTGTGCACAGTTAAATTGTTTGTTGTGATAAATGAATTCGTATCCATCTGATCGTATGGTTCATTTGGATAAATATGATTGCATTGTAAGATATCACACACACACAAACACACCGTGGTTGTGGAAATATTTGGGTGATTGATTTAGAATCTCCTTCCTATATACGATTTTATTTAATTATTAAATAATATTTAAAATTTTGGTTTTGAATAAAATATCAACTTTTAAATATTAAATCAGGATTTGGAAAATGATTTGAATTATGTTTTGATTTTTGTATAACGATCTTTATATCTATTTGAAACTGGTTTTGGTAAAAATATTTTGAATTTAAATTCGAAATGAGATTTTTTTGAAATTTGAATATTTATATATATATATAGATATATTAACGATGTCTTTTTTATAATAATGATATAATATACACCATAACGTTCTAGGATGACAGAGAGGATGGTGTCTAGGCTTGGGTTTGGAAATTCAGTTTCCTGCTCTCCCTGGCTATCCCTAACAGATCCGACCACGGGATAGTAAATTTGAAATACATTTTTGAAACTGTTTCAAATAATTTGGAAATATAAATTTAAATTTGGAAGGACTTGAATAATTTATATTTGAATCATTATATGGGTTGAATAAAATGCACTATGATGTGACCATTCATAATATCGACTTCAAGTTTTAATAGTTTTAACTTGATTATTTGAAATTAATTTGACGTAAAATAAGAAACGTTGAATTGAAAATGGTAACAGTTTTGAAAGCATTGGAATATTTGAATTTCGAACAATTTTAAATCTATGTGATTTAAATTGCTATTTTAATAGCAGTACTTTTGCTAACATTTCCAAATGTGATTACTGGTTTGAAATTTATGAGCGTGAACTATCATTTGATTTTAAGAATGATTGATGAAATAGTTTCAAAGATTATTAAAGTATTGGAAATATTTATATGGAATTGAAATGGGTTTTCCAATTTTAAAATTTGGATATGGTTTTAGATAAATCTTCGGATATTAACCCGGTGGATGAAACTCTTATTATCTGAGGAATTTATAAGGTAATTCACCGTTATTTCGGTTAAAATATGAGTTGGATACGGAGATTAATATTGAAAATAAGTTGATGATATTTCTACCCAGATCTAACGTCAAAGAGTTGAATAAATCTTTCAATTAAGATACGGATTCTCCACCTGATTGAAATAAGTTAGATAGAAATAATCTTCGATATTTGGTATCAAATTTCATGGTGTAAATGAATACTATTTGGGAAATTTGAAAGATATTATTATATCGTTATTCCGCTTATAGTATTCGTTGATTATGAGAATTTATATCGAATATAAGTGGATAAATTTTTTTACGTAACTTATTATACAATATCGATTGATTTGGGTTTTGTCGTGAATCGTATCTTCAATAATATCATTCTTGAAACCCAATAAGATTGAGTTGTGAAAATTCATACCGTAATTGGGGATTTAATCGAACCTTTGATTCGAGGAGATTAAAAGTAAGAAATTGAAGCGAGGGTATGATATTTGATTTCCAAGAAGAATTAAGATGATAATGATATGTAGGAAATTAAAGTAATCCTAATCTTGAGTCATAAATGAATTGATAACGATTTAGAAGTTGATTTGAATCAAAAAGCCTGTGTAAACCATAACTACTATTTAAAGTACGCTTGTAACTTGGAAAGACCGGGACCGAGTATATGTTCGAAAACCATTCCAAGTAATAATATGACGTACGAAGAAATTCAAGACTTGGTAAACGACGAATGAAGACCGGGAATATTTGAATTGTTTAGATTGATTGTTGATAAATGTCTCGGTTGGGTAGGCCACTCGATACGAGATATGAGTTGCATGAGACCTGAACATATTTAAGTATTTTCGGGTTGTTGTTCCGTTCAGACCCAGAACGGATTTGTGTGGATGGTGTGTTTAACGTTGAAATTGACCGCATAGCACCGATTTCCGTTAATGTATATCGGATTTGTGGCAATATATTATCCTCATCTCTAAGTCATATGAATTTAGAGGGTATGCATTGGTTGAAATCAGTAATATGTCATGAATTGTCAATGTGGCATACCCGAGTTATGAAACGAGCTAGTGATGATAAAAGAATGGCTTATCGAAGCATCGCTTTGTGTATGATGTGACATCGACAAACCTCACACCCCAGATTGATGAGAAACTGGCGGTTAGGTTTTATACTTATATGTGAATTGATGATGAAGCTGTGCAGCAGTGGGAAACCACTTATGAACCTGGGGAAGTTGGGTATGTTCGGAGGGCCCCGCGAATGGACGAAAAAGCCGTTGAGGCACTTCGTTTTGTATCCCTGATTGATCTTTCGTGTCAGGAATCATCAAGTTGGAAACCTAAATCTCCAATACGAGCCATACGATTTTGATTGTATATATATATATATGGTGACATAATATTATGGGTATTATGCCGTCTAGGATTAATATATTTATTTGCGAAATTGTTTTCCACACTATATGATAATATTAGAAGAGGATTGTCACGTATGAAAGCATGTTTGGTTATCATAAGGTAAAACTCGCCCATCTGGTGTGCGCTTGCATTGTGTGATATGGGACGAGCTTATGATAGCTTCATTTACCCAAAATCATTGCGAATTCATATGCATGGGTATTTACATGGAGTAAACCCGTTCCGCGTTAGCGGCGTGGTCCAGTGAATTTCCCAACTTTAAAATAAATCCTAAAAATAACTGTTTTGAGTTCTCACACCAGTCCCACGACTGACCTGGAGTTTATTATTCCTTTCTAAACTCTGGGTGCCCATTAATTTTCACACGAGCAGCTAGTGTTTAGTTTTGCAGTTATAGATCGTTCGAGCAAGATTCGAAGCGTTTTTAGAGTTGGAGTCCATGCTAGAGTTTGGAGCTTCCGCTATATCATACGGTTTCTTCCGTTGAGAGTATATTTTCTTTTCTTCCGTTGTATGTGTTATAACTCTGATATTCTATGTAACACTGATGTAACATTGTAAATTTGCAATGAAAAGTTCTGTTATTCTTTTCAATATATGTATGTACCCATAACAACTCGTCTTTATGAACGGTTTGAGTCGGTTTAATTACCGGCAAGAACTGGGCAAAAAGGTCGGTCGTTACAGTTGAAATTAGCAAATTTTGTAAATAATTTTGTGTAACTCTGATGAATTATTGTATCAAGATATGAAAAGTTCTGTTATTTTGTTCAATTTATGTATGTACCCATAACAATTCGTCTTATTGAACAGTTTAAGTGGTACGCTTACTTTCGGGCCGTAAAACAAGGCAGACTGCGATACCAATGTAATGCCACGACGGAGGGTAGCCGTTGGATCAGGGTTGAAAAGCCTATCCCGTTACAGTTGGTATCAGAGCTTTGGTTATACAAAGCTATGGGGGTACGTACGTATTTGGACAAAAGAATAAGACTCCTCAGAGTTATATTATCTCATTAGAGATAGGGTTAGAAATACCCTAGAATGAGATTTTGGAATATTATGACGAGACGACGTATTTTTGAAACCTATATAGGGTATTTTTGAACAAGTAAATCATTTTGAAAACGATGATTATTTGAAATATATATTGAAATATAATTGGAAATAAGGATTTCGAGTGTTTTATTCGACGTCACAATTGGACTATTGAGTATGTAAGGATTTTGAATATACGTCTGATCAACGTATATGCGAAGTCCAATATATACTAGGTAGATGTAGGGTCACACTCTAGTTTCTTGAGGATGATTTTACTGATGACCATGGCACCATCGGTAGTTATTTTCAAGTTTCAAAAGTGGGATGACTATATGGTTTCAATTAAGACGTTGAAGAATACTTGAACCATTTCGATATGTTAGAAATATTAGAAGAAATATAAGGTAAGGACAATATGTTATAGATGCAAATTCAACTATTTTGATAATAACAAAAAAGGGATATTGTAGAAGTAAACTATACTTAAGAATTAGGAAGAACACGTAAGTGTAAAAATTCATATCAATTCCATCCTTAAGGAATCTGAAGATGATTTAGACTTAGGTTAAGAATTTGTTTAAAGAGATGATTTTGACTTAAGTTAAGAATGAGTTTAAATTGTCAATCATAACAAACATCGAAGTAGAATTTTTTTTGGATCTTTGAAATATTAAATTTGAAGAAGTGAGTTATGAAAATGTTAAGATTAATATTTGAAAACAACCCTAGCTTGAACATAATCAGAGTGCGCAGAGGAAGCGTGATGGTATTTTAAATAAAACTGTTTTAAGAGTTTTTCTAGCTAGTTGAGTAAGAATTTTTTTCTAAACACGATTTGATATTTAAACAAGAATGAAAAGAATTATATATTATGAATTTTAAAGTGGATTTAGGAAAAAGCATTATTCGATTAGGTGAATATGACAACTAAGATATGATTATTAAATGAGTATAAATTTAACTTATAAATGGGTTAATATGAGATTGGAAATGATTGGAATAAAAATTTGAAATAGAATGAGTATTTCGGGAATATAATTCCATCTCTTTCTTTATCGTTGGATTTGCTCGACCCATTGTCATACTTTGATTATCACCCAAATTGTCGTGCTTGAATTTTTAACTGTTCAACTTTATTTCTGAATTCTTCCTTTTGCCCTGCTCTGATAAAGCCTTGGACAAGTGAATTAATTTGAATTAGAAACCAGTATTTTAGACTACCTCTTAAATTGAACTTGAATTTGTATTGAGAGCAATAGAATTTCTAATACTGAATTTAGCCAAGATGGTATTTTGCAGGATAATTAAATAATTAGGGAAAGGTTTATTTGAGAATTTAGATTTAAATTTCTAATTTAAACACTTGGTCTTATAATTGATGAGAAAGTCATGGGTTCCGTAAGAGTAAGTTAGAATGATAATTTCCAAAATATAAAATTTCTTAGGGTCATAAACCTCTAAGTACTAGACAATATCTATCCTAGTTTCTCCTTAGTGGTAGTAGTAGCAGCTCTGATTCTAACTCAGAAATTTCGATTAAAAACAAGACCCGTGACGACCCTAGTAATCATGAGATTATAGAAGTTTCGATAGACTCTACCTTTAGTATGAATTAGATAGAGTACCCTGAGAATGATATGAGCCTTGGTTCTGACCATTACATTTCTGATATATTAAGAGAGAAATTGGAATTTAGATTTTGTAAAGAGGTTTAAATTTACTCAACTTCCTTTTCGAGGATGAAAAGTTTCTAGGGGGGTGAATGTAACATCCCAGAATTTTAACTAGGTTTGATTTGGATTTTTATTTATATAAATTTGATTTTTCTGAATATAAATTGATTTTTATTAGGTTTGAATATGAATTTTTACCTTGTATAAGTATTTTGTTTATTTAAAATAATTTTTATAAGAAAACTTATTTTTTTTAAAAATTATATTTATGAGATTTTATGTTTAAGTAATGATATTTTTCAAATTTTGATAATATTGATTAGCAAAATATGAATTTTGTAAAGAATAAGTTATTTTTAAATTTTTACAAGAATGATGTTTAAGTAAGATAATTTATAATGATAAGTATTTTTAAGCATTTATTTTAAACCATTCGTTAGTAAATTTTGATAAATTATATGTGTATATGTATTTGATAAATATTTTAAAATATTAATAAGTTATATTTTATAAAACAATTTTTTTTAAGATGGTTACATAAATTTGGCTACATCTACAAGTGTTGCAACTATGTTGCTAATTTAAATAAATTAAAATTTTCCTTAGGATGAGGATTAAGGTGATGTGTCCTTATTAGTTGTCTATATGCATGTTAAGGAGTTCATGAAGAACACCAAGTGTCCCCTTAAGTGTCATCATGCATGAGAAGATTTCATGCTATGAGACATGTGTCCATGAATGTATTGACTAAAATACCCTTATAAATGCCTATATAAGGAGAGTAAAACTCCACTTTACTACACACTTCAGCCATTAGCCTCATCTACCTTGCGTCTTCTTCTTGTTCTTTATTTTGAATCTCCTGTACATGAAAAATGTACATTCCTCTTCATTTGAAAATCCTCACCTATCAATCTATTGATCTTTAGCTAAGATGATATGCACGAATAATGTTCGGATCATTGTTTTTGATTTTTACAAACTGATGGATCCTGTTTTCATCAAAGATCGAAAGAGAAATTTCAGTTTTACTAAAAAAATCAAAAAATTGCAAAGGAAACTTCAGAAAATCAAATCTCCCAATCCACTCCGAATAAATCGACGCCGTTAGCGCCATTGCGATCAGAGGAGGATGTAGTATTTTTCATGCGATTTCAAGGCGATTTCGTGTCGACAATTCGAAAAGTTAAAAACTAGGTTTGAGGATTGTTAGAGAAACGAGGGATGATAGGCGAATTCGATTGTGGAGTGGCAATGAGGACGGAGCAGGCTTCGATGTGGTGTAATTTTTGTGAAGATCAGTGCTTGAATGGGGGGGTGCAATGAAGTGAAGCCGTGGGTTTCCTGGTGGTTCCTGGTCACGGCATATGGTCGGTTTTTGATACAGGAGGCCGAACTCGAAGTAAAGTAGTGCAAAGGAACGAGAAGGAGAAAAGAGATACGATGGTGACCTTGGATTGATGATCGGCGGATGTTTGGAGGTGTGCATGTGCACACGGTGCGTGTGGATTAGGTTCCAGGAAGGGGATTTGGTGCGTGAAAAAGGAAGAGGAGGAGAAGAAGAAGGTGTTGCGGGTTGGATTGGGTGTAAAGAAATTGGGCCGGGCCTTTTTGATTTGGGGTTTTATTTTATTTTTTTTGATTAATTTAGTGCAAACTTTAAACACCTATAGATCGTTCGTTTTATATCGGATTTGCTCGTCGTTAGAAGCGTTAGAATCGTATCTGAAAATAGAATGCAGTGGTACATAGTATGGGAAATTTTTATTAAGTATAAATTTATAATAAAATAAAGATAAATGGCCTTATATATACGTAATAATATATATAATGAACATCGTCATTTATTTAATTCCAATATATACATATTAGTAGAAAATCATCAACTGCTAATCTAAATGGATCGAGAACAGTACGAGTAGCGGTGGTAGTGTCCGTTGGTCTGTTCGTCTTGGTAATGAAGATGTTGGAGCTACTTGTGAGAACTTCTAATTTAAATTAGTTAATTATAATTAGCTGATATTAATCATAATTTATTGATGATGCATTGTGTGATGGATATTGATGTTTGAATGGTTGTTCATGAATTAGATAATACATTGAACACGAGTAAGTGTTATTGTTTGTAACGCCTGTGCACAGTTATATTGTTTGTTGTGATAAATGAATTTGTATCCATCTGATCGTATGGTTCATTTGGATAAATATGATTGCATTGTAAGATATCACACACACACAAACACACCGTGGTTGTGGAAATATTTGGGTGATCGATTTAGAATCTCCTACCTATATATGATTTTATTTAATTATTAAATAATATTTAAAATTTTGGTTTTGAATAAAATATCAACTTTTAAATATTAAATCAGGATTTGGAAAATGATTTGAATTATGTTTTGATTTTTTTATAACGATCTTTATATCTATTTGAAACTGGTTTTGGTAAAAATATTTTCAATTTAAATTCGAAATGAGATTTTTTTGAAATTTGAATATGGTTTTATATATATATATATATATTAACGATGTCTTTTTCATAATAATGATATAATATACACCATAACGTTCTAGGATGACAGAGAGGATAGTGTCTAGGCTTGGGTTTGGAAATTCAGTTTCCTGCTCTCCCTAGCTATTCCTAACTGATCCGACCATGGGATAGTAAATTTGAAATCAAATTTGAAATAAATTTTTGAAACTGTTTCATATAATTTGGAAATATAAATTTGAATTTGAAAGTACTTGAATAATTTATATTTGAATCATTATATGGGTTGAATAGAATGCACTATGATGTGACCATTCGTAATATCGACTTCAAGTTTGAATAGTTTTAACTTGATTATTTGAAATTAATTTGACGTAAAATAAGAAACGTTGAATTGCAAATGGTAACAATTTTGAAAGCATTGGAATATTTGAATTTCGAACAATTTTAAATCTATGTGATTTAAATGGCTATTTTAATAGCAGTACTTTTGCTAACATTTCCAAATGTGATTATTGGTTTGAAATTTATGAGTGTGAACTATCATTTGATTTTAAGAATGATTAATGAAATAGTTTCGAAGATTATTAAAGATTGGAAATATTTATATGGAATTGAAATGGGTTTTCCAATTTTAAAATTTGGATATGGTTGGAGATAAATCTTCGGATGTTTGATATTAACTCGGTGGATGAAACTCTTATTATCTGATGAATTTAAAAGGTAATTCACCATTATTCCGCTTATAATATGAGTTGGATATGTAGATTAATATTGAAAATAAGTTGATGATATTTCTACCCAGATGTAACGTCAAAGAGTTGAATAAATCTTTCAATTAAGATACGGATTCTCCACCTGATTGAAATAAGTTAGATAGAAATAATCTTCGATATTTGGTATCAAATTTCATGGTGTAAATGAATACTATTTGGGAAATTTGAAAGATATTATTATATCGTTATTCCACTTATTGTATTCGTTGATTATGAGAATTTATATCGAATATAAGTGGATAATTTTTTTTATGTAACTTATGATACAATATCGATTGATTTGGGTTTTGTCGTGAATCATATCTTCAATAATATCATTCTTGAAACCCAATAAGATTGAGTTGTGAAAATTCATACCGTAATTGGGGATTTAATCAAACCTTTGATTCGAGGAGATTAAAAGTAAGAAATTGAAGCGAGGGTATGATCTTTGATTTCCGAGAAGAATTAAGATGATAATGACATGTCGGAATTTAAAGTAATCCAAATCTTGAGTCATAAATGAATTGATAACGATTTAGAAGGAGATTTGAATCGAAAAGCCTGTGTAAACCATAGCTACTGTTTAAAGTACGCTTGTTACTTGGAAAGACCGGGATCGAGTATATGTTCGAAAACCATTCCAAGTAATAATACGACATATAAAGCAATTCAAGACCTGGTAAACGATGAATGAAGACCGGGAATATTTGAATTGTTTAGATTGATTGTTGATAAATGTCTCGGTTGGGTAGGCCGCTCGATACGAGATATGAGTTGCATGAGACCTGAACATATTTAAGTATTTTCGGGTTGTTGTTCCGTTTAGACCTAGAACGGATTTGTATGGATGGTGTGTCTGATGTTGAAATTGACCGCATAGCGCTGATTTCCGTTAATGTATATCAGATTTGTGGCAGTATATTATCCGCATCTCTAAGTCATATGAATTTAGAGGGTATGCATTGGATGAAATCAGTAATATGTCGTGAATTGTCAATGTGGCATACCCCAATTATGAAACGAGCTAGTGATGATCAAAGAATGACTTATCGAAGCATCGCTTTGTGTATGACATGACATCAACAAACTTCACACCCCCGGATTGATGAGAAACTGGCGGTTAGGTTATATACTTATATGTGAATTGATGATGAAGCTGTGCAGCAGCGGGAAACCACTTATGAACCTGGGGAAGTTGGGTATGTTCAAGGGGCCGCGTCCAATCGAAAACCGTTGATCTGCCCTCACGATGTGTAGTTGGTGTCCGCGAATGGACGAAAAAGTCGTTGAGGCACTTCGTTTTGTATCCCTGATTGATCTTTCGTGTTAGGAATCATCAAGTTGAAAACCCAAATCTCCAATACGAGCCATACGATTTTGATTGTATATATATATGGCAACATAATATTATGGGTATTATGCCTTCTAGGATTAATATATTTATTTGCGAAATTGTTTTCCACACTATATGATATTATTAGAAGAGGATTTTCACGTATGAAAGCATGTTTGGTTATCATAAGGTAAAACTCGCCCATCTGGTGTGCGCTTGCATTGTGTGATAGGGGACGAGCTTATGATAGCTTCATTTTCCCAAAATCATTGCAAATTCATATGCACGGGTATTCACATGGAGTAAACCCGTTCCGCGTTAGCAGCGTGGTCCGGTGAATTTCCCAACTTTAAAATAAATCCTAAAAATAACTGTTTTGAGTTCTCACACCAGTCCCACGACTGACCTGGAGTTTATTGTTCCTTTCTAAACTCTGGGTGCCCATTAATTTTCACACGGACAGCTAGTGTTTAGTTTTGCAGTTATAGATCGTTGGAGCAGATTCGAAGCGCTTTTAGAGTTGGAGTCCATGCTAGAGTTTGGAGCTTCCGCTATGTCATACGGTTTCTTCCGTTGAGAGTATATTTTCTTTTCTTCCGTTGTATGTGTTATAACTCTGATATTCTATGTAACTCTGATGTAACATTGTAAATTTGCAATGAAAAGTTCTGTTATTCTGTTCAATATATGTATGTACCCATAACAACTCGTCTTTATGAACGATTTGAGTCGGTTTAATTACCGACAAGAACTGGGCAAAAAGGCCGGCCGTTACACTTCATTCTAATATTTCCTTCTTTCTTATCTCACCCTCAAATTTCTTTCTATTAACTATCTGGTGTTTTCGATATTTGGGTTTTGGCAAGTAATACAGATTTATGTATTATTGTCAAAATTCGGGCATCGAATTCCTACCGGGTCGTTGCATGTGCTGTAAAATTGAATATATATGTGTTGTGTGAATTTTAGTTATGGAAATGTGTTGTTGTAACGACCCGCATTTTTCAGCGATATAATTTATTTATTTAATTATTTAAATAGTGATTTAGGGAATTAAATGGTCGTTAAATTAAATAATATTGAATATTTAATTAATAAATAATATGATA
Organism: Allium sativum; assembly: GCA_030737875.1. Classification (NCBI taxonomy): domain Eukaryota; kingdom Viridiplantae; phylum Streptophyta; class Magnoliopsida; order Asparagales; family Amaryllidaceae; genus Allium; species Allium sativum. The sequence continues at coordinate 703,385,165 of CM060915.1, forward strand.
ATATATTTAATTTCTGAAATAGTCAGAAATAGTGGAGTTCACAAAATGGGGTGAATTGGATCATCGGTGATATTTAATTCAGTTTAGAATTGAATTAGAATAACGGATATATTATTTGAACGACAGTTGAACGTATATTTTATATTATAATTATAATCGTGCTCGAAATGGCGCTGTAGTTCGTAATTTGGCGATTTGAACTTCAACTAAATGTACAGGATTCGTTTTAAATCGGATTTCTCTGAAACAAGAAACGTATGGAGCTGGTGAATTATATCTTTCTAATGGAAGAGAAAAATCGAGATTTCGTCGTGTAGATTTTTAGTCATGTCCAAATCAAATTTTAGAAAAGTCGCTATGGAATTCCTTTATAATTTATATCGATTTATTTATTTTTTAAAATGGATTTTTAAATATAAATCGAATATCGATATAACTGGGAATTTTGAAATATCGAGTTATAAATCCCAGTGGAGCTGTATGGTATTCCACTGCGAATATATATGATAATATTTATTTTTAAACATTAAATTTAATTGTTTTTAAATATATTTATATATTTAAATGGGTTATTTAGAGCTTTAAAAATAGCCAGTTTTGCAAACGACCTCAGAATTCAACGAAACTAATTTTGTTGGATCCGCAATATTAAATTATTGCAAGATTTCAATTTCCGTTATTTTTGAAGTCACTATGTGGCCGTACGAGATTTTAATGTGAAAAACAGCCAATATTTTGACAGTTAAAAATACGCTGTGTGAACAAACGAAGTCGGAATTCGTTGGGTCCGCAATGTCGAACTGTAGCTACATGTCCAGTTTCGTGATTTTCGGGTATCGTATGTGATCATAGGAATTTTAGAGGACAAATACAAATAGCGATTGCTTAAAGTAAAATAGAATAATCGAATAAAAAAATATAAAACCAACCTATAAATAATCTCAACTCTTGCCTAACCCTAAATCATCCTCCAGTCTTCTGAAAAACTCACGCCGCCACTCAAATAAAATTCCACAGTGAAAACCAAGTTCAAAAATTCAAATAAAAGCATATAAATCTCTAAAAATCGCAATTCAAACATCATTGAAATCGTTGATGAATCCTCTTCATTTCCATGTGGTTTTTGTGGGGTTCGACGCCATTATTTGTCGCTGCGTTTTGAACAGCGTGGCTTATTCGAAGCCTAGGGTTGAGGCTTTTGAGGCGTAAGGTCGTCGATTGGAGAAATGAGCAGTGTACTCAAGTTCATGGAGTTGAGAGGAGGGTATGGGAAAATATTGGTGGGTTGCGGTGGCAGAAAGTGACGCGGTCACTGTAGACGTTGGAGAACATCGCGCCGGGTATCGTGAGTTCGAGTTGGGCGTTTTTGGGTTGTAGACGTAGAGAGAGTGAAGGAGAGTGAGATGGTATTGTCGTTGGGTATTTTAGTGGTGTAGGGGAGGAGAAAATGGCGATGGAAGTTGCGGTAATGGCTAAGGAAATTTACTGGAGTCGGGTTCGGTTTTCGCTGGAAGAAGAAGAAGTAACGAAAGTCTGGGCTTTTGAATTGAACGGATGGGTTGGGTTTGAGGGTAAGGCCCAAATTAATGTTTATACAAGTTAATTTTTAATTTAAATAGTGATTAAACTTGTTAACGCAATATCTTAACCATATGTGATCAGTTTGACGAACCATAAGTTGCGTTGGGATCGTATGGACAGTGGCTACACGATGGAACTGATTGGAACCCCATTGGAGCCCGTTACAATTTATAGCAAAATAAATTGTCTATCTGAATCAACAGACGCAAATCATTATTTAACGGTTAACGCGAAAAGTGAGTAATCTCACTAAATCTGCTCAGTTTATATTTTCATAAAATATTTTTAGAATTTATAAATAATGGTTGTTTGATGTGTGTTGGCTGTTTGGTTGAACTGCTAGTCAAGTGATTGAAAACATAGATAACGATATAGATATAAATCGTTAATCAAATATTGATTCTGTTTAGCAGAATATTTCATAGTGAAATGAAATTGATGTTAATTTTATTGTTTAACATCTTTGGATGCAGGGAAACAGGTCGGAGGGATCTAACTGGGTTCCTCAACATTTATTTTACTGTTTTGTCGTATATTGTGTTATATGATGTGATATGAAATCTGTTATTGATTTTGTATGGTTAAATGATACCGATCATTGTTATTTGGTACGTTGAATACCATAAGGAATACTGGAATGTTAAAAAGGAAATTTTCAATGTTATATTGAAAAAGAAATATTTATAAAATCAAAAGATTTTATAAAAAGAAAACTATTTATTTAGAAATAAATAGATTAAAAAGCAATACTTATTTGTTAATCAAATAAATAAAATCGAAAAAAGAAATATTTGTAAACTATTTACAAATAGAATTGAAAAAGGATATTTATTTGAAAAATGAATAGAATAGAAAGAGGAAATTTGTGCAAAATAAATAGAAAGGGAATAGTTAGATCATCAAAGGAATTACTTATAAAATCAATAGATTTTATAAATAGAAAATATTTTATAGAATAAATAGAATTATCGAAAGGGGATTTATTTTGTAAATAAATAGATTTTAAAAGGAAATACTTGAAAAGTGAATAGAATTATATAAAGGAGAATTTTACATTTGAAAGATTTAAACCCGTGCTTCGCACACGGGTATAACTTGATATGGATTTAAAGTAAAGATTTTAAATAGAAACTATTCTAATCGATGGATTGATAAGATAAATTTATAAAAACTATTTTATAATTAAATGAAATATTTATCATGGATAAATAGAATATATAAGTCAGGACTTATATAGAGGAGTAAGAATCGATTTCAACATCGATATTTGAAACTGAATAATCAGTTAGAGTTAATCAGTTAGAGTTAATCGAATTAGAACTAATTGAATATTAGTTATTCAATTAGAGTTGATCGAATATAGTTATTTGAGATACGGTTAGTCAACATAGTTATTTAGGATGTGTTTCCATGTCGTACGACTGCTAGCGTAATTCGCAGGGCTGCAGATAGCCTATGGCGGTCGGATGTTTCCTGAGGGACTTAGGCGTAACCATTGTGATCGTTGCGATCTAGAGTAAAGCGAATGGTGTTAAATTGAATATTAGCCATTCGAAATAAGTTAAAACAGACATAGTTATTCGTATACAAATTAATCGAATATTAGTTATTCGATAGGAGTTGAATAAGTGAGTTAAATAAGTTGAGTTAGATAAGTTGAGTTAATCAAGTAAGTTAATCAAGTTGTGTTAATCGAGTTGAGTTAGCCAAGATGAGTTAATCAAACCGAGTCAATCCAAATGAGTTAATCCAAAGGAGTTATTCGAAATAGTTTATTTGAATAAAATTAAAGGAGTTATTCGGAATAGTTTGTTCGAAAGGAGATTAATCGAATGTAAAACATTCGAAGAGAGTTAATTGAATGTAAATCATTCGAAGAGAGATTATCGAATATAGTTATTCAAAGGAAGAGTTATCGAATATAGTTTATTCGAAAGGGGGTATCGAATAGAGATTCTTCGAAAAGAGAATTATACATTGAATTCGATTATATCAAAATTCGGGAAAGTAATATTTGCTTTCCGGTTAAATCAAGAATTACTTATTTATTTATGGATGAGTGGTTTAGTTATTGAGTTAAATTAAGGATAAAAGTTACATTTTGAAGTTGGATATTCAAGAAGAAAGGAATTTTAATGCTATAGTTAAATCAATGTTTTAAAATAAAGAAGGGGATTCCTAAATAGAATCCGAGTATATAAGGAAGTGTTAAAGATGTGAAAGGTGAACTTTGTCTATTTCGAGGTCAGAAATGTTGTTCAGTTAAGGTCTGAGAGGTAATTATACCCCAACTTGATTGACTTCGTTTTTAACTGAGGGATGGGTAAGGTTCGATAGTGAATATTGATTAAGTGAATTTAGTTAATGAGTGTAATGGTTTAAATTGGCTTAGTGATGTTTTATTTAAACATCTGTTTAAATCAAATGAATAAGTTTTGGAGACATTTTCCAAACATAATCAGAGATATTTTCTAATCATAGAAAATAAACTGTAAATGAGAAGGAATACTGGAATGACAGTGATACGTGAAATGGAAATGTTTTCCAATGATTTATGACATATATTTCCTGAATTTAGAAAATAAGAAATAGTGAGTATATAGAAATGGGAAATGAATAAATACATGATTAATTTAATAGAAAGAGATAAATGTGGATTGATGATTGATCGATAGAATTTCCATCTAGAAATAATATCGTTGTTTGCACACCTGTTTTTCCTTGATAGTTAAATCACCGACCATCGAAGTTTTGACCATTTTATCGTCGTCAATATGGAGAGACCGGGATCAGATGCATCATCTGAAAACCACTCTGTATGGACGTTAGCGTTGCGATCAAATATTGAAGACGGAGTTATGCAAGGACTATCCTGTTTACAGAATAGTGCCTTCGGTTTGTCCAGTCCCAAGACAAACATGAATGGACGAATGTCTGACAGAGTATATCTAAAGGATCGCGTAAGTTGATCTCTTCAAACGTACTTACGTTTGGTGGCGGAGGAATTTGTTTCTCTTAGCTTTATACCCGTGGTATTTTTTTTGAAGAAATCAATTTGTGATTTGACGGGTATGACGATGTGGCATTCAAAGTGGATTGTGGTCAAGTGTTTCAAAAGATACGTATGACCTCAAGCCTCATCAACCAGGAAATGATAAAAATCGGGCAGACAGCATGGCTAAGTGGGTCGCTCCCATTAGGGTGTATATCACCTATCTAGAGAAAATCTAATTCGTTTATTATCTATTATCGATGCTCGATACACTCAAGCGAAATGAGTGGTCGGTCATGTGTAGGCCGGGTTGCAAGACGTTCTTGTTGAACCCAGTGTATTCGTCTCTAGAGATACACTATCGGCAGGTGGTTCTATACCTTGTCATAGTTGGAATCCAATCTCCAATAAGAACCCGCGATTTTGATTTGTATACTATATATGTGGAACGTGAGATGCAAGCGTTCTGCTAGATTTTTAACTACTTGTGATTAGACATTATTATAATATCAGATAAGTATTGATTTTGAAACTATTTGGGTTATCGTAAGGTAAAAGCCGTCTGTGTTTATGTGTGGATCGGTCTTACGATTATCTTTCTTTGAAAAGGATTTTGAAAAGTTAAACCAAATGATTTGAGTTTACTCACACCAGTCCCATGACTGACCCAGAGTTTATTTTGTTTTGTTTTTTCCCTAAACTCTTGGGTGCCCAAATTTGTACGGGCAGTCAAGCAGTTCAGGTCTTTACAGATATACTTGGAGGAGCTTGAAGCAGGAGGCTTCAGGATTATATAGCTATTGTTATTTCTGCTGTGTGTAAGTGTTGTACTCTGATAATGTTGTTATACTGTTTTATTGCAAAGTTATGTTATATATTATATTTTATTCGTTCCGCTGTGAGATTCGTGTTTACTCTGATTGTGTTCTTCTTCTTCTATTCTAATTTTCTATCTTATCTATTCTCACCCTCTAACTTCTTTCTATTAATGATCAGGTATTTCCGATGTCTGAATAGTCAACATGGCAGTTTTGTGTTGATTTTCGGAGTCGAAAATTCCAGTTCGTTACAGTGGTATCAGAGCTGAAGGTTTAGTGATTACCTTGGCTCTGTGGCGTGATCAGTAGAGATGGGGTAGTAATACCCTAGATTGAGTTGAATGTGTATATACGAGTGAACGTATTTGTAGATTGAATAAAAATGATATTATATTGTGGAGATTTATTGGTTGAGTAGTTTGTGAATTCTGGTCAATCAGTTTGATCCACTGTATCAATAAGGATTTCTAAACACTTGAATACGATAAACCAACACAATATGTTTTGAAAGAGGGTAAATGAAATAATTTTACCCAAAATATATTTTGATATAAAAAAGGGTATTTCTTAGAATTATTATAGTATATTGGATTTGTTGGTTGATTAAAATTGAAATGGTTATATAAATAACCAATTTGAGTTCGTAAAATATGAAAGCAGATTAATTAAATCTGAATTAAATCAGAATTGGAATTAAAATTCTGGAAAACTGGAAAAAGGTGTTTGTAAATGGATTTGAGTTAAATATAAGAAAATTTTAAGATCCTGGGAGATTTTAAATTGTTTACAAGTAGCGTGAATGATATTTTGAAAAAGATTTCGAAATGAAAATGTTTAAATATGGTTTTGATAAGTGATATAGTATTGAACTCACTTCGATAGCTGGGAAATAACTCTGATGATACTGGCCACATCATCAGTGTTCATTTCCGAGTTGTAAGTGACGGATTACTACTGAAGATTTTTTTTTCGAATTATTTTGGGGAAAGGAAGTTGTTTTGAATCTTGAAAGGGAATAATTTGTTTTTGAAAAACTAAACTGTTTAAAAACTCCCAGGAAGATTGTTTTGAATTGAAAACAAATTTAAAGAAATTTCTGAAAGCAAATATGAATTGAGTTGAAACCAATTAACTGGAAATTGAATTGGAATATAGTATATCAAGTAGAATCATATTTTGAATTGAGAGATAGGAATCTGAAATGGTATTGGATCGATGAGTTAGGAGTTGGAATCAAGAATGGAACTTTGGTTTGAAATGGAATTTGGCTTGGATACATGAATGATTTGGTTTTGAGAATAAAATTAGAATTTTGTTTGGGAATGCCTTTGTATATGCTGACAGGGTAGCAGATGGAAAGGATATAATGGTGTGCCCGATAAAAAGGTACATGTTTAAGTTTCCATATGAGGTTTTATGCGCCGAATCGGCAAGCCGCTTGGCTTTTTGATTTTCTTTTTGGAAGGAAAGGGCCTAGAGAGGCGGGTTGAGGTTTGAACTATTGATCGGTGCAGGGAAGGTGCTGGCGAAATTTTTCGAAAATTTAGGGTGTTAGAAAATTTTCAGAATTTTTGTAAATTTTCGTTAGTAGGAATTAATTAATATTTTAATTGGAATCAATTAATTCAGTTGAAATTGAGATTGGTAAGTAAAACAAATAAATTTGTACTAGTCAATAGGGTTTGTTCTCTATCTTAGCAATTTCGAGGACGAAATTATTTTAAGGGGGGAAGAATGTAACGACCCGCATTTTTCAGCGATATAATTAATTTATTTAATTATTTAAATAGTGATTTAGGGAATTAAATGGCCGTTAAATTAATATTGAATTTTTAATTAATAAATAACATGATAATATATTTAATTTCTGAAATAGTCAGAAATAGTGGAATTCACAAAATGGTGTGAATTGGATCATCGGTGATATTTAATTCGGTTTAGAATTGAATTAGAATAACGAATATATTATTTGAATGACAGTTGAACGTATGTTTTACATTATAATTATAATCGTGCTCGAAATGGCGCTGCAGTTCGTAATTTGGCGATTTGAACTTCAACCGAATGTAAAATCGGATTTCTATGAAACAAGAAACGTATGGAGCTGGTGAAGTATATCTTTCTAATGGAAGAGAAAAATCGAGATTTCGTCGTGTAGATTTTTAGTTATGTCCAAATCAAATTTTAGAAAAGTCGCTATGGAATTCCTTTATAATTTACATCGATTTATTTATATTTTAAAATGGATTTTTAAATATAAATCGAATATCGATATAACTGGGAAATTTGAAATATCGAGTTATAAATCCCAGTGGAGCTGTATGGTATTCCACTGCGAATATATATGATAATATTTATTTTTAAACATTAAATTTAATTGTTTTTAAATATATTTATATATTTAAATGGGTTATTTAGAGCTTTAAAAATAGCCAGTTTTGCAAACGACCTCAGAGTTCAACAAAACTAATTTTGTTGGATCCGCAATATTAAATTATTGCTAGATTTCAATTTCTGTTATTTTTGAAGTCACCGTGTGGCCGTACGGGATTTTAATGTGAAAAACAGCCAGTATTTTGACGGTTAAAAATACGTTGTGTGAACAAACGAAGTCGGAATTCGACAAAACCAGTTTCGTTGGGTCCGCAATGTCGAACTATAGCTGCATGTCCAGTTTCATGATTTTTGGGCATCGTATGTGATCACAGGAATTCTAGAGGACAAATGCAAATAGCGATTGCTTAAAATAAAATATAATAATCAAATAAAAAAATATATAAAACAATCCTATAAATAATCTCAACTCTTGCCTAACCCTAAATCATCCTCCAGTCTTCTGAAAAACTCACGCCGCCACTCAAACAAAATTCCACAGTGAAAACCAAGTACAAAAATTCAAATAAAATCATATAAATCTCTAAAAATCGCAATTCAAACATCATTGAAATCGTTGATGGATCCTCTTCATTTCCATGGGGTTTTTATGGGGTTCGACGCATTATTTGTCGCAGCGTTTTGAATAGCGTGGCTTATTCGAAGCCTAGGTTTGAGGCTTTTGAGGCGTAAGGTCATCGATTGGAGAAATTAGCAGTGTACTCGAGTTCGTGGAGTTGAGAGGAGGGTATGGGAAAATATTGGTGGGTTGTGGTGGCAGAAAGTGACGCGGTCACTGTAGACGTTGGAGAACATCGCGCCGGGTATCTTGAGTTCGAGTTGGGCGTTTTTAGGTGGTAGACATAGAGAGAGTGAAGGAAGGTGAGATGGTATTGTCGTTGGGGATTTAGTGGTGTAGGGGAGGAGAAAATGGTGATGAAAGTTGCGGTAATGGCTAAGGGAATTTGCTGGAGTCGGGTTCGGTTTTAATCGCTGGAAGAAGAAGAAGTAACGGAAGTCTGGGCTTTTGAATTGAACGGATGGGCTGGGTTTGAGGGTGAGGCCCAAATTAATGTTTATACTAGTTAATTTTTAATTTAAATAGTGATTAAACTTGTTAACGCGATATCTTAACCATATGTGATCAATTTGATGAATCCTAAGTTGCGTTGGGATCGTATGGACTGTGGCTACACGATGGAACTGACTGGAAGCCCATGGGAGCCCGTTACAATTTATAGCAAAATAAATTGTCCATCTGAATCAACAGACGCAAATTGTGATTTAACGGTTAACGCGAAAAGTGAGTAATCTCACTAACTCTGCTCAGTTTACATTTTCATAAAATATTTTTAGAATTTATAAATAATGGTTGTTTGATGTGTGTTGGCTGTTTGGTTGAACTGCTAGTCAGTTGATTGAAAACATAGATAACGATATAGATATAAATCGTTAATCAAATATTGATTCTGTTTAGCAGAATATTTCATAGTGAAATGAAATTGATGTTAATTTTATTGTTTAACATCTGTGAATGCAGGGAAACAGGTCGGAGGGACCCAACTGGGTTCCTCAACATTTATTTTACTGTTTTGTCGTATATTGTGTTATATGATGTGATATGAAATCTGTTGTTGATTTTGTACGGTTGAATGATACCGATCATTGTTATATGGTACGTTGAATACCATAAAGAATACTGGAATGTTAAAAAGGAAATTTTCAATGTTATATTGAAAAAGAAATATTTGTAAAATCAAAAGATTTTATAAAAAGAAAACTATTTATTTAGAAATAAATAGATTAAAAAGGAATACTTATTTGTTAATCAAATAAATAAAATCGAAAAAAGAAATATTTGTAAACTATTTACAAATAGAATTGAAAAAGGATACTTATTTGGAAAATGAATAGAATAGAAAGAGGAAATTTGGGTAAAATAAATAGAAAGGGAATAGTTAGATCATCAAAGGAATTACTTATAAAATCAATAGATTTTATAAATAGAAAATATTTTATAGAATAAATAGAATTATCGAAAGGGGATTTATTTTGTAAATAAATAGATTTTAAAAGGAAATACTTGAAAAGTGACTAGAATTATATAAAGGAGAATTTTACATTTGAAAGATTTAAACCCGTGCTTCGCACACGGGTATAACTTGATATGGATTTAAAGTAAAGATTTTAAATAGAATCTATTCTAACCGATGGATTGATAAGATAAATTTATAAATAATATTTTATAAGTTAAATGAAATATTTATCATGGATAAATAGAATATATAAGTCAGGACTTATATAGAAGAGTAAGAATCGATTTCAACATCGATATTTGAAACTGAATAATCAGTTATAGTTAATCAGTTAGAGTTAATCGAATTAGAATTAATTGAATACTAGTTATTCAATTAGAGTTGATCGAATATAGTTATTTGAAATAGGGTTTGTCAACATAGTTATTTAGGATGTGTTGTCAATTCGTACGGCTGCTAGCGTAATTCGCAGGGCTGCAGATAGCCTATGGCGGTCGGATGTTTCCTGAGGGACTCAGGCGTAACCATTGTGATCGCTGCGATCTAGAGTCAAGCGAATGGTGTTAAATTGAATATTAGCCATTCGAAATAAGTTAAAACAGACATAGTTATTCGAATACAATTTAATCGAATCTTAGTTATTCGATAGGAGTTAAATAAGTGAGTTAAATAAGTTGTGTTAATCAAGTAAGTTAATCAAGTTGAGTTAATCGAGTTGAGTTAACCAAGATGAGTTAATCAAACCGAGTCAATCCAAAGGAGTTAATCCAAAGGAGTTATTCGAAATAGTTTATTCGAATAAAATTAAGGGAGTTATTCGGAATAGTTTGTTCGAAAGGAGATTAATCAAATGTAAAACATTCGAAGAGAATTAATCGAATGTAAATCATTCGAAGAGAGATTATTGAATATAGTTATTCAAAGGAAGAGTTATCAAATATAGTTTATTCGAAAGGGGGTATCGAATAGAGATTATTCGAAAAGAGAATTATACATTGAATTCGATTATATCGAAATTAGGGAAAGTAATATTTGCTTTCCGGTTAAATCAAGAATTGCTTATATATTTATGGATGAGTGGTTTAGTTATTGAGTTAAATTAAGGATAAAAGTTACATTTTGAAGTTGGATATTCAAGAAGAAAGGAATTTTAACGCTATAGTTAAATCAATGTTTTAAAATAAAGAAGGGGATTCCTAAATAGAATCCGAGTATTTAAGGAAGTGTTAAAGATGTGAAAGGTGAACTTTGTCTATTTCGAGGTCAGAAATGTTGTTCAGTTAAGGTCTGAGAGGTAATTATACCCCAACTTGATTGACTTCGTTTTTAACTGAGGGATGAGTAAGAAATTAGTTAATGAGTGTAATGGTTTAAATTGGCTTAGTGATGTTGTAACACCCCGCCTCCGCTAGGGTCACTCGCAAAGGAATGCACTAGCTTTAGAGGGGCATTATTGGTAAACATGCACAGAAATATAACAAGACAGAACATATAAAATAGCGGAAGTAAAATCGAACTTTCGTAAATTCAATAATTAAAGCCTTTTACATCAGAGTACATCAAAACCTGTCTTGCAATAGTAAAGAAGCATAAAGACTTTTTAATAAATTATTCCCCAAGTAAAAACAGTAAAGTAGCCATAGCCAAGAGAAGTCCAAGCCATCCATGATGACCTTCAAGCAGAAGAAGTCCGAACTAAACAGCATTGTTTCCTCCCTGTAACCTGGGGGGAAACGGAAGAAAAGAGGCGAAACAAAACGGGTCAGTCAAAAAGACTGAGTAAGTCCTATCTACTCCCAGTATAAAAACAGGCAAAGGTAACATGACATGCATAAACTGAAAGTAAACATAAGGATAACTACCAGATAGATAAACTAAACCAGGGTAGCCGGTTGAACTACTGTGGCAAGGTAAACTAAGGTATCATGATAAACTACGGTGTTATGATAAGTCAAGGTATCACATCGTCAGATTTCTATCGAGTACATTATCCCAAGGTATCTGCCCCGTCTAACATCCCACGGTATCTATTATGTATATTCTTCCTAGTTCTAATATGTATATTTGCTCTGCACCTCTCGTACTAGTATCCCAACCCGCGTCACGTGTTAACCATGAATGTCCCTTGCCCAATGTCATGTAATGGTCCATGTCAACCTAATATATAGCATATGCAGGTTTTCCCACTCATATGTTTCTTTCCATGTATAAGTTCAGTCCTTTGCCGTAGGCTGTACGGGCTTTCCCATGTAGACGTTTTTATCCTTGAAGTTGTTTTGGACTGCAACCCTTGATTTAGTTGTGTTTCCCTACCATGAACTATCGCGCGTCCACTTAGGATTTATGCCACCTAGGACCGCTAGGGATTATGCTACCTAATGAACGTTTTCGTGTCTCGGTTTGGGTTTTGGCCACCTAGGACCACTAGGGATTACGCCACCCGTCAACCGCGCCCTTGATCCCACGTATGTATCGTGAATCGTTTTCCATGTCTAGATGCACATGTTCCCCAATGTGCCATCCGAGTTCCGTGCCAGGGCAAATCAAGAAATACGGAACTCGGTCGGGAGCTTTAAATCATCTGCCGATGCAGATATCAAGGTCTGTTTTTGTACCCGTGGCTATGGTCCCACGTGACCCCTCCCTCAACTACTGAAAGGCAATCCAAGAAAAATCATGTATAAGAACCACTCCACGGCCCCTCTATAGCCCCACTTTCCTACGGGCCAACCTCACCCATGACTCGATAGCAAGCACATGGTCTGTTGGGGATTCCTTGCCTTTCCGTACGTACACGATTTGACTAAAGATGGTAGGTAGTCGGCGATGCGCTATCCAGGGCAAAAACAAGAATCGTCGACTCCACGCTAATCCATCCCAGTCTTTAGGTCGCTCGCATAGCAACCAAGGCATACTCTTGGCTCTTCTACCGCAGACCTTAACCTCTTGTGAGCCCAGGCGGGTCATCTGCAACCTCACAGAGGGATACCAAGAGTATCCTCACGTCCCCCGAAGCTTCGGCTTCGACACCCAGTACGCTGGAGCTTTTATCCAAGTCAGGTAACTTGCTCCTCCTCGTATACTAAGCGATGACCTACCGTATCAGGTTACTCATCGCTTTGCGAACTAGTCCTATGTCCTTAGCTAGGAATTATTACTTAGTTACCCTTAACTAAGGTTTACCACTTAGCTTCCCTTCCCGTTATCCTTGATTAACCACGGTTTTCTACCTAGTTCTTCTAACTAGGGTTTGTCTATTGGGTTAAGTGTTATTATTCAAGTCCATGACTTAACCCGCTCACAAATCACGTCAAGATTGGCTAAGTATTTAAGTTCAAGACTTAGTCCTACAAGTTGGTTAAGTGTACCCAGAGGCCCATGACTTAACCCTATCAAGTCAACTTGGTCAAGTACTAGCTTACCTTAATCCTATCGGATTATCTTGCTAGATCGATTAAACATAGATTATCTTAATCCCATCAAACTATCGAGTCGGATTGGTTAAGTATAGGTTGGCTTAACCCCATCCTCTAATCGTACTACAATGGTTAAGTATATTCTAAAAAGGTCTTGTGACTTAACCTTATCAGGTCCGCGTATTAGATTGGTTAAGTGTAGGTTACTTAACCCCATCGAATCATCATGTATAATTGGTTAAGTATAAGTTGCTTAACCCCATTAAATTATCACGTTAAGTTGGTTAAGTATTGGTTACTTAACCTCATTGAATTACCAAGTTTAAATTGGTTAAGTGTTTAACTTAACCCCATCGAATTACCGTGTTTAGATTAGTTAAGTGTGGATTACTTAACCCCATCTAATTACCGTGGTTAGATTAGTTAAGTGTCAATTACTTAACCCCATCTAATTACCGTGTTTAGATTAGTTAAGTCTTAATTGCTTAACCCCATCTAATTACCAAGTCGGATTAGTTAAGTGTAAATTACTTAACCCTATCCTCTAATCATCTTGCATGGTTAAGTGTCATTAGGAAATCAAGCCCGGTCCCACTTAACCTACCCATTTGTGTCATATCGGTTAAGTGTCATTAGTCCAATTTACTTAACCTTATCATGTGGCATTAATTTAATTAATGCACTCTTAACCTCTCACATTAGACCTTGTTGTGGTTACTAGTTAAGCCGGGCGGGTCCGGGTAGATTTACACCACAACCTAGTCTAACCTCGGGTCTTAAGCGCGACATGACCAACTTCTCACATTGGGTCCTATTGTTTGCAACTACTAGTTAAGCCGGTCGGTTCTGGGTAGTTTTACGTTGCAAACTCAACCCAACCTCGAGTTGTCCACACTTATATTATCTAAGTGTCATGTTCATCATGTTTCCAAAACATGTTACAAGTTTTTCAAGCATTTGGGTAGACCTAACTTAATAGGTAAATTCCCAAGCTCATGTTTTATGCATACTTACATGTCAACTTCCTTGTTATCTTTCAAGTCATATTTTCAAGTATAAGCACATGTCATATTCAAGTTAAGATTTCGCGACATGTTCATGTTTATCTAACTACCCAAAATCGTGTTTTCCCAACGCAAGCAAAGCGAGTCAACATAGTAAGGATACTATGTCACATATTGGTCTCAAAACATGCATGATGCCAAGAAGGGCTTGGCTTCCACATGCATAACATCATAAAGGGATTGGCCATAAACATGCATAGTGTCATAAGGTAATTTGGCCACAAACATGCATAGCATAAAAGGGGTCAACTTGCATAAGTGTTCATGTCATAAACCTATCATGAAGGGATAAACATGCACATGTCACTTATGTCATAAGAAGAGGTTGGTTTTATGTACATGCATAAGCTCCAAAGTTCAACTTATGCAACTATTTCACAAGTCAAAGTGGCTCTAAGTGTTCATGCTATCATACTACAAGTAAAGGTCCAATCTTGCATGGCAAACTAAGTCCAATGCAACATGAATAGCATGGTTTAGTCGCTACAACATCACCCAAAGTCATATGTTCATGTTAAAGAGGCAAACTAGGTTCCCATAGGCTAACATACTCATGTTACTTTTCATTTTATCCCATGTCACATCAAAATCATCGTTTAAATCTACAAGTAGCTAGAACTTACATAGGCAAGGCTTAGGAAAGGGATCATGCATCATCATGACGAAGAAAGGTGGCTCCTTTGATGAAGAACCATCATGAAACTCGCATAGCAATGTTGATTTGGCCTCTATTTGGTGTAGCAAGCTTGCACCTTTTGATTTGAACCCGATTTGAATGCATAGGCTCTAGGGATTTGAGATGGAGGCCATGATCAAGATTGATTTTGGCAGCACTTAGTTGCTAGGTTTGATTCTTAGGGATTTAGGTTAGGTTTAGGGTCTTTTTATAGAGATTAGGATAGTTTTAGGCCCTTAGATTAACCCTAGGACCAACCTGAACCGTCAGATTTCAAACCAGGCCCAAAAACCTAGCCAAGATAGAAAATAGGTGCACCAGGCCAGAATCAGCCGACAGGGCAAGTCGATAGCCCTGTCGACTTGCCTGTCGACATGCTTGTCGACTTGCAAGTCGACAGCCCTGTCGACAGCCCAGTCGACTTGTCTGGGCGGGAATTTTCCCGCCTGGCCCCATTTCTGCATGTTTCGAAATTCAAATTTCCCGAAAACTTCTTTGGGCCTTAACCGGGTCATACGGACTCCGATTTACAAAATTTCGGACTCTATTTCGCGTATTTTTCCGAGACGAACGCAATGGCATAGCCCGTTTTACTTGATTCAGAATTTAAAATTAAATTCTTCCTTGATTCTCGTTTTAACATGTTATCGAAATACGGGTTGTTACATTCTCCCCACCTTTTAGGATTTCGTCCCCGAAATCTCTAAGTTAGGAAGAACATATCCTACCATCCATCATCCATCTACTCAAAACATCATCCATAAGCAATCATTGTCCTTAGATGATTTCTAATGCTATATGAATATATGCAAAACGTGTGTGTACATGTTCCTTAGCTAATGCTAATGATCAGGCCTGAATGATCTTTCTAATGCAAGATATGTTAAGTGCCATGAATCCAACATGTATGCAAATAGTCCTAGTCATATAGATGCTATATGCGTGCACAATCATTCATTCATATGCAACAACCGCATGATAACACATTCGATTTCATCCATAAACAAGTATAAATACTCGTGCATATGCAATATGAAATGTGACCGAGTCGATCTAGTATCTAATGTGTATTCGCGCATCCACGAGCAACCACTTGCAACCATTTGCAACCATATCAATCATAACATGTCTCAAATACATGTTTACATCCATAGCGTTCTACCTAAGTTTCCCAAGATAAGATCGAGAAGATAAACAAGACAAACTCCTTACGGGGTTTGTAACAGAAACATGACCGAGAGGATATCCACCAAGCGATAGCATGCAAGTAAGCTTTACAGGTGAACCAAGGATCAAAGATATACTCTTAAAAAGAGACGTGATGCGCGTGTCCAAGCCGTATTTCCATGAACTTAATTTCATCATGCCTTGACCGCCTTTGACTTCATGATTTTGTAGCTTCTTGATTCCTATTTCCAAGGTGTGAGTGGAACTCATTTCACTGTCGCCTCTCGTTTCACTTATCCTTTCCCTAGTATGCTTGGCTCAAACATATCTGCGTACTCGTGCAAGCTCTCCCAAAATTCACTAGTGAATTTTGGATCTCGTTTTCCAATGCCAATCCATGTTGCCCAGAGTTCTTACTAGGGTGATTCCCATAACTCATGCATAATCGAAACGAACCATCCGCCTTAGCGGCGAATTCTATTCGAACGGATCAGAGATTCCCGATAAACGCATCAAGAGATTCTAGGTAACTAACCATGACAGAACCCAAAAGGGTTACACGAGACTTCGAGGGTATCACCAAGATGAGTCGAGAGTCTAACTACCCTCTTTCCAAAACCGAGAATGGCACCCCTTATTGGGTGACCACTTTATCCTCAGAATCCATCCGTAATCGAGGCATGTCATTCTCAAATCCAAAACTAGTCATGAATAAGTGGACCGATTCTCCCCAGGACTTGAGACAAAAATGGGATTCTCTATTACGCTAGTACTTAAGGTGCAGAGACTCAACTATCAAAGCAGACTTAAATGATACGATGATCAAACCAAAGTCCTAACGGGATGATAGAGAAGAAAAGCTAAACCTTTAACAAGATCGTTACCCTCCTTCCGAGGTACCCTAGACATGAGAGCATACTGCTGCCCTCCCGATGATCTTGCCCTTGTCCCATGATACTTAACTATCCGTCCCATTCCACCATGCCAAAGGTACTCTCTCGTCATGGGTTTCATTGTTCATCTTTCTCTCTCATTCCGGGTTGAGCCATACCAACAAGTTAAACTCGTATCCTTTATCCTCTTTCTCATTATCCTTTCTTATAAGGCGGCTACTGGTCTCCCGAGAACAACCTCCATCGCATGGAAAGCGCTTTTGTAGATAGAAAAGACTAGTCGCAGTTAAAACCACTGTGACTACAGATGGAGGAAAGAAAGGAAAGGAGATTCAATCAAGGAAACAAGGATAGTGCTAATGGCCTTTGGGGAATAGCCTTTTTCTTTTTAAAAGAAATTTTTTCTTGAAAAATGCTTCTTTATAAACGATTTTCAAATAGTTTTCAGAAGGTCTTTAAAAACTTTTGCCCAGTCTGGTAACCTTCTGCTCTGATACCAAATGTAACACCCCGCCTCCGCTAGGGTCACTCGCAAAGGAATGCACTAGCTTTAGAGGGGCATTATTGGTAAACATGCACAGAAATATAACAAGACAGAACATATAAAATAGCGGAAGTAAAATCGAACTTTCGTAAATTCAATAATTAAAGCCTTTTACATCAGAGTACATCAAAACCTGTCTTGCAATAGTAAAGAAGCATAAAGACTTTTTAATAAATTATTCCCCAAGTAAAAACAGTAAAGTAGCCATAGCCAAGAGAAGTCCAAGCCATCCATGATGACCTTCAAGCAGAAGAAGTCCGAACTAAACAGCATTGTTTCCTCCCTGTAACCTGGGGGGGAAACGGAAGAAAAGAGGCGAAACAAAACGGGTCAGTCAAAAAGACTGAGTAAGTCCTATCTACTCCCAGTATAAAAACAGGCAAAGGTAACATGACATGCATAAACTGAAAGTAAACATAAGGATAACTACCAGATAGATAAACTAAACCAGGGTAGCCGGTTGAACTACTGTGGCAAGGTAAACTAAGGTATCATGATAAACTACGGTGTTATGATAAGTCAAGGTATCACATCGTCAGATTTCTATCGAGTACATTATCCCAAGGTATCTGCCCCGTCTAACATCCCACGGTATCTATTATGTATATTCTTCCTAGTTCTAATATGTATATTTGCTCTGCACCTCTCGTACTAGTATCCCAACCCGCGTCACGTGTTAACCATGAATGTCCCTTGCCCAATGTCATGTAATGGTCCATGTCAACCTAATATATAGCATATGCAGGTTTTCCCACTCATATGTTTCTTTCCATGTATAAGTTCAGTCCTTTGCCGTAGGCTGTACGGGCTTTCCCATGTAGACGTTTTTATCCTTGAAGTTGTTTTGGACTGCAACCCTTGATTTAGTTGTGTTTCCCTACCATGAACTATCGCGCGTCCACTTAGGATTTATGCCACCTAGGACCGCTAGGGATTATGCTACCTAATGAACGTTTTCGTGTCTCGGTTTGGGTTTTGGCCACCTAGGACCACTAGGGATTACGCCACCCGTCAACCGCGCCCTTGATCCCACGTATGTATCGTGAATCGTTTTCCATGTCTAGATGCACATGTTCCCCAATGTGCCATCCGAGTTCCGTGCCAGGGCAAATCAAGAAATACGGAACTCGGTCGGGAGCTTTAAATCATCTGCCGATGCAGATATCAAGGTCTGTTTTTGTACCCGTGGCTATGGTCCCACGTGACCCCTCCCTCAACTACTGAAAGGCAATCCAAGAAAAATCATGTATAAGAACCACTCCACGGCCCCTCTATAGCCCCACTTTCCTACGGGCCAACCTCACCCATGACTCGATAGCAAGCACATGGTCTGTTGGGGATTCCTTGCCTTTCCGTACGTACACGATTTGACTAAAGATGGTAGGTAGTCGGCGATGCGCTATCCAGGGCAAAAACAAGAATCGTCGACTCCACGCTAATCCATCCCAGTCTTTAGGTCGCTCGCATAGCAACCAAGGCATACACTTGGCTCTTCTACCGCAGACCTTAACCTCTTGTGAGCCCAGGCGGATCATCTGCAACCTCACAGAGGGATACCAAGAGTATCCTCACGTCCCCCGAAGCTTCGGCTTCGACACCCAGTACGCTGGAGCTTTTATCCAAGTCAGGTAACTTGCTCCTCCTCGTATACTAAGCGATGACCTACCGTATCAGGTTACTCATCGCTTTGCGAACTAGTCCTATGTCATTAGCTAGGAATTATTACTTAGTTACCCTTAACTAAGGTTTACCACTTAGCTTCCCTTCCCGTTATCCTTGATTAACCACGGTTTTCTACCTAGTTCTTCTAACTAGGGTTTGTCTATTGGGTTAAGTGTTATTATTCAAGTCCATGACTTAACCCGCTCACAAATCACGTCAAGATTGGCTAAGTATTTAAGTTCAAGACTTAGTCCTACAAGTTGGTTAAGTGTACCCAGAGGCTCATGACTTAACCCTATCAAGTCAACTTGGTCAAGTACTAGCTTACCTTAATCCTATCGGATTATCTTGCTAGATCGATTAAACATAGATTATCTTAATCCCATCAAACTATCGAGTCGGATTGGTTAAGTATAGGTTGGCTTAACCCCATCCTCTAATCGTACTACAATGGTTAAGTATATTCTAAAAAGGTCTTGTGACTTAACCTTATCAGGTCCGCGTATTAGATTGGTTAAGTGTAGGTTACTTAACCCCATCGAATCATCATGTATAATTGGTTAAGTATAAGTTGCTTAACCCCATTAAATTATCACGTTAAGTTGGTTAAGTATTGGTTACTTAACCTCATTGAATTACCAAGTTTAAATTGGTTAAGTGTTTAACTTAACCCCATCGAATTACCGTGTTTAGATTAGTTAAGTGTGGATTACTTAACCCCATCTAATTACCGTGGTTAGATTAGTTAAGTGTCAATTACTTAACCCCATCTAATTACCGTGTTTAGATTAGTTAAGTCTTAATTGCTTAACGCCATCTAATTACCAAGTCGGATTAGTTAAGTGTAAATTACTTAACCCTATCCTCTAATCATCTTGCATGGTTAAGTGTCATTAGGAAATCAAGCCCGGTCCCACTTAACCTACCCATTCGTGTCATATCGGTTAAGTGTCATTAGTCCAATTTACTTAACCTTATCATGTGGCATTAATTTAATTAATGCACTCTTAACCTCTCACATTAGACCTTGTTGTGGTTACTAGTTAAGCCGGGCGGGTCCGGGTAGATTTACACCACAACCTAGTCTAACCTCGGGTCTTAAGCGCGACATGACCAACTTCTCACATTGGGTCCTATTGTTTGCAACTACTAGTTAAGCCGGTCGGTTCCGGGTAGTTTTACGTTGCAAACTCAACCCAACCTCGAGTTGGCCACACTTATATTATCTAAGTGTCATGTTCATCATGTTTCCAAAACATGTTACAAGTTTTTCAAGCATTTGGGTAGACCTAACTTAATAGGTAAATTCCCAAGCTCATGTTTTATGCATACTTACATGTCAACTTCCTTGTTATCTTTCAAGTCATATTTTCAAGTATAAGCACATGTCATATTCAAGTTAAGATTTCGCGACATGTTCATGTTTATCTAACTACCCAAAATCGTGTTTTCCCAACGCAAGCAAAGCGAGTCAACATAGTAAGGATACTATGTCACATATTGGTCTCAAAACATGCATGATGCCAAGAAGGGCTTGGCTTCCACATGCATAACATCATAAAGGGATTGGCCATAAACATGCATAGTGTCATAAGGTAATTTGGCCACAAACATGCATAGCATAAAAGGGGTCAACTTGCATAAGTGTTCATGTCATAAACCTATCATGAAGGGATAAACATGCACATGTCACTTATGTCATAAGAAGAGGTTGGTTTTATGTACATGCATAAGCTCCAAAGTTCAACTTATGCAACTATTTCACAAGTCAAAGTGGCTCTAAGTGTTCATGCTATCATACTACAAGTAAAGGTCCAATCTTGCATGGCAAACTAAGTCCAATGCAACATGAATAGCATGGTTTAGTCGCTACAACATCACCCAAAGTCATATGTTCATGTTAAAGAGGCAAACTAGGTTCCCATAGGCTAACATACTCATGTTACTTTTCATTTTATCCCATGTCACATCAAAATCATCGTTTAAATCTACAAGTAGCTAGAACTTACATAGGCAAGGCTTAGGAAAGGGATCATGCATCATCATGACGAAGAAAGGTGGCTCCTTTGATGAAGAACCATCATGAAACTCGCATAGCAATGTTGATTTGGCCTCTATTTGGTGTAGCAAGCTTGCACCTTTTGATTTGAACCCGATTTGAATGCATAGGCTCTAGGGATTTGAGATGGAGGCCATGATCAAGATTGATTTTGGCAGCACTTAGTTGCTAGGTTTGATTCTTAGGGATTTAGGTTAGGTTTAGGGTCTTTTTATAGAGATTAGGATAGTTTTAGGCCCTTAGATTAACCCTAGGACCAACCTGAACCGTCAGATTTCAAACCAGGCCCAAAAACCTAGCCAAGATAGAAAATAGGTGCACCAGGCCAGAATCAGCCGACAGGGCAAGTCGACAGCCCTGTCGACTTGCCTGTCGACATGCCTGTCGACTTGCAAGTCGACAGCCCAGTCGACTTGTCTGGGCGGGAATTTTCCCGCCTGGCCCCATTTCTGCATGTTTCGAAATTCAAATTTCCCGAAAACTTCTTTGGGCCTTAACTGGGTCATACGGACTCCGATTTACAAAATTTCAGACTCTATTTCACGTATTTTTCCGAGACGAACGCAATGGCATAGCCCGTTTTACTTGATTCAGAATTTAAAATTAAATTCTGCCTTGATTCTCGTTTTAACATGTTATCGAAATACGGGTTGTTACAGATGTTTTATTTAAACATCTGTTTAAATCAAATGAATAAGTTTTGGAAACATTTTCCAAACATAATCAGAGATATTTTCTAATCATAGAAAATGAACTGTAAATGAGAAGGAATACTGGAATGATAGTGATACGTGAAATGGAAATGTTTTCCAATGATTGATGATGTATATTTCCTGAATTTAGAAAATAAGAAATAGTGAGTATATAGAAATGGGAAATGAATAAATACATGATTAATTTAATAGAAAGAGATAAATGTGGATTGATGATTGATCGATATAATTTCCATCTGGAAATAATATCGTTGGTTGCATACCTGTTTTTCCTTGATAGTTAAATCACCGACTATCGAAGTTTTGACTTTTTTATTATCGTCAATATGGAGAGACCGGGATCAGATGCATTATCTGAAAACCACTCTGTATGGATGTTAGCGTTGCGATCAAATATTGAAGACGGAGTTATGCAAGGACTATCCTGTTTACAGAACAGTGCCTTCGGTTTGTCCAGTCCGAGGACAAACGTGAATTGACGAATGTCTGACAGAGTATATCTAAAGGATCGCGTAAGTTGATCTCTTCAAACGTACTTACGTTTGTTGGCAGAGGAATTCGTTTCTCTTAGCTTTATACCCGTGGTATTTTTTTGAAGAAATCAATTTATGATTTGACGGGTATGACGATGTGGCATTCAAAGTGGATGGTGGTCAAGTGTTTCAAAAGATACATATGACCTCAAGCCTCATCTACCGGAAAATGACAAAAATCGGGCAGGCAGCATGGCTAAGTGGGTCGCTCCCATTAGGGTGTATATCACCTATCTGGAGAAAATCTAATTCATTCTTTATCTATTATCGATGCTGTCCCTTTTCGGGAGACGGTGGGTAGCTCCCAACCGTTGGTGATATACATTCGATACACTCAAGCGAAATGAGTGATCGGTCATGTGTGGGCCGGTTTGAAAGACGTTCTGGTTGAACCAAGCGAATTCGTATCTAGAGATACACTATCGGCAGGTGGTCCCACACCTTGTCATAGTTGGAATCCAATCTCCAATAAGAGCCCGCGATTTTGATCTGTATACTATATATTTGGAACGTGAGATGCAAGCGTTCTGCTAGATTGTTAACTACTTGTGATTAGACATTATTATAATATTAGAGAAGTATTGATTTTGAAACTGTTTGGGTTATCATAAGGTAAAAGCCGTCCGTGTTTATGTGTGGATCGGTCTTACGATTATCTTTTCTTTGAAAAGGATTTTGAAAAGTTAAACCAAATGATTTGAGTTTACTCACACTAGTCCCATGACTGACCCAGAGTTTATTTTGTTTTGTTTTTTTCCCTAAACTCTTGGGTGCCCAAATTTGTACGGGCAGTCAAGCAGTTCAGGTCTTTACAGATATACTTGGACGAGCTTGAAGCAGGAGGCTTCGGGATTATATAGCTATTGTTATTTCCGCTATGTGTAAGTGTTGTACTCTGATAATGTTTTTATACTGTTTTATTGCAAAGTTATGTTATATATTATATTTTATTCGTTTCGCTGTGAGATTCGTGTTTACTCTGATTGTGTTTCTCTTCTTCTATTCAAATTTTCTATCTTATCTATTCTCACCCTCTAACTTCTTTCTATTAATGATCAGTTATTTCCGATGTCTGAATAGTCAACATGGTAGTTTTATGTTGATTTTCGAAGTCGAAAATTCCAGTTCGTTACAATTTTGGAATTGAGTATATAATTGTTGTGGAATGAGATGTAAGTGCGAGAAGTATCATGTGGTTGGAAGGCAAGATGGAAGCTAAAAAATAGAAAATATGTATAGTATAGCGATGACTTATTAGTTCAGGCTTGCAATGGTTAGCAATGATGAGCGATAAATTACTTTTCAGACTTGCAACCACTAGCATCGGCAAGCAACAAATTATGTTTTCATGCTTGTGTCGGTTAATGACTACCAGTAACAAGCTTCAAGCATCCCATAATTTATCACGTGTCTCTCCTTCCCGACACTAGCAGTCCCTAATATGGCTACAATACCCATCGTAAGTTTAAAGTATGCATTTAGTGTTAGGAAAAATAACGATGCCATTTAGTGTCGGATAGCAACGGTAAAAATTCATCGTTATCAGCATCCTTGCTTGTAGTTTTACCAACCCATTGGGTTCTCTTGATTATATTTATAAAAATTCTAAACTGCATTAAATATACAAGAAGAAGATTTGTTTTCTACTGAAACTAAAATTTTATAGTCTGGAAAAATTGTCCAATTTGTGAATTGAAACTTTATTATATTGATGCCTAAAAAAGATAAACCACAACTTATTTTAGATTATTGTCCTATATCAAGTGCAGATGTTACATAGCAGGACCTATGTACTGTGCTTTAGAATTAACCATTTTAAATATTCCTTATTACAAAAAATCATTTAGCGTTTGTTTCTCAAAAGACATTAGAGAAAATATACAATTGGCTTGTGAATTGATGAGGGATTTCGAGAATAAAAGGAAAAGCTAAAACAAGTGACTTGAGAAAGGAATAAAATATGGTGGATTATGGTTTTGTGTCCTATATGAATTATTCTATGGGATTTCCAATGTTGTTAATAAGTTATGTGTATTATTGGATAAGCACGCATACTTTTCTTTATAATGTTGAACGAGGTTATTGACTATTTTATCAATCCAACAAGGGGACTACAACAAAAAGTCCTTATCATCGTATTTTTTGCATTGTCATGATATTCTTTTCTTTTTGGATGGAATATTCTTATGTTTATCAGTATTTGGTGCCTATATCCAGAATAATTCCTATTGTTGCACACCTACTTATGCAAACAATGTTACTTTTTTTTTGTTGCCTATATGATTAATGTTGCTATAATGAATAACAGTTTCAAGGAACTATCTAATACTGCAAGTCTTTGTATCAATCAAGTGAAATATAAAGTATATCTCCATAATGACGTTACTAACAATATTAAGTGTTTTGGTAAGAATAAAGAAATTTTGACATCCGAAATACATAGGAGTGCCTTTACCAATTACTTATATTCAAGCATCAAAGAGTACACCCTTTGTAGGGTTTCTCAAATATTTGAAGGATTGTATAACACTTTTTATCAATTACAAAAAGATATAAATTGATACACAATACTATCACACCAATCATGTCATGCTGGCATCTTATTTATCATTTGTACAATCCAGAACTTAGTAAAGTTGAAGTAGTATGTTCAAAAAGTTATTGACTGTAAAATCATATAAAATAACATGGGATCCGTTGTGAAAATCCGAGGGCCTGAAGTTTTGACCTTTGGAAAATGACAGTTAATACATCCTTGGTATTCAAATGTCAGATTCCGAGTCGTTTGGAGGAGTTACACATTAGACATAAAAACAAAACATCTTTGTTAATATAAGATGAGTTTTATATAAAGATTACATCAGATAACAAAAGATATATCAAAGTTATACATATCCAAATACAAAGGTTATTGAGATGCAAAATGAATAATGGAAAGTGATTAAGGATTTAATGAGTGAATCCAAAATGCTCCATCTTCACTCCGAGCTCCAAAACCAAAATACTCCACAAAATTGCTATATGAACTTCTATTGAAGACCTTACTACTAGGCTGCCTATGCAAAAAATTAGGGGCACCCAGAGTTTAAGAAAGGAAACAATGAACTCCAAATCAGTCATGGGACTGGTGTGAGAGACTCAAAAATTTGTGAAGTAAAAATCATATATGCTTTTTGAAAAACTAAGCTACAATAAAGTCTCGCGGCACACGCACAATTAAATCGCACACAATTGAGCGTGGTTTCTCCTTATGATAACCAAAAATGCCCTTGGTATGCAAAACTATTTGATATAAAATTAGTGCATAGTGTTGAAAATAATTCACAAATAAATTATCAATCTTAGCCAGCATAGGTACCTATTATATTATGTTGATGCCATCCCATTTCCTAGTAGGTTGTACAACTAAAACTGTAAAGATTTGTAATGGAGTTTTTTGGATTTCCAACAGTGACCAGGAAAAGGAACTTACTTATCCGATGGGTATACCTATAGAAGAATGTCCCGAGAACCTGACTGGCTCTCTGCCAACACAAGAATGGGTTATCTGTGTAACTAGATAATTAATTGTCACTGGTATGCCACCCCCGATCGTTACCGACCTTTAATCGGGCGCCCGAACAACAACAACCACATAAGTATAATACCTAGGCTCTATACCATGGTACCACTTTAAAATATCTTGAAGGAAAACGGTCATACCCTAAGGGTTGTGAAAACCATAACCTTGCTTCACTCCTCCTATTTCGGTCATTTTCGGGATGTGAGGCTTGATGAAGTCTTATTACATAAAGCTACGCTTTTATACTAAAGTCATGCTCTAATCATCTCAAGTTCAGTCGCTTAGCATGCCACATTTTTAATTCAAAACACATAACTGATGTCTATCAATATATAACCTCTGAGCTTGCTTGCCTTAGAGAAGGGTGTTAAGCTAAGAGAACAGTTTCTCCGCCACCAAACAGATATATATTAAATAGAGATCAATTACTATTTCATTGTTGACCCACTTTTTGGCAAAAGCTGTCACGGCTCAATGGATCAGATCCCAATGTCAAAAGGCTCGCTAAACAGTACTAACCAATACCAACGGACGACACTTTATTCCAGAAAGTCCAAACAAGGCTCAGCTCGATCCAAATTCCTTCCAACAGTGGCATATCTCTTCCTTGCATAAACGTTCTACCAGCCGAGTAAGTCAACATCTTCTTAAAATTCAGATCGATCGGATTTACTTGGAAATATCCATATGAGTTACCCAATGAAGCCCGATTCTTAAGGAAATTAAAGTGATCAAACGCTTCCGACCGAAACTCTGCTTTTGATACACCATAGTTCAAGTGCAACGCAAGAAAAAAATTCTTGAGAGCTATTACTCAGTAGTAGACCGGGTCTACCGCCGCAATTATTCAGCCGTTTGAGCTCTACATATCCAAGCTCCGCAAAAGAGGCAAGCCACGTGGCACGTAGCTCATCCCACTCCTCCAACTATAAACACCCCATTACTGAAAATGGAAAGGCATGTTGAATTCTCCACTTCCAACCCATGCTTGGTATACTGGGAAGCGTCCAACCGTACGCTTCAAACATTACAAAGATATTGTAATCTCTACTTCTCATCTACCAAGAAAAAAAATCAATTGTACTCTGTAATCCTAAAAAATTAGTAAATATAAAGTGGATATGGGCACTGACTTTGCCGAACCACTATAAAAATCCCATGTGTTCCCTATTTTTACTTATTTTTCAATGCTCTGTGATTGTTATTCGTGCGTTCTACGCATGATTGGGGATTGACTGTCACTAGCAACCAACTTTTGACGTCAACACTTTGGCGCGCCAGGAAGAGGAACGCACCAAACATACCTTACGACCTTCGATTGCCTTCAGCAATTTCTAAACCAAGCGATAACAAACAAGCGGAAGAAGTATGTTTCTTCTTCCCATCCTTTACCTGCCGATGTAGTATGAACAACAGCAATGGGAGAAAGACATGAGGCTTCGTCCCACAAAGACACGTCCCAATACCTCACCAGGGACGACATGGATAAAATCTTGTGTTAGTCCAGAAATTAGATGGCATCTCAGGTTGAACTTCTCAAACGTCGGCTGGAAGTGGCGAATGACCTACTCGATCAGATGGACAAGGGATCCAACATTCTAGTATCATTTCCTACACAAAGCGGGACTGGGGAAACAACTAATGTTCGGTCTGCAGAAATCCATGCCCCAGATCAGTCCACACCTTTGATTCCTCCTAGCTCAACTTTACATCTCGATCGGCCAGTGCTAGGATCATGACTGTCAGTGCTAAATGGAGCCCTAGTAAATGCAGATCCGTAGGTCGGTCGTGGCCAAGCGTCGGATCACCTGACCATCTTTCCTCCACTCCAGGGCTTCACTCAATCCCTTGGGCATATAGCTCCAGATTTAGTACAACCAGTAGGTTGGCCAGAACCAGGAACGTTGCTACATCCGGTTCGACCCAACGTCTTGCTACAGACCTGTCTTATGCCGTCTCCCCTTCAATGAAAAGCTGGTGACGGCAACCCTCTGTATCACTAAGACCACTCTACCATATCGATCCCCAATGTGACAGAGGGAAACATTACTGTAAACCCTTCTAACATCACTCCGGGAAGGGGAAGCGCCAAGCTTCATATGGGAACCACTCACATGAGCCCATTACTCCTAACAGGAACAGGTATGGTTCAGTCCAATAACAACTGTACGACTCCAGCAGCAGTTGAACCAGGTCCCGAGGCTAGGATACACCCTCTTCCTTACCTTCACTCAACTGTCGGAGGTTGAACCCAACCATCCATTCCCCATTCAAGCATGCTTTCGGTGGATCGTAACCTTGGGATTCTCACCAATGTCCCCAATACATAATTGGATTTGTGGCAACGACTCATCAGAGATGGAAGCCAGCTTGCATGTATCATCAAACGCTTCACCCATGGCACTTCTTCTCAGCAGGATGTGGATGACATCCACCGCAGTCCATTCAAATGGGAAATCAGAAACTCTCGAAATCCTTTAGACTTCAAGATTCCGGTCATGGAGCCCTACAATGGTCGGACCAACCCGACCATTCATCTCATGCGATACACGTGCCACATAGAAGTATTGTTTGCATCAACCAATGTCATGGCCAAGTGCTTCCCTCTCTTCTTCACTGACATAGCCGACACATGGTTCTGGCAGCTAACAATTGAGTCGATCAACAGTTGAAATATGTTGGCCACCCATTTCATCGAGCAATTCAGAGTTCACATATCCCGACCAAAGAGCGTTATGTTCCTCACCATCATCAAACAACGACCCCGCGAGACCCTTCGATCCTTCGTAGAAAGATTCAACACGGCCGTAGCATCAGCTGATCGACCTGAGCCATCAATGGGGCTTATGGCCGCCATTACAGGGGCTCAGAACCAGTTGGAATTCATAATCTCCTTAACTAGGGATCCCCCCATGGATATTGACGACTTCTATGCCGAAGTAGACTGATTCCTCCGACAAGAGGATAGCAACATCGAGATGGAGAGCTCGAGGTGCTTGCTACCAAGGACGGAGGTTCGTTCAACACCAATGGCCAGAACATAGGCAAAGGAAAAGTCTCAGAAACGAATGACCGCAATGTACCACTCCAGAGAGAGAACAAATATGATCAATACATTGAGATCAGTTCCTCCCTACTCGACATCTACCTTGACATATGAGGATCTCGACCCTTCCCAAAACCTCCTCGAAGGGAGCTGACCCAAAAGGAGCTCGACTCTGGAAAGCACAGCATGTACCACAATATGGCAGGCCACTGTACCAGTGAATGCAGATACTTGCATGATCTCATCGAGGATAGGGTTATACATGGAGAAATACTCAAGTATGTCAAAAAAGCTATACAGGCCTTGTCGCCACAATCTTCTTCCCAAGCTCCTCAGCCAGTCCTCGAGCTCCCAGAAATGGAAAGGACAATGAACCCACCAATCGTGGCATCATCATTAATTAATAAGATTTAGATCTTTCCCATTTCTTAATATATAAGAAATGTACTTTTATTATGTCTTTCAATAATACAGGTATGTTAAAGTACAAACGTACGGAGTTAGGATTCAACTCCTAGGCATGCTCTGGATTCAGCTATGTACCCACTTAGAATTTACTTTTCATGGATTATGTTTAGCAGCAATAAACTTTCTAAGCAATGATAAACTTTCTTTCCTGAACATGGATTATGTTTGAACGATTCAAGCCAAGCATGATTAACGCTCGCCGACCCAAATATGGTCAGTGCTAGCCACCGTTTCTAAGCAACGGTCGATGCCTTCCACCATATCTAAACCAACTTCATAAGCCGAGTATGGTTAACACTCCATAAGCCGAATGGTTAATGGTTGCCACCTCCATAAGCCGAGTATTTATAATACTCGCCTCCTCCACAGATACTCACCACTCCTTTAAGCTGAGTGTAGTTGCCACTCGCCAAACTTCACAACACATTTTCAAAAGCATGGTTTATGTTAAAACATTCTAATTACTTACTGAAAGATGGTTAAGATCCAACCTCAGAAACCTTGGAACAACTGAGTATACTATCTCACCAGGCAAAGCCGAGTATGGTTTATGCACGCCAACTCTTTAAGCCGAGTATGGTTAACACTTGCCGCCATTCCCCGACCGAGCTCGTAGACATCTCTAAACCGAGAGTGGCCCATACCATCTATGCAGACATTGAATGTTACGACAAAGTCTGTCGTCAACCAATCTCATAACACTCCCGACCTTAATATGTTCTTCGGTGGTTGTCGGTTTTCTGGCCTTAATACGATCTACACCGATCGTTGGTTTTCCGACCTTAATACAACCATTAAGATTGTCAGATTTTTGGATTTAATATGGTTCGGTGTAACCATAGCTAATCTGCACATTGAGCCCTGATGCAACATCCTTTAGAAGATCCAGAACATATCTCCCTTTTCTAAAGAAGACATGTTATGGTGAGCAAAGTGTTGACCAACTTTTTAGCAAAAGTTGTCACGGGTCAATGGATCAGTGCCCAATGTCAAAAGGCTCGCTAAACAATATCGCCTGATCCCGACGGACGGCCCTTTATTCCAGAAAGTCTAAACAAGGCTCAGCACGATCCAAATTCCTTCCAGCAGCAGCATATCTCTTCCCTGCATAAACGTTCTCCTAGCAGAGCATGTCAACCTCTCCTTAAAATTCGGATCAATCAGATTTACTTTGAAATATCCATATGAGTCAACCAACGAAGCACTATTCTCAAAGCAATTAAAGTGGTCAA
The DNA here is from genome assembly GCA_030737875.1 of Allium sativum. Classification (NCBI taxonomy): domain Eukaryota; kingdom Viridiplantae; phylum Streptophyta; class Magnoliopsida; order Asparagales; family Amaryllidaceae; genus Allium; species Allium sativum. The sequence goes on from CM060915.1 coordinate 703,416,000, forward strand.
ACGCTTCCATCCAAAATGCTGCTTTTGATACACCATAGTTCAAGTGCCACGCAAGTAACAATTCTCAAGAGAACTATTACTCAGTAGTAGATCGGGTCCCGCCGCTGCAGCTATTCACTCGAATCGAGCTCCACGTGTCCAATCTCTGCAAAAGAGGTAAACCACATGACACGCAGCTCATCCAACTCCTCCAACTATAAATGCCCCATTACTGAAATTGGAAAGGCATGTTGAATTCTCCACTTCCACGCTCGGTATACTGGAAAGCGTCTACCATGCACTTCAAACATTATAAAGATATTATAATCCCTACTTCTCTTCTACCGAGAAAAATCAGTTGTACTCTATAATCTCAAAAATCAGTAAATAGAAAATGGATGTAGGCACCGACTTTTCCGAACAACTTAAAAATCTTGTGTGTTCCCTGCTTTTACTTATTTTCCATACTTTGTGATTGTTGTTCGTGCGTTCTACGCTTGATTGAGGGTTGACTGTCACTAGTGACCAACTTTTAACGTCTACAACGTCTTATATACAATCCATACAAGTTCGTTCTGGGATTGGACAAAATTGAAGGCACTTTATTCCTTGTCCAATAAAGGAGAGAAACCCTTGCAAAACGCGACAATTCTCCAAATACATTCGGACTTACTGCTATACTAAATCTCAATACTGAGGAAACCGATGAAGAAAAGGTCAACAGGTAGTTCTATCTATATAAAGATTCCAAGTCTTCTACGTCGCCTTTGGTATCTTTATTTCCGTCATTACGACGTATTGTTATATGGAATGGTTTTTGGATAGAAATCTGATCTCGGTCTTTCCAAATAATAAACGCTATTTTAAAAATAATATGGATATACAAGATTTTAATTAAATAACTGCTTATCTTTGATTTTTGAAACTCCAAATCATTAACAAAATACTTCATTATTCATTTGGAAAGATTTACCAAGGTTTGGATAATGATTATTACGTTTAAAACTTTCAAATCTCAATATTGTATAAAAGTATTGCAAAAGCATTGCTAAAAGTGTTCTAAATGGCTTAGTTTAAGTAGTTGATTCAAATAACTTAAAAACTTCATAATTTTTGTTTAAATCACTTTGAAAACATTTAATGTGATTTACCGAAAAATTCCCTATTTTTAGTAATTTTTAATTACCCTTTTTAAACCATTTTCAAATTTAGTCATCAAACTGTACTAACGCGATTTTCATTAAAAATTGATTTGAGCATAACTTAAAATTTATATGCTGAAAACCGATACTTTCTTTTTCATTTGAAAGTTAATATCATTTAAAAACAAGTGTTTTTTCTTTTGGGGAAATCCGACTTAAACTGCATCTAGTATACTCATCTGAAGTTAACGGTCGAAATTCGCGAATTATCGCAGCACGATTAGCTTTGTTCTAAGTGTATTCCAACTTCATATTGAAATTCACGTTTTACTTCAAAATAGGTTAAAAATACATAACCTTTTTCAAAAAAATATTTCAATATTTCAACTTAAAATTCGAATATTTATTCTTAATAAATATTATTTTATTATTTTTTTAATATCATATTATTATTATTTAAAATTTAAATTTTTGGAATCAAAACTTTCAAAATCCCAGATTAGACATTATATAAAGTTAATGAAACTTTCAATTTGAGTTCAAAACAACATTCCCAAAGCTAAATTTCAAATTGAAATTGATTTCACTTAAAACTGAATAGGCCATTTCATATCAATATTTTGTTCTAGTAAATTTCCATTTTCGCAAAACTTTCTCACAATAATTTTAATTTCATTTCTACCTAGTTTCAGATGTAAAATTCCAACTTTATTTTTACATTTTATTTAAATGAATATAATATTCATTTATATTATCCAATTGGAATGAGACTTAACCAATACCCATATAATTCCATATATGTGAGTGTACATGCAAAGCTTGTTGTATTATTACTAATAACAACCATAATAACATTCGTAGCATCCATTTATCCATATCACGGAATTATAATATAAGTGTCTATGGTCATTAATGCTTATATTTCATAATCAAATAATTAACCATAATTTCACATCCAATAGCATAGCAACCATATATAAACAAATATAAGTGTAGAGCTTGTCATCTTGAGATTCCACTCCATCTTAGGACTGTCTAGCACTCATCTCACCCAAAAATGTTCTAAATAGCCTAGCTATGATTTCTAGATTTCTTCATAACTTTGTATACATTTGATATTTATTATTATTGTTTTTTATTTTAACGTAGTAGGAGGGTTCGGCGAGGGTGTAGTGATGGAGGCCGAGGTGGAGGTTTGGAATGGGATATGGTGGCGTGATTGATGGGATGAGGGATGAAGTGAGGAGGTGGGGTGATGGCGTGATGTTGTGGGGATATAGGGTTGAGAGGGAGGGAAGGGAAAGCCAAAGTGAAGGATAGAGTGTGGAGGAGGTTAGGGCCAAATGGGTGGAGGGTAACAAGGAGGAGGCCAAAATGGGCCAGAGGAAAGAGGAGGGGTCTTAGACCGAAATAAGGAAGGAAGGAATGGGGAAAGGTGAAGGAAAAGGGAAAGAAGAGAGTAGAAAGAAAATGGAGTGAGAGAAAATGAAGGGGCATGGATGGTTTATTTAAGAATGGAGAAGGCTTAGGCTTAAGCTCATGCCACATAAGGAACACCTGTCCCTCTCTCATGCGTGCATGCCTACATGAATGTAAACAAATGTCATGGACATTTGTCCATGCGTGGAGAAGAGAACTTATGGTAGCAATATACACAAAATTCTATGGTTGTTATTTATAAGTGCTACAATTCCATGTTACCATATATTTAGCTTATATATTTTTAATTTATAATTTTAACTATTCAAATAGCCGAATCTCTGGATAGTTACATTCTCCCCCCTAAAGAAATTTCATCCTCGAAATTGAATAAGAAACGAAATAGATGGAAGGAAATGTATAAAAGAAATGAACTTACCGAAGTGTGTAGAAGCTCAGATATTAGCTCTACAATTAGAATAAAACTTCTACATACTTTCCATAGTTTCCCAATTGTAATCCTTAGGACCACCACTCCATTACACCTTGACTTGTTTAACTATCTTGTTTCTCAACTTCTTTCCATCTCTATCGATAATCTTGATAAGTTGTCTTTTTACTGCTATATTTAGAGTAATCTCCAAGTCTCCTTGAGTAACTCCATTAATAGTTTGATATGATCATGCTTATATTTACGTAGATTGTATACATGAAAAACATTGTGCACGACTGACAACCATTTGGATAGTTGTAGTCGATAGGCCAACGGGCCAACTCTTTAAATAATGGGAAAAGGGTCCAGTGTATCATAGTGCTAACTTTCCTGTTTTCCCATATCTTACAAATCCTCGCATCAGGGGAACTTTCAAAAATACTGAGTCTCCAACAGCGAATTCTAAACATCTTCTTCTATGGTCTGCATAACTCTTTCTTCGACTCTGCATAACTTTTAATTTATTTATGATTAACTTAACTTTCTAAGTAGCTTCTCTTATCATGTCTGGACCATAGAGAAGTATATTTCCAATTTTTATCTAGCAGGCATGTGATTTGCACGGACGATCATACATCGTCTCATAAAGTGCCATCTTGATACTACCATTAAAACTATTATTATAAGAGAATTAACTTAAGGGAAAATGATGCTCTTATGAAACTACATAGTCAAGGATGCATGCTCGCAAAAGATCTTCTAAAATCCAATTGACCCTTTCCGTTTATCCGTCCGCTTGTGGGTGGTAGGCAGTCTTGGATTTTAGTTTGTTTCCTAATGTTTCTTGAAATGCTTTCCAAAAATGGCTAGTAAAGATTGGATCTCAATCACTTACCATACTACTTACTATTCTGTGCAAATGAACAATCTCTTTTATATATAACTCTACAGGACCTACGACATTTTGGTCGGTATCATCAGAATGAAATGAGCGCTTTTCGTTAATCATTCCACAATAACCCAAATTCCCTTATTACCTTCCCGAGTTCAGGGTAATCCACGAATGAAATCCATAGAGACTAGATCCCATTTCCATTTTCGTACTCCTAAAGGCAAGAGTAATCATGTAGTATTTTACTGATCGCTCTTAATTTGTTGACATGTTGCACATCGACTAACATATATGGATATTTCCTTTTTTCCCTCCACGACCAGAATGTACGTTTTAGATCATGATACATTTTGTTGACTCCTAGGTGGATGCTGAATTTGGACTTGTATCGTTCGTCCAATACCTCTTATTTGAGCTCTTTAATTTCTTAAACAATAATTCTCCCAATTAATCACAGAATGCCATTGTTATCAATTTCAAAACTTAAATTCTCGCTTTGTTGAATATTTTCAAAGATTCTTTGAAGATATTCATCCTCCTTTTGTATATTAGCAATCTTCCCAATAAGGGTTGGGGTTACAACTAGATAGGCAACGACAACATGTTTTATACATAAGGCATATGCTACTACGTTGGATTTTTTGGGGGTGTATAGAATATCTAGGTCATAAGACTCTAGAAATTTCAGCTACCATTGTTGTCTTAAACTTAGTCTTTTTGGGTGAACATATATTTTAGATATTTATGGCCGATGAATAACCCGAATTTTTCACCCAACAAATAGTGCCTCCAGATTTTCAAAGCTATTACCACAGTCAAAAATTATAGGTCGTGGGTTTGATAATTTTACTCATGTGGCCTTAATTGTCTACTTGCATAGGCAATCACCCTACCTTCTTGCATTAATACCGCATAAACTCCTTCCCCACATGCATCCGTGTAAATAGATAGTCCCTTTTTTCCACTGATAATGGCCATAACTGGAGTAGTGGTTAACCTTTTCTTCAGCTCTTGAAATGCTTCTTCGCACTTGAAAGTCTAACTAAATTTAGCATTTTTAATCGTTAGCTTTGTCAAGGGATAAGCTATATTATCTTTAACAATCTTCTAATAGTATCCAGCCGAACCTAAAAAATTCTGGCTTCTTTCAGAGTTGTGGGTTGTTTCCAATATATAATGATGGAAATATGAGCAGGATCAACTAAGATTCCTTCTTCTCATACGATGTGCTCAAGAAAACTTGCCTCTTTCTCCGAAAAATGACACTTGGAGGTTTTTTCCTGTAGCACATTTCTTCTTAGTATTTCAAGGATAGTTCTGAGATGTTCAGTATTTTCGTCCTCCAGTTTAAAATAATAATGGGTATCATCGGTGAAAACGAGTAAAAATTTATCCAATACAACTCAAAACACTCTGGTCATTAAGTCTACGAAATAGGAAGGGGTACTGGTCAGTGCGAAAGGCATAACTAATCACTTATAGAAGGTATCAGGACCTCTAAAATCAGTTAAATGGATACAATCCTCAGCAATCCTTAATTAATGGAATCTTGTGGCTAAGTCCAATTTCAAAAAAAAAAAATCAAGCTTCTCACAATTGATCAAACAGGTCGTTTATCCGGGATAGAGGATACTTGTTTTTAAGGGTTTGCTTATTAAGATCTCTATAATCTACACACAGTCTTAATGATCCATCTGACTTTGCTACGAACACAATAGTTGATCCCCAATTTGAATGAATGGGTCGAATAAAACCTTTTTCTAATAGTTCTTAGATTTGTTTATTTAATTCCCTCCTTTCCCTTGGTGCCATTCTACATTAGCATGAACAATTGGTCTTGCATTTGGTACTAGGTCAATTCTAAACTCAATTTTCCTATGTGGGGGTAAGCTTTTTACTTCATCAAATGCATCTGCAAAATTCTTGACAACTAATATGGTTTTTATGTCGATACTAGGATAACCTAAGGCATACATTAAATTGTCCCTCTTCGGACTTGGATCTTCATAAGATATTTCAACGAAATTTCCTAACTTTGTTTTCACCGATATTGTTCTTTTTACACAATCAAGCTTTGCTTTATACTTAATTAACCAATTCATTCCAAGTAGAATTTCAAACTCATCAAAATCTAGAACAGAAAGGCTAAGAGGGAAATTTTGGTGCGAGTGAGAAATAAGGATTTTCTTACAATACAGGCATAGATTAGTGGGACCCCCTACCAGATTCTTTGTACAAAGGGGTTCAGCAATGAATTCTAGTTCAAGTTTTAGCTATTCTATAGTTTGTTATGAAATAAAACTTTGTGTGGCGCCAATATCGAATAGAACCCTAACTAATTTATCATAAATAAGAATGTTACATTCTGAAAATCCTTTTTCTTTTTCATCTTTTGAAGTTGAGATACCATCAATGATAGCATAAACCCTTGTTGTTTCTGCTTTCTTCATTATGGAACAATCCTTAATCATGTGCCCTATGACGACCACCTACAACTACTGCACTTAATAAGGGAAAATAATGCGCTGAAAGACGTGCCAGGCGGCTATGGATAATCACCAGGGTAAGATAATACAAGCAGAAACTGTCGTATAACTCACAACGCAAGGATAACATATAATCGAATATTTGCAACATGCAATGATAGTGAAGCAAAATTGAGCAGAATCTTAAACTTTTCCATACCACCATGAAAATATCCATACAACCTTGGATAACACTATAAGTGTTTGTACAATAAGCCTCACTACAACACTCAGAGAATAAATCAAACAGTGGAAACAACAAATACTAGATAGTAGAAAATAATACGCCAGCCCTCTACTCATCATCGCACAGTATCATTGTCTCACCAAGTATCACCTGCCACATGCTACTCAGTCTGCCCATCCAACACATGGATGGACAACCCAAGGTAATAAGAGGGAAACATAAAACATTGAGTCAGGCAACAGTCTTAGTGAGAAATAAAACAGCTATCTATATAACATCATCAATAAAGTATATGAGAATAGGCAACCTAATCTACCGATCACATCATCAGAGAAGAACTTAACCCGTCTTCCCCACATTCGATAGCAATATCCTTTATAACAAGCATTTAGAAACAACAGTACATTCATGGTAATCAATTATCAAGCGTAGACCATTCTAATCGACATTGACATCTCCTAAGCACAAGCCCTATTGGCCTAAACCAATAAAAGACAAGAATCAAAGAGATATCTCCTTCGACGTCGAATGATCTACATAAGACGAAACAAGCAAAACAATCATCATCCATGACTTTTGCTATAACCGTTAATCCTGCTTCGAAATCATCATTAATCGTATGACCGGATCAACACCTTACCATCCGTCAAGGGCTAATAGTAAACCGCAGTTCTAGCAAAACTCCATATGCCATCGTGACCAGTATCTATAGGCCCATTATGATTGCCGAGGGTACTCGACTAGCCACCTATAGTCTTTTGGGTGCCCCATTGTACCCCTTCATTGAGCCTACTAGAACCTACAACAACGATAATCTCTTGGCATTCAATATCTCTAGTCATCCAACCTGATGACTATTCACAAGCTCAAGCGCCTTCTCGAGCAACCATTATCCACGAACTCACCATCTTGATCTGTCTTCACATTCGTTGCATTACGACGATTAACGAACACATCACTTCGAAAATTCCCACTTAAATATACTTCGAAGTCACATTCATCGCTTAACCAACATAATATCGAAGACTGGATCACCATAGTCATGTCGTTCCCCTTTAGGTCAAGACCGACCTAAGACCAACGACCAGACCCAACCATATCACCCCATCATTCCACGATCCAACTTCCCAACGACCCATCCCCAGATCATTATATCCAACCAACGACCTATCAGGTCGTTTCAACCCATTTAGCCTGACCTGCTTCCCCAGGTCGCCCAACAACCCAATGTAAACAAGTTGTCCATTATATACAAATGGCCCGCTTCCTTCAATTCTCCAACAACCTGGCTCCAGAGAAGTTCCTACGACCTGATCTGATCCTGAACGACCTGAAGATCCATCTCACATGCTCCTGCGCAATACGTTTCAATGAAGCCAACGACTTGGGCTACATACAAATGACATGCGACCTGAAGTCTCTCCAGCGGCCAAACCCCTATTTCTTGGAGAACAAGTCACATGGGCCGACCTACTCTCGGATGCCCTGACTCCAGATCTAACCAAAATAGTTCCAAACTTGATCAAATCATCACCAAACGACAACATCGATTCAAACAACTCGTCCCAATCATCCAATTCAACAATCAACACTTTATGAAATCATTAATAACACCAAAATGACAACTATTCATCATTAATCACATAAAATTAACCAAATCATGATAAATCAATGAATAAACTAGAACAATTGATCTAACTTGCAAAAACATTTGAATTAACATAAGAATTACCGGTTTAGAGTTACTAAACTAGATCCTCTGGTGATTCAAATGAAAATAGACTTACCATGATGTAGATCTTGGTGAAAACAATTTAAAATGATGAAAGTAAGATCAAACAACCCATATACTTGATTGAATCCATGTGAGAGATACTTATCACTCACCAAATTTTTGATGTATCTTAGAAACGATGAATCACAGATCCGAACAACGAATAACAACCTTCAAGCCTCTTGATTTTATGCGATCTCTCTTCAGTGGATGCAGATCTAGCTTCGATTGATGTTATTCTTTAATCTTCACATGTAGATCTAGAATTTTAATGGTGGAACGGGGTATTTGATTGAGCAAGGAGGATCACGAGCTCAACCAAATGAGAGAATGAAGAAATTAAACAATTCTCCATGCCTCTAACCCCTTATTTATAGCCTCACACCGGCCCACTAATGCACCACCCCAAATTAGCCTGTCAATGGCTTCACAAAACCTGTATAGAAAATTGTGTAGCACTAAAATAGTGACTCCTCCCAAACCGCTGAACCAAATCTTTATCGTGACTACTCTACGGAATTGGCAACACCATTTCCTTTCCAATGAAATCAATCTCAGCACCTGATTTAATCTCAACAAAAGGTTATTCCCTGTAGAAATCTGACAAGGACAAATTGGTCACGAATAAAATTGGTAAAAATTATGGACATGTCTAACATCCCCATAACCAACATATCAAAATATGAGAATGATCCAAGCCTCGGAAAATTAAATAAAAATATTTCATGATCCTCCAATACGTAAAATGTGGGATGTTACATGCACTGGCTTACGATAATAGTAGCATTCCTTGGCTTCCTAATCTTTCTTTCTCGATTTATATGGCTTTTTGCATTTTTTATATGTAATGTTCCTTCTCTAGACACTTGAAATAAGTAATATCCTTGAGTTGATCTCCTTGAGTTCCTTTCTTTTCTTCTCTTTGCCTATGTTTCTTCCCACAGAACTTCTCTTTATCCAATTGTTGTTGTTGCTTCCTTTCTCTTCTGGTGCATCTTCCTTGTCCAATGTTGCATATCAATAACCCATATCTACCAAATGAACAAAGGATTGCTTCACACGTGTCGCCATCCTCTTATGATATTTCTTTTCCATTCCTTTTATGAATCTCTCTTTTATCTTCAAAGGTGTACTAACCATCTCAGGTCCAAAACGAGACAGCTCATTGAACTTGTTCAGATACTCTTCAAAACTCATGTCTCTTGATTTAAATCCACAAATTCTTGACATATTCTAGATATTCCTACCAATAGTTTATATCCTTCTTCGAAAACTTCCTTAAAACATTCCCATGAGAAGTCATCTTTCGATTCTTCCCGGTTGATGGTTTCCTACCAAGCCAAAGCTCCTTCTTGTATTTTCCAAGTAGCCATCAACCTATTCTGCTTATATTCTAGTTTCTATCTTTTGAATATCCTTTCACATGAACGAATCCAAGCTTGAGTTTCGATGACATTCTTTATGATTTTGAACGGCTTTCCACCCAAATTAGTGAAGAGCACGTTGAGACGACCCCATTTCCCGTACAGACGGAGACAAGGGTAATCTTTGGAATATAACACAGAAACAGATAATAGCAGAACAGAATTAAATAAATACACCAGATAATGAACAATAGAATATACTGGATAAAAGTAATCATCAGAGTTACATAGTATACAGGATCTTACTTAGTACAATTACAGTTCAGCTATACATAAATGTCTACAGCGGAAAACAAACAAAATATGTACAATAGGAGCTGAACAGCATAAGAAGAGATAAATGATAGAATCCATCTCCAGCTCCAGCTATCCAGATAAAGCCTGCTAAACCTGAATACAAGGCTGCCCGTGTAGAAAAAAGGGCACCCGAGTTTGAAAGTGAAACAAACTACGAGTCAGTCATGAGACTGGTATGAGAAATCTACTCAACACATTTCAAATATGGCTAATCACAGGACCACGCCACTTTCGTGGAACGGGTTTACTCCATTGGATTGCCAGTGCTTTAAAACAAATCATTCTTTTATACATCGCAATGCTTTTTATAAAAATGAAGCCATTATAAGACTCAGTTCCCATCACACAATGCAACGCAAACCGGAGGATAGAGTTTTTACCTTATAATGGCCAAAATATGCTTGATACAGATAAAACAAAAGCAACTGATATTATTACTAGTGTTTGCATGTTTCAAAAACAATTTCGAATCATAACTATCAATCATAGACGGCATGGGTACCATATATCATGTCGCCATATATATATATATATATACAATCAAAACCGCACGATGTCGTATTTGGAAATTGGATTTCCGTCATGAACCAAGGCAAAAGATAGTCCTTACCGAATTCGAGACGCTCTAGCCCGCCCCTCAGGCACAGCCGCAATCGTACCTTGGATCGTCAGGGCCGGTCCACACGAAGTGGATTATAATGCCTGAACAATGCGTTTCTCCGCCCTTTGGGGGCGTAAATGAGCCAACGAATGACTCCATCGGACCCGGATCGTCCGATCTAACCGAGGCGCCTCGCAACAGCAACAACCACATAAGTCAAACTCGTCAGGGCGTGTAAAACCACTGACGCCACTTTTAGCTAGAATGAAAACGCACGTCCCCCCTGAGGTCCTGCTCCCGTTTCTGGTTCATACTGGGGTGTGAGGCTCGCGAATTCACGTTATACACAAAGCTACGCCACACAGGCGGTGCTTTGATCATCACCACAAGACTTTGCTTTTCAACAGAAGCCCTGATCATTTGCCACTTAGGCATGCCACACTAGCAATTCATGCCATGCGACCGATGTCCATCGATATACAACCTCTGAGCTCGTGCGTTTCAGAGAAGGGCGTTAAGCAAAAGAATAAATTCTCCACTGCCAAACAGATGTATATTTAACAGAGATCAATCAACACAGAATAAAATCCAATGTCAGACACACAGTCCATTTACAAGTCCGTTCTGGGTCTGAACGAAACCGGAGGCACTATATACCTCGCAAACCCATCGATCACCACATACGTCTGGACGATCACCACTCATTATCCATATTTCGGGATGCCTCCCAATCAGGACCTCGGTTACCATCCAAACGAGGTGAAGATCTCCGGTCTTCGACCACCGTCTTCCTCTTCGATTTCTTATCGTCGATTCAGTTATTCAGAATAGGATAAACCCGGTCTTTCTGAGAAACTCGCGTATATAGTAAACAAGTGCAACGCTAACATAAGTACGCATCATTTCAATTCATTAGTCATTAACTGTCAATCAGTAAGAGAACGATTTCCCAAATATTAACCCCAAAGGCCGAAACCAACATCAGATCAACACCCAGGAAACCATTCGACTTAGCCAACCTTCAGTTAATTTCTAAATCATATCCATATCGTTTATAATATTTTATAACGATTTATCGCTATTTTTATTCATTTTAAAATAGCCCATTTATTTAAAATGACGCTTCGGGCCATTACGCGACCGTGGCGCTGTTTTTCTTCAGATTTGATTTACACATATCTGAAAATCTAACCGTTGGATCTTCACAAAATTTACATCATTAGAAAGATCTTTTCAAAACGAATCCAACGGTTCCAATTTCAGGAAAATCCGACGGTCGGATCTCCCGGTATCATCGTTTGAAGTTTCGATTTCAAAATACGAACTGCAGCGTCGTTATTCGATTAAATATAATTATATATATATAATCGATTCTGGCGCTGTTTTTCTTCAGATTTGAATTAAACATTCCAGACAATTCAACCGTTGGATTTTTACAAAGTTGGTGCCGTTAGAAAGATTTTTCCAAAGCGAACCCAACGGTTGCGATTTCAGGAAAATCCGATGGTCGGATCTCCCGGTATAATCGTTTGAAATCACGGTTTCAAAATACGAACTGTAGCGTCGTTATTCGATATATTTTAATTCTATTTATATATATATCGATTCTTCGATTTCAAAGCTATATTCTTTTCATACATTTGATAAAAATGATATTTTTATTTAACTGTCTTCTATTTCAACACTTCACTATATTTAGCAATTCACGTATATAATAAAAATGTGATTTTTATTGTAAAACAATTCATTTCAAAACACTATTATTTTATATAGTTTACATAGATGATAAAAAGGTGATTTTTTATTATAAAACAATTTATTTTAAAACAAGGTCATTTTACATAGTTCATATAGATGATAAAAAAGGTGATTTTTATTATAAAACGATTTATTTCAAAATATGAATACCATTCAACACATGAATTTCTATTCAACGAATGAATATCGATTCAACACATGAAGGTTTTCTATAGTTTATATATATAGATAAAAATGTGATTTTTACATTTAAAACACGAATACCATTCAACACATGAATTTCTAATCAACGAATGAATATCAATTCAACACATGAAGGTTTTCTATAGTTTATATATATAGATAAAAATGTGATTTTTATATTTAAAACACGAACACCATTCAACACATGAATTTCTATTCAACGAATGAATATCGATTCAACACATGAAGGTTTTCTATAGTTTATATATATAGATAAAAATGTGATTTTTTATATTTAAAACACGAATACCATTCAACACATGAATTTCTAATCAACGAATGAATTTCAATTCAACACATGAAGGTTTTCTATTCAACGAATAAATATAGTTTCAACAAATGAAAATAATTCAAACACATGAATATTATTCAAAATTTCGGCAGCATAACGGCAGGGTAGTTAAAACCGGGACCGTCCCTAGTACGGCTCCTCGCTCTACCTTAAAACCTTGCGGTTTTTGACAATGGAGATCATGCATCTAGTTCGCACGCAGGCGGCATGTATATATTTATTTCATTTCCACAAACTAATCCTATGTGGTTTCAACCAAATATTTCTCAACCACAAATCGGTATTTTTCAACCACAAACAATTCCAATCAACCATTCGCTATCAATCAATTTTCACACCAATCACAACCAATAAATATCGTCCATGGTTTGTGGACGAGGGGCGTATATATATATATATATATATTTATTTATTTATATATAGCAATTCACTTCTATTTCAACACATATATAATTTTTACAACGCATATATAACTTATACATCGAACGTACAACTTATACAACGCTTATACATGAGGTGTACAACGCTTATATAACCCATACATCGACTATATAATTTATACATTGTCGTTTTCCATATCGTTTATAAATTAGAAATCTCACATTGGGTTCCACTCCACCAAAAATAGCAGAAGGCTCAGAAAAATTTGCGGTCTCTTCTAGAATGTAGAGGACGTCCACACGGTCACGATGTTTCCTGTTTCATCGAGTTTCGTCAAGAAACGAAAAAGATATGATTTTTCAAAGTTTGCAACACTTTAAAACTGTTGAAATCAGTTTAAATAATATAAATCGTATACCTTTCAAAATGGTTCAAAACTAGGGTCTAGATTTTCACCAAATCCGTGAAGTATGAAGAGGATCGGAGGGCGCCGCGTCGAAGAGGACGGAGAGGAGTACCTGCGCCGGAAGGGGGACCCACTCCGGTGGCTCCAGTCAACCGCGGCGGAGCTCGAAAGTCGAGCACTTCCCGGGCTCGCAACTCGACGAATACTGAACGATAATTGCCAAACTTCACATGGATTTGAAGAGGACGGTTAGAGCTTCAAAATGGATCCAAGTTTGCTTGATTTCGTTTGGAATTGAAAGAGAAATCAAGCCGGGAAGTTTTGAAGATCTTCCGCAGTATATCGGGGGGGGGGGGGAGAGAGAGAAATTCTATTTTTTTTATTCTGATTGGCCGGGAGGTTTTATAAGGGGTTTTCTGACACGACCACCAATCCAAACCCAACGACTGTCGTCCCTAGCGTTTTACCCCCATTCCGAACATAATGGGATATGTTTCGTAGACCCATTCGACTGTTTCAGTCAGTTTTCCTTCAAATTAAAATATATAACATTCAATATTTGATTTGAACGTACATTTCAATTTGCCAAGGCCACAAACTGATTCGAAAAATTCCAGAAAAATAAATCTGGCTATGTTTAGACGATACGGTCCCAACAAAACTAGTATCGTCGAATTCTGAGACCGTTTGCAAAAAGGCCCATTTCTGGTCGATCCAATTTAACTATAATTGACCAAAACACATTTTCCTTTGCCACGCTCACATACTAGCTTCAAAATTATGAAATTGGAAACCTAGCAATAACTTCACATCCCGGATCCAACAAAAGTTGGTTCGTCGAATTCCGAGGTCGTATGCAAAATGGCCAATTTCACGGGCTATATAAATTCCATAGCGACCTTTCTGAAAATTCATTTGGCCATAACTTTTGCTTTCCGCTATGAAAATTCGATTTTTCAGATTCGTTAGAAAGGTATTCACTAACAGATTTAAATATTTTTGGTTTCACTCAAATCCGTTTTGTTTTGCACCCGGTACAGTCCGACAAAGTTTGAATTCAATTTTTGAAACTGCAGCGCCTTTTCAGGCCTTGTTTATAATTAGAATTAATTATATTCGTTTTCAATTATCGATTCAAACTCAGTTTTCATTGCTATTATTTAAAATATTTATTTTAAATATTTCAAATCCATTATTTTAGCCAATTTAAAAATTTTAAATTGGTTCAGATTTTCTGGGTCGTTACAGTGAACTCTTGTATATAATCGGATGGTTGGATTGGGATTGAGCTGGAGCAATAGCTTCAATACTTACTGCAGGGTTTTGATCATTTGTAGTGGTATTTCCCTTACCTCGTACCCTTCTTCCATTCATTTCCCACTATTTGTAAATTGCATTAAAATGTTATTAGGGCATATGGACAAGATTCCTTAGGGAATATTAGATCGTTTGAGATAGATAGGAATGAAATTTTAGATTTTTTTTCACTCTCTCAGGTTTTTACTCATTCTATCGCATTACTAACCCTATTTCTAATGAATTATCTAATGACTTGTAAAGACCCGCATTTTACGTATCGGAGGATCGTAAAATATTTTTATTTAATTCCCTGAGGGTCGGATCATTTTCAATTTTTTAATATGTTATTTAATGGGATGTGAGACATGTCCATAATTTTTACCAATTTTAATTGTGACCATTTTATCCCTGTCAGTTTTGTAAAGGGCATAACTTTTGACTGGGATCGAATCAGGTGCGGAGATTGATTTCGTTGAAAAGGAAATGATGTTTCCAATTACGTAGAATGGTTGCATTGAAGATTTGGTTCAGCGATTTTGGAGGAATTGTTATTTTAGTGCTACACAAATTTTTGGATAGACTAATTAGTCATTAGCGGGCTGATTAGTAAGGCCCGTTAAGTCTAGGGGATATTGACAATAAATAGAGGGAAATAGGCAAGGAGAATTGTTTAGTTTCTTCATTTGTAATTTGGTTGAACTCGTGATCCTCTTTGCTCAATCAAATATATCTCACTCCATTAATTCTTAGATCAATATTAGAAGATTGAAGACCACCATCAAGAGAGAGTAGATCGTGTCAAATTGGGTTATTTGAAGAGCGTTCTTCGTTGTCCGAATTAGAAATTAGTTGATTACAAGCTATTTTGAAGGTTTGGTGAGTGATAAGCATCTCTCACGCGGATTCAATCAAGTATATGGGTTGTTTGATCTTATTTTCACCATTTCAAGTCATTCTCATGTAGATCTAGTGGAGGTAAATATATATTTAATTTGAATCACCATAGGATCTAATCTAGTAAGATTATAATGGGTAATTCGAATGTTAATTCACGTGTTTATGCAGGTGTAGATCCATTTGTTAATTTGTTATTGTAAATCATGATTTGGTGAATTTCACATGTTGTTGATGATTATTTGATGTATTAGTGTTTGTTGATGATTGCTTGGTTGTATTGTTGAATGGATGCTTGAAATTGCACAAGTTTGAATCAGATTGGTTTCAAGTACGGATTGTGTCTTGCTACGCAAGAGATAGGATGGATCGGCGATGCAAAAACATGGATTGGGCAAGTGATATTTTGATCAATCAGTTGCATTTTTGATGGATTTGCAAGCATGAAACTTGGCATGGATCGACAACATATTGGCATTGTAACACCCCGTATTTTCTGTGAACATAAAAATATCAAATCAAGGTATAATTAATTTTTAGAAAAAGAATTAGGTGAAACGGGTAGCTCCGTTGCGTTCGTCTCGGAATTCTGCTTGAGATAGAATCCGAGTTTGCGTAAATTGGACTCCGTATGAAAAAGATGAAACACCCCACCTCCGTTAAGGTCACTCACAAAGGGAAAGCCTTAATTTTGGTGGAGGTTTATAAGTAAAAGCTGTTGTATATAACGGTGTTGTATACACAATTATATGATTTTTGTTTGAAGATAACAAACAAATATATTTTATTTTAAATGTGTTTGTTATTGTACTGTTATATAACTTCACGGACAGGAATATAATATTTATATTTAAATAGAATATGACTGTACAGAATTTTATATATTCACACAGTATTTTATTTAAATATAAATATTTCAACATTCAAACAGTGCAAATTATATGACTCCACTATTTGTACACATTCACAGATATTAAACATGATATTGTACTTGTATATAAATTGAATACGATAGACAAATTTGTTTGAACACAATAAAATAATATTTTATTTCAATCAAATTTGTTTATTACAAATATCAGTATAATTTTCTCATTCTGTACATTTTTTCCTCACTACAACACTCACACTCAGTTGTACAAACTCTCTCATATACAGTTTCACATATAAGTCACACAGCAATGGTAAGTGGCTCAACAATGAATATTCAAAGTCAAGACAAGTGCAAATCAAATTGTATGTAGCATGAACTTTTTTTTAAGCAAACAGGGCAATAGTTTTTGATGCATCAGAAATTGTACAAAGAATAGGAAAATGGTAGAGCTAAGATACACTTGAATGGCAATATTTGTGTCCAAAATTTGCCAAGAATTAATGCTTTCCAGAAATGAAAGATTAATCAGATTTGGAAAATTGGTTTATTGCACCATTTAAATGTTTCTAGAAATTATACAAGAGTTTCAAATCTGCACAAGCCTATTTTAAGGAATGATTTATAGCGCATATTCAATTATGCAAAAGTTCAAGTTTATTTGGCACAGTGCATATCTGAAATGTAATCAAAGTCATTTTTGCATTTGCATCTCGAGATAATGTACAATTTATCACAAGTGAAAATATAGTATACATGCAAAACGAAATTGAAAGTTTTCTTCCCTCTTTAATTCACTGGTTCAATCAGCATGGAAAAGAATTAATGATTCTTTGGCAAGAATTCATACCAAAAGAAATCAAAGAAATGACTCATGGCAATTAATAGTGTTTAATTGGTTCCATGAATTCAGCAAGAATGTTTTCGGCAAGAAATTAATCAACGTTTCAAATTTGGCATGGAGACAACTATACAATCTTTTCTGAACAAATCATGTAGTCTTTTTATTTCAGGAATGCAGGAATTCATTTTTGGCAAAACACAAGTCAGGGCAGTTTTTCAACACATGGAGAATATATTTTTTTGCAAGAGGATAAATTTCCATCTTTTTTTTTTGGTAAGAAAGAAATTCCATAGTTCAACTCACTATGAATATATTTGGCGAAAACCATTTCAGTTTTTTTTCCCCAAATATACAAAGTGGCAAGACTGGCACAAATCTTTTTTAAGCAGTGTAAATTGCATCAAGCATGCGGCATATAAGAAAAACTGGAAAGGGCTTAATTTGCATTCTTTGCAAAGATGTATTGTGGCAAGTATTCAATTAGTGAACAACATTTTTGGCAAGTGATTAATTCATTTCTAGAAATGCATATGTGAACAAATTAGTTCAAACATATATGTATGGAAAGATTTTTGAATTACAGTTTCGCAATCAATCATGTTTGTATGGCATGTTTTCAAAAGGTGTGTTCACATATGAAATGCAGTGAAGCAAGAAAATTCTTTTTGGGCAAAAATTCATTTCTTTATAAACAGGCAAGAAAATGGAGCATATCAGAAATGATCAAAATCATTAATAGTGGGGCAAGAAGTTTAATCCCAGTTTTCTAATCACAGTGTATTTTGGGAAAGTGTTAAATTCATTTTTGGCCAAAGATATATTTCCAGATTTGAGCAGAACAATCTGTATATGGCATAGTAACCAATTTATGGGCGACACAAGGGACATAATCGTTTCTATCAATCACACATGGAAAACATTTATTTGTTTTCAAATTTATTTCCAGAAAATTAGTTGAGGGGCAAAGGTTTTCACATGATGGCTTCAGAAATTCATTCAGGGGCCAAAAGGGGTGTAACTCACTTTCCAAAATTGATTCAATCGCGTAAAAACACAGTCAATGCAGAGAATTCAAAAGAGGAAAACAAACACATGCGCAAATCAAATCAAGGCACTGAATGAAATCAGAGTAATTTTAGGATTTCATAATCCTATAAATTCAACCAATTCATCATAGGCAAGTGAATCAAAAACCAACCCAACAATTCAAAGAGAAAATCAAAGAAATCAAAACAGTAATACTCATTTGTTTTCGATCATCATTATCCCAAATCGAAGCATCAGAGAGCATCCAGTTTTGAAGCTAAACAGAGAAGCAAATCAGAGCAATCACGATCGAATTTGATTTGGGATTTGAAAAACCCAAATTCCATTATTAAAGTCGGCCAACATCTGTGAAGGAAGGAGCTTGCAAAGAAGAATGGGCCAGGCTCCTCTTTTTATGTTATAAAAGGGATTTAGGGTTTATTTATTTTTTAAAATTCATTTTGTTTTATTTTTATTTGTAAACCATTCTGAACAGTTTCTAGAGTCTGTAAAATTCTAGGGGGTCCAGTTAGGGGATTAATTGGCAGTTTCTGAAGTCTGTAAAATCTAGATGGTTTTCTAGTTTCATCTCTAAAACTAGACAGTTTACTAGCGTCTGTAAAACTAGGGTAAATCTGGTCTAGGGGATATAGACCAGTCTAGAGTTTTGAGCGTAGGGTTAGAATAGGAGCGAGGGGTTCGCAAGTTTACATGGTCTTGTAAGCTGGATCTGTTCTATCACCTAGTAGAAACTTTAGGAATGCAACAGTAGGCAGAGTCTTGCCGAAGCTAGGTATATCTGTGTGTGATTTATTTTCTGCACTTTTATTTCTGCTGCATTCTGTGATCTGTTTATTATTTTAATATCCTGTCAGATTTTCAATTCAGTTTAAAAACTGTGATAAACCCTATTCACCCCCGCTCTAGGGTTAATCTAGATCCAACAAGTGGTATCAGAGCAGGTTATTTCTTTAACTCTAGAGTCATGGGTCATTCTATTTGTCAGTCCTTAGAGAGTCAGTCCAGTCGCATTCCATCTATTTTTAATGGTTCAGATTTTTCAAATTGGAAGTCAGAAATGGAATCCTTTTTAAAATCTATTAATTTTAAATGTTGGGATGTTGTTATTAATGGTTATGATAAGGAAGATAAATGTTTTAATAATCATGCTACACATATCTTATATTCCCATATTGATGATGTTCAGTATGGCCTTATCTCCCATTGTTTAACTGCGCAGGAAACATGGAATACTCTCAATACGAGGTATGGAAAAATTGACAAAAACAGCTCAAAACCCAAAAAGATCAACTCAGATTCGGATCTATGCTCGGAAGAAGAAACAGATGAAAATTCAAGTAGATCAGACGATAGAGACTCAACAGACAATGAAACTGAAAGCTTCTCATATGAAGATTTGGTTTATATGTGTACTGATTTGACAAAAATCGTTGATAAACTCCATCGTAAAAATAAATCTTTAAAATCAAAAAATCACGAGTTATATAGCAAAATTAACCGTTTGGAATCAGAAGTTACAAATGTCGTGAAATTAGAAAGTTCTAACTGTGAAAGTTGTTTGAAGTTGAAAACTGACGTCGTTCATCTCAATAAAAATATTCAAAGGCTTAAAGAGGAAATTTTGATTTTAAAAGATAACGAGGTTGAGTTAAAAGATTCAAACAATTGTTTGCAAAAAGAATTTAATAATTTTAAGGCCATCAAAAATTCCCAACATGAAATTGCTGAAAAAGAAAGCTTGTTGAAAAGTGATTTGATTTTAAATGAGCTTGAAAAAGAGATTGAAATTTTCAAGAAAGTTGAATTTGAAAAACAAATTAATTTTGAATCTGAGATTCTTGAATCCAAGACCAAAATCAAGTTCCTTGAAAATGAAAATTTGATTTTGAAACAGAAAGATACTGAAAAGAGAAAGATTAGCATTAATCGTTGTTCGAATCTAATGAAAGAGAATTCTGACCTTAAATCTAAAATTCAACAAATTGAATTAACTCTAATCAAATTCTCTAGCGGAGAAAAATATTTAAATATGTTGTTGAAAAATCAACAATTTTCAAGAAATAAAAAGTGTATTGGTTTTGGGAAAGGAAATGATTTTTTGAGCTCGTGTGATTTTAAAAATCCTTCAAACTGCTTCAAGATGGGTCATTCTAAAAATTTGAATTATGAAAATTCCAAAAGGTTTTTAAATCACAAACGAGACAAGAATTGGTTTGATAACAATCCAGTTGAACAGTTGTGGACCCCAAAAAGAAATAAAATGATTTTTGGAAAAACTAAACAAGTTTGGGTTCCTAAAGGCACAAAGATAGATTCGAATGGGATGTCATACAAACAGATTTGGGTACCAAAAGATGTTAACATAACTGTGAGTGGTTTTACTAATTTTGTTAGACCACTCAATCCCCTAAACTGTTAGGTACCAAAGGAGGCTGAGGAACTGTTGTGCAAAAAGAAATGTGAAGCAAAGCTGTCTATACTTTTATATTATTCATAGTTTCTTCGGCCAAGATCTGATGAGTCAGAGATTCTGGTTTACACTGATTTTAGGTATGATCTCTGAACTTGTCTTTGTATATTCTCTCTGTTTTTATTTTCTGTGTTTATTCCTTCCTCTACCCCTTCTATTTTGCTTCAGTTTTTTTTGTTGATTTATCACTGCCATATTTTTTTCTTTATGGGCTTCATTAACTTCCAATTGCAGAAGTCATGTTTTTTTCTGGAAATTTGCTTCTTTTGAATAAAACTCTAATGTTTTTTAGTCTTTTCCAGATCTTGAATTTATTTTGTAAATATCTGCAATTGTTTTGAAGTTCTTTTCCTGTGTTCTAAATTCCTAACAGTGTTGACGTATTCTTGTTATATCTTGAACACTGTTATTTTGAATTCTAAATTTTTGAAGATCTGAATAATTAATGAAATTTCACACATTTATGCTGTTTTGAGTTTCTTCCAATTCATTTTGGAAACGCTTAAAGTATTATACTCATTACAGTACACTGCTTCTTATCATTCGTGATAATTTCATTGATTTTCGGATTGGCTTGAATCGCAGTGATACATCTTGAATTTCACATTTATTCATGATTATTATGGTTGAAATTTGTTTGTTTGAAATCATCTGAAATTATAGATATTTTGAATATCACACACCACTTAATTTTGAAATTATCAATCTTGTGTGAATAATTCATTATATCTCAAAACTTAACATTGATTCAAGTGATTTCAAATAAATTTTCTTGATCACGAATATCCTTCAAATTAGATGTAAATGATCTGAATATTCTTTATACTAGTCAAAAATATTTGTGAAAATTCTTTTGAAAATATGGTCATAAATATCACTGTTATTTTATGATTATTTGATTTGAATATATGTTTGTTTAACATCATTTGAAATTATTGATTTATTGAATCTCACACATAATTTTGAATCTGAAATATAACCTGGTGTGATTGATTCGTTAAATCCTAATACTTTCACATTTCTTCAAATGATTTAAAATAAACTAAATTTTATAATCATGAATCATGGAATATATTGTTTTTGTGACCTTCAAAAACATCGTCTGACAAGTCTGCTATGATATTGATTTTTCTGTGCTGCTCTGATACTGTTCTTTGATTACTGCTTGTCTTGGTATATACTGTCGGCTGCTTTGACAAATGTGCTAAATTTATCTGTCTTGTCTGCTTATGATCTGAGTTTGGATATCATTGTCTATAATACCTGTGTTAGCCACCCATGTCATGTTAAAATTCTTATAAATAGAGACACCATTTGGTATCAGATGTGCTAATTTTTTTGTATATATATTTTTATTCCCTCTTGTTCTGTATAACTCTTCATATTACTCTTGAAATTGATTTTCAATTTTAAAATTATTTATTTTTTATTCATTCAGAAATTGAAATCAATATCCAAATTGAACTGTATTTATAATTCATCAAAATTATTATCAGATTTTGAAATTGTGATGAATTGTGACTGCAGTATATTTCACAACAAGAGGAGACTCAATTTAGATTTTCATGATGGTTGAACGTTTATTATAATATCTTTGAACTGGCAATTATTTCACGACCTTTTTCGTAATCTATCATCCTTCTATCATCCATTATGATTTTATATAAATATGGAGAGTTAATATTTTTTAGAAATCCTTTTGAATAAATAGTGAAAATATTTATGATAGAAATTGGACTATGTTATTATTCAGAATTAGTGATAATTGAAAATTTTCAATGATCCCGATACAGTCGAGCATATTTCATAATATAATTAATTTAGAAATTTATTTCACAAACCATTTCAGTACCTACCGCATTTCTATCATCCATTTTTGGTTTTACATACTGAGGAGTTTTTTCATTTTGAAACTAAAAATAATAAAAATATAATATTCTTAAGTATTTCTCTAACCTCATTTAAAAATCCAAGCTCTGGTTATGCATGGTTATGAGATTACTTATACTTAAGCTGCAACTGATCTCATTTAAAAATCCAAGCTCTGGTTATGCGTGGTCAGTGTGCTCTTAAATGAAAAATAAAAGAAAAAGGAAATAATGTACTAAATATAAATTAATATGAATTTCTCCTTGGTATGTAAAAATCAGCCTATCAATCCATGTTCTAATCTGTGAAATGTATTAATATCTTATGACGTATTATGATTTGTTGATTGATAACTATTGGGATTTGAGATTATACGATGTTTTCACTTAAATTGAATTATTAACTTTAGTCCAAAATCCATCACTGTTTTTTATTCTCATTTTTTTTTAAAAAAAAATTGGAAAAAAATTGGAACTCATTTTTTAACTCTCCCCATTTATATGAATTTCATCGTAAATCCGTCATTATCCACAATGTGAAATATGCCACTAGTTCTCAGTATATTATGATTTTTGTTTGACTGAATGAGATTTATGATGACTGTTCTTTCTCTTAAGCCGAAATTATACTTTTAGTCAGTCTTCATCTATTTTTTAACTTCTGTATCCTTTTGATGATAACAAAAGGGGGAGCGAATATTTTATAAATATTTTTTAGTTTTGAAATTCTATTCAAATTTATAATTTTCACTCATTCACAGTTATAGGGGGAGTTTCTGTTGTAGGGGGAGCTTTCAAATAGGGGGAGTTCAGTTATTCACTGTCAAACACATTTACTGTATTCAAAATCTTAATATTTGTTTGTCATCATCAAAAGGGGGAGATTGTTGTATATAACGGTGTTGTATACACAATTATATGATTTTTGTTTGAAGATAACAAACAAATATATTTTATTTTAAATGTGTTTGTTATTGTACTGTTATATAACTTCACGGACAGGAATATAATATTTATATTTAAATAGAATATGACTGTACAGAATTTTATATATTCACACAGTATTTTATTTAAATATAAATATTTCAACATTCAAACAGTGCAAATTATATGACTCCACTATTTGTACACATTCACAGATATTAAACATGATATTGTACTTGTATATAAATTGAATACAATAGACAAATTTGTTTGAACACAATAAAATAATATTTTATTTCAATCAAATTTGTTTATTACAAATATCAGTATAATTTTCTCATTCTGTACATTTGTTCCTCACTACAACACTCACACTCAGTTGTACAAACTCTCTCATATACAGTTTCACATATAATTCACACAGCAATGGTAAGTGGCTCAACAATGAATATTCAAAGTCAAGACAAGTGCAAATCAAATTATATGTAGCATGAACTTTTTTTTAAGCAAACAGGGCAATAGTTTTTGATGCATCAGAAATTGTACAAAGAATAGGAAAATGGTAGAGCTAAGATACACTTGAATGGCAATATTTGTGTCCAAAATTTGCCAAGAATTAATGCTTTCCAGAAATGAAAGATTAATCAGATTTGGAAAAATGGTTTATTGCACCATTTAAATGTTTCTAGAAATTATACAAGAGTTTCAAATCTGCACAAGCCTATTTTAAGGAATGATTTATAGCGCATATTCAATTATGCAAAAGTTCAAGTTTATTTGGCACAGTGCATATCTGAAATGTAATCAAAGTCATTTTTGCATTTGCATCTCGAGATAATGTACAATTTATCACAAGTGCAAATATAGTATACATGCAAAACGAAATTGAAAGTTTTCTTCCCTCTTTAATTCACTGGTTCAATCAGCATGGAAAAGAATTAATGATTCTTTGGCAAGAATTCATACCAAAAGAAATCAAAGAAATGACTCATGGCAATTAATAGTGTTTAATTGGTTCCATGAATTCAGCAAGAATGTTTTCGGCAAGAAATTAATCAACGTTTCAAATTTGGCATGAAGACAACTATACAATCTTTTCTGAACAAATCATGTAGTGTTTTTATTTCAGGAATGCAGGAATTCATTTTTGGCAAAACACAAGTCAGGGCAGTTTTTCAACACATGGAGAATATAATTTTTTGCAAGAGGATAAATTTCCATCTTTTTTTTTTGGTAAGAAAGAAATTCCATAGTTCAACTCACTATGAATATATTTGGCGAAAACCATTTCAGTTTTTTTCCCCCAAATATACAAAGTGCAAGATTGGCACAAATCTTTTTTAAGCAGTGTAAATTGCATCAAGCATGCGGCATATAAGAAAAACTGGAAAAGGCTTAATTTGCATTCTTTGCAAAGATGTATTGTGGCAAGTATTCAATCAGTGAACAACATTTTTGGCAAGTGATTAATTCATTTCTAGAAATGCATATGTGAACAAATCAGTTCATACATATATGTATGGAAAGATTTTTGAATTACAGTTTCGCAATCAATCATGTTTGTATGGCATGTTTTCAAAAGGTGTGTTCACATATGAAATGCGGTGAAGCAAGAAAATTCTTTTTGGGAAAAAATTCATTTCTTTATAAACAGGCAAGAAAATGGAGCATATCAGAAATGATCAAAATCATTAATAGTGGGGCAAGAAGTTTAATCCCAGTTTTCTAATCACAGTGTATTTTGGGCAAGTGTTAAATTCATTTTTGGCCAAAGATATATTTCCAGATTTGAGCAGAACAATCTGTATATGGCATAGTAACCAATTTATGGGCGACACAAGGGACATAATCGTTTCTATCAATCACACATGGAAAACATTTATTTGTTTTCAAATTTATTTACAGAAAATTAGTTGAGGGGCAAAGGTTTTCACATGATGGCTTCAGAAATTCATTCTAGGGCCAAAAGGGGTGTAACTCACTTTCCAAAATTGATTCAATCGCACAACAACACAGTCAATGCAGAGAATTCAAAAGAGGAAAACAAACACATGCGCAAATCAAATCAAGGCACTGAATGAAATCAGAGTAATTTTAGGATTTCATAATCCTATAAATTCAACCAATTCATCACAGGAAAGTGAATCGAAAACCAACCCAACAATACAAAGAGAAAATCAAAGAAATCAAAACAGTAATACTCATGTGTTTTCGATCATCATTATCCCAAATCGAAGCATCAGAGAGCATCCAGTTTTGAAGCTAAACAGAGAAGCAAATCAAAGAGCAATCACGATCGAATTTGATTTGGGATTTGAAAAACCCAAATTCCATTCTTAAAGTCGGCAACATCTGTGAAGGAAGGAGCTTGCAAAGAAGAATGGGCCAGGCTCTTCTTTTTATGTTATAAAAGGGATTTAAGGTTTATTTATTTTTTAAAATTCATTTTGTTGTATTTTTATTTGTAAACCATTCTGAACAGTTTCTAGAGTCTGTAAAATTCTAGGGGGTCCAGTTAGGGGATTAATTGGCAGTTTCTAGAGTCTGTAAAATCTAGATGGTTTTCTAGTTTCATCTCTAAAACTAGACAGTTTACTAGCGTCTGTAAAACTAGGGGAAATCTGGTCTAGGGGATATAGACCAGTCTAGAGTTTTGAGCGTAGGGTTAGAATAGGAGCGAGGGGTTCGCAAGTTTACATGGTCTTGTAAGTGGGATCTGTTCTATCACCTAGTAGAAACTTTAGGAATGCAACAGTAGGCAGAGACTTGCCGAAGCTGGGTATATCTGTGTGTGATTTATTTTCTGCACTTTTATTTCTGCTGCATTCTGTGATCTGTTTATTATTTTAATATCTTGTCAGTTTTTCAATTCAGTTTAAAAACTGTGATAAACCCTATTCACCCCCGCTCTAGGGTTAATCTAGATCCAACAAAAGCCACAGATAAACTCAAGATAGATATAAATACACATATTTTAAACAGAAGAAACCAACAGACTTTTATTTCACCAATACGTGTTCAAAACAAAACATTCCATAATTGCCTCAAAATACTTCCATCATTACAACCTCATAACTGTCTTGATTATTAAAGAAGCATAAAACATAAATAAAGTGACAAAAATCCCCATAGTGATATCCAAAGCCATAGTCCGAGCAAAAGAGACCCAAATCAAACATCTACGTTCTTGGAGCTTGTACAGAGCCTGACTGAGCTGAGTTGTTTCCTCCCTGTGGACCTGGGGGGAACAAAAGAAAAGAAGACGAAAAGAAAATAGGGTCAGACATAAAGCCTGAGTAAATCTAGTAACTCTTCAGTATATGAATAAGAAAAGGGCATGATAGGTATATATACTGAAAATAGGATGGTGTCACAAGTTAAGGGAGTGTCGAATGTACTATCGCACCCATACTATATCTCTGCATCTACTTGAGTTTACTCTAACTGGCACCCCATGGTGAGGGTGAAGTGATCCCCAACTTTATTTAAAGATCGGCTCCTACTCGCGTTAACATGTGTCATACGGCCCCCAAGAATTGTAGATACCTATGCTAGTCCCACCATGGGGTGTATCAAGACCCATGGTGGCGGCCCCGACACAAATTCTAGAAGGCATAGGTTATACTACTGGTGTCCCAGTGCCCTGGTTGTCTACTCCGGAGTGTGTGCACGCCCGCACCCCTTTAGACCTGCACTGTGCACCCACCGCCGTCGTTTGACCGCTTACAATCAGCCCAGTAATCGTGCCCCACCCTGCCTAGTTTCAGGGTACCGTTGATACCTAACTTGGGTTACTGCTGAAACGGGTCCCTCGTTACCAGGATTTTCTAGTCAAACACGTTAAGTGGTTAAGTGTCTGTATTTACCTAACCCCACCCATCAATGTTGGATTTGGTTAAGTGTTATAGTTGACTTAACCCTACCATCTGTCCTTAGCCTTTTAGGAGCACCTGACCACTCACATTAGACAGGTATTGCTACGGTTACTGGATATGCCGGTCGGTTCCGGGCAGGTTTACACCATAGCTCAATCTAACCTCGGGTCATTATTGGGCTCAATGCTTAACCACCCACATTGGATAGGTATTGTTGTGACTACTGGACAGCCGGGCGGTTCCGGGCAGGTTTACATCACAACTCAATCAAACCTCGGGTCAAGCATATCGTGTTTTCTAAATTTACATATTTTATTACTTCTCAATTATATATGTAAATGTCATATCTTTTATTTTTGGGTATAACAATTCATACCGCTTTAAATGTCATTGTCGTTGGCATGTGCCAAACATGCCAACATATATTTTCAATGTTTTACACCCAACGTTGTTACCCTCGTTTGTAATGTTCGCAACATTATAACAAATGTTGGGCTCGACACAATTCGGCTCAACTTTATAAACGTGAGAAAAAAAGGGGAAAATAAATAACATGTAATATGAGTCAACTAACATATAATATGAGTCTTGTGAACTCGCATTCAAATCAATGTATAACTAAGTAGGTGACATATGAAATGGCATAGTTTAGACTTACACAACTTGTGTTTAAATATGTTTAACTTGGCATAATGTCAAACACAAAAATAGCTTGATGTATATTCACCAAAAGATCCAATTATAACATTTAATCACATAGCCTATTTCAACATGAACTTGCATAGTTTTTGAAACCCAAACGATACTTAACATAGATCCAATTACACTTGCAAATAAACATGAACTTGCATAGTTTATGAAACACAAACGATACTTAACATAGATCCAATTATACTTGCAAATAAACATGGAAGCGATAACATAGGCTTTGGGTCATGTAGGCATAAAAGGTTTCAAGTCTAAATCATGTTTACATAAGCCTTAATTTAGGCTTAATGAATGTATAAGGTCCATGTCATAGGCATAAACAAAAAGGGATCAATTTCTAGTTTTTGCCACAAACTTACAAGTGCCATTGTTTTCATATACAAATGTTCAATAGGCTTGCATCAATCAATTTATGCCACAAACATCAATACACAAGTCATGGTAGAACCATCACAATACATAGAATTTATACAATACAATAACACAATTCTATTTTCATTTACATCGAATCACATCACAATTCTTATTCATATTCTGAAAGGTCACTATACTTACAACGAATGCAGAATCTTGACTTCTGGATTCTGAAATTGAGATGCGCTCCTTTGGGTAGACTAACGTTGCGTTGATAAATTTGATTTAAACTTTAATCTTCTTCTTAGTTTGATTCGTCTCTAGGCTTTTCTCTTGACGGCTATGTTCAATTCCTCCCTAGCAGCATGACGACTCCTTTCTCATTTTTTGTGTGAATTTTCAGTTGAGACTTAGGGTGTATTTATAGATTTTTAAGTTGTTTTGAGCCGTTAGATGAACACAGGAGGAATCTAGACCATTCAGAGTTCAAAGAGCCAATCAAGAGGTGACACGTCAGCCCTAGTGACACACCGAGCCACAGAAATTCGAGCCAGAGCCAGACCTGGCCAGCCAGGTCGACCAGGCAGGTCGACACTATGGTCGACCTAGGGGGGTCCAGGTCGACACCATGGTCGACCTGGGATGACCAGGTATACACCATGGTCGACCCTATGATTGACCTGGTCTCTTGGGCAGGAATTTTCCCGCCCAGCCCAGTTTGAACCTGAAATTCGAAATTTGAAATTTAAACTGAGCTTTTTGAATTTAAATTTGATTCTGAAACTTCCGAAGGCCATAACTCCTTCATACGGAGTCTGATTCGCGCAAACTCGGGCTCTATCTCAAGCAGAATTCCGAGACAAACACAATGGCGTAACCCGTTTCCCTTAATTCTTTCATTTAGAATTAATTATACTTTAATTTATGAAGCTTAGCGTTATAGAATTCACGGGGTATTACATTCTCCCCCCTTAAAAGGATTTCGTCCCCGAAATCTTCAAGTTAGGAAGAATGTATATCCTACCATCCAACAATCCATCTACTCATCCAACAAACACAGGTATCCACTGTCCTTAAAAGACTTCTAATGCTTCGTGATCATATGCATAATGTGTGTATATGTCCTTATATAATGCAAAAATCAGGCGGTCTACTGATTCAGTTAACCTCCTTAATGCGAATAATGTAAGTGTCATGAATCCATTATGTATGCAAATTTTCCTACTCATAATTCTACATGAGTGCACAACTATTCATACAAATGCGACAACCATATGACAGCATATCAAGTTTCAACCATATACAAATGAGAATACATATATATGCAATATGAAGTGACTGAGCCGATCTATAACCTAGGGTGTGTGTGTATATGCATCCACGAGCAACCACTAGCAACCATTTGCAGCCATCATCCATAACATGTTTTCAAATACATGTTTGCATCCATTTGTTTTCTATCTAAGGAGTTAGGAAAAGGACAGAGGAGATATACCTAAAAAGATAGATAAAGCATAACTTAAGAAAAAAGAGAGAGAGATCAAAGATGCACCCTCAAAAAGAAGAGGGTAGGCAGCGCGTATTCTGTCCTCAGTTTCCCAAGTCGCGTCTTCCTTGGCGTCGCTCCACTGAACTTTAACGAGTTTGACTTCGCGGTTGCGTAGCTTTTTCACTTCAGTTCCTAAGATGCGGGTTGGAACTCTCCTCACAGTTGCTTCACGTTCCACTTCGGCTTCTTCTAGAATGCTAGGTTCCACCACTTCCGCCGACTCATGCAAACACTTCCGGAGGTGAGAAACATGAAAGACGTTGTGAACTCCGGCCAGTCTCTCGGGTAGCTCTAATCTATAGGCCATCTTCCCAACCTTCTCGATGATAGGAAACGGTCCTACAAATCTTGGTGCTAGCTTTCCTGCGGATCCAAAACGAACGACGTTCCTTAAAGGTGATACCTTAAGGAAAACCCTGTCCCCAACCTTAAACTCAAGGTCAGTCCTTCTTTTGTCGGCGTAGGATTTCTATCGGTCTTGGGCAGTCTTCATCCTCCTTCGTATCAGGTCCACTTTCTCCGAAGTCTCTCGAATCATGTCTGGCCCAAGTATAAGAGTATCTGTAGACTCCCACAAACAAGTTGGTGATTTGCACGGTCTTCCATACAAGGCTTCGAAGGGTGCCATACCGATGGTAGCTTGGTAGCTGTTGTTGTAGGCAAATTCCACTAAAGGAAGGTGATCCTCCCAAGTCCCTCCAAAGTCAAGAACGCAAAGTCTCAAAAGATCCTCTAAAACTCTATTCACCCTTTCCGTCTGGCCATCGGTTTGGGGGTGATAGGCCGTGCTCAAACATAACTGTGTGCCTACAGCTTCTTGCAGATTCCGCCAAAACTCGCTTGTGAAGATAGGGTCTCGGTCACTAACAATGCTGGAGGGTATCCCATGGAGTCGAACTATTTCCTTTAGATAAAGAGATGCTAGAGATGAGGTAGTCCTTTTACTTTTGATAGGTATGAAGTGGGCGCTTTTAGTAAGCCTATCCACTATTACCCAAATGCTAGTGTTGCCTCTTCTCGACCTAGACAGTCCATCAATGAAGTCCATTGAAATGCTCTCCCACTTCCACTGTGGGACCTCTAAAGGATGAAGTAGTCCTCCAGGCTTCTTCTGTTCCGCCTTGACCCGTTGGCAGGTCATGCACTTAGAGATGAAATCTGCCACGTCTTGTTTCATGCTGCTCCAAAAGAAAGTCCTTTTTATATCCTTGTACATCTTATCACCGCCAGGGTGTATGGTCATCTTGGAATGATGCGCTTCCTCGAGAACCTTCTTTGTCAACTTCCTCGCTTGTGGGACGCATAATCTTCCATCTCGCCTCATCCAACCCTTATCATCGATGGCGTACCTACTGAGGTGACTAGAAGTCTCACCCTTAATAAGTTTATCAATCACATCAACAAGCTGAGGGTCTTCACGTTGTGCAGCCCCTATTGAGTCCAAGAGAGTGGGGCGTACTTCGAGAGATGCTAGCAAACCTGGTACAAAATCTAAGGAGGGCCTAAAGTTAAAACTGGCTATATACTCCAAGCTTTTCCTTTCCGCAAAGAGCGGGCTTAAGGTCAGTTTCTTTCGGCTCAACGCGTCTTCTACTACGTTGCCTTTTCCGGGAGTATAGGAAATTTCAAAGTCATACGAGGCAAGAAACTCCATCCATCTTTGCTGCCTCAAGTTAAGATCCTTCTGCGAGAAGAGATATTTCAACGATTTATGGTCAGTGTATAATTCAAACATCTCACCTAGGAGATAATGGCGCCAAGACTTAAGCACAAAGACGATGGCGGCTAACTGAAGATCGTGGGTTGGGTAGTTCTTTTCATGAACTTTTAATTGTCTTCCACCATACGCTACTACCCTTCCTTGCATTAGAACAGCGCCTAGTCCCGTTCCACACGCATCCGTGTATACTGTGAACATTTTGCTTCCATATGGCAAGGTCAGAACTGGGGCTGTTGTGAGAGCCCTTTTTAATCGTTAGAAAGCAAACTCGCAGTCCAAATCCCAAGTGAACGCCAGATTCTTATTTGTTATCCTTGTGAGTGGGGCTGAGATTTTCGCGAAATCCCTAATAAACTTTCGGTAAAAACCGGCTAGCCCAAGAAAGCTTCGAACTTCGGTTGCATTTCTTGGTGTCTTCCAATCTTGCACTGCCACCACTTTCGCGAGTTCCATGGCCAACCCTTCTTTGGACACTATATGCCCCAAAAATATTACTTCTTTTCTCCAGAAGTGACACTTGGAGAATTTGGCTTTTAGTTGATGAGCTCGAAGAGTTTCCATGATTTCTTTCAGATGCTGAGCGTGCTCTTCCTCATTCTTTGAGAAGATTAAGATATCATCTACGAAGACAACCACAAATTTGTTGAGGAATTCTCTGAACACCCTGCTCATTAGGTCTACAAAATAAGCGGGTGCGTTTGTCAAGCCGAAAGGCATGACAAGCCACTCAAAGAAACTATCTGGGGTTCTGAACGCCGTTTTATCAATACTATCTTCAGCTACTCTTAGCTGATGGAACCCAGTTGCCAGATCAAGCTGGGAGAAGACCGTCGCACCAACAAGCTAATCAAACAAATCGTCGATTCGGGGAAGAGGGTGCCTATTTTTCTTGGTCAATTTGTTTAACTCCCTATAGTCGACGCAAAGGCGAAGCGAACTGTCCGCTTTGGTTGCAAACACCACTGGAGCACCCCATTCCGAAATGCTCCGTCTAATGAACCCTTTTTCGAGAAGTTCTTTAACCTGCTTACTGAGCTCCTTTCTCTCCCTTAGAGCCATGTGTCTGACAGGTAAAGCTATAGGCTTTGCGTTATCCACAAGATATATGCGGAAGTCTATTTCCCGCATCGGAGGTAAGCCTTTCACCTCCTCAAAGATATCCGGAAATTCCCGGACTACTCTAACTGATTGCAAATTTTCATCAGAAGCATCAAGCGACTCTAGATAACTAAGCATAACAGCGTTCAAGGGATTACAAGAAATTTCTAGAGTGTTACCAAGCCGAGTTAAGAGTCTAACCACTCTTTTCTCACAATCAAGAATGGCACTATTATTGGATAACCAGTCCATGCCTAAGATCAAACCATATCCCGAGAAGCCTAAGACAAAGGCATTACAACTAAACTCAACGCTGAGAATAGAGATTTTCAAACCCAAACAAACCATTGACAAGTAAGCGGAGCCCCCAATTGGATTTGAAACTACTAAGGGATCTTCTACCATACTAGTGTCTAGATGCAGAGATTCTACTAAGGCAGATGAAATAAAAGAGTGTGATGCGCCAGAGTCAAAAAGTGTACGAACTGGATGATCATAAAGATAGACTACACTTTCTACAGAAATATTACTACCTTGTTCCTGCTGAGGTGCCACTAGCGCATGAACCTAACCCCCTGAAGTTGATCCGGCTTTCTGTCTCTGCCCTTTCTTCTTTGGGCAGTCCTTAGCTTGGTGCCCAGTCTCTCCACAATGAAAGCAACCACCCGTCTTCGCCTTTCTTTTCCGGCAGTCTTTTGATATATGGCCCACAATGCCACAGAAATTGCACCTGCTCTTCTCACGGGGCTTATTGTTCTTCCCTCCTTTCTTGAAGTCTGTTTTCTTTGCTTGTAGACCTTCTTTCTTCTCTTCCACCTTAGTTTCTTTCTTACCGTGGTCTTCCTGGTGTAGCAACGCCATGTCCACCAAGCTTTCATAAGTCGCTCCCGTGGATACATGGGTCATGGCAAGGCTGTGTAGAGGCTCATTCAAACCTTTGACGAAGCGAAGTGCCTTCTTGTGTTGAGTGTTTACTAAGACTAACCCAAATCTGGCTAGCTGATTAACATATTCCCTGATCGTCATGCTCCCCTGTTTCAGAGTTAGGAACTTCTCCATTTGCAGGCTTCTTTCAGCTTGGGAGAGAAATTTCATTTCAAACCTTGTCCTGAAATCTTCCCATGTTTCCACCGCCCTCTGAGCATTGGTAACTTCCCACCAATAGGAAGCTTCATCCTTAAGCAACCATACTGCTAGTTGTTTCTTTTGCCTGTCATCAACCGCGAAGATGACAAACAGATCCTTAGTCTCCTTTAGCCAGTTTCTTGCCCTTACAAAGGATTCTGTCCCATAAAAGTCTTTTCCACCCATTGCCTTGAAGTCTCTATATGTTTTTGCGAAGGCATTTCCACGAGGAGGTGGAGGAGGAGGAGCCACGGCCACTGGAGGAGGGATGTCTGCTGGGCCCGCGCCATTGGCCCTTGCTTCTAAACACCTCCTAAACCAGCCGAGAATCGACACTCCTTCCGGGAGGTTAAGGTCTCCAGACATGCTGAAACAGAAAGGAAAAATTCAAAACGAATGATAGAGAGAGATAGATAGGGCACATGGCTTTGGGGGATTTTGTCTTTTATAAATATAACACTTTTCTTGAAAAATGCTTCTTTAAACTTTCTTTTTTGAAAACAATTTCAAATTTTTTTAACTTATCTGATAAACCTATGCTCTGATACCAAGTGAAACACCCCACCTCCGTTAAGGTCACTCACAAAGGGAATGCCTTAATTTTGGTGGAGGTTTATAAGTAAAAGCCACAGATAAACTCAAGACAGATATAAATACACATATTTTAAATAGCGGAAACCAACAGACTTTTATTTCACCAATACGTGTTCAAAAAAAACATTCCATAATTGTATCAAAATACTTCCATCATTACAACCTCATAACTGTCTAGATTATTAAAGAAGCATAAAACATAAATAAAGTGACAAAAATCCCCATAATGATATCCAAAGCCATAGTCCGAGCAAAAGAGACCCAAATCATACATCTACGTTCTTGGAGCTTGTACAGAGCCTGACTGAGCTGAGTTGTTTCCTCCCTGTGGACCTTGGGGGGACGAAAGAAAAGAAGATGAAAAGAAAATAGGGTCAGACATAAAGCCTGAGTAAATCTAGTAACTCTTCAGTATATGAATAAGAAAAGGGCATGATAGGTATATATACTGAAAATAGGATGGTGTCACAAGCTAAGGTAGTGTCGAACGTACTATCGTACCCATACTATATCTCTGCATCTACTTGAGTTTACTCTAACTGGCACCCCATGGTGAGGGTGAAGTGATCCCCAACTTTATTTAAAGATCGGCTCCTACTCGCGTTAACATGTGTCATACGGCCCCCAAGAATTGTAGATACCTATGCTGGTCCGACCATGGGGTGTATCAAGACCCATGGTGGTGGCCCCAACACAAATTCTAGAAGGCATAGGTTATACTACTGGTGTTCCCAGTGCCCTGGCTGTCTGCTCCGGAGTGTGTGCACGCCCGCACCCCGTTAGACCTGCACTGTGCACCCACCGCCGTCGTTTGACCGCTTACAATCAGCCCAGTAATCGTGCCCCACCCTGCCTAGTTTCAGGGTACCGTTGATACCTAACTTGGGTTACTGCTGAAATGTGTCCCTCGTTACCAGGATTTTCTAGTCGAACACGTTAAGTGGTTAAGAGTCTGTATTTACCTAACCCCACCCATCAATGTTGAATTTGGTTAAGTGTTATAGTTGACTTAACCCTACCATCTCTCCTTAGCCTCTTAGGAGCACCTGACCACTCACATTAGACAGGTATTGCTACAGTTACTGGATATGCCGGTCGGTTCCGGGCAGGTTTACACCGTAGCTCAGTCTAACCTCGGGTCATTATTGGGCTCAATGCTTAACCACCCACATTGGATAGGTATTGTTGTGACTACTGGACAGCCGGGCGGTTCCGGGCAGGTTTACATCATAACTCAATCCAACCTCGGGTTAAGCATATCGTGTTTTCTAAATTTACATATTTTATTACTTCTCAATTATATATGTAAATGTCATATCTTTTATTTTTGGGTATAACAATTCATACCGCTTTAAATGTCATTGTCGTTGGCATGTGCCAAACATGCCAACATATATTTTCAATGTTTTACACCCAACGTTGTTACCCTCGTTTGTAACGTTCGCAACATTATAACAAATGTTGGGCTCGATACAATTCGGCCCAACTTTATAAATGTGAGAAAAAGGGGAAAATCAATAACATGTAATATTTTACAACAAATAAGGGTGTGTGGCGCATGAACTTGCAATTTAGCGATTCAACTAACATATAATATGAGTCACGTGAACTTGCATTCAAATCAATGTATAACTAAGTAGGTGACATATGAAATGGCATAGTTTAGGCTTACACAACTTGTGTTTAAATATGTTTAACTTGGCATAATGTCAAACACAAAACTAGCATGATGTATATTCACCAAAAGGTCCAATTATAACATTTAATCACATAGCCTATTTCAACATTAACTTGCATAGTTTTTGAAACCCAAACGATACTTAACATAGATCCAATTACACTTGCAAATAAACATGAACTTGCATAGTTTATGAAACACAAACGATACATAACATAGATCCAAGTATACTTGCAAATAAACACGGAAGTGATAACATAGGCTTTGGGTCGTGTAGGCATAAAAGGTTTCAAGTCTAAATCATGTTTACATAAGCCTTAATTTAGGCTTAATGAACGTATAAGGTCCATGTCATAGGCATAAACAAAAAGGGATCAATTTCTAGTTTTTGCCACAAACTTACAAGTGCCATTGTTTTCATATACAAATGTTCAATAGGCTTGCATCAATCAATTTATGCCACAAACATCAATACACAAGTCATGATAGAACCATCACAATACATAGAATTTATACAATACAATAACACAATTCTATTTTCATTTACATCGAATCACATCACAATTCTTATTCATATTCTGAAAGGTCACTATATTTACAACGAATGCAGAATCTTGACTTCTAGATTCTGAATTCTGAAATTAAGATGCGCTCCTTTGGGTAGACTAACGTTGCGTTGATAAATTTGATTTAAAATTTAATCTTCTTCTTAGTTTGATTTGTCTCTAGGCTTTTCTCTTGACGGCTATGTTCAATTCCTCCCTAGCAGCATGACGACTCCTTTCTCATTTTTTTGTGTGAATTTTCAGTTGAGACTTAGGGTGTATTTATAGATTTTTAAGTTGTTTTGAGCCGTCATATGAAGACAGGAGGAATCTAGACCATTTAGAGTTCAAAGAGCCAATCAAGGGGTGACACGTCAGCCCTAGTGACACACCGAGCCACAGAAATTCGAGCCAGAGCCGGACCTGGCTAGCCAGGTCGACACTATGGTCGACCTGGGGGGGTCCAGGTCGACACTATGGTCGACCTGGGGTGACCAGGTCGGCACCATGGTTGACCCTATGGTCGACCTGGTCTCTTGGGCGGGAATTTTCCCGTCCAACCCAGTTTGAACCTGAAATTCGAATTTGAAATTTAAACTGAGCTGTTTGAATTTAAATTTGATTCTGAAACTTCTGAAGGCCATAACTCCTTCATACGGAGTCCGATTCGCGCAAACTCGGACTCTATCTCAAGCAGAATTCCGAGACGAACGCAATGGCGTAACCCGTTTCCCTTAGTTCTTTCATTTAGAATTAATTATACTTTAATTTGTGAAGCTTAGCGTTATAGAATTCACGGGGTGTTACAAAAGATATCCTTAAATTAAATATTGCAGCAAAACATGGAAAAAGAGGAATGAGAAAAGAATAATGTTTAGCACGGTTCAAAGGATTGTAAGCAAAAGACTTAGTAGCTCGTTTGGTTAGAACATGTGACTTGCATACAAGAGGTACAAGTTTGATCCTCGCCAACACCATATTTTTTTTAGGGAATGGCTAAAAAACGGCTTAGTGTGAACACAGTTCAAAAAGTGGTTTAGTGTGAAAATGGTTAACTGGGAAGATAGATAAAAAGAAAATTAAATATATATATATATATTGAATATATATATATATATATTGAATATATATATATATATATTGAATATATATATATATATATTGAATATATATATATATATATATATTGAATATATATATATAATTGAGAAGATAAATACAGTCAATAGATATGCATTGATTTTACATGTTGCAAGGAAAGTAGAAAAAAGGGGAAATTAAATTATATACTCGATTTCCTTTTTTTTAGGTATGCAATCAATTTGCGTTATTTGTCAATATTAGAATTTATGAATAGGTGCATATATATACACATATATATATGGGCAGTTAATGTAAACATGAATAGATTGAAATTAATTTGTAGATGAGTGTTAATTTGTCGTTGATATTAATTAAAAAGAAAAAAAATATGTATATTAAGTAGGCATAATTGGGAACATGTATCATGGCATGATTGTTAAGTTATAATTTGGAGTAATTTGACATGAATTATGGAATATGTAATTTGACATATTAAACTTAGAATTGGCATGAACGACAAAGTATGAAATTTAGCATATAAATCTAGTTTTTGGCATAACTTCAGAAATGGGAACATGACTAGTTTTGGTGAATTTGGGTAATTGGTATGAAACGGTATAATTGGTATACCATTAAATAGGAACATAATTAATGTTATAATTTAATTGTGAATGATTTAAATATAAACCGTAAATATGTAAATCAGTAAAAGATGAACATTTAATTCAAATAGAAGTTTATTAATACATTTGCCGAGTCATTCCTGACCTGTTGCTGAGTCAATAGGATAACTCTATCTAGTCTTGACGGTGGTGATCGCTCCTGTGAGATCCAATGGCCTATATTAATCTAATTACTCTATAGAAACACGTATAGACTTAAGCTCTAAACCTAATCAAAATAAAATCCATGGTCGTCATGTTGTCAGACCGCAACCTAGAGTAGTCGCCGTCAAACTTAAAGCAAAACAGCGAATTAATTCAACTCAAGCCTAAATCTTAACAACAAAATTGTCTACATCAAGGGAATGCAAGTCAGTTTCAGAACATAGATTCCAGAACTCAAGATTTTCTTTGAGTTTGTGAGTATAATAGCTTTCACAAAATAATTAGTTAATTTAATTGTGATAAGTTATAATTGGATTATGAGAATATGACTTTGAATCATGTGATGTTGAATTATATGCTAGTTGTTATGTGAATCTTATGCAAGTTCTTACGCGAATCTTATGCAAGTTTGTGATGTTGAGTTATATGCTAGTTGTTATGTGAATCTTATGAAAGTTCTTATGCGAATCTTATGCAAGTTTGTGATGTTGAATTATATGCTAATTCATATGTGAATCCTATGCAAGTTTGGGAAGTTGAATTATATGTTCTTATATGAATCTTATACAAGTTTGGGATGTTAAAACATGTGCTAGTTTATGTGAACTTAATCTACATGTTTAGATCCTTATGCAAGTTCACATCTTTTAGATCTATATGCAAGTTCACATCTTTTAGATCTACATGCAAGTTCACATCTTATTGTTTAGATCTATATTTTAGATCTATAGTAGTACATAGTTGTAATGACCCGGATATTTGACGGTGTAATAATTAACTTATTTAATTATTTAAATAACGAATATATTATTTAATCGTCGACGTTAGAACGTGGAATTATAATATAATTATAATCGAGCTCGAAATGGCGTTGCAGTTCGTAAATTGGCGATTCGAACTTCAACTGAATATACAGAAGCCGTTTTAAGTCGGATTTCTGTGAAACAAGAAATGTTAAGAGCTGGTGAAGTATATATTTCTAGTGGAAGAGAAAAAAATCTAGATTTCGTCGTGTAGATTTTGAGTTATGTCCAAATCAAATTTTAAAATAGTCACTATAGAATCGTTATCGATCGTAACGGTTTATTTAATGTAACTAGATACCGGTTTCGAATTTAGACAAGGTTCTTTTGAGGGGTAGTGATAATTTAATTTTTAGAATTTTACTGTAATTTTTAATTAATTAAATAAGCAAATTTTTGTTTGGAGTATTTTGCATCCAGTAATCAACATTTTGAGGTTTCACAATATAAGTTAATCTACCGGTATTATTATATTTTTGGGATCGTGGGACATTGCTCGTCTCACCGGTGTTTTTATTTATGTTCGTAGCAGCTTGTATATGGACAAATTTATATACAATGGGTACGTTAAACTAATAGTGATAATAAAAAGCAACGACAACAATATATATAAAAGCGCAACCTACGTGTCATCACGTTATGTTCCATTACCTTAACTTCTTCCTGAAGTAAAAATAGAAGCAATGCATTTACTTAGCATAGAAGCATTCATAAAGGCCAAGACCCGTACAAAATACCCTCCGTCCCTTCTTGTCTCCGATTAATGCTTCTGCCAAGATATTTTTTTGTTTTGTAAATTTAATAAAATACGTTGGTTTATATTACTTAGCGAGGAAGTATGAGTGTATAGTCTACATCATTGTGGAATATCTACCGCAGGCCTACACTGTACGCTATAGTATATATGCACTGCTGTGTATGTTCTAATCATACATGTCTATCCTATACATTAAGATAAGATATCCGACCCTCATCACATGCCAAGATATAACGCCCCTCCCCAAATAAATAATATACATATGGTCTTCGAAGTTAAGTATACGGTTCTCTGTGCCTACCCTATCAGCCGTGTAAATTCAAAACACAACAGCTACTTGGACCAGTTCTCACATGGCTACAGCATTCCTTAGCCATCAAGTATTTCTACCTATAAATTCACGCAAGTTCATTCATTTTTCCTTCCTCAGAACATTATAATTTGAAATTTCCTCGTAGCTTAAAAACATAGAAAATTAAAACAAAAGAGATTCAGAACCCGACAAAAAGTCCAAACGTATACACGTGCATGAAGAGTTTGGTGAGGATTCTATTCGGTGGTCTCCTACAGTGCCGCGAGCAGCTTGAGGTCGGAAGTTGATGGAGGTTGTTGGGTTCAGTTTCATAAGGACACGATGGTGTAGACAGTGGCGGAGATCACACTGATGATCTTGGTGTGGTGAACAGTCGGCTGTGATGGTATGACAGGGTGGAAGAGGGACAAGTCGACGAAGTAGTGAGGGTTTTCATGACTAAAAGTAACGCAAAGCAGTGGGTGATCTCTGAAGTGCGGTTCATATGAGGAGTTTAACAAGAAGGGAGCATTGTCTTTCATGCAGAAAGAAGAAGGGCTCCAGGGTAATGCGGATCTGGTTTTCAAGATTTAGTGGGGGATGATGAAACATGGAAGGAGTGAGTGTGAGTGTTTTTCTTTTTACGTGAAGCATGGATGTGAGCTGGAGTGGTTGTGTAACGACCCGTATTCTACACATCATAGGATTGTAGGATATTTATTTCTTTCCCATGTGAAGTTGTATGGTCATGTAACTTTGGGAAACATTTATTTGAGTCATTTCCCCTGTTCATGATTTTTGTCGATTTTTAAATGACCATTTTGCCCCTAGTTGGTACTGTTTTGGCCATAACTTTTGATAGGGAAGGAATTTTGACCTGAAACCACTTCCATTAGATTCGTTTGATGGTTTCTCTTTCCGTAGAGTGGTCATAATAGCCAAACGGACTTACCGTTTGAGAGATATGGCTGAAACAAGGTTTGGAGGGTGAAAAACTGCATATTGGGCCAAACCGGGTAGTTAAGGATTTGGGCCCATGACCCATTTCGGGATTAGGGTTAGGAGAGGGCTGAGTTGGCCTAGGATTTGATCCCATTTCAGTTTTCTAGCCTCCACTTAGTCCCCAAGAAACCTAATAATGGCCTCCACCCTCTAAAGTCTCCAAATCACCTCCAAACCACTCCAACTTGAAGAAAAAGAGATTAGCAAGACCAAATCAAAGAAGATCTTCACCTAATCAACCTTGGAACTGCTGTTAGCATTGGGATTCGCATCAAATCAGAGAATCATTTCAGATCTTAGTTTGTTTTGTGGCTAAGGTGAGTGATTAGCTTGCTTTATGCACTAATTGGGGTTATTTGGGGTGATTAGTGCTAATTAGTGTTTTTAGACGAAAATAAATTCTGGAAAAATGTTTATAAAATCATAAATAATGTTTTAGACCTCTGATATGAGTTTGGGTTAATTTGGTTAAGTTTTGCTAATCGTACCATTAGTTATGCTTACATATGCTTAAGGGAAAACATGGGGTTTTGGGCATGTTTGATCCATTTTACCATGTCATATTGTTGTTTTGGTGTTTGAGGTCACTTGTATGTGTTGCTATGACTCTATGACATGCTTTGTGATTGATTGCAATAGTTAGAATGGTCAAAAACGTCGTCGAGTGGCGTAAACAGTCGCTGGAAAAGTCAGTGCAGGAAATCGGATCGGATCGCCCCCTACCCGATCCGAACCGCCCATTTCCCTTCACCACGAACCGAACCGATCGTTATAGCGAAGCAAGCTGCGCCACGAGCTGAAGGATCCGAACCGATCCGAGAAGTCGCGATTCAAGACTTGGTGATTGAAGACTCCGACCCGACCCGCCTGGAGTGATAGCGACACGATCCGATCTGATCACCTTGAGGACAACGAACCGGAGACTTGGAGGAGGGCGAGTGGCTTGGAGCTATGACCAGGAGGCGTGACCCGAGCCGTTGCATGGTGGAGAACCCGATCCGATCCGGATGGGACTGGAGGCCACGAACCGATGGTGCACTCCGATCCGATCCGAGGTAGCAGTCACGAACCGAGACGATGAAGACCACGATCCCAATGATGATGAAAAGGATCCGAACCGATCCAATGGAGGTCCATAACCCGAAATGCAAAGCTAGTTCAAGTGGAAGTTCGATCTCAGGATCCAGACGGGAACCAATGAGTTCACTTCGTGATTGGACTTTGCTGCGGGACGTGTGCTAAGGAGTTGTCGATGTCTATGACTTTGGATCACTAGGTGTTGGAGGTAGAGAGACAAACTCGGGCTTTGGATATGGTGCGAGTAGGGAGCTACCTACCAATGGAGTGGGGTCATGGAAACGTTGGGCGTGATCCCATAGGTATGGCGTTGGTGGTAGTAGGAATGTACATAGTCGTACAAAGTCGAGTTCTGTCGTTTTAGTAAAGTGCTCTAGTGATCGAAGAAGTGGATGTCGTATGCTTTACGCACTGAGTGAGAGATGGGAGGATGGTTGCTATGCTTGATTGTTTGACATACACATCCCCACCCCCGTATATTTACACACCATATGTTAGTGACATCTTAGAGTATTGTACCGTGTAGTACTAACTCTTTGATTGCAGGTTCAGGTTCAGGTATGACTTAGTATACCTGTTATTATTCTGTTTATGCTTGCTACCACTCATACCAGACTGATGTCTGACCCAGAGTTTTATGTTTCTTCTTATTGCTCTGGGTGCTCACACGAGCAGACTAGAGACAGGGATAGCTGGTAGTGCGCTTGGTAGATGGACTAAAGACGAGCAGGAGGCTCCA
This sequence comes from Allium sativum, assembly GCA_030737875.1. Classification (NCBI taxonomy): domain Eukaryota; kingdom Viridiplantae; phylum Streptophyta; class Magnoliopsida; order Asparagales; family Amaryllidaceae; genus Allium; species Allium sativum. The sequence continues at coordinate 703,459,796 of CM060915.1, forward strand.
CGTATGATATATAGTTATTCTCCCTGTGTCGTGATCGGTATCTACTTTGGGCATTAGTAGCATACCTATTTTGTTTATCTTAGAGACAGTATTTTGAAGTTGTAATAAGCTGTATTTGATATTTCCGCTGCTCTGATGATGTTAGTTCAAGTTTTCAGCTTATGCACTGTCTCATCTGTTTTATGTCAAGTATATGTTGGTTATTATATTTTATCCCATGCGCTGTGAGACATATTACAGGTTCTTTATTTGGTTCATCTTCTTTCTTTCTCATTCTTTGGCGACCGTCCCATGCCAATTGGACATGTGTACAGCGCACAATTGGAGTAAATGTCGGTTGGTGCGGGGCGGGCCGTCACATTTGGTATCAGAGCTCTAGGTTGCGTAGTTAACCTAGGGAAAGACACTAGGGAGAGTTAGTACGTATATGAGAGCGCGTATTTGTGATTACTTTGGTTTTCAAAAGCTATGTATATATATATTATTAGTAGTATAAGGATGAAGTTGCACTGCACTAGTACCACTATGGGGTCGTTAATCGTTCTTCTTTTTACAGATTGACGATGAGCCGATATGTGAGAGGTACTGGTAGAGGGGCCAATAATGGAAATGCCGCTGACATGAGGGCGATGTTTACCGACCTCATGAGAGACATGCTTAGAGAAGTGCAAGGGACAGTTCCTAACCCCGGAGTTGGTGGTGGCCCAGTAGTGCAAGCGCCTAGGGTCGATTTCGCCAAGTTGAGTAAGGATTACACTAATCTTGGTGGAAAGCCGTTTCACGGAACAGAGTCGGCCACGGATGTTCAGGATTGGTTGGATAGCTGTGATCGGATCTTCGATGACATGGGTATCGAGGATGCGATGAAGAGAAGGCTAGCGTCTCGTCAGCTGCAAGGACGAGCGATGAATTGGTGGAATGCTATTAGGGCAGCCACACCAGAAGATCAAGTTACTTGGGATCAGTTTAAAGCTCGCTTTAGCGACAAGTATATCCCAGCTGCCCAGAAGTCGGAATTGTTTAGGAAGTTCTTAGAGCTTAAGCAGAATGGAAGGGCAGTATCGGATTATGTTGCTGAGTTCGACACTTTGTCGAAGTATGGTTTATCTCTAATCGATACTCCCGAAAAGAAAAATGAGAAGTTCATCACTGGCTTGGATGAATACTTAGGGGAGAGGCTGATTAATCACAACGATGAGACGTTTGAGTCGATCGTGGGAAAGGCTTTGAGGTCAGAAAGTCTTTACCCTAAGCCGAAGACTGGGGTTGCTGCTGCATCTGCTGAAGAGCCAAAGCCGCAGGCAAGCGGTGGAGGCAAGAATAACTCTCAGAATAAGAGGAAGCAGAACCAAGCTAAGGATGGCCAGAAGAAAAGCAGGAAAGAAGTCGAGTGCTTCAAATGTGGAAAGAAGGGCCATTATGCAAGGGAATGTAGGGCCAAGACAGTGGGAAAGAAGTGCTTTAACTGTGGCCAGGAGGGACACTTTAAGGATAAGTGCCCGCAACCTCTGAAGGAGAATCAGATTGTGAAAGCATATGCCATCAATGTTGTTCCTTCTTCGTCGAATGCCCCAACTGCGGCGGAGAAAGGAAAGGGAGTCGTCATTCAAGGTATGCTTTCCATTTATGATCTTCCTGTTAGAGTTTTGTTCGATATCGGGGCTTCACATTCCTTCATATCTAGTGACCTGGTAGATAGGTTGGGATTGGAACCCGAGTTAGTCGATAGACCATTAGCTGTGACGAACCCGATTGGTGGTTCAACAAACCTCAGTATGATCTGTCGTAATGTGGTCTTATCGAGTCATGGATGTATGTTTGTTTGTGATTGCTTTGTTTTGGGCTTTACTGGGTATGGCATTATTTTGGGGGTCGATTGGCTCCAAAGATACGGGGTGGTGGTAGACTGTGAGGGCTTTTTGGTGACTGTTAGGGCGGATGATGGGCGGAGGGTAGTGTTTGGTAATCTACCCTGTGATGGGGTAATGGCTAGTTTTGTAAATTCCCTCGACATTCCGCATGATGAGTTATCAGGTTTGCCCGTGGTTGGCCAGTACCCGGACATCTTCGAGGAAGTGACCGGACTTCCACCACACCGAGAGATTGAGTTTCGTATTGATTTAGTGAAAGATGCCAGACCTATAGTGATGCCACTTCGTCGTATGGCACCACGAGAACAGCGAGAGCTCGAGGTGCAAGTTAGCGATCTTTTGAAGAAGGGATTTATTAGAAGAAGTGTTTCCGAGTGGGGAGCACCAGTTGTGTTTGCTACTAAGGCAGATGGTTCCCTTCGATTGTGTGTGGACTATCGCGAGTTAAATAAGGTGACGAGGAAGAATAAGTATCCTCTACCACGGATAGATGATTTGTTTGATCAACTGGAAGGAGCGAGAGTGTTCTCCCAGTTGGACCTCGCGACAGGATTTCATCAGCTCCGTGTAGCAGCTGATAGTATAGCTAAAACGGCATTTAGGACGCCGTCTGGGTTTTATGAGTGGTTGGTCATGCCATTCGGGTTGACCAATGCACCAGCATACTTCGTGGATCTTATGAATAGAGTATTCAGAGACCAACTGAATAAGTTTGTTCTTGTGTTCGTAGACGATATCCTTGTTTACTCGAGGACAGAAGAGGAACACAAGGAGCATTTGAGAATTGTGTTGGAGGTGTTGAGAAGACACCAATTGAAAGCGAAGTTTTCTAAGTGTCACTTCTGGAGGAGAGAAGTGAGATTCTTGGGCCATGTTGTTTCAGAGAATGGTATTGCCGTGGACCCTGCAAAGGTGGCTACGGTACAAGATTGGTCTACGCCCAAAAATGCAACCGACGTAAGAAGTTTCTTGGGGTTAGCTGGATATTATCGTAAGTTTATCAAAGACTTCTCCAAGACAGCGGCACCGTTGACTCAGTTGACTAAGAAGAATCAAGCCTTCGTTTGGGACGGAGGGTGTGAAAAAGCATTCAAGAGTCTAAAGGAAAAGTTGACGCGTGCGCCAGTGTTGGTCATTCCTAAGGGAAATGAAGAGATGACGGTATACACGGATGCTTATGGTACCGGACTGGGTGCGGTATTGATGCAAGGAGGTAGGGTTGTAGCTTATGCTAGTCGACAGCTAAAGCCACATGAGAAGAAGTATCCTACCCATGATTTGGAATTGGCAGCAATTGTATTTGCGCTGAAGATGTGGAGACATTACCTCTTGGGAGAAAGATTTGAGCTGTTTACCGATCATAAATCGTTAAAGTATCTCTTCTCTCAGAAAGATCTGAATCTCCGTCAGCAGAGATGGTTAGAGTTCTTAGCTTCGTATGATTTTGATATCGCGTATACACCTGGGAAGGGTAATGCGGTAGCCGATGCCTTGAGTAGGAGACATGCCAGCTTAGGGGCAATGTTTCTTGAATGGAAGCAGCTGGAGTATATCGCGGGGTTTGATTTCAGACCAAGGTGCGAATTGGATCCGGTTATGCTAGCTAGCTTGACGATCAGACCCACTTTGATAGAGCGGATTGGTTCTAGCCAGAGGAACGATCCTAATCTACTAGAAATCATCTCCAAGTTAAAAATGGGAGTTGATGAGGAGATGAATGTGTATGGGCTTGATCGAGATGGATGGCTTCGGAAGAATGGAAGATTAGTTGTGCCCAACGTGAATGGTTTGAGAGATGAGGTGCTTAGAGAATGTCATCACTCAAAACTGACTATACATCCCGGTGGTAATAAGATGTATCGAGACATGAGACAGACTTACTACTGGGAAGGGATGAAAAGAGACGTTGGGAAGTTTATATCCAAGTGCATGAATTGCCAGCTAGTTAAAGCCGAGCAAAAGAAGCCTAGTGGGTTGTTGCAACCACTAGAAATTCCCGAATGGAAATGGGAACAAGTTTCGATGGATTTCATCGATGGTTTACCGAGGACTAGATCGGGACATGATAGCATTTGGGTAATTGTGGATCGACTGACCAAGAGTGCAAGATTTATACCAGTTAAGTCGAACAGAACTGCAGCCAAGTTGGCAGAATTGTATATGAAGTGGGTAGTGAGATTTCATGGAGTACCCAAAGGCATTGTGAGTGACCGAGATCCGTTGTTTACTAGTGGATTTTGGAAGAGCTTACAAGAGGCTTTAGGATCAGAATTACACCTCAGTACCGCATATCATCCTCAGACCGACGGTCAGACGGAGAGGGTGAATCGTATATTGGAAGATCTCTTGAGAGCGTGTATATTGGATTTTGGTGGATCATGGGATGACCATTTGCATCTAGTGGAGTTTGCATATAATAATAGCTACCAATCCAGTATTGGTATGGCTCCATATGAAGCTTTGTACGGAAGACCGTGCAATTCACCATCATGTTGGATAGAGACTGGCGAGAAGTTTGTGCTTGGACCAGATGTGGTGAGAGAAACTGCCGATAAGATCAAGATCATTCAGCAACGAATGAAAGCTGCTCAGGATAGGCAGAAAAGCTATGCTGATAAGAGGAGAAGAGACTTGAAATTCTCCGTTGGTGACTTGGTGTTTGTCAAGATCTCTCCGTTGAAAAGCGTGATACGATTTGGCAGGAGAGGCAAGTTGGCACCAAGATTTGTGGGTCCTTTCCAAGTTCTCGAGGAAGTTGGGAATTTGGCGTATAGAGTTGGCTTACCAGAGAAAATGGCAGGAGTCCACGATGTGTTTCATGTTTCCCAACTAAGGAAGTTCGTTCACGACTCAAATGTGACTATTTCACCTGATCAGTTAGAGGACTTCGAAGTAGAACTTGAGGCGGTTGAGAACCGCAAGCCGATTCGTATTGTGGGGCATGATACGAAGCAACTTCGAAGAAAGTCGGTGAAGCTAGTCAAAGTTCAGTGGGGCGAGGACGAAAAGGATTGTGCTTGGGAGACAGAAGAGAGCATTAGGAAGGCTTATTCAGAACTCTTTGCCTGGTAAGATTTACTTTGCGATTTAGTTATTCCGCATGCTAGGATAGACTTGTTTTGCTTGTTTTGCATGATTGATGGTTGTTTTATGATTGATAGGCATGCGGGACCCTTGTGTGTGTTTTAATTAGGGAATTTCGGGGGCGAAATTTCTTAAGGGGGGAAGAGTGTAACGACCCGTATTCTACACATCATAGGATTGTAGGATATTTATTTCTTTCCCATGTGAAGTTGTATGGTCATGTAACTTTGGGAAACATTTATTTGAGTCATTTCCCCTGTTCATGATTTTTGTCGATTTTTAAATGACCATTTTGCCCCTAGTTGGTACTGTTTTGGCCATAACTTTTGATAGGGAAGGAATTTTGACCTGAAACCACTTCCATTAGATTCGTTTGATGGTTTCTCTTTCCGTAGAGTGGTCATAATAGCCAAACGGACTTACCGTTTGGGAGATATGGCTGAAACAAGGTTTGGAGGGTGAAAAACTGCATATTGGGCCAAACCGGGTAGTTAAGGATTTGGGCCCATGACCCATTTCGGGATTAGGGTTAGGAGAGGGCTGAGTTGGCCTAGGATTTGATCCCATATCAGTTTTCTAGCCTCCACTTAGTCCCCAAGAAACCTAATAATGGCCTCCACCCTCTAAAGTCTCCAAATCACCTCCAAACCACTCCAACTTGAAGAAAAAGAGATTAGCAAGACCAAATCAAAGAAGATCTTCACCTAATCAACCTTGGAACTGCTGTTAGCATTGGGATTCGCATCAAATCAGAGAATCATTTCAGATCTTAGTTTGTTTTGTGGCTAAGGTGAGTGATTAGCTTGCTTTATGCACTAATTGGGGTTATTTGGGGTGATTAGTGCTAATTAGTGTTTTTAGACGAAAATAAATTCTGAAAAAATGTTTATAAAATCATAAATAATGTTTTAGACCTCTGATATGAGTTTGGGTTAATTTGGTTAAGTTTTGCTAATCGTACCATTAGTTATGCTTACATATGCTTAAGGGAAAACATGGGGTTTTGGGCATGTTTGATCCATTTTACCATGTCATATTGTTGTTTTGGTGTTTGAGGTCACTTGTATGTGTTGCTATGACTCTATGACATGCTTTGTGATTGATTGCAATAGTTAGAATGGTCAAAAACGTCGTCGAGTGGCGTAAACAGTCGCTGGAAAAGTCAGTGCAGGAAATCGGATCGGATCGCCCCCTACCCGATCCGAACCGCCCATTTCCCTTCACCACGAACCGAACCGATCGTTATAGCGAAGCAAGCTGCGCCACGAGCTGAAGGATCCGAACCGATCCGAGAAGTCGCGATTCAAGACTTGGTGATTGAAGACTCCGACCCGACCCGCCTGGAGTGATAGCGACACGATCCGATCTGATCACCTTGAGGACAACGAACCGGAGACTTGGAGGAGGGCGAGTGGCTTGGAGCTATGACCAGGAGGCGTGACCCGAGCCGTTGCATGGTGGAGAACCCGATCCGATCCGGATGGGACTGGAGGCCACGAACCGATGGTGCACTCCGATCCGATCCGAGGTAGCAGTCACGAACCGAGACGATGAAGACCACGATCCCAATGATGATGAAAAGGATCCGAACCGATCCAATGGAGGTCCATAACCCGAAATGCAAAGCTAGTTCAAGTGGAAGTTCGAGCTCAGGATCCAGACGGGAACCAATGAGTTCACTTCGTGATTGGACTTTGCTGCGGGACGTGTGCTAAGGAGTTGTCGATGTCTATGACTTTGGATCACTAGGTGTTGGAGGTAGAGAGACAAACTCGGGCTTTGGATATGGTGCGACTAGGGAGCTACCTACCAATGGAGTGGGGTCATGGAAACGTTGGGCGTGATCCCATAGGTATGGCGTTGGTGGTAGTAGGAATGTACATAGTCGTACAAAGTCGAGTTCTGTCGTTTTAGTAAAGTGCTCTAGTGATCGAAGAAGTGGATGTCGTATGCTTTACGCACTGAGTGAGAGATGGGAGGATGGTTGCTATGCTTGATTGTTTGACATACACATCCCCACCCCCGTATATTTACACACCATATGTTAGTGACATCTTAGAGTATTGTACCGTGTAGTACTAACTCTTTGATTGCAGGTTCAGGTTCAGGTATGACTTAGTATACCTGTTATTATTCTGTTTATGCTTGCTACCACTCATACCAGACTGATGTCTGACCCAGAGTTTTATGTTTCTTCTTATTACTCTGGGTGCTCACACGAGCAGACTAGAGACAGGGATAGCTGGTAGTGCGCTTGGTAGATGGACTAAAGACGAGCAGGAGGCTCCACGTATGATATATAGTTATTCTCCCTGTGTCGTGATCGGTATCTACTTTGGGCATTAGTAGCATACCTATTTTGTTTATCTTAGAGACAGTATTTTGAAGTTGTAATAAGCTGTATTTGATATTTCCGCTGCTCTGATGATGTTAGTTCAAGTTTTCAGCTTATGCACTGTCTCATCTGTTTTATGTCAAGTATATGTTGGTTATTATATTTTATCCCATGCGCTGTGAGACATATTACAGGTTCTTTATTTGGTTCATCTTCTTTCTTTCTCATTCTTTGGCGACCGTCCCATGCCAATTGGACATGTGTACAACGCACAATTGGAGTAAATGTCGGTTGGTGCGGGGCGGGCCGTCACAGGTTGCTCGACTGGATGATCCCTAGTAGCGTGAGCATCGAGGCACAGTGTGGGAAAGTGATGGGATACTGAAATGGCGCGAGAGCAGGTAGATTTTTCGTTGGAGTTTTTAAGGAAGGGGGAAGGAGGGATCAAAGATGCCGCTGACTCGGTTGTTTGAGACAGTTACAGGGGAATGAGGAAGAAACATGAGGCCATGGTTGTGTATAAGCCACGTTCGAACATTACACTGCAGGGAGAAGAGACGTGGAGCGGTATAAGACATTAAAAAGGTAATATAGATTAACATATATATTAATTTAAAACACTAATGACGATAAATGTATATGAACTTATTAAATGTGTATAACTTCTATTATTTATAATGTCCTCACACATTATCAGAATAGAATGGAACCGGTCATGTTGGAATTCCAGGGATGAATACTACAAGCCCGGGGAGTTTCAAGAAATTTGGGGTTCATTGGAATTATTAGCAGAATAAAGCGCCTAAAACGAACTTATCGACCGCTTATCGTTATTTAACGACAAACCCCAAAGTGAGTAAAACTCACCAACTCTGAACAGTTATATTTTTATAACGTACTTTTAGAACTGTTAGATATTGATTGATTGTTGTGTGTAGATTGGTTGATTGAACTGCTAGTCAGTTAGTTGAAATTATATATATATATATATATTGATGTTGCTTATCAGAACATTTCATATTGAAATGAAGATGTTAATTATATGGTTTAACATCTGTGATGCAGGGGAACAGGTTGGAGGGACCCAACTGGGTTCCTCAATATATTTTTCTGTTTTCATATATTTTGATATATGTTGTGCTATAAAATCTGTTGTTGATTTGGTATGTTTGAATGATATTGATCATTGTTATACGACACGTTAAAACACCATAAGGGATACTAGAATGGAAAAGGGGAATTTTCAAAGAGTTATTGAAAATGAATTTATTTATAAAATCGAAGGATTTTATAAAGGAAATATTTGTTAGAAAACAAATAGGATTGAAAAGGAATATTTATTTAGGGAAATAACTAGAATTATAAAAAGGAAATTATTTATAACGGAATAGGATGTTATAAATAAATAAACGCTGTAAAAAGTAAATCTTTATAAATGAATAAACGTTGTTAAAAAGGAAATCTTTTTAAATGGATAAACGTTGTAAAAAGGGAAAATCTTTGTAAATCAATAAAGAAATCGAATATTAGTAGTCGAAAGGAGTTAATCAAAAAGGAGTTGAATCAAATAAGTTATTCAATTAGAGTTAACCGGTTAGAGTTAATCAGTTAGAGTAAATCGATTAGAGTCAAATCGAACTAGAGTTATTCAAATATAGTTAATCGAATATTAGTTATTCTAATAAGAGTTAATCAAATAGAGTTAAAACAATATTAGAAACTGACTAGAGATTAGTTAAGTCGAATGGTTTTCTGGGTGTTGATCTGATGTTGGTTTCGGCCTTCGAGGTTTATACTTAGAGAATTGTTCTCTTACTAGTTTATATTTGGGGACTGATAGTTGTGGAAGTTAGTGGAACGTGAATGAGGATTGGAAATGTTTTCCCATGTTAATAACGTATATTTTCTATTCATAGAAAATAAGGAAATATGAATATATATATATATATATATATGTATATATGTTTTGATGATTGGATCGATAATTCCATTTGGAATTTAGATCGTTGTTTGTACACCGACATGTTTTCATTGATAGTTAAATCACAGACTATCAAAGTTTGACCATTTTAACGTTGTTAATATGGAGAGACCAGTTGGATTCTTATCCAAAGACCCACTCTGTATTGGCATAAGCGTTGCGAATATGCCAAAGAAAATTGAAGACGGAGTAAAGTGCAAGGGCTATTGTATAAATTTTAGATAACAATGGACTAAGATGGATGTACTGAATAGTGCCTTCGGTTTCGTTCAGTCCCAGATCGAACATATATGGACGAGTGTCTGACAGAGTATTTCCAATGATCGAATATGGTTGGTCTGTACAAATATATATGGTGGCAACGGATTTATTCCCTTAGCATAACATCCAGAATATTTGTGCAAATCAATTAGTGATTAACGAATTTGATAATGTGGCATTCAAAGTGATCATGTTATCAATGAATGGAAAGTAATCGTAACCTCTGGCCTCAACAACCGGTAAATGACAGAAATCGGGCAGGCAGCATGGCTAAGTCGGTCGCACCGAAGTAGGGTGTATAATCACCTATCTAGAGAATATTCATTTGCTTCTTTAATCTATCAATGCTGTCCCATATATATATATATATATATATATATATATATATATATATATATATATATATATATATACGGGAACGGTTGCTGATCCCAACCGTTGGTGATATACATTCGATACACTCAAGCGAAATGAGTGGTCGGTCATGTGTGGCTGAGTTGTAAGATGTTCTTGTTGAACTCTAGTGTATCGTTCCTAGAGTACACTGATCGGAAGGTGGTTCCATACCTTGTCATAATTGGAAATCCATTACCCAATACGTGCTTGCGGTTTGATTGTATACTATATATGTAGAACGTGAGATGAAAGCGTTTCTGCTAGTTGATTATTATACTGTGGTTGATAGACATTATTATAATATCAAAAGGTTTTTGATATAAAGATACTTTGGATTCTCATAAGGAAAAAAACCTGTTCCGTTATACGGCGTGGTCTTATGAGATATCGTTTACTTGTTCAAATTGTTTTAAACTGTTTTACTCATACCAGTCCCATGACTGACCCGGAGTTTATTTTGTTTTGTTTTCCCTAAACTCTTGGGTGCCTAATTTGTACGGGCAGTCAAGTAGTCAGGATTTTACAGATACACTTGGAGAGCTTGGAGCAGGAGGCTTCAAGATTCTATAGCTATTATTATTTCCGCTGTTGTTGTAAGTGTTGTACTCTGCAATGCTATTGTATACATATAATGTTTGTATTTCAAAAGTTATGTTATATTTTATTCGTTCCGCTGTGAGATTCGTGTTACTCTGATGATGTTCTTCTTCTTCTATTCTACTAGTTCTATCTTATCTATCCTCACCCTCTATCTTCTTTCTATTAATTTCTTGAATTTTCAGTGCAATTTGGGGTTGGACTTGTGTTATTTAGTCAGCTCAAATTGGACCGGATTTTCGGGTCATTACAGTTGGTATCAGAGCTTAAGGTTAAGTATTACCTTGGCTCTGTGGCGTAACTCAGTAGAGATGGGATTTGTAATATCCTAGATTGAGTTGAGTGTATATATACGAGTGAACGTATTTGTTATTTGATATAAAAATTTGTTTTATATTGTGGAGCTTTATTGGTTGAGTGGCTTATGAATTCTGGTCGATAGTGGGGCACCACAATATCGATAAGGGTATCTAAACGCTCGAATACGATGAGTCGACACGGTATGTTTTGAAAGAGGGTGAATGAAGTAATTTTACCCGAACTATATTTTGATATAAAAAAAATGGTTAAGATTTGAATCATTATAGTATATTGGATGTGTTGGTTGTTGCTATAATCGAAAGAGATTATAAAAAGGTGAAATAGTTATAAATAAATAATCAGAATTCATATAAGTAAAGTATGTCAAATAAGATGAAGTAAATCTGAATTTAAATCAGATTTGGAATTATAATAAGGAAATTTTAAGTTCCTGGGAGAGTTTGAAATTTGTTTTCAAATTGAAAGAGAAATATAGTATTGAACTCACTTCGATCGCTGGGAAATAATTCTGATGATGGTGTACACATCATCAGTGTGATTTTCGAGTTTCAAAGTGACGAATTACTACCAAAGATTTTGTTTTGAATTGTTTTAATAAAACAAGTTGTTTTGAAATTCAAAAGTTTTGAATTGGTGTTATGATTTCAAAATTTAATTTGAAATGAACCCAGGGATTTAAAAATTCTGGAATTTAAATTTAACTAATGAAGTTAAATAAGTTGAGATGGAAAAAGGTAAATAAACAAATTAAAATTTTAACTTGAACTAAGTTAAATTAAATTTGGATTGGATTATTGATGATCTGGAATAGAATTGAATTGATAAATTCAAAGTTTGGAATCAAGAATCGATTGGAGTTTGATTGAGATGACTAGGGTATATACTAAGTTGTTCACAGAGGAAAGGGATATAGTGTTATGCCCGACAAAAAGGTACAAGTTTATATTTCATATGAGTTTGGAGATTTATGAGCCGATTTGGCAAGCCGCTTGGCAGTTTGATTTTCTTTTGGTTGGAGAAAGCCTAGAGAGGCGAGTCGGAGTTTTACAGATAGGGCAGTACAAAGGAGGTTATGGCGAAATTTTCTGAAAATTTAAAGGGTTAGAAAATCTTCAGAATTTTTGAAAATTTAGGTTAGTCGGAAGGAATTAATATTTTAGTCAATATAAATTGGTTCAGTTGAAATCAGAAATAAGGGGTAAACAAATCTTAGGAATTCCAATAGATAGGGTCGTCCTCTAACTTAGCAATTTCGAGGACGAAATTATTTTAAGTGGGGAAGAATGTAATGACCCGGATATTTGACGGTGTAATAATTAACTTATTTAATTATTTAAATAACGAATATATTATTTAATCGTCTATGTTAGAACGTGGAATTATAATATAATTATAATCGAGCTCGAAATGGCGCTGCAGTTCGTAAATTGGCGATTCGAACTTCAACTGAATATACAGAAGCCGTTTTAAGTCGGATTTCTGTGAAACAAGAAAAGTTAAGAGCTGGTGAAGTATATTTTTCTAGTGGAAGAGAAAAAAATCTAGATTTCGTCGCGTAGATTTTGAGTTATGTCCAAATCAAATTTTAAAATAGTCACTATAGAATCGTTATCGATCGTAACGGTTTATTTAATGTAACTAGATACCAGTTTCGAATTTAGACAAGGTTCTTTTGAGGGGTAGTGATAATTTAATTTTTAGAATTTTACTGTAATTTTTAATTAATTAAATAAGCAAATTTTTGTTTGGAGTATTTTGCATCCTGTAATCAACATTTTGAGGTTTCACAATATAAGTTAATCTACCGGTATTATTATATTTTTGGGATCGTGGGACATTGCTCGTCTCACCGGTGTTTTTATTTCTGTTCGTAGCAGCTCGTATATGGACAAATTTATATATAATGGGTACGTTAAACTAATAATGATAATAAAAAGCAACGACAACAATATATATAAAAGTGCAACTTACGTGTCATCACGTTATGTTCCATTACCTTAACTTCTTCCTGAAGTAAAAATAGAAGCAATGCATTTACTTAGCATAGAAGCATTCATAAAGGCCAAGACCCGTACAAAATACCCTCCGTCCCTTCTTGTCTCTGATTAATGCTTCTGCCAAGATATTTTTTTGTTTTTGTTTTGTAAATTTAATAAAATACGTTGGTTTATATTACTTAGCGAGGAAGTATGAGTGTATAGTCTACATCATTGTGGAATATCTACCGCAGGCCTACACTGTACGCTATAGTATATATGCACTGCTGTGTATGTTCTAATCATACATGTCTATCCTATACATTAAGATAAGATATCTGACCCCTCATCACTTGCCAAGATATAACGCCCCTCCCCAAATAAATAATATACATACGGTTTCTTCGAAGTTAAGTATACGGTTCTCTGTGCCTACCCTATCTGCCGTGTAAATTCAAAACACAACAGCTACTTGGACCAGTTCTCACATGGCTACAGCATTCCTTAGCCATCAAGTATTTCTACCTATAAATTCACGCTAGTTCATTCGTTTTTCCTTCCTCAGAACATTATAATTTGAAGTTTCCTCGTAGCTTAAAAACATAGAAAATTAAAACAAAAGAGATTCAGAACCCGACAAAAAGTCCAAACGTATACACGTGCATGAAGAGTTTGGTGAGGATTCTATTCGGTGGTCTCCTACAGTGCCGCGAACTGCTTGAGGTCGGAAGTTGATGGAGGTTGCTGGGTTCAGTTTCATAAGGACACGATGGTGTAGACAGTGGCGGAGATCACACTGATGATCTTGGTGTGGTGAACAGTCGGCTGTGATGGTATGACAGGGTGGAAGAGGGACAAGTCGACGAAGTAGTGAGGGTTTTCATGACTAAAATTAACGCAAAGCAGTGGGTGATCTCCGAAGTGCGGTTCATATGAGGAGTTTAACAAGAAGGGAGCATTGTCTTTCATGCAGAAAGAAGAAGGGCTCCAGGGTAATGCGGATCTGGGTTTCAAGATTTAGTGGGGGATGATGAAACATGGAAGGAGTGAGTGTGAGTGTTTTTCTTTTTACGTGAAGCATGGATGTGAGCTGGAGTGGTTGCTCGACTGGATGATCCCTAGTAGCGTGAGCATCGAGGCACAGTGTGGGAAAGTGATGGGATACTGAAATGGCGCGAGAGCAGGTAGATTTTTCGTTGGAGTTTTTAAGGAAGGGGGAAGGAGGGATCAAAGATGCCGCTAACTCGGTTGTTTGAGACAGTTACAGGGGAATGAGGAAGAAACATGAGGCCATGGTTGTGTATAAGCCACGTTCGAACATTACACTGCAGGGAGAAGAGACGTGGAGCGGTATAAGACATTAAAAAGGTAATATAGATTAACAAATATATTAATTTAAAACACTAATGATGATAAATGTATACGAACTTATTAAATGTGTGTAACTTCTATTATTTATAATGTCCTCACACATTATCAGAATAGAATGGAACCGGTCATGTTGGAATTCCAGGGATGAATACTACAAGCCCGGGGAGTTTCAAGAAATTTGGGGTTCATTGGAATTATTAGCAGAATAAAGCGCCTAAAACGAACTTATCGACCGCTTATCGTTATTTAACGACAAACCCCAAAGTGAGTAAAACTCACCAACTCTGAACAGTTATATTTTTATAACGTACTTTTAGAACTGTTAGAAATTGATTGACTGTTGTGTGTAGATTGGTTGATTGAACTGCTAGTCAGTTAGTTGAAATTATATATATATATTGATGTTGCTTATCAGAACATTTCATATTGAAATGAAGATGTTAATTATATGGTTTAACATCTGTGATGCAGGGGAACAGGTTGGAGGGACCCAACTGGGTTCCTCAATATATTTTTCTGTTTTCATATATTTTGATATATGTTGTGCTATAAAATCTATTGTTGATTTGGTATGTTTGAATGATATTGATCATTGTTATACGACACGTTAAAACACCATAAGGGATACTAGAACGGAAAAGGGGAATTTTCAAAGAGTTATTGAAAATGAATTTATTTATAAAGTCGAAGGATTTTATAAAGGAAATATTTGTTAGAAAACAAATAGGATTGAAAAGGAATATTTATTTAGGGAAATAAATAGAATTATAAAAAGGAAATTATTTATAACGGAATAGGATGTTATAAATAAATAAACGCTGTAAAAAGTAAATCTTTATAAATGAATAAACGTTGTTAAAAAGGAAATCTTTTTAAATGGATAAACGTTGTAAAAAGGGAAAATCTTTGTAAATCAATAAAGAAATCGAATATTAGTAATCGAAAGGAGTTAATCAAAAAGGAGTTGAATCAAATAAGTTATTCAATTAGAGTTAACCGGTTAGAGTTAATCAGTTAGAGTAAATCGATTAGAGTCAAATCGAACTAGAGTTATTCAAATATAGTTAATCGAATATTAGTTATTCGAATAAGAGTTAATCAAATAGAGTTAAAACAATATTAGAAACTGACTAGAGATTAGTTAAGTCGAATGGTTTTCTGGGTGTTGATCTGATGTTGGTTTCAGCCTTCGGGGTTTATACTTAGAGAATTGTTCTCTTACTAGTTTATAGTTGGGGACTGATAGTTGTGGAAGTTAGTGGAACGTGAATGAGGATTGGAAATGTTTTCCCATGTTAATAACGTATATTTTCTATTCATTGAAAATAAGGAAATATGAATATATATATATATATATTTATATTTATATATGTTTTGATGATGGGATCGATAATTCCATTTGGAATTTAGATCGCTGTTTGTACACCGACATGTTTTCATTGATAGTTAAATCACATACTATCAAAGTTTGACCATTTTAACGTTGTTAATATGGAGAGACCGGTTGGATTCTTATCCAAAGATCCACTCTGTATTGGCATAAGCGTTGCGAATATGCCAAAGAAAATTGAAGACGGAGTAAAGTGCAAGGGCTATTGTATAAATCTTAGAAAACAATGGACTAAGATGGATGTACTGAATAGTGCCTTCGGTTTCGTTCAGTCCCAGAACGAACGTATATGGACGAGTGTCTGACAGAGTATTTCTAATGATCGAATATGGTTGGTCTGTACAAATATATATGGTGGCAACGGATTTATTCCCTTAGCATAACATCCAGAATATTTGTGCAAATCAATTAGTGATTAACGGATTTGATAATGTGGCATTCAAAGTGATCGTGTTATCAATGAATGGAAAGTAATCGTAACCTCTGGCCTCAACAACCGGTAAATGACAGAAATCGGGCAGGTAGTATGGCTAAGTCGGTCGCACCGAAGTAGGGTGTATAATCGCCTATCTAGAGAATATTCATTTGCTTCTTTAATCTATCAATGTTGTCCCATATATATATATATATATATATATATATATATATATATATATATATATATACGGGAACGGTTGCTGATCCCAACCGTTGGTGATATACATTCGATACACTCAAGCGAAATGAGTGGTCGGTCATGTGTGGCTGAGTTGCAAGATGTTCTTGTTGAACTCCAGTGTATCGTTCCTAGAGTACACTGATCGGAATGTGGTTCCATACCTTGTCATAATTGGAAATCCATTACCCAATACGTGCTTGCGGTTTGATTGTATACTATATATGTAGAACGTGAGATGAAAGCGTTTCTGCTAGATGATTATTATACTGTGGTTGATAGACATTATTATAATATCAAAAGGTTTTTGATATAAAGATACTTTGGATTCTCATAAGGAAAAAAACCCGTTCCGTTATACGGCGTGGTCTTATGAGATACCGTTTACTTGTTCAAATTGTTTTAAACTGTTTTACTCATACCAGTCCCATGACTGACCCGGAGTTTATTTTGTTTTGTTTTCCCTAAACTCTTGGGTGCCTAATTTGTACGGGCAGTCAAGTAGTCAGGATTTTACAGATACACTTGGAGAGCTTGGAGCAGGAGGCTTCAAGATTCTATAGCTATTATTATTTCCGCTGTTGTTGTAAGTGTTGTACTCTGCAATGCTATTGTATACATATACTGTTTGTATTTCAAAAGTTATGTTATATTTTATTCGTTCCGCTGTGAGATTCGTGTTACTCTGATGATGTTCTTCTTCTTCTATTCTACTAGTTCTATCTTATCTATCCTCACCCTCTATCTTCTTTCTATTAATTTCTTGAATTTTCAGTGCAATTTGGGGTTGGACTTGTGTTATTTAGTCAGCTCAAATTGGACCGGATTTTCGGGTCATTACAATAGTTATTTAAAGTTTATACCCTTTGCCTATGCTAGTTTTGTATGTGAATCATATGCTAGTTTGTATGAGATTTATATGCAAGTTAGGTAAAACCCCAAATCTATACATACAAGCTCACACTTACATGATTAGATCTATGATTAGATCTATGTTTAGATCCATTATAATACATAGTTTATGTTAGGTTGTGGTTTATATGCCTATACACTATGCAAGTTCACCATTATGCATATAGATCTATGCAAATCACCTTGTGCATAAATTAGTCCATGCTAGTTTATTGTTTTATATACGTAAGTTATCGATTATGCAAATTATGCCAATCATGCAAGTTTATCTTTTTAGATCTATTTTTATTTTGTATGCAAGTTATCGATTATGCAAATTGGCATAACGAAATTAGTGTAAATTGCCTTAAAGGCATATAATTAAATTTAGACATTAATTAGCATAATTAATGTGCACAGAAATCATGGCCATAATTTAAGTGACAATTATGGACATAGATTAGGGAATAACATTTAAATGTTAATGTTAATATTGTGAATTGGCATAAATGGCCTTAAAAGGCATATATTTAATTAGAGACATTAATTGGTATAATTTGAATACCTGGCATTTATGGACATAATTTAGGTGACAATTCTGGACATAAATAAATTTGGAAATTATTTACAAATTTGAATAGGGATATTAATTCAAATTGGGGTAAAAAGATTATATGTAATAATCAATGCCTATGACACGAGGTTGGACTCATTTGTGGTGTAAGACTGCCCGGACCCGCCCGACAAATCTAGCAACCACAACTGGTAGTCCAATGTGAGATGTCATAGGCCCAAATTAAATGCGTGACAATTGTACGAACACAAGGTTAGGCCGTTTGTAGTGTAAGACTGCCCGGACCCACCCGACAAATCCAGCAACCACAAAGGGTGGCCTAATGTGAGAGGTCCTACAAGGTTACTGTAGTAATAAACTAAGTGACACTTAACCAAGGTAAACATGTAAGTGGGACATGGGGGTTAAGTTGATGCCTTAGGTGGCTTGTGAAATACGATTAGAAACACTTAACCAAACAGAAACATGTAAGAAGACATGAATAAGAATGGGGTTAAGTGGGAAACCTTAATGGGGGCCAAGCATAGGTGGAAAGCTTGTGTCGGGCATGGGGGCCCTTTTCAAACCAGTAACCCATTTAGTATCTTTGTGAGCTCGACCCAAGTCGAGGACGGGACACGCTTACTGGGTTTGGTTGTAAGAGGTCAAAACGGGTTAGTTGTGGCAACGCAAGTCCAACGGGGTCATGTGCGTGCGTGGGCCCGGGATGATAGGTAAGATGTTGTTGCATTGTGTAGGTATAAGCCGTGCATCCTTGAGTTGTAACGGGTTGTCACTTTGGGGAGTGATACACCCCACTGTGGGACCAACACGGGTATCTACGAGTTAGGGAGCCGATCAAATGGGGAAGGTAGTGGGTACGACAAGTGGAGATAGGAGCAGGCGGCACCTATGAAGACAGCTAGTAGTACAACTACCATATTATGAATAAATGTTGTAATTAATATGAGGGAGGGTAGTGGGTACAACTAGTGGAGATAGGAGCAGGCGACACCTATGACAACAGCTAAGGGTACACGAAACTACCATTATTATTATCACTTAAGTTCTGTAGGCGGGATCAACTTTTTAGGGTGTCTGGTGGTGGTGCAGTGTAGTAATTATCCTATAATGATTAGGGGCGCAATTAACGTTATCTTATTCCTCCTGTTGCCTTGTTTCGCAGTCATTCCTTATTTTACCAGCTTATTCCTTATCTTAGTTACTTTAATAATTATTTTGTTAAAGTTATTGTACTCGCCAGACTTAATGTCTGACCCCCTTTGTTTTCGCCTCTTTTCTTCCTTTCCCCCACCAGGTTCTCAGGGTGGGACTAGTGCTAGTGCAGCTTGATTTGGATCACTTTATCTCTCTCTTTTGGAAAGGCTTGGATTGCTGAAAGTAAAGTTCAGCTTATCTTCTTGATGGCTACTTATGTTGGGGTTTATGCTTTTTTACTTTATGTACTCTGATTTTGTCAAGATGGATATTATGTACTTGACCCTAGTCACTGGTTTTTGAAGTTGTTGTAATCAAACTATTTCTCCGCTGTAATAAAAGTTGTTTTAAATTTTTAAGTACTGCTATATATATGTCTTGTTGTTAAGTTTCTGTTCTATACACACTTAAAACGCTCCATGGAAGTTAATGCATTCTCTTTATGAGTGATATTAATGGACGTGGGGTGTTACACGTGGTATCGGAGCTGAAGGTTACCAGAACAGATATGAGATTTTGAAAAACTATTTTTCAAAAGCATTTTATAAAGAAATACTTTCAAAAATATGTTTTAAGGAGAGTATTTCCAGGAGAAAGGTTTATTCTATAAACATAATCCCCAAGAGACGTATAACTTTCCTTCGACTCTCTGTTTTGAATCTCTTCCTCTTTCCCTGTTGAATCTCTTCCTCCGCGTATAGATGCTTTTTCCTAAGATATATGAGGACTTCCGTATGATGGGCGGAAAACCGCTTCATGGGACTTAGACGTTTGTCGGGGCTAGAAGTTGGCTCAAGAAAGTGTAGGACTTGTTGGTATCTTTGATATAAACGAGGGGAGGAAGGTTCGACTAGCTGCTTGGTTGATGAAGGACGAAGTTTCTTGTAGGTCGAAGGTCACGAATGGAGAACATATAGTGGAGGCATGGATAGGGCACAGGATAAGAAAGTAGAACCTAAGAAGGGTGCAAAGAGTAATAAACCCCGTGACAAGAGGAAATGTCTTTGTTGTGGAACACTAGGCCATCTGAGCAAGGACTGTAGGAAGAAAAAGAAGACTGGTTGTTTCCACTGTGGTGCAGCAGGACATCTGATCAAAGATTAAAGACTGCCCGAGGAAAAGGAAGAGGACTTGGTCTACTTCTGGTGGGCAGGTTCAATCTCTCATGGCACCAGGACAGGAGAGAGGTAGAAACATATCCGTTGAAAGTTTAGTTTTTCTGTTTGATCATCATGTTCATACTTTGTTTGACTCTAGCGCTTCACACTCGTTTGTATCTGCTTCGTTAGTTGAAATGCTGCACCTAAATATTAGTCTAGTTACGGATCCCTTTGTAGTCTCAAATCCTATTGGTGGTTCGGCTCACTTATTTGTGGTTTGTCTGGATTTGAGAGTGTATATCTTGGGCGTTGCGTTTGAATGCAACGCCTTCGTTCTTGGTTTCATGGGCTACGGCTTGATTTTAGGCATGGATTGGCTAGCCAGATACGGTGCCATCCTAGATTGTGAAAGAAGGCTAGTTAGATTGTTGACTCGTTGTGGAAAGACCCTTGATATTTCTTGTGACCCTAAAGGTCCAATGATGCTTAGCTACCTAGAATCTCTTGGCGCGTCCAACGATGATTTGGAATCTGCTCGTGGGGTCCGTGAGTATGGTGACGTCTTCGATGAAGTTCGTGGTTTACCCCCGAGGCACGAGATAGACTTTCGTATATACATAGTGGATAATGCAAATCCAGTTGCATTACCAGTGCACCACATGGCTCCGAGAGAGAGGAGAGAACTCAGTAAGCAATGAAATAGTAGCTTGAGAAGGGGTTCATAAGAAGAAGCATTTCAGAATGGGTTGCTCAATTGTTTGGTTATTTTGCTAGTATCATCTCATGTAGATTGTCCGAATTCGAAGGAGGTATTCCTTGGGTGCTTGTCTGATATTGGTTTAGGCCTTTGGTGCTTGTGCTTGGGGGATGTCGAGTTCGACTAGGATGGTTTGTGTGAGAGATAAATAGCTGTGGTGATTTTTCATTGCATGAATATCTTGGTTTACTCGAAGAGTGATGGGCAGCCGTTACATGATAAGACTATTCGATGGTATGGACTGCCCCGAGTTAGACTCAATAGGGTTATGAGATGACTCAAGTGGACTCGAAAAGATGTGAAGTAATGTATTGTTTAGGACCTTATGTTGATGCCATTTCTTTTGAGGAATAAGGTGAGATTCTTAGGGCACATGGTCTCTAAGGAAGGGATAGCTGTGGATCCCGCGAAGGTGGTGGCAATCCAAGATTGGAAGATTCCTAAGAACGCAACTGAGCGTTTGAAGAGGGCTTTGACAACAGCTCCAGTTTTATTTTTGCTAGATAGGAGTCATCGAGCCATCTTTGTAGATATGCTATAGATGAGAGAGGTTGGTTGCGTAGAAATGAGAGACTTTGCGTACCGCAAGACGAGAGCTTGAGGAAGACGATTCTTGAAGACTCGCATCGCTCCAAGATGACGCATACATTCTGGGTTTTGTGGGATATGTTGGGGTTTTATCATGCTTAGTTTCTTAAGAATCATTTGATAATCTGATATGTACCAGTAGTCTGTAAGTATCTGAATATTTCTGAAAAGGATAGGGTTTTTTACTTGAAGCATGAAGTAGATTTCCAGTTTTGACATTTGTTAATGGGGGTAATTCTCTGAGTGTCAATTTGATGTTGATTTCGGTCTTCGGGGTTGATACTTAGGGAATTATTCTCTTAACCGATGTCTAATGGGAACAGAACTTTTGTTTTAATTGTACTCGCTCTATCACTAGGCTGTATCCTATCGATCGAGTCTTCAACCTTTAGGTAGAAACTAATGGGTGTAAACATGTGTTTGAGACATGTTATGTTTGGTGGATGCAAGTGGATGCAAGTGTTTGCTAGTGGTTTCTCGTGGATGCATTTATACACACATTAGGCACTAGTCAATCACTCTCATATTGCATATTAATATGTGCGCATATTTAAATTAACGGATGTATCATGGTTGTATTATCACATGGATGATGCATTCGGATGAATGGTTGTGCATGCATGTAAAAATAATATGTGTCATTAGGAATCTTTTGCATACATAATGGACGCATGGCACTATCATGGTTCGCATTAAGGAGGTCAACTGAATCAGTGGACCGCCTGATTTTTGCATTGGATAAGGACATGTGCACACGCTATGCATATAAACATGAAAGCATTAGAAGTCTCTTAAGGACAATGGATGCCTATGCCTGATGGTTGAGTAGATGGATGATTGGATGGTAGCAAACATTCTTCCTAACTTGAAGATTTCGGGGACGAAATCCTTTAAGGATGGGAGAATGTAACACCCCGTATTTTCTGTGAACATAAAAATAACAAATCAAGGTATAATTAATTTTTAGAAAAAGAATTAGGTGAAATGGGATGCGCCGTTGCGTTCGTCTCGGAATTCTGCTTGAGATAGAATCCAAGTTTGCATAAATTGGACTCCGTATGAAAAAGATATCCTTAAATTAAATATTGCAGCAAAACATGGAAAAAGAGGAACGAGAAAAGAATAATGTTTAGCATTGTTCTAAGTATTATAAGCAAAAGACTTAGTAGCTCGTTTGGTTAGAACATGTGACTTGCATACAAGAGGTACAGAGTTCGATCCCCGCCAACGCCATATTTTTGTTTTAGGGAATGGCTAAAAAGTGGCTTAGTGTGAACGCAGTTCAAAAAGTGGTTTAGCATGAAAATGACTAATTGGGAAGATAGATAAAAAGAAAATTAAATATATATATATTGAATATATATATATATAATTGAGAAGATAAATACAGTCAATAGATATGTATGTATGTAGGTAACTTCATTATGCATTGATTTTGCATGTTGCAAGGAAAGTAGAAAAAAAGGGAAATTAAATTATATACTCGATTTCTTTTTTTTTTTAGGTAAGCAATTAACTTGCATTATTTGTCAATATTAGAATTTATGAATAGGTGCGTATATATATATATATTTATATACATGGGCAGTTAATGTAAACATGAATAGATTGAAATTAATTTGTAGATGAGTGTTAATTTGTCATTGATATTAATTAAAAAGAAATATATATATATATATATATATATATATATATATATATATATATATTAAGTAGGCATAATTTGGGAACATGTATCATGGCATGATTGTTAAGTTATAATTTGGAGTAATTTGACATGAATTATGGAATATGTAATTTGACATATTAAACTTAGAATTGGCATGAACGACAAAGTATGAAATTTAGCATATAAATCTAGTTTTGGGCATAACTTGAGAAATGGGAACTTGACTAGTTTTGGTGAATTTGGGTAATTGGTATGAAACGGTATAATTGGTATACCATTAATTAGGAACATAATTAATGTTATAATTTAATTGTGAATGATTTACATATAAACCATAAATATGTAAATCAGTAAAAGATGAACATTTAGTACAAATAGAAGTTTATTAATACATTTGCTGAGTCATTCCTGACCTGTTGCTGAGTCAACAGGATAACTTTATCTAGTCTTGACGGTGGTGATGGCTCCTGTGAGATCCAATGGCCTATATTAATCTAATTACTCTATAGAAACACGTATAGACTTAAGCTCTAAACCTAATCAAAATTAAATCTATAGCCGTCATGTTGTCAGTCCGCAACCTAGAGTAGCCGCCGTCAAACTTAAAGCAAAACAGCGAATTAATTCAACTCAAGCCTAAATCTTAACAACAAAATTGTCTACATCAAGGGAATGCAAGTCAATTTCAGAACACAGATTCCAGAACTCAAGATTTTCTTTGAGTTTGTGAGTATAATAGCTTTCACAAAATAATTAGTTAATTTAATTGTGATAAGTTATAATTGGATTATGAGAATATGACTTTGAATCATGTGATGTTGAATTATATGCTAGTTGTTATGTGAATCTTATGCAAGTTCTTACGTGAATCTTATGCAAGTTTGTGATGTTGAGTTATATGCTAGTTGTTATGTGAATCTTATGCAAGTTCTTATGTGAATCTTATGCAAGTTTGTGATGTTGAATTATATGCTAATTCATATGTGAATCCTATGCAAGTTAGGGAAGTTGAATTATATATTCTTATATGAATCTTATACAAGTTTGGGATGTTAAAACATGTGCTAGTTTATGTGACCTTAATCTACATGTTTAGTTCCTTATGCAAGTTCACATCTTTTAGATCTATATGCAAGTTCACATCTTTTAGATCTACATGCAAGTTCACATCTTATTGTTTAGATCTATATTTTAGATCTATAGTAGTACATAGTTATGTAAAGTTTATGCCCTTTGCCTATGTATGTGAATCATATGCTAGTTTGTATGAGATTTATATGCAAGTTAGGTAAAAACCCAAATCCATACATACAAGCTCACACTTACATGATTAGATCTATGATTAGATCTATGTTAAGATCCATTACAATACATAGTTTATGTTAGGTTGTGGTTTATATGCCTATACACTATGCAAGTTCACCTTTATGCATATAGATCTATGCAAATCACCTTGTGCATAAATTAGTCCATGCTAGTTTATTGTTTTATATACGTAAGTTATCGATTATGCAAATTATGCCAATCATGCAAGTTTATCTTTTTAGATCTATTTTTATGTTGTATGCAAGTTGTGATATATAGATCTATTTTTATGTATTGTGCAAATTGTGATGTTTTTATAAATTAGGCTATTTGGCGAGCCTAATATATTCCATAAATTACACGTACGAATAACATGGGGATTGGGTAAATATTAATAATTGACATAACGAAATTAGTGTAAATTTCCTTAAAGGCATATAATTAAATTTATACATTAATTAGCATAATTAATGTGCATATAAATCATGACCATAATTTAAGTGACAACTATGGACATAGATTAGGGAATAACAGAAATATTAATGTTAATATTGTGAATTGGCATAAATGGTCTTAAAAGGCATATATTTAATTAGAGACATTAATTGGTATAATTTGAATACCTGGCATTTATGGACATAATTTAGGTGACAATTATGGACATAAATAAATTTGGAAATTATTTACAAATTTGAATAGGGATATTAATTCAAATTAGGGTAAAAAGATTATATGTAATAATCAATGCCTAAGACACGAGGTTGGACTCATTTGTGGTGTAAGACTGCCCGGACCCGCCCGACAAATCCAGCAACCACAAATGGTAGTCCAATGTGAGATGTCATAGGCCCAAATTAAATGCGTGATAATTGTGTGGACACGAGGTTAGGCCGTTTGTAGTGTAAGACTGCCCGGACCCGCCCGGCAAATCCAGCATCCACAAAGGGTGGCCTAATGTGAGAGGTCCTACAAGGTTACGGTAGTAATAAAATAAGTAACACTTAACCAAGGTAAACATGTAAGTGGGACATGGGGGTTAAGTGGATGCCTTGGGTGGCTTGTGAAATACGATTAGAAACACTTAACCAAATGGAAACATGTAAGAAGACATGAATAAGAATGGGGTTAAGTGGGAAACCTTAGTGGGGGCCAAGCATAGGTGGAAAGCTTGTGTCAGGTATGGGGGCCCTTTTCAAACCAGTAACCCATTTAGTATCTTTGTGAGATCGACCCAAGTCGAGGACGGGACACGCTTACTGGTTTTGATTGTAAGAGGTCAAAACGGGTTAGCGGTTGCAACGCAAGTCCAAAGGGGTCATGTGCGTGCGTGGACCCGGGCTGGTAAGTAAGACGTTGTGGCATCGTGTAAGTATAAGTCGTGCATCCTTGAGTTATATCGGGTTGTCACTTTGGGGAGTGATACACCCCACTGTGGGACCAGCACAGGTATCTACGAGTTAGGGAGCCGATCAAATGGGGAAGGTAGTGGGTACGACAAGTGGAGATAGGAGCAGGCGGCACCTATGAAGACAGCTAGTAGTACAACTACCATATTATGAATAAATGTTGTAATTAATATGAGGGAGGGTAGTGGGTACAACTAGTGGAGATAGGAGCAGGCGACACCTATGACAACAGCTAAGGGTACACGAAACTACCATTATTATTATCACTTAAGTTCTGTAGGCGGGATCAACTTTTTAGGGTGTCTGGTGGTGGTGCAGTGTAGTAATTATCCTATAATGATTAGGGGCGCAATTAACGTTATCTTATTCCTCCTGTTGCCTTGTTTCGCAGTCATTCCTTATTTTACCAGCTTATTCCTTATCTCAGTTACTTTAATAATTATTTTGTTAAAGTTATTGTACTCGCCAGACTTAATGTCTGACCCCCTTTGTTTTCGCCTCTTTTCTTCCTTTCCCCCACCAGGTTCTCAGGGTGGGACTAGTGCTAGTGCAGCTTGATTTGGATCACTTTATCTCTCTCTTTTGGAAAGGCTTGGATTGCTGAAAGTAAAGTTCAGCTTATCTTCTTGATGGCTACTTATGTTGGGGTTTATGCTTTTTACTTTATGTACTCTGATTTTGTCAAGATGGATATTATGTACTTGACCCTAGTCACTGGTTTTTGAAGTTGTTGTAATCAAACTATTTCTCCGCTATAATAAAAGTTGTTTTAAATTTTTAAGTACTGCTATATATATGTCTTGTTGTTAAGTTTATGTTCTATACACACTTAAAACGCTCCATGGAAGTTAATGCATTCCCTTTGTGAGTGACATTAACGGACATGGGGTGTTACAGGCATAATTGGTCAAGGCAGCGTTTGGCATGGATTGGTCAAGGCAGCGATTGGATGGATCGGTAATGTAAAACTCGATGGATTAGCAGAAGGTGATGGATCGAGCAAACAAGAATCGTGTGGATCTAGCAAGAGTGCACCGATGGATCAGACCGAAGAAAAAAGGGAGCATGCATGGTATTTCGTGGATTGGGCCGTGTTGTAACTAATGGATCAGTCAAGATTGATGGATCGGCACAAGGTGGATCAGTGACAGTAGGTCTGTAACGACCCGGATTTCGCCCGACCCGATCTCAGAATTAGGCCCGACGACTATCGTTCTTACCTATTAACCCCTATTCCGGACTCATCTAGCTATGTCCCGCAGGCCCAAATGACTACCTTGACCTAGTTTTCTTTAATTTAAAATATTTTCTTTTATTTTTAATTCAATCGTTCAGAAAAATTCACCGGGGTCGCAAATTAACTTCAAAAATTCCCAAAAAATATATTTAGCTATGTTTAGACGCTGCGGACCTAGGAAAATTAATTTCGTTCAATTTTCAGCCCATTTGAAAAATGACTACTTTCAAGTCGATTAAAATTGACCGAAATTGACAAAACTGAAATCTTTTTGCCACGACCACAAATTAATTCTAAAAATTATGAAAAATTAAACTTAACTATATTTTGACAATCCGAATCCAACAAAAGTGGTTTCGTCGAAAACAGAGTTCGTTTGAAAATGGCTATTTTTAAGGCGTATATATTAAATATTAAAAATACATTTTTAAACAAATAATTTTCGAAACTCGAAATATATAAGTGTTTACTATTTATCAATGCAGAAATGTCATTCTGAACTCAATGGAAGTGGTTTCGAGTTTAAATTCCTTCGTATGCAAAAAGTAGCATTTTTGACCTTTGTAAATTTCATAGCGACCTTTCTAAATTTTAATTTTGACATAACTTTTGATTCCCGCAATGAAATTTCGATTTTTCAGATTCGTTAGAAAGATATTTTTAAATAGATTCTAATATTTTTGGTTTCACTAAAATTTGTTAAACTTTGCATCCTGTACGATCAGTCAAAGTTCAAGTTTGACTTTTCAAACTACCGCGCTATTTCTAACTTCTTTTATAATTAGAATTAAATTATTCATTCTAACTTCAATTTAAATCAATTTTTAATCATTATTATTTTATTAGTTGATTAACTTTTATATACTCAAAATCATGTTTTCTACAATAGATTATAATTACAAATACGTATATTATAGGCTTGCTACTCTCAACTCATTCTAGGGCATTACTAACCCCATCTCTAATGAGTTTTCTCATTCTAGGATACTGCTGATCCTATCTCTAATGAGTATTCTTATTGGATATTACTAATCCAATCTCTGATGAGTCTTTTGTTCAGTTCTAATGAGTTGTACCCCAAAGATTTGAGCTAACCAAAGCTCTGATACCAACTTTAACGACCCGGATTTCGCCCGACCCGATCGATCGCAAAATCGACCAAGACCTTTCAAAACCCGAACATGTTAACTCTGGGAATACAACATCATCAGAACAACAACAACGGACTTTATAAACATTACAATAATGTTACATCAGAGTACAGAATATCAGAGTACATCGAATAAAATTACAGCGGAAGATAAATTACAATATTTTGATACATTGCAGCAGAAACAATAAAATAGATACAGCGGAAGACAACTATGCTCTGGACACAGCTTTAAGATTCGATCCAGAATCCTGCTCGAGATAAGGACCTGCAGACAAACTACTCGACTACCCGTGTGGAAAGAGGGCACCCGAGTTGGTAAAGGTGGAAAAAAACAACGGGTCAGTCATGGGACTGGTGTGAGAAATCTTAACTAATTTAACTAATAGTAGTAAGGTAAATCCAAGGACCACGCCGCTAACGCGGAACGGGTTTTATTCCAATGGATTACCATGCATAACAATAAATTAAATCGTAAAACAACGCAAAGCTTTTTAGAAAAACGAAACCATTATAAGACCCAAGTCCCATCACACAATGCAACGCAAACCGGAGGATAGGGTTTTACCTTGTAATGGCCAAAAATGCTTGATACGATAAAAACGGATCTGATATTACTATTAGTGTATATATGTTTCAAAAACATTTCAATCATAATGTATCAATTATAGAAGGCATAGTACCCCATCCAACTATGTCGCCCTACTAGTTCTACAATCAAAACCGCATGAGGTCGTATTGGAAATTGGGTTTCCATCATGAGTCAAGGCTAGGGAGGAGCTCCTTACCGATTCGAGACACTCTAGCTAATGTCTCAGGATTCCCCGCAGAGAACCCTTGGATAGCTGCAGGGCCGGTCCACACTTGCAGTTTGTGGATTAGTTATTCCTGAACACACGTTTCCCAGTCCTATAGGACCTAACATCCGAGGCGCCTCATTCCATCATCCACATAAGTAAATATCAGCTACTTTAAGCACCGACACCACTTCTATCTAGAAAGAAACGTGCTGCTCTCCCTGCGTTCCCTTCTCCCGTTTTAGACTCAACCGGGTTGTGAGGTTCGCGAAGTAACGTTATAACCACAAGGTTTGCTTTTCAACAAAGCCTTGATCATCTTCATCTTAGCGTGCCATGTTGACAATTCATGCCATGCGATTGATAACTATTAATACACAACCTCTAAGGGTGTTAAGGAAGAGAATAAATTCTCCGCCACCAACGGTCGTATATTAATAGAAATCAATTTACATAGAACAAAATTCAACGTTAGACACACATCCATTATAAGCTTATGCTCTGGGTCTGAGCGAAAGCCAAATCCGTACAAATCAACACTACGTCCGGACGGCCTCCACTGTAGCCCCTTCAAGGTAGCTACTCCAATCACGGGCATCAGCAGTCGTCGTCCATTCGATGTGAAGATCGCCAGTCTTCAATCACCGTCTTCAACTCTTCGACTTTCAATCGTCGTATGATCATTTGAAATGAGATTGAACTCGGACTTTTCAAATGATCCTCGCATATATATATATATATTTAAAAATCATTTCATATCGTTGATATTAATTTATAACGATCAACCTTTATTTATATATATATATAAATAATTAAATTCCATTTCATTAACGTAATTATATAACAAGTAGTGAATGTTTTTTTCATAACCTATCGAAATGTTTATAATGTGTAATGAAATGTATTTTATTTTATTACATTTTGCTAACGAAAAATATTCCTATTCGTATATACAATATTAACGTACAATGTACACACCATTTATTTTCATCCACATACACATCTTATACACAACAATGTACATTTTATTGTTTCATCTTTCGAATTACACAAAATGTATATTTTGTTTATCATACCAATTCCAACAAAAATGAGCATTTTTGTGTTTCATTTCAGTTTCAACAAACGAATATTTGTTTTGTTCATTCACCTTTACTTCTACAGAGTATTTTTGTTTGTTTATTTCAATGTAACAAAATTGATAATTTTATTATCTTTTCAATGCAAAACAAAAAGTATAATTTTATATTACAAACAAAACGATAATTTTGTGTGTTAATCTATTTACGTGAAAATATAATTTTCATATCTTTAATCTTTTTAATGAAAACCTAATTCGTTAAGATGTAAATTTCATATCCTTATTTTTTTTTATGAAAATCCAATTACATAAAAATATAAATTTCTCTTCTTTAAACATGACGGTGAAAATAATGTAACTTTCTAATTTAATTCATGACGGTGTAAATAATGTCCATTTTCTATTTAACCATTTATATTTTAATATTGGTCAGACCTCCCATATTAGGCCTGCAACTTGTGAATGCTGGATGGGCCAGTCGGTTCTGGGCAGACTTATCCCACAAGTCGGACTTAACCTCGTGTCTTGCCCCAATTTTTATTTGTGCACTTGGACCTCTCACATTAGGCCTAACATTTGTGGCTGCTGGATATGCCGGTCGGGTCCGGGCAGACTTCCACCACAAATGTGACCTAACCTCGTGTCCAAGTACAATTTTAATTAATCATTATAATTGTTCCACTAAAAATATTATTTTAAAATGTTTCTCATTTCAAAATATCTTAATTTTGGAATATTCTATATTTCGAAATAACTTGATTTCAAATACTGTAACTTACCTTTTCAAATCTTAATAAAAGTTGAGACTTTCTCAATTATTATATTAATAATAATAAACCTTTCAAATGTCTAATTCTGAATCTAATTTTCTTATCTTAACATATTGACTGTAAATATAGAATCTTTTTAATTGAATCCCTTTTTATTTATGACTCATATTTCATTTACATTAAAAATGCAAATTCTTATGTTAACAAAATTTCATTCTTCCTTATATACTTTAATGATTCATCCTTATGTTAACACAATTCCATTCTAACTTGAATATTTTAATGAATTCCCTTTTTAACATAAATATGTGATTTTCTAATATTTACATTTCTAACACAAAAATGTGATTAATCATTACAGTGAAAATTTCCATCTTTTTAAATTACATGAAAAGGTGATTTTGATTCCATTGTCAAATTGCTCTTTTTACCTATGCCTTAATTACATATAAAAAATGCAATTTTATTTAATGTAAACTCTTATTCTTTAATTACATATAATGTGATTCTCTTTCTTTGTAATCTTGATTACATAAAAATGCAATTCTCTTTCTTTAAACCTTGATTACATAAAAACGTAAATTTTCCTACTTTTAATCTTAATTACATAAAAATGTAATTTTCTCCCTTAGCATAATTTAAATGATAAGTGTAAATTTTTCGCTTGTAATCTAATTCACATGGAAATTTGACTTAATTACATAAAATGTAATTTTTATGTTCTTTTTTTTTTCACTACATACAAAAATGACTTTTGTCCTTTGATTTCATTTAGAAACAAAAATTAATATCTTTATTTAACCACAAAAGGTAAAATCTCTTATTCAACAAAGAAAAATAAATTCTTTTAATTTGCAAACAAAAGTTAATCGTTTTCATTTACAAACAAAAGTTAACATCTTTTCATTCGCAAACAAAAGTTAAAATCTTTCATCATGTTTACAAACAAAGTTTCAAATCTTTTATTTATAAAGTTACAATCTTTTTATTAATAAAGTTACAATCTTTTCATTGGCAAAAACAAGTTTCAATCTTTTTATTAACAAAAACAAGTTTCAATTTTTTTATTGGCAAAAACAAGTTTCAATCTTTTTATTAACAAAAACAAGTTTCAATCTTTTTATTGGAAAAAAAAAGTTTCAATCTTTTTATAGGCAAAAACAAGTTTCGATCTTTTTATTGGCAAAAACAAGTTTCAATTTTTTTATTGCCCAAAACAAGTTTCAATCTTTTTATTTGCAAAAAAAAGTTTCAATCTTTTTATTGTTAAACCAATTCGAACATTTCAACAAAAAAAAATAAAAAGATACTTTGTTTATCGTCAATTTTAACACAACAAAATATATAAAGATGATATGTTTTGTCTACTTAACATTTTATAACTAAATTGTTATTGTAACCAATCTTAACATGTTATAACTAAAATGTTAATGAACGTTTAGTTTTACATGTCTTTCTATTTAACAAAATAAATACTTTGTTTTACATACTTTCAACATAGATGTTAAAAATAAGTTTAATTTCATATCTTAACTTGACGCTAAAAGTATGTTTAATTTTCATGTTAACACATAACGCTAAAAGTATCCTTATGTTCATATTAACATATAACGTTAAAAATATCATTTTTCCATGAAATCACATATGGTGTACATTTCCATAATACTCCATGTAACATATAATTTTGGTGTAAATATTCATGTCAATACATAGGATAACAATGTATGATTGGGTATCAAGTCTCATGTCAATCTTCTCATTCTATTTTTTTTATTGAATATAAAATAACAAATAGAATGATAAATTAAAATCTTCTATTTAAATTGTATGACAATAAAATTAATACTTATGTTTCAACTCTTTTCATTTTAACCAATTGGAAATAAAATATTTATTTCAATACTATCTCATATTGACAAAACTAATGTTATAATTCATTCTGACTATTTTATTTCATCGCAATAATCCATCACATCAGATAAATCAACAAACAGCATTACAATCAACAATCAACAAATTCCAAACATCACCACAGATCTGATTAAATAAGCATACACACATAAAACTTAAATAACGAGGGATAATTTAATTTTAACTATTTTAAAATATAGAAATCTCACCTTGCTTTTAACTGAATTCCTGTTCGCGTTCAAAATTGGCTGAAAATTCAACTGTCTCTGTTTCAGGTTTGGTCTACGTCATCGCGAAGATCTCGGTCTCACGATCGTGGCGTACCTGAAATCGTTCGAATCCGAGCTCGTATGAGTGAGATATGGTTAAATTAAGATTGGTCAAATTTTGAATTAAATTAATTAAATAATCAAAGGTTGAAAAAGTCAACCTTCCTCCTTCTTCCTCTTCCACGTTCAAGGCCTTTCATTGAACCCATAGGCTTCCAAACTAGGGTCCCAAATAACTTGAAATTGGCGAAGCTTGAAGACGATCGGAAGGTGGCAAATCGAAGAGGGATGAGAGGGCTATGTGCGCCTAGGGAGGTGGAGGTCGAGGTGGGGCCTACAGGGCGCGGTGGGGGCTATTTGGCCGCGGGTTGAGGAGGGGATTCCGGCCAAAATACTTCATTAAATCCAATCATATCCATATGGAATCGAAGAGGAGGAAGAGAGCTTCGATTTGGTATATGGTTTGTTGATTTTCATTGAGCGGATTGGAAGAAATTAGAGAATGAAGTTCGGATGAATGTCGCCATTGAAAATAAAGGTGGCGGCTGGTGCATTTTGAAATTAGGGTTTGAGGGTCCTAATTTGCTTATTATTTATATTATTATATTCACTAATTACATTTTCATGTAAGTAGAACTTAAAGAAGAAGATTTACATTTTAATCAATTGAATTTTTATTAAAATGGACAACGGTATGAAATTTACATATGCATGTAAAAGAATTTCAGTAAAGATTATAATGATGAAACTTATATTTTAATGAGTTTGGGTCGTTACAAGGTCGTAGCATTAGGATAGATAGGGCACTTGATGAATCGGCCTTAGGATGGATCTGCCAAGCGAGAAAACATGAGGCACACGCCTTGAAATTTGATGGATCGACTATGTACAGGCCGATGAATCATGGAAATATCCATGATGGGTTGCAGCATTTCTGAAGCACTGTGAATGTGGACCAAATGTTGTGAATCAACTTTTGACCAAATAAGGTTATTTTTGGTTCGACGTTGGACGAAGCTTCAATGGGAGTTCAAGGTGGAATGATCAAAGCGTTGTGAGGTGTTCGTTGATCGATGTAATGCAACGAATGTGGGAACGACTCAAGGATGTTTGAGCTCCTAGATAATGGTTGCTCAAGATGATTTAAGCTTATGGATAGTCATCGATGATGAAAAGTAGAGGTATTGAAGGCCGATGGATTATTGTTGTTATAGGTTCTAGCGGACTCAAAGCAGGGGTGCAATAGGGATGCCTAAAAAACTAGATGATTGGTCGAGTACCCTGGGTATCGATGAAAGCCTAGATATGTATCGATGAAAGGTGTATGGAGTTTTGCTAGAACCGGTTTACCATTAGCCCTTGAAGGATGGAAAGACATTGAGCCAGTCAAACAATTAACGATGGTTTCAAGGTAGGATTGATGGTGATAGCAAGAGTCATGGATGTTAATTGCTTTGTTTCTATCATCTTATGTAGATCGTTTGAAGTCGAAGGAGACATTTATTGGGTACTTGTCTGATGTTGGTTTAGGCCTTCGGAGATTGTGCTTGGGAAATGTTGGTCTCGATTAGGATGGTCTACGCTGGGTAACTAGTTACTATGCATGTTTGTTCTATCTGATTGTTTGTAAAGGCTATCATTATCAGATGTGGAGGAGATGGATTTGGGTTCTTCTTTGTTTATGTCGGTAGATTAGATGATTGATCTATCTATTTTACATATACTTTATTGATGATGTTAGATAGTTCTTTTATTGCTCATTATGACTATTGTTCGACTCAAGGTTTTATGTTCCCTTTTATTACCTTGGGCCGTTCATCCGGTTTTGGATGGGCAAACTAGGTAGCAGGTAGTAGATCTTGATGAGGACAATGCTGTAGACTGATGATGAGAGGGAGGCGTACGTATTATTTTCTACTATATATATCTTATTGTTTCTGCTTACGATTGATGTGTGCTACTTTGAGTGAACCATTAGTAAGGCTTGTTGTACAGAATTTGATGTTGTATCCAGATTGATGTGTGGATATTCTTTTCATGATGATATGGAAGTTAGAAATTCTATTATATGATGCTTCACTGTTAATGTCTGTTTTATATGTTCTATTATTTTTATCCTTGTGTCGTGGGTTATACGTCAGGTTTCGCTTGTGTTATTCTACCCTAATGATCATTCATAACTGTTTGGCACGTCTTTCAACGCATTATTCCTCTTTTTAAGTGCATGAGTTATGGGCGGTCATCACATTAGGTATCAGATCTTTGGCTAAGCAATTTATCCAAAGTTCGTGGACGTAAAGACGTATGAGAGCCGTATTTTCATCTCCTAATGGATGAATACTATACTATAGTGTATAATATAGTAGCACTTGTATTGCATTTGCAGTTATTCTCATGTGTAGACTAATTATTCTATTTTTCAGATTTAGAATGAGTCATTAAACATTGAGACATATCGCTAGAAAAGAGATTGTTCCTGGAGGGGGAGATGGCGGTATACCTGATTACCTAGCTATGTTCGAGGCCATGGTGGCGGTTTCCCGCTCTAGTGGCAGCCGTGGTAGATGTTGGGATTCATATACAAGTGCCTAGGGTTGTGGACTTCATGAAGCTGTGCAAGGACTTCACTGCTGTAGGAGGGAAGTCACTACTATTGGAGGGAAGTCATTCAAAGGGACATAGCCGACTGTAGATATTCAATGGTAGCTTAATACTTGCACTCGGATATTTGGATACTTGGGTATTGATGATGTGATGAAGAGGAAGATTGTATCAAGATAGTTACAGGATAGAGCTATGGATTGGTGGAACTCTGTCACTCTTGAGACTCCAGAGAATGAGATCACGTGAGATCAGTTTCAAGTCAAGTTGAGACAAAGTTCCTTTATACCGTTCAGAAGTCTATTCTCTTCAAGAGGTTTGTAGAGCTAAAGTAGAATGGTCGACCAGTATTGGAGTATGTTTCTAACTTTGAAACTTTGTCCAAGTACGCTCGTTTGTATGTTGAGACTACTTACCAGAAGAACGAGAAGTTTGTCATGGACTTGGACAAATACCTACAGAATCAGTTGGTTGATCATTTGGATGATACTTATGAGAAGATCGTGTAAGGCATGAGAGTTTGTTTCCCAAGGAAGAGACTGTTATTGCAACCAAATAGGACCCGAAACCACAGCAAGGTGGTAATAACAAAAAGAAGAAGCAACAACAACAAAAAGGAAAAGATGGTCAGAAGAACCAGAAAAGAAGGTGATATGCTTCAACTTCCAGCAGAAGGGCCATTATTCCAAGGATTGTGAGAATCCGAAAGATGAGAAGAAATGCTACAACTGTGGAAAACCTGGGCATAACAAGAAGGATTTTCCGGAGCTGCCGAAGGGTGAGTAGATAGTGAAGGCATATGCTTTGTAAGCTGCTCCATCTTCTTTGAGGGCTCCTATGACATAGGAGAAAGGGAAGAGTGTTGTCGATCAAGGTACTCTTTCCATTAGAGATGTTTCAGTTCAAGTGTTATTTGATGTTGGAGCATTACATTCTTTCATTTGTAATGAGCTTATGTCGCTTGGGTTTGGAACCAGAGATTTGTGATAGACCGTTGATTGTGACTAATCCAGTTGGGGGTTCATCCTGTTTTTGTATGATTTGTCGTGGTATAGTGTTGTCAAGTTATGGTTGCTCCTTTGTGTGTGATTGCTTTGTTTTGAACTTCGCTTGGTTTGATATTCTTTTGGGTATGGAATGGCTCAAGAGGTATGTGGAAAAAGTGGATTGCTAGAAGCTCAAGGTGACAGTCTGGAATGCAGAAGGGTGAATGGTTATGATTAGATGTAAGCCAAAAGACGTGGTCTTCATAAGCTATTTATGTTTTCTTATGATTCTATGGGTAGCCCTGTCATCTGTGCCAATCGAAAGTGAGTTCGATGATGTCTTTGAAGATATCAAAGGGTTGTCGCGCTCATGGTGAGATTGAGTTCAGAATCGATTTGGCCGAAGGTGCTAGACCTATCATTATGTCTCTTAGGCGGATAGCGCATAAGGAACATTGAGAGTTAGAGGTGCAAGTACATGATCTTTTGGGAAAAAGATTCATTTGTAGAAGTGTGTCCGAATGGATTGCACCAGTTGTGTTTGCAACCAAGGCTGATGGATCTTTGAGATTGTGTGTTGATTATCGTGAGTTGAACAAGGTGACTAAGAAAAACAAGTATCCATTGCCAAGATAGATGACTTGTTCGATCAGCTTCATGAGGCCAAGTTGCTTTTTCCTAAATGGATTTGGCAACGTGATTGCACTAGTTAAGAGTGGCGAAGGATAGTGTGCCAAGGCTTGCTTTTAGGACACCATCTGGTTTCTTTGAGTAGATGGTGATTCCATTTGGACTAACTAACATACTAGCTTATATTATGGATCTCATAAATAGAGTATTCAGAGATCAATTGAACAAGTTCATACTTGTGTTCGTGGATAATAATCTGGTTCATTCCCGGAACGAGGAAGAGCATAAGACGCACTTGTGAGTTGTTTTGGAAATCTTGCGAAAGCATCAGCTGAGAGCTATGTTTTTGAAGTGTCACTTCTGGTAGAGCGAAGTGAGGTTCTTAAGCCATGTGATTTTTGGAAATGGAATAGCGGTAGATCCCAGTAAGGTGGCAGCAATACAAGACTGGGATAGGCCTAAGAATGCGATGGATGTTCGGAGTTTCCTTGGGTTGGTTGGATATTATCGTCGATTTATAAGGGATTTCTCTAAGATAGCTACACCAGTAATGGGATTGACGAAGAAGAATCAAGTGTTCGCATAGGGATGAGTGTTTTATGCGGTTAGTCGACCGAACAGATCTTAACTGAACAGGTTTAACCGAAAAAATCAGTTAACTAAATTTGCGACTAACCGATCGCAATTAACTGAACAAAAGTGGTTCGGTTAATGGTTAATGGTTAATCGCGGTTAAAATCGGTTAACCATTAACAGCATATATTTTAAAAAACATATTTTGATTTTTAATGACCGGCCTTTACAACCAAATACCCGATGCACCTATTCTATTAAAACGCTAGTTATCCTTTTTTCATTCCAACTGAAATTATCATAGTTGCTTTTTGTTTAACTTTCCAAAAAGCGAAAATATCGATTAGAACCTTAAACCCTAACTATTTTCATTGATTCGCCGCTACCCCCGATTCGTGGATTCAAGACGATGGTGATTGTTAAGAGGAAGATAAAAAACGTGAATGTACCGATTTCCAATTCGTTAAATACTTTGATTTTAGTTCCGATTAGTAGAACTATGGAAAAAATTAAACCAACAGCCTTCTCTATTGATAATACAAAGAGTCCCGATCCTCAACAAACTTTACAAGCTTCAATGGAACGAGCTGTACCCTATTTTTTGCATTTTAGATTCGTTGTATTTGTACAACTAAAATGCTTTGTTTGTCATTTACAATTGTCTGCAAAGTACACACTGACCTAAAGAATATTATTAGAAAATTTCTTCATGGGGTAACATTGGGCATTGTTTTGCATTGATGTTTATGCCAGTTTTTATGTACGTAAAGTTAAGGAAAATAATATTGGAGTATACTCACAAATGTTGAAAAATTGGTAGGCTATCAAATCTAAGTGTATTCATTTGTTTATCACATTCCTTTGAATAGTGCAGTCTATGTAGGTTGATTGGCTTTGTGCCTACTGATGCATTAATTTTAGGGGAACTATGATTATTCTACTTATTGTTTATGAAAAAAGATTTCATACGACTATTGCAAATTTGGTTTAGATAAAATTAGCACCGATCTCTTACAGTGGTAGCTCTGGTTGAAGTGACTGCATTTTGCTACTTCTTGTTGTTTTCCGTAATTCATGAATGTAACTTTTGGAGGTCTTTGAATGCTTTTTGCATTTTATGCTCTAAATTGTTTTGTGTAATGTTTAGTTCTCTTAACGAGTAAGAGGTGGTGTGTTTTCCTTGTGTCATTTTATGCTGCCCAGAAGTTGATTAATTTTAGGGTATATTTCTTATCTGTTATAATATAATGATTGGTATGGCATTTTTGTTTTATTTTTTCTCACATTATGGCATTCTTCTTGAGTGAATTATTTGATCTTATTTAGTTCTAGCATGAATATTTTAATGGCTGGTTTCATAGAAAATTACCATGTACCCTTCTAGTCGTTATTGCTTGTTGAACTACTTAGTGTAATTGTATATTTCTCTTGTTCTTTTGTCATTCAAGCTGACAGTTTTGGCTCGATATTTGATTTTCTAATGCCTATTTTTAATCAATAGTGAATGACTAATTGTTTTAGAATACTAATATATACATAGTGTAATTATATCTTCATTCCAACTATACTTAATGTTTATGCCATTTGGTTTAGATTATACGACTATTGCAAATTTACTAATATAATATTAAATTGTATAATAGATACTAATGGAGGAATCATCTAGAAAAACAAGAGATGTTGAGTATTTGAAGAAGCCGAGGAGGAGACCGGCTATGAACAATTCCCCGTTGGAAGTGGAAAACTGCCTATGCCCCCGATCGCAAGACATCTAGTGGAAAGCCTTCCGCGGCATGGTTATATTTTACTAAAAATAAGAATCCAAATGTTCCTAAATGTGCTTTCAACTATTGTGCTCATGAATTTTCATGTGGTTCACATTTGAATGGCACTACACATTTTAATTATCATATAAAACATCATGTAGGTCAATTCCACGTGATAGTAATAAAAGACAAAAACCATTAGCTTTTGAAGCCGATAATGAAAGTAGTCCCATAGCATGGTCATTTACCAAAGAGCTATGAAGACAAGCATTAGCTTGAATGCTAATTATTGATGAACTCCCTTTAAGTTTGTGGAGGGTGAAGGTTTCCTTGAATTTTGACAACAGTTGTGTCCTAGTTTTGAAGTTCCTTCACGTAGAACAACTTGTAGGGATGTACTTTAATTATATTGGGACTCGATAGAATCTCTTAAAAAGTTATTCTCTGAATCATTGCATGGTGTTCCTCTAACTGCTAGTATATGGACTTCTATTCAAAATGTTAATTATATGGTTTTAACCGCACACTTTGTTGATCGAAATTGAAATTTACATAAGAGGATTATAAACTTTTGTGTGGTTACTAGCCATAAAGGAGAAAATATTGGAAAACTCATAGTTTAGTGTATCAAAAAATGGGAGCTTAAAAGAATAGTGTTTATCACGGTTGATAATGCTAGTGCAAATGAAGTGGCAATTAATTATGTGAGAGTTAAATTGAATGATTTTGATGGCGGTTGTGTCTTGAATGGTGAATTCATTCATTTACGTTGTTGTACTCATATAGTCAATTTAATTATTAATGACGGACTAAAGGATATTTGCAGTACCATAGATGGAATCCGTACTGCAGTTAGATTTGTGAGATCATCTCCATTACGATTTACTAAATTTAGAAAATTGAGTCGAAAATTGAGAATCGTAGTGTTTTAGATGTGCCTATTAGCTGGAAATCAATGTATTCGATGCTTGAAGTGTTGTTAACATATAAAAGGGTTTTCAATGATATGACGGACTCTTTGTTAAATTCTTAAAGTATTATTATAATATTACTTTAAAATTTAGCAAAACTTTGTTTGTTACTGCAAATGAATGTTTTTCCGAGCTATCCGTAATTCAAGAACAACTTCGAAAATTAACTAAGGAAACAAATCCATTTCTTGGAAAGATGGCACACAATATGAAAGCTAAGTTTGACAAATATTGGGGAAGTGTAGGCAATTTGAACAAAATTTTACTTATTACATGTGTACTTGATCCAAGATATAAATTTGAGTTTTTGAAGGTATTTATTGAAGATATGTATGGAAAAGTAATTGTGGTGGACATACTAAAAAGAGTGAAAGATATTTTGATAAGATTGTTCAACTTGTATATGAATAATTCTACATTTGGAACACAAACAAGTAGGGAATCACAACCTTAAATGTCTGTTGGTATTTATAATGTGACCAATGATGATTCAGATCTTGCTGAAAAAAGGAGTATTTTTCAAAAAGGAATTCGAGAACGAGACAACAAAGCAATGAACTAGAAAAAAAATACTTAGATGCACCAATTGAGGATGCGCTGAATAATTTTGATATTGTGTTATGGTGGAAGGTAAATTGCACCAAATATCATGTTTTATCTTTAGTCGTAGAGGTCTTCTAGCTATTCTGGTTTCCATGGTTGCTTCTGAATCTACATTTAGCACCGGAGGATGGATTATTGATCCTTTTCGTAGTTCTTTAAGTCCACGAATGGTTGAGACATTAGTTTGTGCTCAAAATTGGTTGAGGTCCAAACCAATTTTTGTAGATCACCGGATTGAGGTTCCTTTCGATGATGTTTACTTCTATGATGATACCTTTTCAGGTAATTTTAATATTTGCAAAATAATCTAGCCACTTCCTCATTTATTTAGTGTTACATACACCACTCACTCAAATTATTTTGTTTGCTATGTAGAATTTATACATGGACGTCGAAGTGAATCGTCATCTTCTTGCATTATTAACATGGACAGTCCATCTCCATCGTCAATGTTGTTACTACCAATATTAGCATCAAGACAAACTAACTGTGAAGGGGCATCAAACCGCCATAATCATAAAATAATAATCCATAAGCAAGAATTAGGCACAAGGTAAAACCAGAAGCATAAGGGAATAACCCGAGAATCAGGCAACCGACACCATCATTAAAGAAAAGAGCTCAAAGCCAATGCAAACAAAAGATACCAGCAGGGTAGTTCCTGTACGAAGCGTAGTAACAGAAGGTCATACAAAGCCGGAAGTCAATGAAAAAAGAGGTCGAGAGCTGTACCAACCGAGACCCAGAAGGACAAAAGGGCTACTAGCATTAACTTGCTTAATGCTGGTATATCAAAAGGCCAAAAGCATCAAAAGCACGAAGTTTGAGACACAAGGAAATAGGCCGGAAGCAAGTTACTGAGACCCCAGTTAGATGGTTACCAAGAGGCCATTTTAGTAAGAAACTAGTAAAGCACTGGAAGTAACACTCCGGAGAGCCAAGACACACTTCAGAGATCTACTGACAAGCAAACTGGAACCTCGAAGAGAGACAAGTTATCCACACTAATCTGCTTAGTGTTGATAACGACATAGGTGATGGATACGCTAGCCATCCACTTGAATCATAATGAAAAGTTCCATAAAGACTCAATAGAAAAGCTGGAAGCTCATAGCCGAAATAATACATTTGGAAGCCTATATCCGGGAGCCTAAATCCTTCCCAAACCTATCCATACCTACAAGCTCGTTACCTATACAATGAAGATAGGCATGACATCAAAGAAATTCTCCAAAGAGTGAGACCATCTTTCCGAGAGCAAGGACCAGCGCCCTAAAACCTTCGGAACCAAAGTGGAAGGCGGCCAAAAGCCAAGTCTTCTAAAACCGAAGGGAAAAGTGACCGACAGGGGCCTTTGTTGGCCCTATAACAGAAGGGTCCCAGATTTGTCTATAAATAAGAGCCTAAGGATCTCATTTTCGGGGCTGAATTCTCGTTTCTCAATCTTTTTCTTTCAATAGCAAACCCTAATTTCCAAATCGAATTGAGGATTTCTTCAACTCTTGTAATATATCTTCAATTAATAAAAAAAAGGATAAGTCCGAGTCTTAAGCAATTCTTGATTGATTTTATAATCATATTGTGTTTATATTGATAAGACAGGGAGTTAATGCTAACCTTTCTTAAGAAAGGGTTCATCATGGCTCTTTCGCGGGTGGAAAGCTCCTGGATAAAACCAAGGCTTTTCCCCTTTCGAATAGTCATCAAGTGACTTAGCTCTTTAATAGTAAAACTAGTGCAACCCAATCTAGGGAGGGAGTTTGTTGTGAGTTTATGACTTGATAGCCGATGCTACCATGGCCTTTCCAGGTTGGTTCGATGAGGAAGCATCATATAAGTTGATAAGTGTTATGGCATGAAAACAACCCGAGAGTTGTGAGGCATTAGCATGTTTCCTCTGTGCACAATGTATATTATTTTATCCTAGATCTGAAG